>CM021734.1:27942414-28652314 GCA_011075105.1 Heteronetta atricapilla | reverse complement strand
TTTTTTTTTTTTTTTTTTTTTTTGGATTGTATTATTGTATTAAGTTGGCAAAAAACCCTTTTCGTTCCAGTGCTTGACTGGGGAGGAAATTTTTTCTTTGCATGGAATACCGAACAACAGTCATGTATCAACTTCGGACTTCTCTACGATATGTCCCGCTGTTTTGCAACAGCTAATTTTTCACCCATGTGATCATCAGGAAGACTTTGTGGATACATCTAAACCACATTCTTTACAAGGTCAGTTATAGTATTTCATTGATACTGTGATTAGTGTGGGGGTTTCTTAGATAAATACTATTTATCTATACATAATAGGAATGCCTTCTTTAGGGGGATATAGTTATAAAGTGGGAACATAAGAGGGTGTTTCAGGTCACCAGGATACATAAACAAATGTTCGCTCTCTTGACAGTGATCTCTTCAAAATGTTTTAGGGAAAGGCCAGTAGATAGTTATGGAGTAATTTGTTCATTAAAGTCTTTCTGACCTGTTTTGTTTGCACACTAGTTTGTGCCCTGAGGCATAACGGCTCTCACTAATAGCTGGTTAATAGGAGAGAAGGTGGAAGTAGGAAAAGTTTGTGCAGATGATTTGCAACGGGACGTCAGACTTAGTGGGGCATGCAAGCATCAGGCTAACTCAAGGTAAAATTGCCAGGAGGCTGCATTTAAGTGGAATTGTTTGCAATTGGACGTCAGGACACCAAGGAGGCCAGTGACTGCTGTTTTCCTGAGGAAAAGACTCATATTTTTCTGAACTCCCACTCTTGCCTTCTTGCCATCTTCTGTGCTGCTCGCTCTGCATGGAACATCATCACATGCCTGAGTAATCTTGGTCTTCCTTCCTCCTATTCTTCTCATTATTTTTATATTTATTGTGCACAGAACTGTACAGTGCAATGGAAAATATAGGACAGGGATGAATCAGCTGTTTAATGAAGTCACTTGTTCCATTGGTAAAGATCAAATTTGTTTATTATTTGTCTATTTATTTGACTTGGTATTCCAAATTAATTCATTATTACCAGGGATTCAGCTGACTTAAAGTTAATATTGGATGAGCGGATTACCAAAGGCAGTATTTATTAGAAAAGGAATTGCAGTGTTTTTTGTAACTTTTGAAATTTTAGAATTAATAACACCCTGATTGTGTAATTCTTAGTGGCTACTCTCACAACACCATTCCTAAAACTTACCTGTGCCAGTGAATAATTAAAACTATATTTAATTAATCACAACCATGGCATCAATTTACCATGATTGTTTATACCATATGAGGGCACATTTTCAAGAAATTTACAATACCTGCACCACAGTGTAGGATCTGTCTTTTTTTTGTTGTTTAGTTTTGTTCTGGAGGGGGGGTGTGTGTTTAAGCATGGTGATGTCCAAAGTTGCTTTGTAGTTGATTGCCTAAGCTAGTTAGACCACCCCTCCTGTTTTTCTTTTATCCTGCCAGCTCAGAAGCAGTGTCCAGTAGCCAGATAAGCAAGGCAGTCTTTTCTCTGCCCCTCCCTTGGCTGCAGCATGAGAAATCTGCGAGGCCCATGCTTAGGGTATTTTAAACCCCAAGCATATGTGTCTGTGGCACACAGTGGTATCTGTTTTGAAGGGAGATTCACAGAAATGTCCCATGACAAATGGAGGCTTTACTGCAAACATATCCTGCTGTTGTTGATTTGTGTGTTCCCACCCCATCACCAAATGAATCAGTATTGTGGCGGCATTGGGACCAGCTGATTTCAGTTATTGCCCATGATGCAAAATCCTCAGTGCATGTTTCCAGCTCGGCCGATGTGAGTTTTCTGCTCAGGGACTCCCACACATTTAAGTTCTGTTAAGTCCCTGTTCTCCAAAACACGAACAGACAAGACATAAAGAAGAATTTAATACAGTGAGCTTTATGGGGCAGCTGCTTGCAATAATAAAAAAAAAAAAAGTGGAAGCAGAGTAAAAGTTAAATGACAGTGTATAACATGTCTTTTTTCCTTGGGTGTTGTATATTGAATATCTAACCTAGCTGTCCTTAGGGGCACACTCATGGTCTTCTCTTTCTTGTTTCTCTGAAATGTAATAGGGAGTAGTATAAAGTGGCATGAAAGAGCTGGAAATGCCCAGTGGCGTTTCTTCTGACCGAGGCAAACAGAGCCTGTGTGGTCTGCTTGGCTTTTTCAGCAAGGTTTTAACACTCTGGTTTCTTCTCCTTTCTAGGAAAGGGCTCAGGAGGAGCCTGAGCTTGTCTCAGGAAGGCCCAGAGCATTGGTCCCCACTTCTTGTGAGGAACTATACTGAGCAATGGTGTCCTGAGGAGGACTTGCTCTCCTACCATTTATTTTATGGATTTATCATGCTTTGGCATCTTGGTGGTCTCTTTGCTGGGGCCAGAGTTGTAGAGACAGAAAGAATAATGGCCGTTGGCAAAAGCCATCCGTGCCACCAGCCTCCGGGTAGGCTGTGAGTCAGTGCTTGGTTCTGCTATGTGAAGTCAGCCTCGCCAGCTTTCTGGGGTGGATGCGCTCAGGGAAAGCTTAGTGGGGATGGAGCCCTAGTGAATAAACCCAGTTTTAAGAGAGCAGTGCACACGTGGTATTTTGGAATACAGTCTATAATGCAGCAATGAAGCAACTTTGGCAGAGTTGGTTATCTTGGAATTGTATCACTTTTTGATTGTTTGTTTGTTTTCTATTTGTGGTATTTTTCTTGCAGCACCAATTCCCATAATTGGATAATCGGGGCAATCATTTTAAAAATCGTTATTATTGCAGTTGCACTTCAGGTCAACAGCACCTTCCCGGAGAACATATAAGAAAGATCTTAGTTAAATTTTATTCCTTTAAAATATTTCTTAGTTTAAACTAGTCCCCATACTAGTGAGGGATCTGTGGAATGCCTAGGATGGATAACGATTCATTCCTTCATCGTCTGATGTTGTTTGATTATGTAATTTAATTCTTCCTTGTTCTTCCGCTTTGGGTAAATGAATAAAAAATAAAATACCAATATGCTAAATCCCAAAGACTTTGAGCCATCCAGCTTAGACCAGAGTTTTTAAAAATAAAATGCATCTGCCTTCTGACCTCACTAATCTCAGGTAAATTAGGAAGAAGACAGGCTTTTTTTGTTGCTGCAGTTGTGACAAAAGGGGGATACCTACCTACCAGTGGATTACATCTTTATTTGCAAACACAGGTTCTTTAGTACACTGGGACGTGTTCCACTGCGTTAAGCATACAAAATGATGAAAGGTGTATCATTTATAGCATGTACTTCAAGTTAAGTGTCCCAGTACGTGCTGCTGTTCTGAACAAAGAGTACCGGCATGAATGTTACGCCGCTGTTAGTAAGGCATGTACTATTGTGAGAACTTCTCTCGGCATTTGGCAATTACCTGTTTTCCTATGCTTGCTTTAAAGCTCCATTCTCCTATCATTTTTATCACCCCCTGATTTATATGTATATGTATTTATATTTATATGTACCATTTGCAAATTTATCCTCTTTGTCTTTTGTTGTAGAAACTAGTAAGTAGCAGTAGGGGTTTTTAATCATAATTTTTGAAACTTGTTCTAATTTCCTGTGTCTGTGACAAGGTAATTTGGGCATATACACTAAATACTTCATATTATATACATGTATACACACACACACACATTTTAACTCAATTTCAAACATGCATTTTGCACAGGATAAACGTGTAGGAGTTATCTGTATGTTAAACTGAGAGCCTCCTGCTTCTGTGGTAATCCCAAACTGCAAACATCCTTTGTGACTCATGATGACGCTGGAACCCCAGTTGTTTACTGTAAACTTGATTTCAAAAATGCATTCACATGCGTAATTATCTTTATTGTAATGGAACTTACGCTCCTGTGCAGCTTAGTGAATCGAACCATGTCTGGTTGTATGTTTTTCCTCTTCTCTCTGTCTCTCAGAAATGTCAAGTGAATGTTTTGGTTGGCATTGACACACCTCTTGCAAATGCTTTAAATGCTTCTAATGCTTTCTGTTCTTCCTGTTCTTGACACAATATAGAATTCATCACAAACGAAAATTGTGTCCCTGCGCAAACAAAGCATAGCAATCGCAGTTGCAGGTGATGAGTCTGGTTTAGTGTGTTTGCTGACAACGTGGTACAGGAAAGTTGGGCTGCACATTGCAGTCTGATCTGGTTCTGCTATGCAGAAAGGAATTTACGGTAACTTGTATATATGGCAAAACTGCTAATGAGGCTGTTATATGGATGCAACTTTTCTGGATTATACCAAACTGTTCTCATATATCCAACGTTGTGTTGGCTTTGATTTTAATTTGTGTTGGATTTTTATAGACAACCTGTCTATGTGGATATCTTTGTGATTCTGTGGCCTCACTTGAGGCAGCATTGTAGACTTTTTCAGTGCAACCTTTAAAGCTTTTTTGTACTCAGAGGGAATTGAGATGTAACTGGGTAAAACAGTGGACATGCACAGAGGCAAAACTTTTTGATTCTTGTAAACAACAACAGCAAAACTCTCAGAACCTGTAGTTCAGATGCCAGAATAATTATGATATGGCTTCACATAAATCCTGGTGTCTGAACTCTGAAAATCTGAGAAAGTGCTTATGGTGAAAGAAGCTAAATTATGGCCAAACTGGGTGCATATGCCACTCTTAAATAAATAAAAATATTCTTTCTTTGTGCCCATCTTTCTGAACCCAGAACCTCTCTTTTGTATGTTTTCATTTCTCTACTGTAATAGTCTCTACTGTCAGCTATCTGACGCCTCGTATGTGTGATAATTAGTGATGATGGGCATTGTTTTCAACAAAGCAGAAGTACTTTGAACTGCAGGAAGAGGCTGAGTGATAGGAACAGAAAGTTACCACCTCAAGATGATTTGAAGGAGTCATCCTTTATCAGGAAGGATTTTGGGGTGTAGGACAGCCAAGACAGCAAACTTTGTATCTTGGAGTTGTTCAGGAGTAAATGACAATTGGACCTGCAACCCTGAGACCAGTAACAAGATTTGTCTTAAGCCTATGCTATAGGTACCTTGAATCTTCACTGACTGTAGATAGATGTGATTTATACTAGCAGCAGATAGACCATCTGAGATATTAAGAACCGAAACTGGGCTTGGATGTGTTCCCCTCTGTGGGTATGTGCCTTAAATATCAGTGTGTATTTAAGGTTTTATATTTGTAAAGTATAATTTCAAGTAAGGAAAAAAGTATTTTTCTCAATTCCATGACAGTTCAAATGTTAGAAAAATCAAAAGCAGCCTTAAGTGGATTTTATACTAAAATATTTTATATTTCTGCTTGTTTATCCACAGTCTGGGGATTCGGGTTCCTGGCTGTGACTATCATTAACTTGGCATCACTCCTGGGATTGATTTTAACTCCTCTCTTAAAAAAGTCATATTTCCCCAAGATTCTAACCTACTTTGTAGGCTTGGCCATCGGTACTCTCTTTTCTAATGCAATTTTCCAGCTCATTCCAGAGGTAAGCAATGGGAATTGTTATTTGTTTTGTAAAATTGTTTCTAAAGTGTATTAATTCCAGAAGCTTGCTCCCGTGGAGATCTGAGTGTGGGGGTTGTAATCCCCAAACAATTGTAGGTGGCCACTAGTGCTACCAGCTGCCACTTCTTCCTGTCTGGGTGAGCAGAGCCATCAAGTTCCACGTGTAGCTGTGATGTGGGAAAGGCAAAGGGCTGCTATTTTGCCTCTAGACAAAAGAGGAACACATTGGGTAAAATTCTAGTGAGTTTTAATGGGTTACAGTGTAGACTTCCTGCTTTGCAATAACTACTATGTTCTGCATGTAAAATTCTACTGTATTAAAACACTGCTGACATTTAATCTAAGTTTGAAAAAAAAAGAAATCTGTCAGGGTAAGGATCTTTCATAACTTCAGCTTCATTGAAACTCCTGGCTGGTGGCAGTCCGTACTTCTGAGGAGTATTTGTGTGCAGTCAGGGAATTCATTCTTATGGAAATGTACTAAGATTACAGACTAATTCACATTGCTTTTGTCTTCAATGTTAGGCGTTTGGATTTGACCCCAAAGTAGATAACTATATTGAGAAAGCCGTTGCTGTGTTTGGTGGATTCTATATTCTCTTCTTTGTGGAAAGGATTCTGAAAGTGATACTGAAGATCTATAACCAGGTAACGAAAGGTGTATAACAGTGCAAGCCTTACTGATACATTTGATGAGATTCTTGATAGTTTAATAAAATGTTGGATATTTTGTTTTTCTGAGGATTTCAGCCTTACCAAGTGTTCTGATACATCTGTTTAAAATCCATATGGAGAGGGAAAGCAGTTTCACTATTTTGAGGGAGTTACAGGCAGACCTGGGAATTGAATCCAGATGTGAGTGTGGTCTGCTGTCACTGGCATATGCTGCAGCTGCTCTCAAGGGCCAAGTCTTCCCTGTGCTAGCTAAACATATCAGAAAACAGTGGAAATATGTAAAAGCTGAAGAGAATGGGAGTCTGCTGCTGAAGCTCCTATAATGGACAGGAGAAATTGATGTGACATGTATATCTTATTCATCTGTAAAGTGTAATTTACCAGGACTGACAGTGCCTGAATCTCACCTGCAGTAACTAGCTCCTTATTTCCCCATGCTCTGGTACACAGACCTGCTTTAGTGACCCTGCAATTATCCGTACTGCGCAATATGGATAATTGGCTCTGCTTAAACCAGGATCCATACGTCAGAGCACTTTTTTGCTGTGTGCTCACATGAGTGAGACTGAATTTGTCTCTGACAAAGGCCTCTCAAAGTTTCTGGAACTCTCTATTCTTGTCTTGCCAAGAAAACTGTCCTGTGTTTCTACTCTTACCTCACTTAGCTGGACCCTCCCAAGCTGGTCCTTGTATTGAAGATTATGAAGATTCAGCTGTTCTATAGAAAGGTATAAAAATGGAAAATCCCAGAAAGTATTCTAATTAGCTGAAAGGAAGAGATGCTTAGATAGGAGGGGAACTTAGGTAACTCTGGAGTTCATTTAAAATTTTAAGTATTAAAATGTTTATCGCTATTTAAGCATTTACTTGGTGTTGAAAGAAACGCAGCATGAATATGACAATCCCTGCCTTTTCCTTTTTGGTCTGTATTTCTTATATTTATTTATTTATTTATTATTTCGCTTTTGCTTTAACGAGCTACTTGTTTGTTTATTTGTCGCCTAGACTGGCCATACCGACTTAGGAAACAGTGAACAGAATCAGTGTCAGGATAAGGCTAACCCACACAAACCACCATCATCCAGCAATGGGGTGACCTGTTATGCAAACTCAGCCGTCATAGAGAACAATGGAAATCTTGGTTTTGACAGCATCAGTGTGGTCTCAGCACAGGTATGAAACTGTTTATTTTTTTCCTGCCTATTATATAAGCATGTCTGGGGAAGGGTTAATGTGAATTTTTATTACTTTTGTCAAGTTTTTGTAAATTTTTAGCTTATAACTTGCTTGAGGCCTATGAAAAAAATGTGTTACTTTTGGGCAAGCTTAAAAAATCTGAATGCTGGATTCGATTGCTGAACAACTATAAGAGCTAATAGTTATCAGTATAGGGATGGGTAGGACACAGATAAATATGTAATCTGTTAATTTTGGGTTTGTTATTGTTTTATTCAAAGGGTGTGATAGTGTGTTTTAATGTTACATGATCCATATTGTGTTCCTGACTACATCCAGCCTTAAGTTGGAGAACCTGGTTCCTTTGAATCTATGAGTAATGAGGAAAACCGATACAGTAAGCAATATATTGTGATCACTGGTTGTGCTAGTCCAATGTATTTGGACATGGTGGGCATTACAGAAGTAATCGGTTGAGACAGCGGCTGTTCCTCCCGGTTTAAGTAATACCGTCTTTCCAATTTGTTCTCTGTATTTGTGTTTATTGCTCTACCACAAATACGACCTCTTTCTGTCAGAAAAGAAAATGGAAATGGGAAGAAAAAGTTGATGTCCTTCTTTACTCTTTCCCCTGTCCCTTATTTAAAAACAACAAACAGAAACAAAATGGAAAAACAGAAATAATTATCGGATGGCTAAGGAAGATTTTTCACAGTAAAAACTTCTGTTTTATTACCTGTGCTCTTCACCCAGAAAGTTGTTTGTGGGGGAGCATTGAGGAGCAGGAGAGGAAGCAGGACAAAGGGCCTAATTCTCAAATAGAGAATATGGGAGTTCTGCATTGACCCTGCAGGCTCACAGGACACTTGACACACACAGTTTAAAGCACCAAAATTGTACTTGTCCTACGTTAGAAATGTTACGGAGTGCAGTGGATACTGGGTGTTGTAAAGATTAGGAGAAACAGGGGTGATAGCTAAAATTGCATGGGTACCAAAAGGAAAATTGTATTTTGAGTATCCATAAACTGTATTTTTTAGATTTAGAACACATCCACATATACAAAACCTCCGCTGTCTGTGGAGACAGTCCTTTCTAGTAGCACAGAAATTATATTTCTGCCCTGTTTACCAGAAGTTTTATCTGGACTTGTTCCATTATTGCATTTTGGCCAGCCATGTCCTTACATGTAACATAAAGGTAACAAAGTCATATCGCATATATTACAATAATAAAGTGTGGCCATCTAATATTTATAGCAACTAGGTTACTTGTAGTGCTCATGATCATAAATTATTGTAGATCCTTTCTGGAATACTCATATATTTCTTTTTGCATGTGGTTTTGGCTTTAAGAACTTAAAATTTCACAAAGGTTCTTCCTCTATAAGTATTGCATTTATGAAAATTCATGCTTTCCATTCTTTCTCGCTTTCCATTTCTCCAGAGCTAGAAAGAGAACATGTTACGTTAAAATCTTCTGAACGTAGCACACTAAAATTCCCTCTGGAGCCAAGAGTGGCTGGAAGGAAGATGGCTGTAGAATAAATCCCAGTGTGGCAAATAACCCACTGTTGATATGGGAAGTAGCAAAGAAAAGCTGTCATTACATTTTTTTCCTCCTTCAGGCAGGTTTAAAGGGGCCAGCATACCCTTCAGAGTCATCAGGGAGGAGCTAGGATAGTGCTAAGAGGGTAGGTATGAATTAAGTTTTACACACATTTGATATTTATGAGGGATCCACTGGGGGTAAGTCAAGATATGCATAATAGAATTTTAACGTGTCCTCATAATTTAAAGCTCAGTAAAGAGGGCAACAGCAGTGAAGACAGAAAGCATCTTTAAGCGTGGAGGCTGGAGTCTGTGCAAGAGTGTGGTAGCTGTTTTCAACCATGGAGATGCAACCTTCTTTTCTCTTTTAATGCCTGCCAGAGTAAATGTAAATGTTTAATTAGTTGCATACTTTTAAATTTCACTTGCAGCAGTAATTGCAACCTTGGAAACCTCTTTTGTGCTGACCCAGAATTTGTACCTACTACGCATTAAAATTAAACAGCTTGACAACAGTAACTTTTAAGAAAAGTTACTTCAGAGACAAATTGCTGAAAATGCCTGTAGTCCCAAGCACACAATGTCAGAGTTGTATAATAAAACTTCATGGTGGCCTTTATTCATGCCCTCAGGGTTCCTTCTTGTTCCTGGGGACATTCCCAGAGAACACCAAAAGACACCTTTTTATCTTTTAGCTTTTTCAAGAGCAAAACTTTCATTCCAGTGCTTACTCTTTTGCCTGTATGAAGGAAAATGTTACAAACAGGGTGGAGTCGCTCTGTCCTAACTCCTATTGGGTTTTCCACTGATGTACAGAACATAAACTCTTTCTTTTCTGCAAGCATTTAACAGATTGGGGTGCTTGTTCTTGTCTGAGGGAGTCACAGATGCATTAGAAAGAGCAATGGTACCCTGAGGTAATAAGATGAAATAAGAGAAGTCTCTCTATCATTTCTCTTACATTTGGGAACAAGGGAGAAGCCATTGCTTTTAAAGAGAAAATTATGTTCAGAAGAGCAAAAATACCAAGGTTATCTTTGTTTTACCATCAGTTGTGGTGATGCAAATAATACAGAACTTCAGCGGTAGTTAATAAAAATGTGACCTGATAGACCAGCTGAGTGCTCCAGAACTCCTTAACTGGCATCTCTCCTGTAATGTCTCCTGAAGTACCTGTGGTGGTTTCACACTGATGGCCAACTGAACTCCACCACGTCGCTCTTGTGCTCCCTCTCTTCAAAGGATGGGAAAAAAAGGCTCACAAGCTGAGATAAGGATAACTTAATAAAAGGGAAAAGAAAGAAGGGAGAGGAAAAAAAAAAAGCTACGTGGAAGCAAAGACAGAGAAAACAATTATTTTCTGCTTCCCATTAGCAGGTGATGTTCAGCCACATCTTGGGAAGCAGGCCTCAGTACATGTTGCAGCTTTTTGGGAGCACAGACATGTTCATAATGAGAGCCCACCCCTTCTACTTGCCCTTTCCCAGCTTTTATTGACGGGTGTAACACCATAGGGTGTCTTGATGCTGTGCCAACACTGCTCAGCAATGGACAAAACATAGGTGTGCTATCAGGGCTGTTGTAGCTACTAGTGCAGAGCACCATGTTTCCAGCCAGACCCAGTACAGTACCATGACAAAGAGGAAACAGTCCGGTAGAGCCAGGCATTGTGCATTTTTCTTCACAGAGACGTGGAAGGCTCAATGTGTATATTTGTAAATTATTTGAACAAAAAAATCCTTGATCGGATTTTTATCTTTGTCATGCATATGCAATGATTTGGGGTTTCACTGGAATTCTCACCTGTGCAACTGGTAGAAGACAATGAGTCCTTTACATAATTCTATGACTTAGCCTGTTATGCCTTTACAGCACTCAGAAAAATGCAGGTAGACGTATCATTTCCACTGTGTTTGAATTTGGGGGTAACTCTGATTTTTTTAAATGACATTTTAAATATAAAATCATAAAAGTGCAAATCTGACTCCTTATGTACTGAATAGGAATTATAACTGTGTTTCATGGCAATTATGCCACTACTTAACCATGGATTTACTAGCTACATTCCAAGTAATGTAATAGGCTTCAGACTGGGAAATCCCTAATCTGAACTTTTGTCAGCTCCACCATGCAAGTATATATTATGTCAGATAAGAGTCCAGTGAGCAAAGCGTGAGACGGATCTCATTGCTCTGTCATTAAAGATTTTGTGACCATTTATTAATCATTATATTTCCTTGAAGGTCAAACTGCAGTTGTCTGGTAGCATTTGCATTTGATATGACAAAGCTAAAACCATTTCTGGTGTTCCCTGGAAAATTTTCTTGACGTTATCTTTTTGACCCATTGACAGAAAGGAAAGAGAGATTCCTCTACACCCTTCTCTTACAAGAAGAAAGGTGTTTAACTATGTCTGGGTAAACTATTTATGTATTCTGGTAGTAAACACTAGTTAATGCCTTATATGCAAATCCTTTTTAATATTTTTTTTCCCAATGCTATTGTGCTCACAAATATAATCTAGCTACAATATATGTGTGTACAGAAATTTATCAGAAGGGAACATTAGGATTTTTATTGTGGAAATCAGTTTGTACTCCCAGCTGAAATGGCAGTTCCTTTTATCTTTGTCAAATTTCTCGTTATTTCATGACACCGGATCCATAAACTACTTCCACGTCTGGTAGGAATTACTGAGAGCCTTGTCATGACTGTGCACTGCAGTTTGATATAAGCCAGTTCTAGTTGTGCTCTGAGCCCTCAACTCCCCCAGTCAGAACTAGCCACTGCTGTTCTTCTTACACATGCACTTTATAAAAAACTGATTTCACTGGCTGGACTTAACTGTCACTGCTTAAAATCAGAAATAAAATTAGAGGACTACCTGGATGTGTGTCTGGATTCCCGTGTAGGTGACTGTTGCTGTGGTGGTGGCTGTGGCTTTACGAGCATGATGTACATACAGACAGCATGTAATTTATCCAGGTCTGTTTCAGGTAGGAAGTACAGATTCCATCAATCACAATGATCAAATCCTCCCCACTGTACATGCTTAATAGAGGTGGCTGAGGAGGCTGTGAGGAGCCTTATCAATCCTTGGCAATCTCTTAATCTGGGAGAGACACTGCCAGAGAGACATTCAGACATTGTGGTCTGAATTGCTTTCTGTCTCTGCTGAAGGGCATTCAGATAAAGCTTTGTAGTCAGAAGGTGACTGGACCCTTCACTTTTCAGTTGTTGAAGCAGAAAATATTTGCTGCTGCTACCTGTGCCTTCTGAATCTTGGACAGAACAATTCGTTTTCTTCATGTAATTGTGCTTTATTTTGTACTCAGCATTTGATTAAAGCCAGAACTGTGTCTCATTGACTTCTTTATTCAGTGTTTTATGTAATTGCTTTATTGTGTTGTTTTTTCAGGAGGAAGCAAACCAAGGCAACTTATGTAAATGTCTTGGTGGGCACCCACTGTCAAAGATTGGAACTATTGCTTGGATGGTAACACTGAGTGATGCCTTACATAATTTCATAGATGGTTTGGCAATTGGTGCTTCTTTCACTTTGTCTCTGTTTCAAGGGCTGAGTACCTCCATAGCCATCTTGTGTGAAGAGTTTCCTCATGAGCTGGGTAAGGAACTTAATTCACCATGTTGTTTTTGATAGAAATTACTGCTGTAGGAGGTTTTGCTTGCAGAAACCTGGTGTTGTTTGAAAGTAAGTTTAGACAAACGAATAGAAAAAGCACTCATCAAAAAGTTATCAAGTACCATAATACTCATCTAAACCAAGAAGTTCCTGAGTGCAGATGGATGGAAACTAGGAATGTGTATTAGATAGGTATTAACTGTCCTGTTCATACATGCCTTTGTATGTGCTTTTTAATTAAATTTTGCTCATTATGGGTAGTCCTGTGTTCTCAAGCTCTTAGCTATGTTGTGCATCACCTACTTGCTTTAGAGTGTTTCAGTTATCTTATTGTTGAAGGGAAATGCTCATCATTTACTTGAATGAGGAAAACCAGCAGTGGGATGTAAGCTGTATACAAATAATGTATTTTTCTTTAGATTTCTATTGAAATCAAAAAATAATCGTAATATCATTTGCTGAAGATGGTTTTCTCATTTTTTTTTTTCTTTCTCTTTTCTCTCTTTTTAGGGGATTTTGTCATCTTGCTTAGTGCAGGAATGAGTACTCGGCAGGCCCTGTTTTTCAACTTTCTGTCTGCATGTTCCTGTTATATTGGGATGGCTTTCGGTATATTAGTAGGCAACAACTTTACTTCTAATATCATCTTTGCAGTAGCTGGTGGAATGTTCCTGTATATCTCTCTGGCAGATATGGTGAGAAGGAATTTCATTTTCAATTATTTAGTTTTCTGTAAGAAAGGGAAGACTGCAGTAATAGTTTCTCTGGTGGAATTTATTATTTTTGTCCCTCTCCTGCCAGAGTCACCTATGTCTTATTATTAGATGTTAAATAATTATAACCTTAATGAAGGTGCACAAATAACTATGCTTATTCATTAAATGTGAAAGCCTTTGATTTCACAACTAGGGCTGGTCAGATTATTGCTGAAAATGAGTTTTAAAGAAAGAGAAGCTTTTCATGAGTTTGGGCTGGTTTCATTAAAGAGTGAAAAGTGTTTAAATGCTTTGTTTCAGCATTTTAAAAAGTGGCAGAGCATCTCACGTTATTGTTATTAAATGAATCATTTGTCTTTTCAAAAATCATCTTCTAAAAGAAAAGCAGAAAAGAAGGAGCAAGTAAAATTAAACTAAATATTCTTTAAGAGTTGAATGGAATACGTTATGTAACTTCAGCAATAATTTTGGAGTTGTTTAGGTGACAACTCTGACTTAAACTCCAGTACTCTTTAAATTAAACACTACCAGCCCCAATCAGTTTATTTGTCCAGACTTTTTTTTTTTTTTAAAAAAAAGTGTGATCTGTTGAACTCTATTCAAAACAGAATCTTTTTTTTTGAAAGTATATTAGAAAACATAAGGCAAAGAAGTAGTGCTAAGTTCTAGATCAGGTTTAGATGTTGGGAATTTAATCTGGCTTCACTGGGCAGTCAGCAATATTCTATAAATTCCTTACAGTGATGTTTTATCTCAAAATGAAAGAGAATTTACAAGAGTTTAAAGCTTTATTATATTTAATTCACGTGTTGTAAGGGCAAATAGATCTGTAAAAGTGTTTCCACCTGTCATATTAGAATCCATTTGAGTGTAGAACCAGAGTGAGGCCTGAATTTGAAAAGACTTGAGGCCCCAGTTTGGTTCTACATGCATTTAAGAACTCTTACATTAAATACTAATGTAGTTGAGGTAATAACATAGGATTTTATAAGTAGGAATCTTAGAGTTAAATGAACAATATAAATAGCTTCTTTTACAAATTTGCAGTACCATAATTGCTAATGCAGTTCATTTGCTTTTACTCTCTTATAATGAATAGTAGTGCACTCAACTATGATGTGCAAAACTCATGGCATAAATTTAGAGTGGCTCATCATAAAATTGTTCTAATTAAATCCATCAAAGTAGGTAACATTCTTTTCTTTGTATCTGTTGTTCTGTCCTCTCTCTCTCCCCCCCTCCCTTCCACCGTCTGTCTCCTCTCCTGCATCTCTCTCCTTTTCTAGGTTTTTCGATTGAATCAGCTACCTGTCTGAACTTTTCTCCTCCTGAGAAGTCTTAAATAGGGTATGCAAGTGCTCTGTCAGAGATTTGCCTTTCCACTTTCTATTGTGATTTTCACGCACTTCTGGTCTGCTTGTAGAAGCAGGTAGGATTAATTAGAATGTCCTTTCCATTTTCTTTTCTTTTTGCTGTTCTTTTTTCCTCCCTTTTTCTCCTGGACTCCTGGAGCAGTCCAGCCTCTGCATCAGTATGATAACCATGTGATAAAGCTGTGGCTATGAGAGAATGTGTACACTGAGGTGTGTGAGCACACATGAGCCTTGCTGTATGGCATGAAGCTAATCTGGTTTGTTGTTGTCTTTGTCTCTTGTGCAAGAGGATCACAGAGCTGTGGAATGATTTCTGGGAAGGTTTGGCCACTTCCCACTTACCTTAATCTGTTCTTCAAGAATTGCATTGGCTTCAACAGTTCTTTTTGTCTTATGAGATCAAAGATAAAGCTTCTGAGTCATTCAGACAGAAGGCTTCTAAACTGAGACTGGACTTTAGAGTCTTTGTTGCACGCTGGCTATACTATTCCCACCACAACAGAAGTGTTTAAAGCTTACTTATGTTTGTCAAAGTCAACTTTATCTGCCACAAACACATACCCTGAATTGCCCCATGCTAATGGGGACTTTTATCACCAGTGCTCGTCTGCCACCACCTCCATTGGCTCTCAGAGGAAATATCTTTTTGTTCCTGCAATTAACAGTTATCCTTGGCTATTATGGTGCCATTATGACACCTGCCATGGAACGAAGAATCCCTTCATCACACCCTAACGTAATATTGCGTGTATTGCTACCAGTTTCACAACATGCCTATTCTTTCTTCCTTGCTTTATCACTACCTCGTCAGCCCAACAGACCTTCTATTTGTAACAGGTTTCTTATTTCTCAGGGGCTGTTTGTGTTTTCAGCTTCACCTCTTATGCTTATAAATAAAGTGGAAGAATCCTAATCTTCCATTTTCTTATTGAGAATTTCTCTGTCAGTGAAGAAAGAAACACAATATTTAGCAATACAAGGGCAGCTGCTCCTAGCAATATGGAGACCGACAATTGGACCCAAATTAAAGAGAGGAAATCTGCATGAGAGCCAAAAAGGTGATGTCACAGCAGAGGAAAGCAAAACACCATTTCAATTTTCCATTCTTGATGAAATAGTTCTCAGGATAACTAGGGTGACTTGTTCTGTGACTGCCTTCACCCTCTGTTAGTTCTAATACTCAGTTCAAAGCAGCAATGTTTCAGTTGTTTCACGCTACCACAAGATGGCAATACTTACCTAAATTATGCATTTTTTCCAGTTTCCAGAGATGAATGATATGCTGAGAGAGAAAGTGACAGGAAGAAAGATGGATCTTACATTCTTCCTTATTCAGAATGCTGGTTTACTAACGGGGTTTGCTGCTATACTGTTGATTACCTTGTACGCAGGAAATATTCAGCTGTGATAATGGAAGTGAAAACGGAATCGGTATTGAAGGCATCAAATAAACTACGAATGGAAGGAACTTGAAATCCATAAAGGGACATTCATCCAATCTTCTTGGCTTTGAAACATTGACAAGTCTTATTTCCCCATTCCAAATGCAGGAAATTCTTTTAGGACTTTCAGTTAATCCCAATACTAGGAGCTGTTGACTTTTATACTCTACTAAGGAACTGATTCTCATATTCGTGTTTCTACTTAAAATTATCAGACATACCTGAACTGTTATGGAGAAAGGGTGTTACTTGGCCAGTAGCAGTAGGCATTACATGCAAGTACATGCAACTCAGACCAAATGAAAGCTGAGGTCTTCAAGGAAGATTCTCGTTTAAAAGAAAATAATGAAGTCTCATTTCCTTTTTAAACTGTGATGAAAGCAAGCAGTTTCAAAGCTGGTTAATTTTCATGACTTCTGTTGCAGGATTTGCCTGTGTAATATTCCCTTCCCCCATCAAAAAAAAAAAAAATCAAACTATTTCAAAGTAGGTACTAATGAAGCTAAGATTTTTAATTACTAATTAACACTGGAAGGAAAGATACCAGTTACTGCTTTTGATCTGTTCTCTTTATGTGTGCACTAGGGAATTAATGATTTATTTTGAGAACCACTTTTTTTAATTAGAGGGAACCTGTGTTAAAATTATGACAATTTATCAACTCCATAATGTTTTAGAAACATTGAGTATTTTAAATTTTTTCAAGTATTTTATGTTCTATGAAAATAATCTTGTTTTATATACAAGTTCCACAGATATTCCTCTTAAAAAAATCAGTACTTTGGGTTAAGATTTTGAAAAGATGTATTGTTAGTTGTACAAAGTGGAACTTAGAGGAAAAGTGCTAAAATCAACATTCCAGGAAGCTTTTTTTTTTGTAATTTCAATAGTTTTCTCATGTGCAGTTGGGTGAAAGTGTTACTAAAATATACAAACTTTTATTGCAGTCTGTTGCATATGAACTTTCTGAAGTCATGCTTATATGTTTGAATTCTTCTGAAATAAACAATTTAGCTACTCTGCTGTTGTAAGATGTGTGCAAGGAAATTCATGCAAATATGTCCTATTTCAGTCACTGCTAAGTTTTGAAAGAAGTATTACTATTCTGTAGTCGATTACTTTCATTTGCATTGTTTTTTATGGAAGCTTTACAACTTCAAGTAAAATGCAGTTTCTTAACGTATTTGTTGCCAGTCAAAAGGGACAAATCCTTTATTTTTTATTTCACTGTTAAAATATATTTTCTATAAGGTAAATGATTTATGTAAATTTTTATTTGAATGTTATCTATAATTATGTTAGAAAAAATAACCTTCCACGTGCCTTGTTGATTAAAAAAGGCATTTTTTTAAAGGCAAGCTACACAGGAATATAAATGATACTTAATTTAAAATGTGTTATAATCTTTAATATGTAATTATAGTAATCTATGTTATTTGCTATATGGAAAAACATTTATTAGTCACCTTATGCCCTCTGAGTTTCTGTGAAGAAGAGTCCACACACTCCATATTCTTTCCCTTAATCCTTTCTTTTGTTGATTCCTTGGTTAAAAGCTGCTTGTAAATGCTACTCAGGTGTCCCAAGAATGTATTGTAGTAACTATGAATGCTCAGTAACTTTTAAAAGTTATTTGATTATTCCTAGTTCATCAGGTTATTATAATAATAAGTTGGCATGGAACATTTAAACCTTAAATCCAAATATTTGCAAGGGAGACTTGATTTTTATCATCACCCTAAGAAAGGAAAAATGAGACAAACATATCATTGCAATAAACTACTTTTAGATCATAGAGCAGATTAGAGATGGAACAACCCCTGATATTCAGGCTAGTGTTTTAGTTACAAACCAAAATGCTGCTCCTGCTAGAATATTTAGTAGGTAAGAAAGCTTTTTGATTTCTCTAAAACATGGTTTGTCTGTATGAACTTGAGTAGAATGTTTGTATAGTACATATAAAATGAATCAGTTCCAATTCTAGGCCTGCCAGTGATTTCCTCGATTTTGCTGTTACATTCAGGGAGGAAGAAGCATGAGCAAATACTCACAACGTTGCTGTTTGGTGACAGATAAGACCGCAGTAAGTTATTGCCTAAAAGTTTGGAAATCAAGTTGAGAGAGAGATTTTGATATTCCTTTTAATGTTGATGTGATATGTAACACTGTTCATCTTATGTTCTGCCATCTCTTCAGCCTTCTTTTCAACAGTGGTGCAAAATCAGTATATAACATACTTCCCAGGGCTCTCACCTGCTTCCATATTTGTTGTTTCCATAGATCTAATTATCTGGCTAACATATCCTTGGGAAACTATTCTCTGTTAGCACTTCTTAGATCACTGTCATATTTTTCTCTCTTTCATGATGTGGCTCATGACTCAAGACACAATTTAGTAAATTTCACTAAAGTCAGAGAGGAAAAAAAACAACAACACACCTATAAAATGGTCTAAGGAGGGAATAGCAACTGATTTTGGAGCAAAAAAAAAGTGTATTAAGAGCAACAATATGGATGAAGGATAAACCCTAGAGCACCTCTGGTTGTTTGAAGAAAATAAATGCAGAAAAGTGAAATGGTCTGTGGGATAACCTGTCAAAAATGTAATATGTGATTACTGTCTATGGTTTCAGAAAAAAAGGAATTGAAAAATTAAATGGGTACTTAAAGTTTAGGGTTATTGCTTTTGACATTTCAATGAGATCTTTACTGAGTAAAGATTTAAAGCACCTGATAAACTGAAAATTTGCTCTCAAATTTTCAGCAAAATTAAATATCAGCCCCATTCTAAGAGTAGTCTGGAACTCATTGTGGTCTTCTATATGTTGAAGTATTTACCCTACTGCTCCATCTAGATTTGCATCCGGCTTGAAGCTTTGTGTTACTTTAGTTAAAAGATCTACCAAACCAAATCTACGTAGTTTTGGTTTGATGACTTGAACAGATGACTTGAACATGCAAAAATTACATTCAATTATGCTAATGACAGCAGTGTAAATGTCTCCTATTTTATGTATATAGACAATCAAACGTGTTAATTTCTGTATTGTCTTTTGTAAACATTCTTTTTAAATCTTTTTAAGAAATCCCTGATTTTACCTGAAGATAGGTGAGCAGATTTACATATTTACATGTTTTGCATTTTACTGTAGAGTCTTGATAATGTAAATTTAAAGAAAACTGAGATCCAGGGAGAAAAGTCTTAAGTGACTGTTTTTCTACTACATGCAATTCTAATGAAGCTACTTACAGAAGCAAAGAGTGTTGAGCCAAGTTTAACTCTTCTGAATATGCAACTTGTAAGAAAATTGAGAATATGGATTGAGTTAGTTCTTCTTTTAACTCTAGACAATAATGACAAGGAGTAGAATTTGAGAAGTCTTTCAGGTTCCTTTAAATTAAAAAAATAATAGTTCAACTACCAGTATAAGCCAGGTGAAATTGCTTAGACAGAAGTCTCAGAACAAAAGCTTAAGAGAAAAAAGAGAAAGAGCCTCCCTCTCCCCTCTACAGCTGTGTGAAGTAGTTGATCCCTTAAGAGCGTTGCACCAGCTTCAGGTGTCTGAGCTTTCAGCCCAAGTGATAGGTGCGAGAAGACATGCATGCTGTGGTTCATTTCCAAAAGGATCAGAATTGCTCCAAATTCCCCTATGGAAGCTCAAATAAGAGAAAATAAGATAGAGAAATGCTGTCTCGAGAAATACGTGTTTTATTTCATATGCCAGAAATACACAAGGAGAAGGACACTAACTTTGTAAACAATTAATCTGTAAGTATTGGTGGCTGCCAGCAAACCATTTCACATGTGCATATGCACCCAATGCATATTTTAGCTCTTGACTTTTACTCTCTCAAATATCCCAAAGTTTCCAGGAACACTGTAGCTGGCTTATCAGTTCTTACAATACTTGATGCACAAGTTATCTCTCTGATATTCTAGAAGAAACTCCCCTCTCCCTGTCTTGCAGTTCAACTCAAAGTGTACTGGTGTGATAAGTTGACAAAGGTTGTTAAGATGAAAACTAGACAGAAAGCCACATCTGCTAGCAGTAGATAGAATACATCTGTCAAAGACAGACAGGGTTACGTTGTATTTTTAGGGTTTAATCTGTAATACATTTCTTTTGTACCTGATATATTGTCCTTTTTTTTTTTTTTTCAACCTAATATTTTGGAAGAAGATAATGTAGTTACATGTTTTGGAGCCCCTATTGTGGTCACTATGCTTTTGTCTTAGTTTATCAACTCCCCTCAATTTCTACATCTTCTTTTTTTTTTTCCATTTTAAAATGCAGTTGCATCTATCCCATTCTAAATTACTGTTTTATCATCTTAGTAAGTGCTGAGGAGGAGCCCATCATGATTCTGTTTGCTGGGAAAATACAGTTGGGCTGACAAAGTTGCCAGAATTAGTCATGTGTTTGGTCTTGGCAATGTCCTAGTTATTAAAAAGAAAATAATATCTACTAATCATTTTCAATAAAAGCATTTAGTTATAACAGATTTTTAATTATTTAGGATAGTAGCGGTATAGACAATCATAGACAAAAAAAATCTATATTTATATCTAGCTAATGCTAGCCAATTGGAGAGAGAGCAGTAGTCATTTCTGAATAGACTGGTTCTTAAGAAGAGACCATGCATTCCTCTATCACTAAATGGTGAGAAAACCAATCTAATTAGAAGAAACATGAAATGAGCTGATATGAGTCAAACATACTTAATTAGAAAATACCAAATATTTTTTATGTCGTTGGCCTTAAAGATACAGGAACTGCACTAAAATCTGCTCTTCCAATTCATTGGTGAAACCTAATAGAGTTTTTGTCTCAGTAAATACAACAATAAAATACTGTCTAGAAAATGTTAAATCATCTTCAAGTTGTTTCTGTAAGACACAATATTACTGCTGCATCACTGCTTTGTACTTTTTTGTCTTTGCCATGAATTCCACTAAGCTGACTTAATTGTAATGAAAACCTTTTCAGAGTGTTTCTTTTATATTTGTGATAATCAAATTTGTGATACTGAGATGTTGAAATTGTTTCTCAGATTTTCATATACTGAAAACAATTACTTCAAGTAAAGATTATTACAGAATTTGTACTGTCTCTTGTAATCTCTAACTTTTCAGATACTTCTTACAGTCTGTAGGAAGCTCTTGACCATTTTAATAAGCTGCTAGTTAGATAATACAGATCCCCTCTTGGCTGTAAAACGTTGGTAGTGATTTGCAATAGTTAAGTGTTCATTAAAAGTAAGTTATGGTGTGATTTGCTTGAAATTTCCTATTACAAACAGCAGACCCAAGTGCAAAAAATGATTTTATCATGATTAATGTTCTTGTATTTAAAAAATCATGGTTCTCTGTGCCAACAAAGAAATTATCCTCCATTCACTAGAGATTTTGCAATTTCTCACTTGATTGGTACATTAGTGAAATCAAAGCTGCAAGTTCTGCTGAATTGGTAAGTAATTGGATGAGGTATATTATGTTACCTGTCCTTTTTCTTCCTTCTCCTTTTTTTTTTTTTTTTTAACCAGTCCATAAAAATTACTTCTCTGTTTTTTGCATTTTATAGCTCTTCAAATCACAGATAAATCTATGGTTGCTTGTCTTAGCATATCAGAGTAATGCCTTTTATTGATGATAAAGCAGGATCTTGTTCATTGAAGTACTTAAATTTCTTCTGTACTTCAGAGGGAGCTTGAGGTATGTGAGGGGCACAAAACAGATTTTGAAATATAATGATACCATATTTTGTACTTTAAAACGCATGTTCTTGATTCTGTCTTCTACAAGACTGTTTTATGGTCTTAGAATCCAATGTGGCACTGTCAGACTTGCACTGTGTGTAATATTTTGCTTGACTTGTTGAAAAGGTGCTGCAGAATGAAAAGTGGTACAGAGAGATCTGGGCTAGCTCAGGTAAATAGAGCAGTACATATTCTTAAATAATGTATGCAGGAGAAAGGGCAGCCGTGTTGGTGAGGTAGTCAACCCTGATAAGGAAGGGTTGTGAAGTGGTGGTATGTCTTTTTGACATAGTGATAGCGCATCTTCATGAAGTGATGGTATTACACGTTTGCACAGTAAGTATCAGACGTAGGATTTGCTGTGTTAAATGTAAATAGTCCTGGAGTTGACTGCTACAGACATCTGTTCTGTCATAACTGTGTTCTAACACATTTGGGGTAACAGCTGCCTATAGACCAACATCTTCACTCTTAAGTCCAACTTAGCACACTCATCTTTCTTTTTATTTCGGGGTAGAATGTGCAGCTACAAGATAGCATGAAACAGTTCTACCAAACACTGAATAAGGATGACACGAGGAACTTTTGCTTGTTAATTGAGAGTAAAGCTCCTATCTTTTGAAAGGCTAATGACGATCACAGCAAGCAGAACCTGCATTTTGTATAATATGTGAAGAATAATGTTTGGTACCCCAGCACCGTGATGTAATATTGATTAAACATACTCTCTGCAAGCCTTGTGACTCATAGTACTTGAAGACTTTTTAATCCCTTGCTGGATTGCAGCATCACTTCTTAGTCGGTCATACATCAAATGTGAGACTTAGCAGAGAAGCCTACAAGCTTATGTCATATTTCCTAGTCTACTTGGCTGTGCTGGGGAGAAAGCTCGTAGAGTAAAACGCAGCAGAGAGCAGTCAATCCATTTATAAGGCAGATCTCACCGGTGCAACTTAAGAGTACTTCTTAGCTGGTAACCAGATGCATGTCCAGGTACATCTTGACTCCATACTGGGATGAGACCTAGGTAAGTGTCATTTGTCCTCTATCCTCTTATCTTTTTTGTGCCCACCCCAATTTCTACTGGCAAGGAAGTAGTTCCCCAGAAAACCTGTAATTGTTTGCTTTAAGCCACTGGGGTACCCTGGGACTGTGACTTACTCTCCAGAACATCCTTGCCCTGGGGCTTAGACAAAAGCAGAGATGCCAACAGATCTATAGAGCAACAATTGGAGCTGTAACCACATTTGACATTTTACTTGTCCTGTGTGCATGTGAAATGCCCACCAAGCTCCTAGCCTGGAGGGCTCAGAGAATATGCTCTGTGTTCAGAAACATGCTGGGTCTTGAATTGAAACTGCATCCCTGTTTGCAGTTCATGAGAAACCTGCAAATATTGGAGTTGGTAGGACATTCAGCCCATAACTACATCATAGAAGACACTCCGTGCATCACGCATCCTGCTTCTCCCCCAGCTGTATCTACTCTTTTTGTCTCCTAAACAGCATACCAAGCATGATTAGTGAAGCTGTATTAGCAGATCAGGACAGGATAGTTTTGGCCAGTTGCTGGTAGGTGATGCAATGCTGGTTGTGAGGAGTGCTGCTACAAACTACAGTAAATTAACTTTCCCATCCTTTTTCCCTCTGAAGGAGGAGAAGAAGTATTTAAAGACTAGCCAATACCAGAAATTAAAGTAAGAGCAATCATGATTAGAGAAGGCGTGATAAATAATATAATTGCACCACAGTAACAATAATAATTATAATTACTTTTATTTACATAAACTTAATTGCAGCAGTTAGTCCAGATTTACAGTTATGAACGCTCAGTGATTTGTGGCTTGTGAGGTGAAAGATGATTCAAGTAGAGCTTTCCCCTTGCACTGTGAGTAGTGACTTCCTTTTTGAGGCTAAGAAATGTACTTTTATACTTTAAATAACAACAATCAATTTATTTAAGAAAGCCAGCCAAGGATGGGAGCAGATGGAAGGCACTAGCTCCTCTGGGAACTGCTTGGTATTCACTGAGAGCAAAGGAGATAGAATTCTGCTCAGCTGATCACCTGAAGTCTCACTGGTTGCTGCATCAACAGGAGCGGCTCCCAGAACTGACAGGCTCAGCTCAGAGTCTGCAAGGTAAAGTCCCCATCAGTGGGTGCAAGGGAGGGGAGATGGTGAAATTTCAGTACGGGAAGGGGATGGCACAGCGCCTACTGCTTCTGTTGTGGAGGGAACTGAGGAGCTGCAACTTGTTACAGAGAATTGGAGGCTGCCAGGGGGTGAATCCTGGAGCATCTGGTGGGAAACTGATGAAGAGATGCCAGGGCCTGGGGCTGAGAGGGTGGTTGCTAGGAAGATGGAAGTATTTCTTAAGGAAGAGTCAGCTGGAAGGTTTGGGGGCAGGTATACTGAGAAAACAGGGATAACGTGGCAGTTGGATGACGCCTTGGTAGAAGAAAAATGGAAAAAGTGTCGATGTTTTATCTAGACTGGAAAGGGGCAAATATAATAGGTGGGTGACTACCGTCTGTCATGCCTGCCCTCTGATTTCTGGTAAACCCACATGGGTTTGGAGCGCACACTGTAAAGAATTGGAAGAAAGTAGCATAAAATATCCCCGATAGTGCGGGAAAGACAGGCTCAGGCACATGACAGACTTACCATGTTGGTGTATGTCCGTGGGGTGAGGTAATTAAAAGCGTATATGCTGCAGCATGTGTTGTAAACATGTAAGCTGGAGCAAATGTGAACTGTAACTCGATGAAAGCAGCTCACGTTGGTGTGTACTGCAAGCATAAGCCTAGGCAGTGCCCCCAGCCCAGGTGGTGTGCATGAAACTGTTAGCTGTAGAAATTACCTTCACAGCTTCTCCCAGCTGGGTTCAGGCAGCTAACAGGGCTGCGTGAGGTTTTTACAGGGCCAGGCAGAAACCTGCTTTAAAATTTTTAATTTATATTGCTGATGAAGATATGCACTAAATAGATGAAAGGAGTACTCTTAAGGGTGTTTATAACAGAACAGCTGGTTCTTACTGGCATCCCATAGCCACTTGTGCTTCCACTGGGGTTAAAGGCAAGTATAAGAGAGACTTGCTAACCAAAAGCTTTTGAAGGAACAAAATGCCTGGCCCTAAATAGGGAGTGACTGTATCCTGTGTCACACCGGGCAGCCTTGGAGAGGAGGTTGAACTGCTTTGCTCTTCTGTGTGGATGGGAGCTGAGGAAGGAGGTAAGAGGGGTATTATGCAGGGTGAGTGATGGGCTAGGGAAGCTGAGGAGCCTCTCGACAGTGGGTGGTATGGAACTGGGTTGTGTTTTTCTGCTTTTCTGAACCTGCACTGGCTGATGCTGTTGTTTCTGAAGTGAAGTGCTGAGGCTGCCAGCCAGAGAGCTGTGCTCCAGCCCAGCGTGTGGAAATCCCAAGGGCAAAGGGGCTGCAGCGGCAGGTTTCTCCAGGAAGGATTACACCGTAGTGGTAGCTGCAGCACAGTGTTTCTAAAGGACTCCTGTAACAAGCTCTTTACAGAATTTTGTTCTGAGTTATTGCAAAAAGAGCTGGAAGATACATAATTGCTCTGGGGTATAATCTGTGGGCACCATAAAAATGATGGCAGGGGAAGTAGATCCAGGTCACTTGTATTTGTCCGGGTCATGTGTTCAGCTGTATATCAGTGTACAGCTGACTACAGCAAGATGTTGGGTACCTGACACCAATTCTTTAAGAGTTTTCCAGGGACTGTAGGAGGTAGAGAGCAAAGGGCAGAAAAAAATGAAATGTGCATCCCTGCACGTACTATGTATCACCTACGTAAATGAACTTGGAGCAGATCCAAAATCTTGGAGCAGAGCATTGGGTAGAAGCAGGCGCTATTATCATTGCTACTGTATATGCTATTTGTGAGCTGCAGACAACTGTCTAACTAAGCATAAGAGCTTTAGTGGTATGCAGCTATTAAATAAACAAGCCCCAAGCACTTTATATATATATATATATATATATATAGTGGACTAGGATGTTCATTAAAAACTGGCCTTTTCTTAAAGCTCTAGCTTCAAACTCTCAGTGTGAATTGGTTTTCCTTAGGACATGCACACCACCATCAGTAAGGGCTCAGTTCCTCCGATTTCCAGGCCCTGCTCTGTTACCGTGCTTGCTACGGCTGTGCTGGGTGCAGGGCAGAGTTACTCAGCAGAGCACGGGCTGTGTGCACGTCAGGCAGCCCGTTTGCTGCTTGAGCTGGCTCAGGAATGGTAAGGGAAATAGTGGGGTTGACATGCTGCTCTGCCTGAGCTAATTAAAAGCAAATTGTTTATAGCTTACAAATTCCTATCTTGGCTTGGCTGTTGGGGCTTGTTATTTTTAAGGGTGTGTGAACTGTGATTTCTGAGAAGTGTTAATGAGTTCTCTTGGTTGCTTTCATCTGAGAATACAAAATTTTACTAAAATGTCATTCTTTCTCTTTTAAATGCTTCTGTTTTGCTAGGTGTCCAAACTGGTGGTGGTTTTTTTTTTTTTTTTGTCCTCTCTTGCCCCCCACCCCCCTTTGTTTTTGTTTTTACTGCTTTTCTAACGAGGGTGATATTCTTTAAGCTGCTGAGTGTTTTCTCTGGGGTACTAAGCCCCTGGAGGCTGTGGGCATTGAAGGGTGCCTGACATCTTACCCAGCTAGGTCCCTTTTAATGTTAGCATTTTTGCTTACTTTTAATGGATGAGGGTGGATCTTCCTGGAGGTGAAGGTGTAGGAACCAATTTTGATCACTTCCTCTATGCTCAATGCTCAGGGAAGGGGGAAGCAAATCATTCAAAATTAATTGAAAGAAGAAAAGGAAAAGTAAGGAATATACTGTGTTTAAGATGGAGGAAGCAAGGAATGTTGAAAGTTCTCTGCTTTGTGCTTTTGATCTCTAAGACAAAAACTTACCGCCTGTCAGAAGTGGTATAAGCAAAATTCATCAACGTGTATGTGGTATGTTGATTGCTATGCAGAAGATCATACGGAACATTTAACAATTTCAACATGTTCATTTTGTTCTCCTCTGAAAAATATGAGGTTAAGGAGCAAGACTCTGTGACTTGCTGACTCTACAGATAAATATTTCAATCGGCTTGTAGTAATCCCTGAATGGAGTTGCTGGGGAACGCAGCACATAGATGCCCCAAGTTCCCTGGGTCTGCAACAGCATGTGCCCAGAACGAGGCTGGCTGCGTTCGTGTGATAACATGGTCAGTGCCTACTTAAATGGAGTACGAATCCGTATGAATATGGCTGTGCTACTTCTGAAATTGCAGTGGTGGCTCCACGCGGTGGTTTGTGATGCAGCTTGCAGGTTTGTGGGCTTTCAGACAAAGGCAGAATGAGGTTTTCGAGACGGATCTGAAAGTCCAACTTAGTTTTCTTTAGCTGCTGCTGTGGTTTTGTGTGGGTCACTTAAATCTACCTTTTCCCTTTAGTTCTCCATTTCCCCTGCCTCCCTCAAATGGCAGTAATGGTCCGTCTTGTCTGTCAAGTGAGAGCATTGCTAATTGCAAACTGTTAATGCTTATAAACCACTTCAGAAATGAATAGTCATCTTGGGTGAGATCAAATTGCTGCTCTGTTCTCACCATGGAAATAAAAGCACGTTGGTGTCTACTTGCCTCAGATCTACTTGTGACCCCAGGCCTGACAACAACGAGGCCGGTGTCTGGGGAGGCTGTTTGTGACTCATACAGGGGCAGCAGAGCTATTTGCTGTCTATTCTTCAAAAATACATGAGGCGAGGGAAAGTGTTTCAATCCTTGGAGGTAAAACAATGCTTTGCTTCTGTATTACTCGTGGCGGGTAGCGAGCACCAACAACTTCTGTTGAAATTCACCACTCTGACTTCCTACAGCTCTTCCTAGCTTCTCCAGGCAGGATATTCCTTTCCACAGATGTGGTACAGTTCTGCAAGTCAGAACCCGATGTTCAGTGAGCGGCCCCAGCTAAATCTTGGGTCATCTCACAAGGATTTGGCACGGCTGACTGCTGCTATTAACATGCATTTTCCTGGCAAACTAACTAGAAGTGTCTTTCCTAGTTCCAAATGCTAAGATCCAACTTGACAAGGTGGCAACTATGGGGTCATGCAAGTAAAATGATTAGGTTAGGCTGAGTTTTTAAGCGTTCAATCCTTTCAAATAAGGTATACAGAATATAGAAACACTCTCCCCATGAACAGACAGATGCAGAAATCCTGTCTGGCTGAACAAAATTGTAAGGAAGTCTGATCTGTGTAGGTCCATCTCCAGACTGATGCTTTGGTTCCTATCATGGTCAGTGGAAGTTATATGGCCCTGCTAACATGAACGTTACCAGGATATTTCATAGATGAATCCAGTCAAGGTAAAAATCCACATGTTTAAGTTGAAGGCTGGGATTAAGGTGTCTCCTGCAGGACCTGTAGGAATATACACGGCATATCTGCTACAGCAATTTCTGTTGGCTTCCTTGAACACCTCCTGTTAGTAGCCCAGATCTCTGTGATGCCCTTTCTAAGTAAAAGGAAGTTGGAGGCCCAGACTTTGCGAGTAGCTGTCAACATTTGCAGACTGACTGGGCCAGTGTGACGAGCCAGGCCCTTGGCAGCACAGCCTGGCCAGGTTTGCGTGCGTGGGCAGCAGGTCAGAGCAGCTTCTAAGCACTGAGCTGAGATACTAAATGCCAGTGGGAATGCAGGTGTGGGAGAAATGCTTGCCGAATCACACAGCAGTGGGTAGGTGAGGAATTGATGAGCACGACTTAGAAGCTGTGGGATAAACCAGAAAGCTCAGATCCCAGCAAAGATTTGTGCACTGGGAGATTTGTGATAAGGGACCTGCAAAGGCAGTCTGGACCGAAATAGAGCAGACAACATTATCCTGCAGTACTCCCAGGTGACAGCTCAAACTCTTTTAAAGTCTGTACCGACTGATTGTAGAAACAGCTAGTTGGAAGGATGGTTTAGAGTCTTGCAGACACTGGAAGCTCAAAGCAGGGAGACATTTGACTGCTGGGTTGCTGCTGGTATGCTCATAGTTGCTTAGGCAGTTTTATTTTTATTTGGGGGGGGGGGGGGGGGGTGGAAGGCTGTGGGTAAGATGTGACAACTCTTCCTCTTTTCCAGCTGGGTGCAACCATGCTTTCCTACAGAATGAACTGAGGATACAGTGAAGCTCAGCCAGATGAAATCAATTTGGTACTTAAGCCTAACCAAAATCTTGCAACCTGCCTTTCTTTTCCCTATTAGCTCCCACACCTGTACTGAAATTTTGTGAAATAAATGGGAGCGGAGAAAACTGGAACAGGCAACCTCTTGCTGAAGACAGATGTAGTGTAACTTTGCATTCTGGTACCCTTAAGCTGCTAATGTCACTTCCCTCTTTGGTAAATTCAACCCATATTTTTGTTCACTCTCGGTTTGTTCCCTCTGTGGGAACTGTTTGATCGCAGCATGGGTACAAAAAGGTTTGGTGAAGTCAACAGTTTATTCTTAAATTTGAACCATGTGCTTTTTGCTTGAAATTAAGATTAAAAAACTTCCTCCACTGTGGGAATGAATTTTTGGGTCAGGCAACAGTACCATGTGCTATAACTTCTTGGTGCCAGCTGAAGCTCGTGAAATTCTTGTCTGTGGTATGGGCACGCAAATAATGGAGGCTTCAGAAGCCCAAGTGTAATTGAGAGGAATGGCAGGAGCATTTTAGGGATTTTGTCTGTTCAAGATGTCTGTCCTAATGCTCTTCCTGAACAGGAGCATCCAGATGTTCTTCTCCAATACCAAAGTGTGTTTTTGAAAGGCAGGTCCAGCATCAATGTTCCCTATAACCCAGTAACAACAAGGAAAGTAAAGAACCAAGTTTTGTTTATCATGGCAAACTGATTCATTTAGCTCTCGGTCTTGCTTTGATAAACTCAAGGTGAAAATTCCCTGCTTGTGAGGCAGTCTGCAGCTCAGTAGTAGAGGAAATGCAGCGCGATACTATGGACTTTTTTTAATTGTTATTTTTTATTTTTTGTTCTCCCACAGTCGGCCATTCAGTTGTGGTTTCCAAGAGAGGTCAAGAGGCAAGGAGCTCTTATCAGCTGTGGTTGAAGCCTTTCTGATCTTGCCTGGCTGATATCATTGGCTGGAGAAATGAGTTTCTTAGTCTTGAACTTCCTCTTTGCGATTTTCCCATCTTTGCTACTAACAAAGCATAATGCTTGTCTGTGGTACAGATCAGCTGTTGCTTTTGTAATTTCCGTTGTGTTTTCATTGCCTTTAGTGCTGCTGGCAGCATTTCATGGCAGAATTGCCACCGAAATACCTGGTTAGTGTCTGCAACGTCTGCTTGTTTTGGATTTCCATACGAGATATGTTACAGAAAGTTAATGCTGATGACACAACTGTGCATAATGTACAGGCTGAGGGGAGGAGAGCTCCATAGTTGGCTTAAGTCAGCCTCAGTCTCTAACCTGTTGTCAAGTTTTGTGGTGTCCCTCCTACAAATACTGCCGGTAATGGAGAAAACACCTACCACCTGCCTTCCTCTCAGCTGCATCGCTCCGGTTCGTAGTCACAAGTGTTTTGTAAACCGAGGCCGAGGGATTTTGTGGATCAGAGCAGTGTTCTTCATCCTTCTTGTCCGACTGCTGTCTCCACGGGGCGGTGAGGTAAAGGCCACTTTCCTTCTTCCCTTGGCAAATTCCATCTGTTGCGACTGTCTGCTCGCCTCTGAAGGCAATCACATACTGAAACAGAAATTCGTTATCCTCACAGGTATGATGAGCTCCTGTTAAGGCGCTCTTGAAAAATACCCTTTGGAAATAACTGAAAATGGATTTGTTGTTGTAATTTGCACCACCTTGCAAAATTTGAGCAGGGAATTTGCCAGCAATTAAAACAATGGCTAGATATGACAGAGAAAATAGTTTTTCATTTGGTAGACTGCAGATATTGGGTGCGTATACATTTTGGCTGTTCCTGATGTTTGGAAATGATCTTCCCCTCTATTGAAAGAAAATTCATAGCAAGAGATAGACTACAGGACTCGGAAGGTGCTTTAGGTTATTGGAAGGCAAAACCAGGTCCATGAGCTGTGGGATGCTTAGCAGTTGTTACCTGTGTCACTTCCTGTCTCGGCATAGCTGCAGTGCTGTTACCTGGCTCCTGTGGCACAAAACCTGCTTATTTATAGCGTGTATAATCACACATTTGAATAGTGAGGTAGCAAACCAGTTGCTAGCGGCCAGCTGCTTTCTTAAATGGAAAAAATGATCCCATGGTCCAGGGCAGCAGACTGTCGAGACACTGAAAGGAGCTAACTGCAGGGGACCGTGGTGGAAAAACGCTGAGGGAGTTTTAGGGTGCAAAGCAAGGCCTGGCTGCTCATGCTGCTTGCTCCGCCAACGCATGCGTGCAGCGCGATGCTGACCTACCAGAATTCCCTTCTGGCACATCCCTGCTTTGTGCACACGGTTTGTAACTGAGAATCGGTTTCGGGGCTGCTGGTGGGTGCTCACTTGTGATGACTCCGAGATTCCCATGCAGCACGGCTTTGGAGCTGGGCTGGTCAATGTAGGAGAAGTGACGGCATTGCAAGGCCTTTGCTGAGCAGCTCCTTTCAAATGAGCCCCCTGAGTTCCTACCTGGCTAGCTCGGTTGTGTCTGTACTTTTCATATGACACGGATGTTTCAGGCAGATTGTTATGCTAGGGAGGAAAAGCTTGAAATCTCTTGCAAATCTGAAGCATTTTTACTCCAATTAGGTGGGAGGAAATCGCAGTTTGAGGCTGAATTGAAGTAAAATCCCTTTGAAGTGCTGCAATAAATAGCATCAACCTTCAGAAGGAAGAAAACTGACAATGCCTGAATTTTACTGACATGTAGAAGACATGTTCTTAGTTACTGAAGAAAAGGAGGTGTATGTTTGTTTTTAGTTCCTGCTCTCATCCCTTTCTTCAGACTCCATGTTGCCATGGTCTTTAAGCTTTTTTTTATATGATTATAAGCGTTTTGACTTCTTCAATTGGACACCATGTAGCCAAATCATGCTGTGCAAGCCTTAGAAAACTTAGCAGAAATACTTGGATGGACTTTGATCTTTAGTCTACCAGTAAGTTAAAGAAGACTGCTCAAATAAGTGGAGGCACCGCTAGCAATGACTATTACTACAGTAAATAATTTAAAACTCTTGTACAGCTACATTTATTTCTCCTTTTCTAATTCCTGAAGCATAGTGTAGAGTATAGGAAAAAAAAGGTGCTTTTATATATCAGGACTGCATAATAAAGTATGGTAAAATACAGGATCTAGAAAAAAAAATCTGCATGTATGTGTGGGCAAACCTTAATTTTGCCTATAGAATGTAACTTGCTGCTTTTTAATTTGTGGTGCGGATACAGCAAATCTGCAATTAAGCCTTCTAGCAGGTCTGTAGGATTGGTAATTGTTTTGTAATCCTTCTTTGGAACACAATAAATGCAAACAGTAATCACAGGTTTAATGAGTATAATCTATCATAAAGCACCTAACAAAACAGTATGTGCAATATTATCTTCTGCTTCGTGCTTCAAATATTCCAGCTATATTAAAAGAGTGCAGCAGTTCCTTAGTACCTATCTAGACAGGAAGGGGAGAGAACAGACTTCTAAATAAATAAACAGTATGCATCTGTATGATAAACAAGAAGGCTTTTTCAAAATTCATTTTGCTCTTGTAGAGGTGAGTCTTCCTATAGAAACACATCCCAGCTATTTGTAAAATGAGGACTGTAGCTCTTCTTGCAAGCAGCCTAACTGCCTTTCTGTAATCCCTGGCAATTCACCGAGCTCATTTATGGGGCACAGAAGAACAAAAAGAAGATAAGAGGAAAGTAAGGAAACCAAATGCTTTCCTTCTCACCTAAAGCATGGCTCCAAGGGGTAGGAAGGACAGGAATTCCAATGGCAAGGAATCAAACAAACCCCTATACCACCCTCTATATTTTTTCCCCAATTTCCTGCGACTCTAAATTATAATAAATATTGCCCATATTCCACCCTATCACATGGTATTCCTGCTTCTCAGGGCAAGTTAAATTGCTGTTCTCTGTAGATAATAACTTATGATAGCAGCAGCACAATTGCTTTCAGTGAAATTGGTGAAACTAGTTATATCGTATTTCCAAAGCAACCCTGAGGTAGAGTAACAGAATGTGCCTGTGCTTTTGGAGTGGAAGCCTCTCATCCAGCTAGCATTTCATGCTAATAGTGTTAAATGGTAGGGTGACTTTTTTTCTCCTACTTCTCCACAAAAAGTTTTGAAAAGCGTGCCTACAAAAATGCACTGTGTTTTTGAATTGACAGGCGAGTGAATGGGAAAAAGTAATTGAGTATTGGAAAAGAGGGCTGGGAAGGGGCTGTAGGAGAAGCAGGCAGAGGTTGTAGTAGTGTCTCTGTACTGGTGAGACCTGATTCCTCACCAATTCAAGCAGCAGTTGGGAATAGTGAGTCTGCTTAGGAGAAGCACAGCAGCCACTCGCCGTGAGCTGCATTTCCAGCAAGCAGCTATAGGTAGTGTAAAACGTCTCCCGGTAGTCCCTGGAGCCCTTTTGAATTTCCTTGTTGTCAAAGTCAAATGTTGCCATACAATGCCTTTACAAACCTCACCTTAAGTTCATAACCACCACTACAATTAGTCAAATTCCTCTGGCTTATTGCCTTCATTTAAAAAGCAAACAAAATGCCACTGCCTCACTGTTCATATGCAACAGTAAAAAGAAAGAAAATCACAGCAATATGTTTTTGCCAGGCTCCACCACTATGAATCACTATCCAAAGCGCAGGATGGAGAGGATTAGAAGTAAGGTTCCACTTAGATGCTTTCATGTATGTACCAGCTAGTGCTTTCAGAGCCCTTCCTAATGAAAACATGCTTGCAGTGTGTCTTCTAGGAGTGATATTATTTTGTCACAAGACATAAATAATAAATGTAACGTCAGGGTAATTCAGAAGGCAGGGACTGCAGATATGCTAGAAATAATCTAGTTGCAAAAGCTCAATGGAAGGAACAAAAAGAAAACGTGAGATGGAGATAGATAAACATTTTTATAAGGCAAAAATCAAGCAAATAGGACTTGACTATAAAAGCAGGTGGATGATGCATTTCTACATGTATATTGCATCATTTAAAAAACAAACAAACAAAAACCCGCAACCCTCTATCAAAAGATGACAGAATGAATACGAATCACATCAGGTGTTACTGAAAGCACCTTTACCCGAATAGCATCACATTCTTGTATGCAAAGAACTGGATTCTGCGCTGTCGCGTTACTGACCCGACCTGACTTCCCACTGAGGGTTTTGTAGGCCTCTTGATGTTGAGAAAATGTGGGGATGTAGAGTGAAACAGTGAACTTCTTCAATGCCTCCTGACTACAATAAATGGCACTAATTTGGTGGCTTATTCCACGTATAATAAATTATGTAGAAGATCAGTCAAGTTCCTGTGCGTGTATACATCTTTAACCATGATCATAAAAAACCAACACAATACCCCAAAACCTTAATAAAACTCTAATAGCAGTTGAAGTAGAAGGGAGCAAGGGTTTTGTCATAAAGAACAGCTATTTGGATCTATCTGCTGTTCTTGAAATGAAAACAACAAAACGTTTCCCTTTGTTTTAATGGAGGAAGTGGGATCTAGATGGAGAGTATCAAAGCAAACAGAACGTATCAACCACAATTGCAATTTTACCCCTGGTAAATATTCCTTTTTCCAAACTTGCTTAATGCTGAGGGAGATGTGGCATGGGTACAGGTTCCCGAAGTCGGGTACTACTGGAGAACAGGCTGGGAGGGATGAGGCAGAGCGCATCACTTAACAAAGGCTTCAAGTCAGTTTGGAAGAACCTGAAGCCTTCATAGTTAGCGCTGCTCCTTGTAGCTCTTAGCAAGTTTGCTTCACGGCAATAATTTGTTGATTTTTGTTTGCTTCTGGGGCATAATGCAAAATGTTAGATGGCAAAGAAATCCCAACATACGTGTCTTCTGACCATCTGCATATCTGGATTTGCTTTGAATGGGATCTGCTTGTGGGGCTCCGCTAAGCCTTTTCTTTGGCTTGCTCTTGGTTAGTACCCAGCGCGTTACTTCCAAAGCGCAGAGGTGGGTGCTGTGCCGCCCTTCGTGGAACAATGCCACCATGGTGCCCGTTCAGCAGGGACAGCTTGCTGTTCACGCTAGGGCCACGCCGGGGGGAAGGAGATGACCTACAGCCCTAAACTCCTGCTGGTTTTAAAATGTCACTCCCAGCACCGGTACCAAAGCCATATGTTGCTTCTTACTTTCCAATGGATTTCAAAAGGGCATATGAATGCTTCTGTTCATTACCATGGCTCACAGTGTATCTTTTTTTTTTTTTTTTTTTTTTTAGTTAAATCTACAAATGCTGCGTTTCCCTTATCTTTAAGAAATGGGGCTGAAACGTGTACACCATGAATAAAACTGTGGATGAGTTTAAACAGTGTTTGGTTTTCCTTACATTTAAGTGTTTTCTTGGCTACATCTGGTTCCAGAATAAAACGAGAGCAGAGGACGGTGGTGGTAACAGCATGAGTGGCCTTTTCGTACCATTAGCTGGGGGTCAGTGTGCTGTGTGAGGTGGGAAGAGAACCAGAGGCTAATCTCACTTTTGCTGTAAAGAATAGGCAAGAACATATGAATTGTGATGGAAGTAAGTATAAAATATCCATTATAGATGGTTTTTCCCTGAGTCCAGTGACTAGCTCATGTCCTGAGGTATGTTTTATGAATGTGTAAGTCTATTTAACTGTGTGTGTCAAATATCCTTTCAAATAGGTGAATTCCTGTCTTCACCTACATTTTTGGCAAGACTTTCAGTGGCTAATATAGAGGTATCTTCTTTCCATTGCTTCTTAAACTTGCCTTTTGGGTTCACTCGTATTATGAAGGTACAGTTAATAGGCTTTTCAATTTTATTCTGTCTGTATCTTTACACATGTTCCAGTGTCATCCTTTTTTACTTGGCTTTGTTGGCATACTTGGCTTAACCTCCCTGGTCTTACGTGCTTTTCCCATAGTGGAAAACATGGAAAAGAACAACAGAATTGAAGATTGGGTAGGTGGAGGCAGTTTAAAGCATGTTACCTAAAGAGGAAACAACCAAATTTTTAGAAATAGCAATGTGTTTTCACCTTTATCCTCCATCAGTCTCTTACTTCCATATAAGATGTCTGTGGACGCTGTAGCAACCATTGCAGATTCAGCAGAATTTCTCATTGAACTAATTGAAGTGATTGCTAAATGCTTCTTCCAAGTTTCTTAGCCAGGCTCCTGCAGAATATATGTTTTATTTCAACTGGAAAGGAAAATGTGCCTGATACAAGAATGTGAACTCAGGCTGCCATCTCGTCGCTTTGTGACTTCAGCCCCCCTGAAGCTTGTCACATTTTTTTTTCTAGGCTTACTGAGAGGTTTGCTTTATCAACACATCACACCTCAGTGGCGCTCAGATGTTATCTGAGCTGATTGGAGCTCTGGAATCAGTGTTTGCAGGCTGCCCCAAGCGGTCTTAATTAACCCTACCCATGTTTAATGTAGGTTGAATGTTCCATTTAATGTATTTGGTTTGCCACTCTTACCTGAGCTGGGACCTGGACTGGCAAGGGGAGTGTCTGTGGCATGGTTTTGCATTCTAGGAGTGCATTGCAAGCACTTGGAAGAAGAGAAGAAGAGTTGTAACTGAAGGAGCTCTCCATCACAGCACAAATCTGAAAAGAAGCTGAAGGTACGCTCTGATGCCAAGTAAGAAGTTGGCTATTTGCAAGAATGCTATTGATCAAAAACAATCTGCCAAAATTTAAAAAGAATTTTGGGTGGGTATATTAGAGCCAGATTCTGGATGAATGCTAAGACTAACAAAGAACGTATCAGCTAGAATGTTAATTACAAATTATGCTTTCACATCCAGCATTGGGACTGACAAGTGCAGTTTTATTTGCTGAGCTGAATCTTCTCCGTATTTTCATAATGTATTTTCTGGGCTTCAGTTTAGAGACCTAAAGACTGGGAGGGCTTCTTGTATTATCCATCCTCTTTCTCCCCACACCCCACTGCTGCCTACTGGAGCACTGACTCCCCAACTTCTTAGTAAATTTAAAATAAAGGAATGAAACAAAACAAAACAACAACAACAAAACAACTAAAAACACCAAAGAAACTGCCTGAATCTTTCATCAGTCTGAAATCTCCTGATCAAGTCATTAAAATGGCCTTCAACAGCACAGATGATGATGCTGAGACAAGTCTCTGCCAGTTTTACTACCGTGTAGTTGCCTGAATATGGGGAAGAGAAAGCAGAAGGTGTTTCTGACAATATCATTAATTACAAAATAATTTGCTAGCAGAGCTACTGATTTTGCTCTGTTGAATCCCACTCGGTGGTGGGTACAATGAGAAGCCATTCTATTTAATGCAAGGTGCTAATTTAAAGCCTGCCGTCCTTAGGTTGTGGATATCTGAAAAAAAAAAAAAAACAATTCCATTTATGTTGGACGTCTAGGCTACTGTGTCCTAGAGTAACTTAATGAAAATTCAGTTTAGAAATTAAGAACAAACGGCGTAGGTTAATGTAATGTTTCTTTGTCTGCCCAAAGAGATTATCGCAAGGCTGAGTTGTTAGGACGTGTTAATCATTGGCAACAGTGGCTCCAAAATAAATGTCTTTTAAGCCTCATTTATTTGAATATTTTAAAGCATCTGAAGAGTGTTCCCCCCATTATTTACTTCCCCTGCTGCTACTAATAAATGTCTTGTGTTTGCTAGATGCCTTCCACAGTGAAGTTAGTCTCCAGGAGGCTTGCAGCGGTTACGGGTAACATGAATTCACCCATCCCTGCAATGCAGCCAGCTGTAGAGCTGAAAAAGCACCACACATTTCGGCAACAAGTAAATATTTTCAGACAAAATAGCCAAAAAGGGAACTTTCAGGCACTTTGCTCAAGCTCTCTTGTATTCTCTGTCCTGAACGAGACACCAGCACGCGCTGTAATCCTGTCTTACACCTCAGCCTTGGAAATGCATACTTTCTACATTAGCAGCTTTATGCTTTTTGAAGTTAGGTGAAAACTGCTAATTGCCTTGGAAGACCTGAGAAGGCTGGATGGCTGAACGAGCACAGGTTTCATGACGCAGCAGGGAGCTTCTAGGTGTTGCATCCCTAATTCCTTTCAAATGAGTGTTTGATCCTCCAGGGTTCGGTGCCCCAGAATGGGGCTGAGTCGCTGCTCCGTGGCCAAACCACCCGAGGGAGGCTGCGCACCGCCCTGTCCTCTGGGCCCCAAGTGCCATGAATAGACTTGAGATGAATCTCAGAGCTCAACCCCCTCATCCCCTGCAGGAGCTCTAATCACAAGGACAAAATCTTCCTGGGTGGTACGTGGATACGCCTGCAGCAGGGTGGTGATGCCCCTGGAGAAGGGCAGTTGGTGGCTTACAACAGCAACGCGGAATTAAGCTGTGGTGGTAACTGCTGCACTGGGATGAGGAGCTGAAATCCCGGCTGGTGCACGAATAGCATGAGCATCCCCCTCTTTCCTCCTCATTTATTTTAAAATGAGAACGAAGTCTGTGATATAGCCCTAGCAGGTAGTCACCGCATTTGAGACTGGCATATTTATTTAATGGCTTGTATAATTTAGAAGCTTGGTTTCACATGTTCGGGGCTGAAAGCCTTCCCTTGACGATTATTTTCTGTGCTTTGCATATCATGTTGCTATACAGTCTTTTGTGTTTGCTGCTGGTTATCTAGCCGAGCTGTAACCCAGCCCGTCTGCTCCGCTGAGACACGGTGATTCATAAGCAACCCATACCTACCCGAAAACCAAATAGATTAAAATGGCAGTTTCAATCTGCGGCAGCAATGGGGGTTGTTACAGTCTGGTTGCTGGAGAATTTACTGCAGCCTACGCCACTGCAATCAGCTGAGCACATCAGCTGATAAGAGATTGTGTGTTTCATCCTGAAGAGAATGCAAACTGTCAAATAATGAAGATAAAGTGAGGGAATTATGCTCTTCCTGCTACTGTGCTCTGTGTCTGTGCCACATTGCATCTTCCCTTGGCTATTGCATATATTATGTCGTGCTGGTAACACCCAGGTTCCTCAAGTGGGCTTCTGAGAGCCTGAAATACTGCTTGCAGGACTGTTTGCGTAGCTCGCCGCTGGGCCATGCTGGGCTCTTCGCTTTGTGAGGCAAAACTGTAGCCTGGTAGCTTGTCTTGAACCCTGGGGGAAGAGGGACAAATGCTCCTGGAAAACTGTGAGGAAAAAAGAGTGGGTTGGGATGTGCCCAGGTGTCCTGGTGCTGATGGTGCCTGCAGGAGGTGACTGCTTTGTCTCCTAAAGCTGGGTTGTATGGAACTTCTTCAGTAGTGATCCTTTATTGTGGTGTGGAGTGCATGGTGAGGGGAACATCCAGGCCGCCTTCTTTTTAGTAAGATTTTATTTTTATTTTTAATTTTTTTTTTTCCTTCTGAAGAGAGGGAGAGGCAGATAGATCTGTTCCAGATGGGAGAAGAGCTGGACAGTGTGGCACAAGAGGCAACGCTCGGCTCACGTCTCTCATCCTGATCTGATCAAGCGTAGCGGTGTCAGCTCTCTGCTTCGGTCTGCGTCACGGTGCAGGAGCCATTTTGTCTCGGGTGATGGGATGGGGGCTGTCACAGAGAAAACACGCAGCAGAAGAGTTGGCACAGCTAGCTCAGGCGTTCGGCCTGTCGCTGACCCGCTGTTAAGTCAATCCCCCCAGCTGGTGTGGAGGCACTGCTGGCAGAACAAGCTGCTCAGCACGGGTCGCTGGGCCCGGGAGCGAGAGGCTCACGCTCTGTGTGCTGCTGCTGAGGCCATGAGCTGCATTGGCCTGCTGCTGGGCATGCAGCACCTCTTTGGCCCTGCAAGGGACAGCGTGAGCTGTCCCTGTGCTCCTAGGCGTTGTGGGGCTGCCTCCGGCCTGGAGGCTGTACTGGGGAGCTGCCTTTCCCGTGGCTGTTAAGGCAGGACTCTTCAAGCAGGCCGAGAAGAAGCAGGCGTCTGATTCTCGCTGAATTTCGGCTGCCTTCAGCTTCTTTGAAAACCCCACTTCCCATGTTTGATGGTTACTGAGGCTGCCTCCGATCTAAAATTAGCAAGTACTTGCTCTTGCAAAGAGCCCCTGGGGGCTGTTTCAGCGGCTCTGCATCAGTTAGCTCGAGCACTGGCACATTACACGAGCGTGCGATGTAAACCTGCAGCGGCCCGCGCTGCACAGCCTTTCAGAGCCTGCTCTCTCCTCTGCTTTTCTTCTCTCGATACCAGAATCACAAAAGCGGTTGCTGTAGTTCTGAATGCATACGTGCAGCTGGGCTGTCAGCAAGGAATAGATGTGGGCGAGTGGCTGAGGGAGCATGAATGACTGATTGAACAGAGGTAAATGCAACAAAAGCTGTGGGTGGAAAGAGAAGGCTTGGAACTGGCTCACCCACCATTTTAATATATTCTTTACAATGATGTATACAAGCAAGGAGAGGATCGAGAGGTCCTTACTCCTCCAGCCATTTGAATTCAATTTGGTTTTGTCTTGGGTGTAGTTTTGTTTCCACGCTCTCTTTAGGAGTGGGGAAAATACCTTGGATGCCAGCGCTCTTAAAAGCATGCTTGAATTTCCTGAACCAGTAGGCTGCAGCTCCTGTGAGCGCAGGGAATCTCGCCTATGTTACTGCTCCACGGAAAGCTGCTAGATAAGGAGAGCTTGGCTGTGTGAGCCTGAGCTACTGGCTGACCGGGGGATTTTCTGATATCCTAAAACCCAAAGTGTTTAGCAAACAGATTAGGTCAGTGAAGCAAAACAGACGTGCAGTCATTTCATTAGCCCGTTCAATTTGATGGTATCTGTGACCTGCTTGTGGAAAAAGGGAACCTTTCCATCACTGAGATGGCTTTTGTCTCGTAGTTCAGCTGTACCTGGTTATGTAGAAAAGCAAGGGATGAATGAAACAAAACAATATGAGCAAAAATGCTCCATGTCTGCGTTAGCAGGCACGTCGCGGAGCAAAACACGTCCTTTATGTCCTGCTGGGTCGGTGACCGAGCAGGAGGGAAGCGTGTGGGCAGGGTATCTGTTGGCTTTCCTTCCTCCAGGCATGTACCGAGCTGAGATGGGGGGAATCAAGGGAAGAGCGGGTGGCAGGCCGAGCTGTTCACACGGATGCAGTAAGTGTTGGAGCAAGGAACATCAGGAGAGGAACAAGTGTTATTGTTCTCCTGGGGCTGGGGGGTTCTCCTGCTTTCCTGTAGGTGATGCCGTGGAACTTGCACTAGCCCTGTCTGATCTCATTAGCTTTGGTTTTCACTGATGCTAATTTGGTGTCTTGTGGAAAACACCAAACCGCCTAATGTCCACTGCTTGGGGAAATGAAAGAACAAAACAAGCCCCCTAAAGCCTTGTACTCCTGGCTGTGGCTTGCTTTGTTGCCTTTGAGTTTTTGGGCAGGACCATGAGCTACAGCAGCATCCTGCCCTTGGCCAAGCAGCCTCTTTCCAACCCGCTGCTGGTACCAGAGGAATCCGCACATGTTCTTCTGCGAGCAACAAAATCCATGTGCCTCATCGGGCACACCATTGCATTTTGTACTGCTGCCTTGCTGAGATGTAAGGGGGCTGCTTGAATTAGCTCAGAGAAGTGGAGCCTGCCATAACTGTACGTAATTTGGTTGGACTTTGCTGCGACTTCATTTGGACAGTGGCTAGATGGGCTGTGCAGGTCAAACTTCTGCTTTTCTTCAGAAGGACCATCAACACTTGAAATTACAAGCTTTTCTAATCCTAACCATTAATCTGGGTTATTTGGTGCAAGTCAGGCATGTCTCATTCCAAGGTGAGCTGCAGACTAGTTCCCCTGTACAATTAATAATGGCAGGGCTGTAACGACTATCGGGCCTGGGTAGCTCACCATCACTGCTGTGCCTGTGGCCGTAGCGTTTGGAAGAGTCACATCTTGTGTCTGAAATCTCAGTTCATCTGTGTTGCAGACGGGGAGCTACCTTCTTCCTGTCACTTAAAACATCAGAGATCTGTCACGGTATTTCAACCCTCATGCAGTTAACCCTGCTCCTACCTGGGGAGCAATGGCCGCTCGGTCACTGCTCCGGAGGAGCTGGAAAAGGAGTCCTGGGAGGGAAGATGCCAGCACAAGGGACATTTATGCGCTGAGCCCCACACAGTGGTTAAGCCATGTCCCATTCGGGAGGGGGAAGGAAGCCCGCTTTGCATCCACCAAACGAGTGACTGACCTTGTCTGATAAAATAACGCTACCCCTGTTGTCCTTACAAGGCAAAATAGTCAGCGTTCTGCAGCACTGGGCTGTAGGAAGTGTTACTTACTGTTTCAAAATAGCTGTAGCTCGGTGGCGTAGGGATGGCAGAAGCAGAAGTGTAGCTTTCTCTGAGACTGTACAGGGAAACCAACTCATACTTCAGAGAGCTCGTTTTGTTAGAGTCATGATCGCAGCTTAATTGTGCAAACGCTACGTGCTTGCACTCTGAAATGCCTCCAGTGTGCAGTTTTGTTTATATTACGTATTTTTGCAAGGCTTACAATTGGACACAAATCTGACATCCAGTATGTGAAATTGGTAAAAAGAAACAGGACCAGCGTTCAGATCAGCTGTCAGAATGCAGGATGTTGTTAATAACGCTTCTGAAAATAATAATAAAAACAAGTTAATGCGTACTGTGTGATGGCAAGTGAGTTCATTGTTCACCCTCACTTAGCAGGGCATACTAACAAAAAGCATCCAGAGAATAAATATCCTCGCCTGAGGAATTTCATTATGCATCTTTCTTCCAAGACTTGTTTTGCAGTGTTCACATCTTGTAAACTTCTACTTTAAGTGGGCAGGGGAAAGTAAGAAATGATGTGACAGTGCTCAAATGGCACAGAAATGATGGGAACAGAAGAATGTTGCCTCCTCCTCCTTCCCTTTCATCCTACTCCTACCCCAGGCATCTAATGCTGAAAAAGAAAAATACCTCAGTTGTTTTACCACAAGAGGTGAGTTATGCTGGTGTGATTTAGCCTCGTTTTAATAAATTGAGGCAAGTTAAGGTATGGCGTAGTGGCAAGGTAAAAGCTGTTAGATGGATCGAGGAGAGGAGGACCCTGTGCAGAGCTGAGGTGGGAGTTTCTTTGGTTTCGCCACTTCTCGGTTAGCCTTGCTTACCAGAGCTCTGGTACCACAGATTGACCGAATCCACCTTAAAATTTAAGACTAACGTAGGTTGGTGGCTGTATTGGCTGTGATAGGCTTTTGGAGGGTATACTGACAAAGGCAGACGGAGGCTCCCCCCTTGTGCTTGTGCTGCAATTTACCCCTTGCCCAAGCACTTCTCATCCTCCATCTCCTTCCACCAGAGCAGGGTGTCTCCGCGCTGCCTTCATGTGCCGTGACCGTGACAGCCAACGTGGGCTCCATTTTGCAGCTAGCCAGCTTCTGGTATTTGCTTCTCTGGTTAAAGGCAGGTGGGGAACGGCAGGCTGGGCTGCAGCTTTGCGTTCGTGGCACAACCACTGCTACTTGCACAGCCCTTGATTTTTGTCACGCTGGAGCGCCCTGCCATTTGTATTGCAGTTTGCTTCAGGACAGCTCTGTGGCACGGGGCGGTAGGGAGGGTGCCCCGAAGCACCCCCATGTGTGTAAAGAGGCTGTGATAGAGCAGCGTTGTGTGCCACGTGCCAAACTGTCAGGTATCCATTTCCAGCAGCTTTCACGAGCTCGTCTGAGTGCCTTGGGCGTCCAGGATCAGAGCTGATTTTGGGTCCAGCTCCGCAGGTCAGTGCCCTGGGGTGAAATGTTCTGGCCTGCCTTCTGCCTGGAGTGAGCCTGCTGGTTCACAAAGCGTCACCTTGGTGTTGTAATTTATGACCGTGAATACTGGCAGATTTAAAAACAAAACAAAGCAAAACAAAACCCAGCCGCATTTGTGTTTTTTCGCCTTTTGGCTTTTTCTTTTTCTTTGTGTATCACCAGGTAGGCGATCTGTATGGATGGCAACAATAGGTTTTTTTACTGGTAAAAGTTCTCCATGCATGATTTTATCTGTTGAGACAACTCATGGGGCTTAGATATCCTGTATGAGCATGTTTCTTATTTAACGTGTATCTGCAAACAACTGCAGCTAATATATGCATTTTTTTTTTTACTTCTTAATTCTGGTGCTCTCTTCCAGTGGTTTTGCTGCCGTGTCGAACACCTGCTGTCCGTGTGCTACAGGGCCTTTGCAGAGGTGAGCACTGGGACCTGGGTGCTCTGCTCCTGGTTTTTATGTCTGTAAGAAGAGGCTCATCCAAGCTTTTTTCACCACTGTTGAGAGCTGGTAACGACGCTGGGTTAGGCCTTCCACTTCCTTGTCCTAGCAGCCCAGCCCAAGGTGACTGCCACTCCCCTGGGACCATTTTCTGTCTCCATTCAACTCTTTCCTGCCCTTCTCATACAGTTCTTGGTTTCAGTTACTCCAGCCTGATGTGCCTAGAGAGGAGCGGGACAGAGCACGTCCCCCGGCCTCACTTCTGGGCAGCTTGGGGCCTGCTTCTGGAGCGATTCACTTCAGGGTGGCTTCCGTGCTGCTGAAGCTTGTCAGGCCCAACGTTGGTCACGGTGAATGAAGGGGACGAGCAGTTGGTCTGCGTGGCCCTGCCTCCCTGCGTTAACACCCCCTCGAGTGTCAGGGGAGGTCTTGTCGTTTGGCTCCTGCTTTTGTCACAGGAGCGGTTTCCTACCGGGACTGAAATGAATCTCACGCATCACTTAAATTCTTTAATAACACGAAGGCAGAACATCAGTTTAATTCTTATTCTGCTGTATATGACGCTATTGTTGTTGCACTACAAATTTTTTTTCATAGCATCCAGCAAGGGCACACTGCACCCTCGAGGACGACCAGCTACGTCTGAACCGTGAGTTGCCTCAGCAAAAAGTGGCAAGGATCTGAGCATTGACAACTCTGTGAAACCTCCCCTGTAACGAGGCCCCTCCAGGCAGAACCGTCCGTGTCCCCTTTGAGGTCAGCAGCCTGACGCGAGCTGTGGCTTGCTGCAGTCCCTGAACTTGCCTGTGCTGCTTGCTTTCTCCTCAGTGTTACCAGGTTTAAAATACTCGTTTTGGAATGCATTATCAGTTGAGCTCAATGGAGTACGTGCTGATAGCTGGTTGGTCAGTTAGTGAATCTTCTAGCTTACAATTTTGATAACATTGTAGAGCACCTACAACGGGGATCTTGTGTCAGCTAGGCTTTTAGGCTCTCAAGATTTACTTAATTGTTCATGCAGTGCTGAAGCGAGACCTGCTGCTGTTTCCTCTTGGTAATGCACATTTGGTTAGCAAAACTTCAGGACTTTCTGCAGAATGTCTGCTTATAAACTTGTCCGAAGCTCAGTGACACACCCTGGGGGGGAAACGCATGGAAATCCTGCAGCAGCCAACAGTGTGAACACAAGCGAGGAGAGGGGAACATGTGCTTTTATTTTTGAAGAAGTGCAATGATTTTACATGTAGCTTACACATAATTAACTACACCAAAATTCAGAGCTTCTCTTTGAAGGAGGTGGGGGGAAGCATCCGTCCCATCCCTTCACTCCCACTCTCAGGCCTCAGCTGTCTCCCTCAGAGCAGGGGTGGGGGGAATTCAAACAAAACCCAAATGAACGAAAGCCCTGTTTTCAACTTGTTGCTTGGAATTTCATACCATGGAAGCCACATTACCATGAATTATATACAATTTAAAAACAAAGAAGAAAGGAAAAAAAGATTTTGTACACCAGCACCAATTGATCTGAGATATAGGACGTGAAAGGTACTGAGGTTTTTCTTTCACTTCTACGTTAAAATACCAGCAGTCAGAGGAGACATCGGACTATTTGTGTCAAATACTCCCTCAGCTGAAGATCAGAACGATAAAGGCAAGCAAATCTCTGGTGCTGCAACTATTCCTTCACTGAAGTGGCACTGCGTGTCTTCCCCTCTGCTTTCTTGGATCCTTTTGAGACCAGTCTGCACTCCGTAGGATAGCAGTACTTCTGTGACAGTGGCAAAAGTAGCTGTCCCAGCTGCAGGAGCTGGAAATGCGATGGCTTTTTGCACATCAGGGCTCAAGACTAAAGTTGTTTTAGTGACAGCTTTAGCTGGTTTAAATATTTACTGTTATTATACTTCTGTTGTGCAACAGTGAGACATTGAGCCTGTCAAACGCTGTGTGCACTTGCTGCCTGAAAGACTGATACAGCCTCAGGAAGCGGTGGGGAGATTAAAAAAGAAGAAAAGAGTTTGTGTTGGCTGGAAGGGCTAGCCTGAAATTTGTCAGTGGCTTCAGTGGCTAAAGCTTGCTTGTGAAAATTCCCTACTAAGAGAATGCTTCATTGATTAAAAATACGAGGGGGCTCTGACTGTCTCCTGCTGTCTGTCCTGTTCAAGGATTCCTGAAGCTTTGTTTTTAAATCTCACTGATGATGCTGGGGCTTGTGCTTGTGCTTTAGAGGGCTGACTTTGGCCTTTATATGTCTATAAACTTCTTTTCTCTTATTACCGTGTAATGATCGTTTCTTCTGTGCTTAAACTTTTAGCAAAAGGGAATTCCCTGGTTGTATTCCTAACTGGAGCTGAAGCCAGGCTTGGAACACGAACCTGCCTGTCATACCTGCTGTACCTGGTGCACCTGGGCACGTGAGTGAAGCCGTAAAAACAGAGAGTGTGAGTTGCTTTGTTATGGGTTAGCCTAAACCACCCTGGGTTGAAGATTGTGGAGTATCGTTACCACAAATCGTATATCTAAATACCTGTACATAGAACACTTCTACATAGAATACTTGTACGTAGAACTCTGGGGGAGCTGATGGCTTCTACTTTGGATATGGTACAGTTGCTAAATCGTTACAGACACAAACACGCACACACCCTTGGTAAACCTGAAATGTTTCCTTGATGTTTCTGTGCTCTGTGTTTTGAAAGTTCTAGTTTTGTTAGTTTCTTACTATAGACCTGAAATCTCAGCATTTTCATGGTGCCCTCTTACAGAGGCAAACGAGTTGCTGGGCCACTGCCTCTCACCTGGCAGCCCAGAGAAGAGCTGGATCCGGCCTGGAGGTCTGTGAGGACTGACCCTGGAAAGGTCCCATCACCTCCTTCACTACAGAAGCAAACTCCAGGTACCCAGCTGAAGAAATTGTTCGTGATTTGTATTATTTTCTTCAGTTTATATTCGGCCTCCTTGGGAATGATTGCCAGGGGACACGCTGACTAGCTCAGTGTACAGGAATATATGCTTTGTTGGGGGTGGGAGGATGGGGAATTTCTTAAAAGAAAAAATAATGCCTTATACACATCTAGATTTTCAAATAATTTTGCCCAGTCCTTTTCTACGTTGCCAGTTAAGTCTAAAACCTCAGAGCTCCGCTCCTATAGAGCCCGAAAATCTCAAGTCCCTCAGTTTGCAGGCACTGACTCTGTTCCCAGACGTGGGAGACATACATTTCAAGGATTTTGCTATTTGGCTCAAATAGCTCAAGAGAAGCCTTTGTACGGAATACAAAGCTGTGTTGCCACATTAATACAGCAGTCACTGAATATTTATAACTTCATAGCAATGCATCTGCAGCATTTGTGGGAGGGTTTCTAACAGAAATGGGAGGTTTCCCCAGAGAACAGATAATTTCCTGAAAATGTTTAATCAGCCCATTTAAAATAGAATTTTAATTAGCCTAAAACCATATGTGGACGCTAACTCTCCTCTACAAGGTTCTCTCATTATTATAAAATCCCAATATTGTCTCTCTGGCTTATTTTTATTTGTAATGGGTCTTGGCATAATGAGTTGTTGAAATTGAGGAAATGTGACCCTCAGTGCTCATAAGCCTGAACATCAAATCCACCCCCCACCCCCTTCCAAATTAACATGTAGTTAGGGAGCAAGATTTGTGCATGTTTCCAAGGTTTCTGATTATAAAGGAGTTTTCAGTTTTTCCTAACTGAAGTCTCAGTGCAAGCATCTCGTAGTACACGTGAAGCAGAGATTCAGAGTACTGAGAGCTTGAGGGGAGGCTCGCTATGACCAGCTCAGGTTCCTGAAGGTGTCAGTGAATGACATACTACTAACGGACTAGCAAAGACTATGATCTCTCTGGGGCTTCTTTGGACAACGCTATGCTCACCTGTATTTTAAGATTGTTTTCACAAAGCTCAGATAATGAAGGGGGGAGATGTCTCTTTAAGCTACTACTTCTCTGAAATTTGAAGTATTTTTTTAACCTCTGCAAGTTGCACATGTGTTCTTTTTCTCTTTGTTTTTGTGCATAAGCAAGCCTTCTTGCATCCTCCTTGTATCATTGCATGTTCACTTAAATGTTGGAATACAGCACTGTGTGAACACATACCCATTAGTAGTAGTTTATTCCTTTATTTATAATGTGTAAATGCAATAGAGAGGGGTTTTTTTTTGTTCTGTTCTGGGTATCATTTATCTTAGGCAACTTATTAAACAAAGCACAGTTTCCTTTAAACATACTTCTTGTAATCACTTTAATGCGGTAGTATATAATTAGTACTGATTTACATTTTTAATTTATACAGTTTGACTTTAGAAATTAGCTTCACTTTGAACATAATTATTTAAACTCACGATGGAGTACTATTATTATTATGAAAGACAAATTTATATACAAAGTTTATACAGAAATGTATTAATGAAAAGTAAAAACTACATTTTGTGTATTATAACCTCATAATCTTGGTAACTTTTCATATTCTTCCTCTTTTGTACATAAAAAATCTCCTTTTAAACAACTCTTGAACATTACTGGAAAACTGAAATGAGTTTATAAACAATTAACCAAAGCACACAATGTATCTTCATGTGTATCTTCAGCTGTCAATCTGGAGAGAAAAATCAGCGAAGAAAGGTGTTGAATTAGCGGTGACTTTACGAGGAGTCTTACTAATTTGCTCTTGTGATACTGGATGTCTTCCCGAGTTGCCCTGGTGCGTGATTCCAAGACGCTGGGAGTGTGATGGGCGCAGCGCTACTTGCTGGAGGCTGAGCTTCTCTGCGGAGCACACCACTTGGAGACGTGGGGACTGCCAGACAGAGGAAAGCTGGAGATTTGCACTGTAAGAAATAATGAGAAATGTTACTGAATGGGCTGCTTGTGGTGTTTTAGACAGATCAAACACAGTATTTGTTGAAATGAGCACGAAGGGCTTGCAACAAGAGCCTCCTTCTTTAGATCCACCTGCTGAGTATCAGCTCTGGTGTTCTCCTCCCTCCTTGCACAAGGCAGTGTGGTGACCTGTGGATAGGTGCAATCAACATAGCCCCGAAGTTCCGAGCTGGAGTTGTTTGCAGAATGATGATATTACCAATAGGAATGTAGTATTGGCATGTTTTATCTGCCTTTTTTCTTTTTTTTTAAATAATCAAACACACAAATTTCCACACAACTTCTTGCAAATACAGTAGTAAGAAGTTGTTCGTGCTGGACTGTCACCGGGCTCTTTTTTTTAAAAAAAACCTTTATCTGTTCAGGAAATGTCCAGTCCTCGTAAGTACTGTACACAGGTTGTATTTCATTGCTTTGTCAAAGAATGTTAGGTTTTTATTAAAAGCATGAATTTCAAACATGCAGTTTCTCAGAGAATTTTAGACTTTCACCTTTCATGCATATTTTTGGGTGCATGCAAATGAAAATTTCCTTTAAAACCTTGTTCTTTTCCTATGAATACGATATTTCTGTACGTGGTTTAGAAGAGGGAGGGAAAAAAATAACCCCCAAACTACCAAGCTTTTTAAACCTTGCCAGGGCTATTCTGCTGCTGTACAGTTATGGCACAGGTGCCTCTGGAAGGCTTTGCTTTTCAAAAGTATCTTTAATGCTGTTGTATTGTAACTCCTCTGTACCAATCTGGAGACAAAAAAAACCAGCAAGAAAGCTACAGAGCGGCCATATTTTGCAGAAGAGGAGATCCTCTGAATTTGGCGTGGATAATTCACTAGCCATTTATAGAATGTGCTGGATAAATTGTGTTTTGCAAGTTCTCCCACATCTAATTCACCTTCTCTCTCCCACATGATGGTTTTCTGAAAGCGACAGAGATCACCTATTCTAACCCCAGGGGTAGTTCCCCCTTTCCCCCTCAAATGATTCATCTCACTTTGGCAATCTGCAATTTATAAGCACCTCTGCTGTTACTGAGTTTTTCATCAAAACAGTTCTTTCCAGCTTCGGGGCTGTTAGCCTGCGGAGCTTGTTTAGCTGTTTGGCATAGGTGACTTCAGCCCCTCTCAAGGAAAGAGCAGTTAGGAAATCCCATGTAGGAGCAGGGCTGCCTCTTCAAAAGGGAGGGAGTCGATTTTTTTTTTTTTTTTTTCATTTTCAGATCACGCCAGAGAAGTAGCTTTTTTTTTTTTTTTCCCAGTTTAGTAAGAATTTTGGAGAGGCCTGAACAGATTTAGAAGATAAGCAGCAGGAATGGAGGCACCTGCTTTATGGTGCAGGCACTGTACTCCAGTGAGCAGAAGAGCATCAGGATCCAGTGCTGAGACATGGGAATACAGTTCTCATAAGGAGAGATTGCCCTCCCCTCTTACATGAGAGAAGGGCAGCAGCAAAGACCTCACCGAAGCTTAGCCGTTTTCTGTGCCACAGAAATAATGCCACAGCAGTGTAACGTGCTGTTCTGCAGACTTGGAAAAGCTGGAGAAGCAAATTGAATCAAAATAACTTTGCTAACAAAGCCTTTATTATATTTGCCTTCAGGGATAAGTTGTATCATTTTGTTGTTGTGAACAAATCCTATTTAGTTGCTTTTGTAACTCTAATAATGGAAAATTCAAAATCCTACTCACTGCTATAATTTCCATTTTTAAAGTTTCAGTACCCCGAGCAGGGCCTAACTTCATCTAAAGGAAAGGAAGCTGAAGAAGAAATGTAACTGACTTTGGGAGCTGCTCAGTCCAGACTGTTCTTGCAGAGATCAACAAACCGAAGAAACTCAGTGCTTATTCAGGTACTATTCAAGGTATCATAAATCCGGTGCAGATCTCAAGGACAAGGTTTGCGCATACACTAACAGGATGCAGGCATCCTTGTTCGTGGCCTTAAACTTTTAATGGCAATCATCCTTCTATACAAAAGAAAGTTGGTGTGCTCCCTTCATTTTCAGAGGGATTATCAAGGTACATTTTCCAGGTGATTATTTCACTATTGCCAATGCTCAGAATGAATGCAAGGTAATTCATGAGGTCTGTAACCTCAGCTGGTGATCTAAGTTCAGTTCCTGGTAACCTGGTTCTCAGCACAGAGGCTGAAAACAGAATTGATTACAATATACAAACAATAAACAAGCAATAAATGCTGTAAGATGTTTATTTACTTCTTAGCAGCAAGCCTAATGATGTATTTTCAGTGAATGGCAGACATGCAGTTTTAAAACTGCTATGCAATTATATGTGGAAGGATACAGGTAGCAAATAGTAATGAAATTATTAGAGATCTCATTAGGTGCCCGAAAGCAAGACCATCAAAATCACTAACAAACATCAGGAAGTTCTGCTGTTCATGGAGACTGTATCACCACCACCAAGTTTTCAAGCACTTAAATGACCACTGCCTCTGGGTTAATGAGCATTTCTGTACAGATCTATATAGCTTCTTTGCATCTGTACAACTTTATTTAAATATTCAGTGTGTTTGATACTGGTGTGTTCTGTAGGTAGGGCTACGCTCTAACATAGCTTTTATTTGTAAGCCTTTTAGTGGAGTGTCTGACTGCTTGCAAGTTTGCCCTGCGGTAACAAGAAGAGGTTAAAGCCTGGCAAAAGTAAGTTCCAATATAAAGCAGAACGTCTGCTGGCTATGTTCATCTGGTGAAATCAGACCTCTCTCTGACTGAGAAGCTCTTCCATTCTGTTATGTGAATGCACTCTGAGAGGTACTTCCACAAGCATTAGTTTCCATGACGAATGATGCCTGTGTGTGTTTGTATACATGCTCTTACCTCTGTTAATTAGGCATCTGTTCCTTGTCTGTTGGGGACCTTGTCGGACACTAAGAAGAAAGAGATGCAATTAATGAGTAGGCATGCATGTATCAGTGATAAAGGAGGCCAGTACAGAACGTATTCAAAGTTGAATAATTCTCAAAACACATGCCTAGGGAGAGACGCCTGTTACGGGTTTTCCCTCAATGTGAATACAGCACACGTCCCTGGGAGCAGAGCAGTCATAGAGCAGCCACAAAAATAGGGGGGTGGGGGGTGGGAGAATGACAGGAGGTGGGCTTTTAACAGCATGGCTGGTGGTGTAAAGATGTGCGTTTGTCATGGTGAAGTAAATTAGCAAGGCCTGAGGAGTAAGCACATGGCATATCCAGTTGTCTTTCTGAATTCCTTAGCTAACGGTTTGACTGTGGGCTTTGCCTTGTGAAGGCCTGATTTGGTGACAAAGGGGCAGGAAACTTTTTTTAAACTGTGAGCATCATGTGAAGCTAAAAAAAAATACTTAAGAAACTGGAAATAAACCAGGCAAAAGATGTCGCTTCACAAGTCCAATGGACAGCATCGTAAACTGACAACAAATACGTATTTACAAGACTGGCAGCCCTGTTGAGGTCATGAAATGAAAAAAACAAAACCCACAACCTTTTTTATGACTTCCACGCACTCTGGTGCCATATTACAAAAGTTAAAATATGCTTGAGGACGTTGAGTTATTTCAACTTGGCTAACAGAGTTCAGTAAGGAAGTTTGAGTTCCCGTGGCTCCAGATGTCAAACCAGGGTCTGTCATTGCTCAGGTTCCTGTTGGCCACCAGGCTCCAGACTAAGTGCTGCTTCGGGGAAATGTCTCCTTAGATGCCACCCGCAAGCTGGAGCGGTGTCAACTGATGAATAAGCACTCTGCAAGCAACTTGGACTAAAAGCAAGGTGCTGATGAGGGGTTGAGGAATGAAGCCAGACGCTGGGGGATAGTGAGGCCGATCAATAGACCGACAGTTTGTGAAAGCTACACAGTGCTCTTCTGCGTGGTTTTTGGATGAGGCTAAGGAAGAGATTTGGTCTTTGGCAGCTGGTTGAGCAAACTTAATTAAACTTTACTGTCTGCTTTACAGTCACATGCATCTACACATGCAGGTATCAGAATCTGTAAGACGTTCTGTTGGAGGCTGCTTTTAGGGCAGGGGCTGGCCTGGCTGTGCACAGTGCCTTACAGCAGCGGGTCTGCACTGAACAGGCCACAGCAGCAGGCAGTGAAGTTGTTCTGGACATGAAGGCCACTCTCAGTGACAGAGAGACACCAGTAATGACCAAGCGTGTAAGTACCTACTGATCAACAGCTAACAGCTGTGAAATAAATTGGTTTCACTTCTGCTCCCTGTGAAAACCTCATTGGACAAAGCTCCTTGCCTTCCACAGCAGACCAGCTACCTGCCAGTCTTGCCAAGGATCCCAAGGCTGGAACAGCTGCAGGGTCTGAATGGCCTGTGTGTCCCCCACTTTATTTGTCACTGGAGGACTGTGCACCTGACATGCCTCCCAAGGCCTGCCTTTATTTAAAACTATTAAGTTGCTGACTACTTTTTTTTTTTTTTTTTTCCTAAGGCCGAGCTTAATATTTGCATGATGTAGTATTAGTTTTCTGAAGTCCACCTGAGTTGTCGTTTGTCTCCTGTGGCCTTTGCCCTGCTCGTTACCCGGCAGTGAAGCAGTTCTTGCTGCTGTGCTGGGTGGGAAGCAGCTTATCAGTTACTCCCCATTTGATGGGGAATCTTACACCATGCAAATCAGCATCCCTAAAACAAGACCTAGTTCCAGGTTCCGCAGAGATCAGCTACGAGGGGATAACTATGTACAGGCAATTCAAAGCATCTTATGTAGTTTCTGCAATTTTGTACTTATTTTTAGAGGCTGGATGACTAAATCTGTGGGATGTGGCACATAAGGAGCCGTAGTGTAACTGCACTAGAAGGCAGATTTTTAAATCTCACTTTCAGAAACGGCTAAGTGAGATTTGTACAGGTAATTCAAATGTCTAAAAGATTCAGGTAGGCACTGTGTGTAGGTTTTTTAAAAATATGTGTGTCTTACGAATATGGACACAGCATGCATGTAAAAAAGACGCTCTTTTAGGACTTGAAAGGAAACTTGTCTCATCATCCTCATGTAGATGTTCTTTAGGCTGCTGCCATTTGTTCTGTTCAGGGACAAGCACAAACCCATTCAACTGGAGTTTCGCTTTATGCTTAAGGGCAAGGAATCAGTTACTGCGGAGCAAGCTGAAGTCTAACCATGTTGGGACGCTCGTCCTGCCCTTGTGGGACCCTACAGCAGCAGGATGCAGCCACCATGCTGTGGGAGCCTTCTGCCTGTCTCGGTCCGGTAACCTGTCTGCCACAGGAGACCTATGAGGACTTCAAATGCTGAGACGTAGATCATCAGTTCAACTGTTTCAGTCCTGTTATCCTCTCTCGTCGTTCTTGTCCCGCGGTATTTCATGGTTGGAAAAGTGGCTTTCCAAGTCATGTGCCTAACTGACAGATAAGGTTTCCCATAGGCAGCAGACTACTTCAGCACTACAGCGGTTTCAGGAAAGGTGCCAAGAGAAACCTTAAATGCCAGAAAAAAATCTAAGTTGTTCACATATGAAAATGGAGCTTTGGTCCCCAAATCATTGATGTATTTCCATGAAATTTTACTAAAGATTTGTTGTTGCTGTTGCTCTGTTGGCTGGCTTACATCTCTTTTTGGGGGAAAAAAAAAAGGTAAGGTGGTATCAGGGCCCATAGATTAGTCCATGTATTTATTATATAGTAGTGAGATAAATGATTGCCTGTCTTTTCCACAAATGAACATTCTATATGCTTAGTCCTTATATAGTTGTTCTTAAAATAGTTATTGTTGCCTTTTCTTTTGTAGATATTTCACTCCAAGAGTGACAGAATTTCCTTTTGCTTTGCAGTCTTTTTGTATGTGTGTGGTAGGCAGTCCCATATGAAACTGTTGCAAAATGAGACACAGACTTCAGGATAGTATCAAATGTTAGAATGGAAGACTGAAGTGGCTGCTCCTCTCATTAATAACTTTCATTACAGTGGAAGCAAGATCAAACTTATCAAGAAACTAAAAATTACATTCCTTACTTAGAGCAGAAATTTTCTTCTCTCATTAAAATAAAAATCAAATTCCTTTTCTAACAAGCTTCCGATAGGATCTGTTCAAATGCTAAATCAAGTCTTCAAACCAGCCTAGAAAAACGGATCTCCAAACCCTGATTTCAAACATGGCACTTGGAGATAGCCTCATGTTTTAAAGGTACAGCTGGGGAGTCTGCATAGAGGTAAGAACTAGAATTTGTTAAACAAATCTGAACTGCTAGCATTCATGCATAGAGTTCCATTAAATGGCACGTGGTACAAAAAGTCTCTGCAGTGAATGCTTTCAGGTCTGCTTTCCTTAGGAATTATTGGAGAGAAAAGAATGCAATTGTTATTTTTGTTTCAGGCAATTTGTTTTTGTCTGGACTTAGGTATTGCTTTCCTGAGATCTTCCTTTACTCTTGTCATTAATATTCCTCTAGCTGTAGAGTTCCATCTGTTAAAAGTTCTTAGGTTCAAGAATTGAAATCTTTGATAATACGTGTACTGTGGGACAGGAGAGGGGCCCACGTAATTATTCTTCCCATTGTATTCCTGCTTTATATTATATTTCTGCTTTATATTCATCACAGGAAATAAACCAGCATAACAGGGGGCAGGGAGGTTAGGATCAGATAATGATCACTATGTTCCTTCCTGAGTTACTGGGTAATACAAGCGTTATTGTTACAGACAAATTTAAATTCTGGTGTTGACACTACATTTCTGCTGGTATGATTCACTAACTAACTGGATTCCAGAGAGAGAGGACAGCACCAGCAACAGGATTGATGTGGCCTTAAAATAAATCCCTACAGCCAAATGGTTTCCAACAATCGCCCTCGTATCATGGCAAGCTTCGCTTTGCCTATAGAAAACAGCTTTTAGGAACAAATGTGGCAGTCCCAGGTCCTGAGGCTCCGAGTGCCTTGTGACGGCTGGTGGACCCAGCCTACTCACGATGCTGGGCCCCTACAGCCCACGGAGGACTTGGATTAAAGCTGAAATCAATATAAACAGCCTGAACTGCAACTCTGCCGCTGGGCCAGCAAGAGTTTCCCTTAATTACAGTATCTCAACTATCAAGTCTATGTAAATGCAACACTGCCTAACAGAATAATGAAAGCAGAACTGTGGATTAGTTTTTGCTCTTGCAGTAAGGAAATAACATATTTAGCTGGTTATTTAAATAGAAAGGTTGTACTAAGTCCAACGTAAAAAAAGAAACGCTACGTTTCCCTCCAAGAACTTGCACATACTAAAGTTTATAGAATTCAACGGCCTAAAGCCAATACCATCTAATATTTCAAAATAATAAGAGAAAATCATTTGCAGGAAATACAGGTGATTTATACTGCACCTCACAAAGGGGAGAAAAAAAAAATCTTAACTGACCAGTGGCATTGCTTTTACTAAGGAGTCACAACTGTGAACTGCTGTAGCAATAGAAAGCTCATCAAGAATGTGCGAGTGCAAATTGATAGCTGATTTACAAATAAAATACTGAAGTCATCAAGTAAATTGTCATAAAGAAATCATCTACTCTAATATGACAGAGCAGTGGGAAACAGCAACTACAGCAAAGCTGAGCCACGAAGACTTGTTAAATTTTCTGCCCCATTAATTCTCACTGAGCTCATCTTTGGGATGAAATCTTGACCCTGCTGAAGGACCGATTACAGTAAAATAACTTTTAAATGTGGAAAGATGCCCAATATGCTCATTACAAATCCCACGGCTGATCCAAAAGTCTGCCTGTGCTTTGGATCAGAGCTCTGCAGTGTACGTATTAACAGCTCAAGTCTTTGGTGTTTTGAAAGCCAAAAGAAAGTGTAACTTAGCATGCAAGTTTTCCTTTCCTAGTCTGTTTCCAATACTGGTGTCTCTAAGGTGGCACGCTGTTTCCTTTAAGTAAAAAACAAACAGCAGAAATCAATAACAGAAGTTTGCTGCAGAAGTAATGAATAACTATAAAAAGCTGGGCTCAACATCCTGAACACCAAACTTCTCTCTCCAGAAAAATCATTTTAAAAGGCAGAAAAATATCTACTATGTGCTACAAGTAGATGTTAATTTGAGCATTTATTCCCAAGAGTCTTGTGGAGTTTTTCTCCCCATCAGTGAGTTATATTGATTCTGGGGTTAGATTACAGAGGTTTGGGTTTTTATTTGGCCAAGTGATTTTTGTTTCCCACTCAAAATCCCAGTGAAGACCAGACAACTACAGTGCTAGCATGAAGTTATTACGTTCACACTGGGGTAACGGCGAAGAGTTTTCTGTGGTACCAAACAAACTAGAAGTCAGACAAGCAACCGAGGCTATAAACCACCCTTTTTCCCTTAAGCAGTGACACCAAGTAAATCTTCCCTTCAAACACAGGTATCCTCAGGTTAAAAAATGAATAAATCCTTGCACAAATTAGGCCTCCCCAGCTAACCCCCCGGACAGCCAGTGCAGTGCCGCAGGTAGCCCCAGGAGGGGCCACCCCCGTACCCTTGCAGTGCCAGCACACAGCTCGTGTTGTGCTGCTGGGGCGCGGTCTGGGCACCTAAGCTGCTCCGGGTCCCTGCACTTTTGCTATGAAGTGTCCCACGGCACGGACAAAGCCTGTACGATCTCTTCAGCAAATGCAAACAAAAAGGGCGTTTAATCTCTCCTTGCGAGCAGCGTCTGATTGCTAGCTCTCCCACTCCACTGAGCAGCAGACTAGCTTTGGTTTTTCTCTTTCTACTAATGTACTTAAAAGACAACAGGAAAATATTTCTGTTAATGCATGGCCTCATATAAAATGGGGGCATAACCTCTTCTTCCAGCTGTCTTGTGAGAAGTAATTAACAAAGCTCCTCCCTGTGCCTTTCTCCTCAAGCATATTGTCTAGCTTTGATACAATTCTCTCAGTGACTCACTGTGTGGGCTTTGGTAAATCTTGTTTTTGTGCACCTTCATTTACTCCATACATTGAATATAAAGGAGCTGAAGAGCATTTCTGAGAATTATGAATTTCTCCAGGTAGATTCAACATTTTCAGACAGGCATAAAGCGTGCTGGAGTTAATATGTATCAGCAATGGATGTTTGAAGTAGTTACGTTTCTGTTAGGTGACACTATTCCATAGCACACTTGTTTTGTTCAGCTACAGAAAGTTGGCGGTTTCATAAAAGATGCATAGACCTACGCATCACTTAACTGAATAAAATAAAAGTCTTTCTTAGGAGAACAGACTTAACTCGGGATTTTAACCAAATGCAGCAGCACCCACATTTAGGCAAATAATGCCAGGAAGCCTCTCAAATAATAAAGGAATAGTGGAAACAGGTATCTCTAAGATTCAGAAGCATAAGCAAAAAGAGCCTTGCGAGTTGATGGGCATGTCACACGTAACACCAGAAATCACAACCCCCGTTTTTGACCTCATATATAGGAGCCAAAAGTAATAAGATTGTTTTCCAAACTGATGAAGATTCCCATCCAGAAACCTAATTGTTCAGATTCATACCTGGAGAGGGGACTGTAGTCTCTGGTTTTCATTCTGCCACCGTTTAAATTTGTCAAGGGCTTCGTCCACAGAAATTGCTCCCTTTTTCACTTGTTTCTGCAGATGGATAAGTTCTTCCTGTTCAGCAGGGATGCTGTGTTTCACAGTGCTGTAAGCTACTGTCTCGCTGGGGCGTCTGTGTGCTGCTACAAAATGTACGAAGATAAATATTAGTAACTCATTTCACTCCTTTCTATTCTTTCTATTGACACTTTAAGACACGACATTTCCACAATGCCCCCCACTCCTTCCCCAGCTTCAAACATTACATTTCTCAAATGCTGGGGTTGAAATTTGGTCAGAAAGCATCGTGAAATTTCACATTTTTTTTCCCCTTCCCAAATATAATTATTAGATGCACTGCAGTGACAAGAAGCTGTTCCAGCCTCGTCCTCCTACAGATTATGATGCAGGTGCACAGCTGAAGAGAAACGTCATGGAGAGAGGTGCATTGTCAGAGGCACAGCTCGGTCCAGGGAGGTGTAGCACCACGTACACCTCCAGGACATTGATACGAAATGGCTGGGGCAGCACACATCTCCTATGAGTATGTTGCAAAGGTAACATAAAGCACTTGTTTCAAACTGCACAGAGAGCACAGCCAGGCTGTGAGTTTAAACCACCGTTATTAATTGGGTCAGTTCTTCTGCTGTGTTATGCACCCATATCTTTAAGTGAAGAAGGACCAGGCAAAGAAAAATACATTAAGGAAATTAAAAAATAAAACAGCTACTGTGACTTCTCCTACTTCCTCCTTTCGATCACATACCATACTTAGACAAATTAGGTATGAGTCTCTATTTTTTTTCCATCTCTGTTTCTGTACGACAGAGCGATAACCCCAATGACGTGCATCTGATACGGTAATTTGGAGATCAGACCAGTTTAAGCAAAATTGCATTTTTCTTACCAGCAAAATGATGGGAGTTGCTGGGGGGTTCCTCAGACCCATACAATTTATTCTGTTTTATGTCCATACATATAATTTTAGCTGAGGTATGCTACCTGTACTCCGTTACTAAGAACTATAGAAATACAGTAAGCCCTAGAAGGTCCTCCACTCTTTTCCTCAGTGGCTCAGTGTGCATGGTAAGTGATGCCAGTAGCAGGGGAAACTCCAGTTCCCTTTTGCAGAACTTTACAGGCGATTGCATGATGCTCTTCATGCTTTAATCCTCATCAGCTACTTGTTAAAAGAAGAGGTAAGAAAAATATTCACTCAGCGTTCATTCATTTTGTCTGTAACATGGTTAGTTATTTTAGGGAACCATTAAAGGAATTTGGTAGCAACGTTTTGATGTGCAACAACTAAACAGCCAGGCTGCCACCAGTAATTCATTCTACATAGATCTTGGGGCACCCAGGAGAGAACTTGTGCTCCACTCACTGCTGCCTTTCCATAGCTGGAATTAAGTGAGCACAGCTGAGCCCTCCAGTCCTTCCTTTCCTTGCCTTTAATCACAATGGAGAAAGCAAACAGAATGGCATAAAGTAACTCTAGCTGTACAAATCTTTCCCCAAAGACTGTAACTTTTATTTTTCTTTATTTAATCTAATCTCTTCATGCTGCAGTAGCATTAAGGATATAAATCACGTGCGGGAAAATAGATGCTAAATCAGTCAAAATCAAGTCACAGCAATTCTCTATTAGTTCTACTGAAAAACGTCAAGGTAGTTAAAGAGCTAAATTAAATTCCGTACCGTGCTTCCTGACATTGCAGTACATCTTGTTGTAGTCACCGGGCATCTGAGTGGCCTTTTGCTGAAACACTACAAAGTTAAGAACATAAGGAAATTAACCAAAACTGTTAATAGAAGACATCACACGTTCTGAAAGAAGGATGGAGGCTCATGAAAGCAGGCTGGAATAAATTTCTTATTCTAGCCTTGGAGTACTTCTCAACCCACTCGTCAGTCGAATGTTAATTACTTGAAAAGTTGTTCTGTTGCACAGAATGGCAGGATTATTGATATTACAAGATATCATGACAAGAAGCTTTGAAGAAAATAAAATAATTGCATTAACATTGCTTGTTTAGAAAAAACAAAATGAAACAACACGTAATTTTAGAGTTCTTCACATGGTATGGACACCTACTATAGTTTGTATCTTATTTAGGGGAAAAGCTAAGGCAGGAAAAACAGTAGTACCAGGCAAGAATAACGACAATGCTTAATTAAGAATACACATGTTTGTTTCTCCTGCTCATACGGGCACCAAGAAGTGCAAGGCCTGCTTACCTGCTCCCTTACCCTCGTCCACCACTCCACTGCTGTCAGGTGCCTCGAGTACAGACAGCTTGGATTTGCCCTGAGATCTGCTGCTGTCAAACTTTTGCTGGCAATGAAAGTAAGCCCCAGATGGCTGGAACTGCTTCATTTCTGACTTAACTACTGTCATATATGCCTTGCCCTCTTAAGTCTCAGTTTTGATTTTAGCTAAAAACCAAAACAAAACAAAACAACAAACTGATAACGTAGAGTAACCCCTTGCAGTGATGTCATCTTACTGCCAAACGCAAGTTTGACAGCAGGTATTTGTTTTGGGACCAAGGCATGGTCCAACAGAGCCGCGTGCACGGCACGCTCTGCACGCACCCTGCCGTCCGGCTGCTTGCTCACGCAGAGCAAGGAAACGCAGTGGAGCTCAGTTTGCTCCTTGCCTGCCTGCTCAGGCTGCCACGTACGATCCTTCGGTTTCTCCCACGAAACTTGTGAAATGGAGGATCGAGGCCATTCAAACTCCGCGCTTGCTACGCGGAGAGGCGGGAAGGAACAATTCCTGAGAGCGTTTTCTGAATGGCAGAACGAAGTCCTCAGGCCAACCCTGAGTAGGCGGTATGGGAGGTGATGATGAATGACAACAGCTGGGGACTTCACGTTCCTGAAAATGTTATCAGATGGGTTAAATGGATAGCGTAGAAGAACGAGACAGGCAGCACAATCTGTCGATGTTATGGCCCTAGTTTCAGCCTAACACTGATAGATGGTAACGTTTACAATACTCCTCTCTATAATTCCCAAAGAATCCTGCTAAATGTGGCCGCAGTGTTTTCTTCTACACTTGAAATAGCATCCTCTTGTAAGAGAGGAAGTTGAAGTACACTGAGGTGATGCCGGCAGCGTAAGGAAGAGGAGGGAAACACTCCACAACGTCCCTGATTTGGAAGTACTTTAATTGATAGGCTTTGAAATTTCTGCTGAGTTTTGCAGTGTCAGAGTAATCAGAAATGGAATTACTCCTCCAGTTGTTCAAAGGAAAATTGTTAAAGCCACTTTACGTGCTGCATCTTGCTGAAATGATTTTAGTTGGCAGCAAGTACTCGGTGTGGGTGAAGTAAATGCAAACAAATGATTCCTGTTTCTGGAATGCCTGCCGTATGCACACGCTGCTGTACCGCTGCCACAGGTTTAGGGAAGACTCCAGCAATTTTCTCCTTCATTCCCACATTCTCTTCTGTCAGTTGTAAGCTGCTGGAATACGGTAAGTGGAACGAAAGAAATTGATAGTTTCTGTACAGAGACACATGCTGTTCTTCTGGACGGTAAGAGGGACTATTCCTTCAGTAGAACAATATTAATAGAGAAGGTTTTTTAGGTGGCAGAATGCCATAATCCTTCAAATGAACAAGCATATATATATATATTTATATGTTAGAGCCTCTGCTATAGAAAATCTGATTTAAAAATCACAGTACTGCTATGATGCCTTTTTTATTTAAAAAAACAAACCAAAACCCAAACCCAAGCACCTTCGATAGTATTTGTAAGACTCCTTTTAAATTTTTCATCAGGTTGTGCCTGGACAAAATACCCGTACATGTTTATATGTCAAAACCTACAAGTTCAGTATCTTCCCCTTTAGTTGCTACAGGACCCAGATGAAGTCCTTTGCATGCCCTAAATACATTTTGATGTCTTAGGTAGCAAGAACACTTTTTAGGAATGTAATGCAACCTCAGTGTCTCCAGGAAAGCAAAACGAGTAAGGAACTACTGCACTTTTTTCCAGTAGGATATGAAACCAGAAAACAGTGTTCATTTGTTGTTGTTTTTTTTAAATCTCAGATGCTGATTTAAATCTACTGATGCTGATTCAGGCTGTCCCCACGTGCAGGTAAATAACCCTGTGAGGCTTGAAATGTGATTAATATTTTTATGGTTATCCCCACAAATAGAAGGACTAGAAATATTTGAAATATTTCTAATAAATCTAAGCCTCTTGTGCACAATTCTGTATCAAGAAGAACATTTTATAATGACACAACTGTACAAGAAACAGTGATGAGTATAAAGCACCCAGAAAGAGAGAATGCCAATTTTTACAATAGCCGCAGGTAGACAAAAAGAACAGGAATTTGATTTCCAGAATTAATTGACTCTAACACAGAGCTGTGATGGTAAGAATTTATAGATGCACAATGATGTTAAAAAAAAAATGCTTGGTGAAAGGCCAGTCAGAAGTATGATAATTAAAAACACAGGCAATCAAAATGTGGAAAAAGTTACGTAATGAGAGCAGGCAACTCCCATCAGTAAGAGGCACGGATGTGGTTTCTAATTTAGATTTTACTTTACCTGCCTGAACTATGAAGGATGTTTCCCAGTTAGCAACGTTGCCTCTCAAACCCCAGCAACAGTTTGGCACCTTACACAGGCGATTCAAGTAAAGCCAGGCTGACGAACCGACCCCCTCTGGAAGAACCCTGAGCTTAGCACGCCTTCAGCCTCATCCTACTTCCTCAACACTTGCAGCAGAACAAATGCGACAGAGAAGAGAGACAGCAAAACAAGCAGTAACTATCACTAATTTGAATTCAGTTTGCTAAGGGAAATTCAAGATGCAGCTATTCATCAGCCTCATTCAGCTGGTGTTCCAAACTGAATTATCTATTGCCGTGACTGTTTTGTTTAGGCAACATTCTCAATTAAAATCCAGGGGGAACAAAATCTTCACAGAAACACAAGGCAAATTAATACACTAGGGTTGCACTTATTAACAGATCACAACTCAGTTGCAAATTACAGTGAGTTTGTAAAGCTTCCAGCTTTAGTAGGTTTTTGCTTCACTCATTTCTGAGATGCCACGCAGTTACCTGTCGTGATCGGGGGAAGAAAGCAAAAAGGAGGGCACAATTGCTAGCTGGGGTATGGTGCTGGGAGAGACTCTGTCTCTGCCCACTCCATTTTTTTAAAAACTTTTTAACATTTAAACTCTGTGTGCATAGTACCTAGACAAATTAAACTCACAGATTTGGTATAGATTAGATTGTAAATTGGATGTAGCACAGGGAGAGATGACAAATACACGGAGAATACCATGGAAGGAATAGAATGGAATGATGCTTATTATTCATGAGATGAGAAGTATGCAGATGTTGGTTCACATCCTTTTAGATCTCACTTTTGTTTTCTCTGTTTTGTTTGCCAACACGGAGCATCACTCAGCAAGAGCCCTAAAGATGCAACACGGAGATGATTAAGGAGCACTCCTAAAATGTACCCAAAACAGTTCACATATTTAAGATTAAAATAAGAAACGCTGGTGATTCATAGCATGAAATCAGCTAAGGCGATGGGACACTAAGGACTGTGGGCTTTTGTATTTTTCCAGGACAGCACAGCTGAGCACCGAACAGAAGCGTGGCAGCACGCCTTATGAGCGGCCCGGTCAGGAACACGCGGCGTGGAGAAGGGCGGTGCGATACCTGTGCCGGGCAGGGTAACCAAGGGGGCTCAGGTCCCAGGCGCTGTCCTGTCACGGGGACACAGGTGTCCGAACGCACTTACACCATCAGGAGGCAAGGGGAAAACGCTTTTAACTGCGGTGGGGTGGGAAAACCAGGACATAAACTTGTACAGAAGCTCCCATCTGTTCTAAACGCATCTGACGACACCTGTAAGGGCACACAGCAGTCACTGCACCAGAACTCAGACTAAGCAACGTCAGCAACACTCGTGGAAGTACCACACTGCCAGGCTGCTCTGTTATTGGCAGGCCCAAGGCACGCTGCCTGAGTTTTGCAGTTGCAGGGCCAGATCCCCTCATCACAGCTCACACACCGGCTGTTTGCTGTCAGCCTCTGCCTTCCACGGCCGCGTAAATAGGGAGTCAGGACTGAGAAACCCAATTTCTCAGATCAAACGTAAAATGACTTTCAAAAGAATCACCATGTAATGACAATGTGAAAGTACCACGAAAACGAAACACGCTCACCAGCAATTTTCTTCCCAATTTGCAGTCAGATTCTGAATCTGCTGAATATGAGCCCAAGGCTGCTCGCATCACAGCAGCCTTGGTCGAGGAGGGACCTCAGGAGACTACGCAGAGGCAGCTGTTCCCCTACAGAGGCAAGACAACCAAAGTAATCGTGAAAGCCTTTTTATGGAAAGGGTAAAAGAGCGAGCAAGAAGGCGGCAGTGGTCAGAACTTGGGGTCGGTGTTCTTGCTGTCCCATGCACGGTGAAGAGAATGCTCCCGCTCTTGCTCTCCTCATCAACTTAACTTAGTGGACTACAGAAGCCAGACGGAGTCTAGCAATATACTCAAGAATATTCACTCCACATCAACATATCTCTGCAGTCTCGTTTTTCTTCGGCAGAGACGATCGAAAAGGGAGAGACTTCCTGGCCTGACCAAAAACATGCTATGCAGATTGGGTCACTTTCCAACCAGGAGCATCCTGAAAATATTCTCCCTCTGTGTGCTTCATTCAGTCCATACTAGAATCCACTGGAGTTAAGATACCAAAAATCTGATTGAATCACCATGACAGATGAAGCCCGTATACTAGTTCCTAAACAGATCTTTAAAGTCTAAGGTGTTCTAAGACAGCTGAACGGTGGTTCCTAGCATTTTTTTTTCCAGGGAGAAACACCCTTTAGTTGGGGATACATAATGAAATTCATCTGCAGTGCAGTACTTTATCCTCACTGTAGGGAAGTACTAAAAAATCCCTCTGTGGGACATAAAGGTTTTACAGCTTGCATGGGCTCTGAGGCTTCGCTTTGGGAACCCCTGCTTCAGAGCATTTAAACCATCTGCATAATAAGAACTTTAAATTCAGGATGTGATCGCTATTGTTCCCAGTAATCAGCCTGATAACTTTCCAAGACACTAGCAATTCTGCAACGGAGTTGTTTTTTTTTTTCCCGTTGCCTTTGGGTTTATGTTGTTCCAATCTGCACATAAAATAGTCTGCCTCCTTAGAAATATCCACTGCCTGCTACTTCCTGCATGCCCAGTGATTTCGTTGAGCAACGAGAACGGTATTCTCTTCTGGACCAGTAAATGGAAACACTTTCCACATCTTCTAACCCGGGTGTGAAGTCCCACAGACAGCTAACGCGGCAAAATGTTTTCCATGCATAGAGGGGAAATGCGCTGCTGTGGGGATTTGTGACGGGTTTGGAAAGGACCAAAGGCTATAGCACAAGGAATTTGATTTCTGCTGCTGTAGGGCAGGTGTCCACGTTGTGGAGAACCCCTCTGGTACTGGTGCTCTCTGACAAGAGGTAAAAGAACAAGCCAGGACAGTAACGTAACCCTCACACCATAGGGTACTCCTGGTAGGGGAGGCTTCAGAAACGGTCCCCAGGCGTTACAGATGCTCACATTCCTGAGAACGTGCTGGGGATTTTGGTTTCCAGCTCAGTCAATGTGGTATCGATAGGGAGTATTTAAACTTCACCGTAAACCTTCACAACACCTTCATACATTTATTTAACAGCTGTTTTGGCAGAACACCATTGAAAAAAAAAAAAAAACCTACCTGAAATAACCTGCAAAGCAATACTGAGCACTTCAGGAATGGAAAGGGAGCATGCGAAGAGCGCGCACCATCTGGACAGCGAGCTATTTGGCACCACTGTGAGGCTCCATCGGTTGATGAGCCTTTTCTACATAAACCCAAATTCTTCCAGTGGTCTAAACAACAAATGCACCCACTGTTTGTTAAAGACGCAGTTTGCTGAGCACTGTCCACTACAGTGATTTGCACATTCATTAAAATTTAAAACAGAATAAATGAAACCACCTCAGTCTTATTAGAACACCGATGTTTTACATCTTTCAGCTCACTCAGAGCCCGATTCTTACAGAAATATTCTTTAACAGAACCTGTTTCTTACAGAAATACTCTTTGGTTTAGAATTTAAAAGGTATTTAGTGAATACACAGCGGGGAAGGATGCCTCTGGTTGAGTAACTCCAAGTTGCTCTGTGGAACAGGATTCCTCCCTGCAATAAAGCCCCAGTATAACTGCAGACAAGTCGTTTAACCCAGCAATCAGGCTCGCGAGTCCCTGATATCAGGATGTTATTAGACACAGCAACGAATCTAAGTTCTAACAACTCCTAGGAGCCACTGAAAACAATGGGCTGTCTGCTCTGAGTGAGCAACGTGCTATAGAATGGTCTTCATCTGAAGCACAGCACCCTACGGATACTTCATACTGGGCGCCCAAGACCTCAGCGGACACGGAGCACATCAGAGGGCGTATCAGAGGGGTGTGAAGCAGCACTCGGTACCTAGGGCAGGCAGGAGTCACGTTTTAACCAAAAATGGGACTGAACAACACTGAAGAGTTTTGTGTCTTATGCTCACCTACCTTATATACTGGATGAAACAAAACAGCTGGGACAAATAGCAGCACACAGTTACACCTTTAAGGATCGTATCACAATGTTTGTGGCAGGAAGAAAGAAGTAAAACTGCAAAACCCCCTTAATTTCTACCTTTTCCTTATTTGACTTTGTGTCCTCAGTAACACTCTTTTTAACATAATATGGGAAAAGAAAGCCTGTCATAAATTTATTAGAGGAATGGAAAATGTTGATATGCACTAGCCAAAGTGGTTTTATTTTATGCCTATTAGATTAAGCAATAAAGCAATGGATGCAAGAACATGCAGATTTTAAAGATGGGCTGGAATTATTTTTTCTGGTTCTTACAGATTAAAATAATCTTTTCTTTTCTGAGTATAAAAAATTTAAATACAATAAACCAGAAACTGGGATATTGCTAGAGTGGGGGAATAATTTTTTAACCGCTGTGGAGGACAAAAATTGCCAAGAAAAGTAGCAAGAGAAATCTTTTGGCTGAATGTACATCACTCCTGTCTAGAATCTCACTACCTTGGGGATGCCTGCTCGAAACAGGAGAGTGAGAAACCCCAGCCCTGGAACTAGCACCACGCCGGGGAAGCAGAGGCCTGATCTCAGTAAAAGTAGCTATTTCAAGACTTCTGTAGTTGTACCAGGCCCCCTGTATCCATCCCTTCTTGCCTTATTCTCTAACTGCTGTAGTGATTCATCCTTACACTGCCCGAGCATGCTGAAGAAACAGCAACTAAATGATGAAGACATTAGCCCACGCATTCCGGCCCTCACCTGGAGTTATACAGCCTGGAGCTAGCTAGGAAGAATAAATCACTGACTGAAATAGACATGACAAAGGAGCTGCTTCTCTGTACGGCAGGATGATTTGGGTCATATTAGTCCTGTTTTAATGCACACACCGGATGGAGTAAGTAATCTTTACTGTAAGTAATCTGGTGTCCTTCTCAACTTGTTTTTCTACCATTTATTCTTATGAACAGTCTTACACAATTGGCAGGTTCTTGTAGAGGAGAGTGGAAATGCAGACAGGATGCATTTTGGAGCTTACACCGAGATCCCTGCACCAAGCTCACAGGAATTCCTTTTGTTATTCTGAAATTTTGCTTCAGTATGAATTGGTCTAAAAGATACCTGAAAGCTCTTCCAGCATTACATTTCCATGAATAAGCTCAAAAAGGTCCATCCATTTTCAGAGAAATGGTAAAAGGATATAACCCTTCCCCAGATGGCAATTTCTAGCGTCAGAGAAAGAAGTTTAGAAAGAGGAGTCTTCACATAGGCATTTCTCCCTATGGCTGTCATCAGGAAAACAGAATATGGCTGAAACCTCTCTCAGAATTAAGAAAAAGCAGTTTGATAAAGAAACTGAAAGAAAAAGCTCCTCAGATAGCACATTCTGTATCGTACCATTGAAATAAATGCACTCACAGCTAGCCCAGTGATTCTTCATCTTCCATCAGATGGTCATATTTTTTGTAAAATTAAACCAAAAAAGTGATGCTATCATAGATGCAAATTGAAAATTATTAGTCAGAGATGTTCTCAGCTCATTTGAAAAGTGAGAATATGTAAACTGAATCAACAGGTTTGTTGGTGTGAAAGTAACTGAACAAAGATCTTAGTCTTTAAAAGCAACAACAAAACTGTTCATCAAAAGGAACAAACACGTCCAATACACGTCCATATTCTATCAGCAAGTATTTGCAAAGAAGCAAGCACTGACCTTGCACTATGTAGGGGGTGTTCTCATTTTTGACGGGCGAACAGACAGGACGAGGGGCAGGGGCTGGGGGCCTGTTCATGATGAAGGACCTGCGTTCTTTCCTGTTCTCCTCCTCCTTCTCAGCCAGTATCAAATCGTACAGAGATTCATCCAATTTCGCAAAAGTGTATGGGTGCTCCTCCTTGTCATCTTCCTCGTATGTATCTTGGTCTTCTCTGCAGCGTGCGGTTAGGAGCCCATCGCCATATTCTCTGTCACTTCTGTCCTCCACAAAATTCCTTTCTGAAAAAGAGAGCGATTGTGTTCCACAGGTGGGGTAAAGAAAGGAGATTAAGACTTAACTTTAGGCTTCAGATTTTCCTAATGTAAAGTGGAGACCTAATTTCAGTTCTAAACTCAGACATTCTGATTCTCATTGGTTTCTGATGATCTACGTCAGCAGAGAGAGTATCCTAAAGGTGCCATTTCAGCTTCAGGGCCTCCTCATGATTTCACATCAGATTATCAAAATTAGATGCTAATATATTGGCCCAGAGTAAATACTCTTATTTAGAAGCAGTGCTGCATACCCCAGCTGCGCCAACAAGTCATATGAACACACTCCTTAACGATGAAGCCAAGCAAGTGATACCTGTAGTCCTTGGCATTTTGGCAAATCAGGCTATTTGCTAGCTGTTGCAACAATGACTTAAGACTTTGAACTTATTTTAGAAAATGTTGGATTTTGTCTTTCCAACATCTTCAATGTCCCATTTGTTTTTGAGCGTTTTACTCCAATGTACTGTAGGGAAAAGTGGAAAAAAAATTAAAAGCCCCTTAAAGGATAAATGAAATTTATGACCTCTTATTATCTATGCTGAGACTATCCTAAATCCCACACCCAAATGACTTTGCTGGGTCTCTGCTCTCCATGTTTCATAGTACATCTAATCAGAACTTGCTGTCCTTTAGCTTTTACATTTTACAGCTTTAAAAGGAATTGTCGAGTTTCCTAAAACCTGGGCTTGTTTTGACTTATTTGTATTAAAAAAGCCCACAAACTGTTAAGAATTAGAAGCTGTTACCAAGGCTGCTGATCCCATCCATGTCTACAAGTTCCTTCTGCTGATTACCCAACTTTCCTGGGCAGACAGCAGACCCGTTCACAGTTCTGCCATGAGCACTATTTTCCTAATGTTGTAATGAACTGCATGTAAATGTGAATCCCTAAGCTAGGCTTTGGTCACTACTAGAGTTTTAAATCCTTTGGCTGCTATTTACAGTAAATTAAATAATTGTTGTATCTGTTTGTGGGTTCAGAGGAGCTTTACAATCTTTATGATACATTTGTAAATGGGATGTGTCATTTATAAATAGGCTGTATTATTCATACATATTATCAATATGTATTCTGGCTCAGATATAATTTTTTTAAAAAACAAGTGTGATTAATACAGCTGCCATATTTAATATGAAAAGTATTTTGTTTCCATGCCACTATAAAAGTTCTGTTTCTTTCTCTGTAGGATTTTCTTTCTTTTAACTCCCACAGGGGGCACTCTCATGCCACTGCCAAAAGAAAGACTTCAAGAAGAAGGGACTTGCCTTTTAGGTCTTCCACAGCAATAGCTAAGCTAAGTGGCCAACTAAAAACACGTAGCAGTGACTCATTAGAGCTCATGCCAGTTTAGGGAATTCTGATACCCCCATCCCCACCCCAAAAATCAAGTGAAATGAAACGAAGCCTAGGACTTCAGGAAAATTCATGTCATGTCTTAAATGACTGAATCACACAGATGCACGTCTATATGCAATGGTCTTAGCAGTGCCACCAGCAGAGAAGTTTCCTCACCTAGGATCCATGTAGAGGTAACTGGCATTTGTTGTAGACATGAGAGCTGTCCCAACACAGGCATTTATATCAGACCCGTGCTAACAAATCCTGTATGCCAAACCTGCCCCTTCATTTGTGTACATATATCCACACCTACACTGAGTATGGTATTTGCAACAGCAGTTTTGTTTTGCCCCTGTTCCTTTTGGAATCTGTGACTTGCTGTACGTAGCCAGTTTTTTTCTTTCACAGAAGAAAACAGGAAGAAAACCTAACTAAAGTAGGCTATAAGGCTGAACAGCTATTTCTGTGCACTTACATGAACATCAAAGCGTGTGGTGATGGTAATTTAGGCCTCTAATAGGTTATGCCACATTGGAAAAGAGAGTTCACAGTAATAAGCTGTGGAGCAAACTCACAGGCAATTTGTGCACACACTTCTCAGTGGTGTCCATGACAAAAGTTTTTATTTTTTTATTTTTTTCTATATGATTTTTTAAGACTGGTATTTAAGCTTGAATTCTTTTGCATATTTACTTTTTCCCAATGAGAAAAAATATATATATATATAATCACTCCTTTTGAAATAGATGCAAATGGTATCTTGGACTTAGCAACTACAACACTAAATTTTAGATTTTTACTCTGGGGCTGAAATATTTAAAAAAAGAAAAAGAAAAGTGTTTCATCAAAGGTCACAATCTCTCTCTTTTCTATTTGTAACACAATATTGTGTTTTATTTCTAACCACAACATTGGCTGAAACGTAATAAAGTACTGTTACTTCTGTCCACACAGTCACTTTTGTATTAATTCTACCTGTGAAATTATAAACTGTATTAAATCAAGATAGCATTTAATATTTTTAAATGTAAATTTTTAAATCAACATGAGAAAAGTACAAGCTTAGTGTTTTGTTTCAGGCCCCTCTTGTAAAACAAGTAGCTTATGTATTAGTCGGTAGCGTTCTGAGATGGATGGAGTGAGAAAAACCTGAAGCCGTAACCCAGCAGCCCACGCCTCTGTGTTAGCTGATGTACCTGGTTGTGAAGACCTTCAAGCAGCAAAGTTCCCAGGCACGTGTTTGCTGTGCAGAATTAGGGCCATGCTGTCTAGGTACTACTATTAGAAGTGAGTGCGCACAATCTCTGCAGCAGCACCTAATCTGTGTTTACATGTGTGTTTGTACTGGGATTCTTTTCCCCCCAAGATCATACCTTGTGATAAATTGTGCAGCTCATCCTGCTTTAGGGTGCCAGGCAGATTTCGAGGGGGAGGAGGAGGTGGCCTCTTGCAGAAAAAGAAGTCTCTTCTGGTCTCTTTTGAATCATCGGGTATGCTGGCATATAAATTGTTAGGACTGTTGGCAAGGGAGTAGGTATCTTCCCCTTCTTGATCTTCATCTTTGGTTTCCTCTCTGCTGTCTTCTACATCATCTTCCTCTTCCTCATCCACCTCAGCTATTTGTTGGCATTTTGATCCAATTCCATATTGATCTCCCAGGTTCAGCTTGGCTTTTAATGGTAAAGAATGCATTATTTCATTTAAAATTTGCCATCTGGAAACATTTCCTATTTCAAGGATTCCCACAGAAGCAACGCAGCGGCTAATAAAACTTTTATGAACTAATACAGCGGAGGAAGGCTGTCAAGTACACGCTGTCAGTGAACAGCTTTTAAAATATTTACCAGATCAGCAGTGGAAGTTTTTATTATGTCTTGCTGCTCTGACATACAACATCTTCGTGCACACGGTACGTTCAGCTTTTCTGGAGCTGTTGTCAGAATGCCATCACACACACTTACCATACCTCCCTAATTCGTGTTAGCTGATTTTCAAGGGAGCACAGTGCACTGCTAGGAAAACAAAGCCCTAGCTCACCCAACTGGGTAACTTGTTTTTATACAATGGATTTTGGGTGCCTATTTGAATCTCGAAAAAATAAAATGCACATTGTCCTTGGCCGACGTGGCCGGGCTCCTGTGGAAATTCAGGGTGTTTTTTAATGGGCCGCAGACCACAGGTATGTAAAATGATCAATTTTCAACACTGTACAGCATCAAGATTTGGGGGTGCATGTAAGTGACATACCAGAGTAAGCTACACAGGTCCATCAGCAGAATTCCAGGCAATGCAGAGCTGGTACTACAGAGCCCTTTCCATTCTGAGCTACCCTTTCTTCCACCACAGATTAAAACAGGAGGTTAGAGCACGTAGGTGACTACCACGGCCATCTGTTATGATTCACATTCTTTCTCCATGTGCCCACCCCGACGTGCTCCATATATAGTGGAAAGGTGACAGAGACAGGGGAAGCGTGTCACGGCTAACCAGATTTCTAGCTCACATTTTCACAGTGTCTATTGTATACCTAGCTGTGCCAAAAAGCAGCAGGCTTAAACGTTGCAAACAAGAAATATCATGCTCATACAGAATATGAGACAGTTGGAAAGACAAAATTGTCAACAAACAGCTAAGATGGAAACAGGATAAAGTTTAGCTTTATAAATTCATGATACTGCAAAATATATGTAACTAAAGAAACTGTCATCGGTAAACGCAAACAGGCAGCTCTGCAGTTTTCAAGAGGAATGCATTTGACCACACAGATCAGCAACAAACAATACATGCTTAGATGTGTGAAGATCAAGCTGCAAAACGTCTGCTCTCTGTGCCTCCACACAGGAGCTGCCCACACCTGTAGCCACGGTCTCCTCTTATATGAAGGCTCTCCTTGAGATCTGGAGCAGAGATCACAACATTGAATTTACCAGGAGCGCTGGTCGCACCACGGTCTGTCTTACTGAGAGAGACTTTGTTATCACATCTGAATTCCTTGCCTGCCTTCCCCTGTCCCTAGGACACCTGCCTCCTTGGAAGCTGCGGGAACGTGGAAATTGGAAGTATTAAAATAATTTGGCCCCTGTGTTCGTCCATAATCCCACACCACACAGTTTATGATTTGCAGCTGATAAACAACATGACTTACTCATGGCTGGTTGAGTTTCCAAGCCTACCATAACCACGTAAGTGTCGTCATCTTTTGCTTCCTCCTCATGATGGGTGAAATTATCTGTCACTTCATTCTACAGAGAAAAACAGAGTAGGGTATTGGTTTTGGTAACATCTCGCCCCAACAAAGCCAGGCAAGGTCAATGAGGAAACGGTTATCTGGAGGAGAAACAGACACGTTTTCTTCTTCTGGTTCTGTCCAAAAGTTGTGTGTGTTTTGCAGAGATTTCTTTCCTACCTGCACACTCTGCTACTCATGTAATTTTTAACATTTTATTAGGGGGAAATCAGAGAGGGAAATGAAGTATGTTCACAGCTACGTAGTGGTACAGGTGCCTGCTACAGACAGAAGGAATGCACGCGTCTGGGTACATAAGAAGGACACGAGGTACTGCCATGAAGTGATACCAAGTTTGCATGGAAAGGATTCAAGGTAACTCATCTCTGCTCAGCACTGCAGTGGGCTGTTCAGACAGTTCCCACCTCTGTTCCCAGCTACGAAGCACTCGTAGGTAATGAGAAAGATCAGTAGCAGAAAAACAGCAAGGCTACAGGATGTTACTGAGCAGCTTGAGGGTGAACAAAGTGCAAGAAATCTCTGGAGAAGTCATTATAACCAGTTCCCCTGTCCTAGTGCTTGGTACCAAAAGCCACATGTGCACTGAAAAACCAGAACCAGGACTGCAAAGCGCGTTGGCATTTTCACTTCAATGCCCAAATGTGGCAAGGCATTGTTTCTTGTCCCCCCAGAAAGCTGTTATATTCACACAGCGCTATTCAAAACTGGGTTTAGGAGAGTCAGAATGACTGGTTCTCTAAAATGTTCCCACTGCGTTTCTCCAAGCAGAAGTATAAACTTGTGCTCAGCCCCAGCCACTAAGAGCAGATTTGTAACTACAGACAGTTCTGTTGTCTTAAAATACACAAACCCCACTTGTTAATTGCTGATTTTCAGCAATAAATGAAATCTTTTTTCAAGGAACCCAGCAGTACCTTGGCTCCTGTGGGAGAGCAATACAAAACTCCCCTGCATAGGCACAGTCGAGTCCTTGGTAATTATTTAGGAATTCTGAACCACAAAACGTTACCTCTGGGGGGTTGAGTGTACCACCCCGAAAGAAAGTAGGGAAACAGCACGCTCCATATATCATCCAGGCTGCAAGGGTAATTATAAGCAGATCAGTAGACAGAGGAGTCAAGAGGGACAAGTGGTGGCACCCTTCCCCACGGTGCAGACACTGATTCCCACCACCTCGTGCCCGACACTCGACAAGTTTGTTCCCAGGATCCTGCTCCTCCTGGCAGCTACAGCCACTGCCCCAGGGACACAGGTCCCAGGCATGAAAGGGGAAAACAATTGGAGAAACTGTTTTGTTCTGTATTTCTTGTGTGACACCGAAGATCCACGCAGAAGAAAACAAGCAAGCGGAGCTCTAGATTTAGTCTCTCCCAGTATTCCGGTGGAAGGCTGTATCACAGAAATTCTTTCAAGGTGTTTACTTCTGCTTTTGCAAACACAGAGCGTGCGTGTTTATATAGCAGTGCTTGAGGTCAAAAGGGAGACGAAGAGTGGAGCGGCTTGTAAGCCTTGCTAGTTTTGATGGCCATCTCTAGCAAGTGGAGGAAACACATGGCACTTTCTGATTTTCTCACTTGATACAGCTATTTCTCAGCTGGAGGAAACCTGCTGACTCACAGGAAAACAACAGAACAGATATGATTAATGGGCATCTTTAAAACCTGCATGTTTCAGAAGACTGAAGGTCAACCTGCCCCACTAGCTTAGCGGCTTCTCTGCAAATGCTGAATTCATTTTGACAATGAATTGCTGAAAACTTGCCTCATAAAAACATTTTTTATTACTTCTGATTTCTCTTGCTAGCTGCATTTCATTTTGTGCTTTGGTCTTTCTCATAATGTCCTTAAAGTGCCTCTGCTACATCCTCTGCTTGTCCTTCATTATTTGATAGAGTTGCCACTTCCTTTGGACCTCATTCTCCTATCTGGGGTTTGTCTCTTACAACATTTCCACTCTCCTCCACAAAGAGGTAAGCTAGCACTTTTTTGAAGTCTACCACTATTATTTCCTTTCTCATTCCCATCATAACAACTTTGTAACACATCCTAGACTCCTCTCAATTTAACCTTCTGTCTGGACATCCTCCATGAGTTTCTTCTGTTTGTTTTCAAAGAAAAGAATCCTCTACTTCCTTTCTCTTAAATAGCAAACCTCCCCAAAGCATTTAATACCTGGCTGGATAATGCCTCCTGCTGGGTCCCTTTCCAGGCAGGTGCTGGTATGATCCAAATCATTACAATAGCTAAATCTTGTGCTCTTGATGGCCCTGTGAGTTAGCTGCTCACAGTCCTCCTCCCAGACATTTGATGGTCTCTACAGCACACAGCCCAGGGCACCAACTGTCTGCTTTTCCACTTCAGTGGCCCCCAGGGATGCCCAGCAAGTCTGTCAGACCCTCTCCATCATCCAGACCTCAAGGCAAGCCTATGCATTCCTGGTACACAAACAGCAGGTTTTTTTTTTTCTCTTCCCCTTTTTGTGCTTCATTTCTCTACATGAAACTGCAAATAAACATGTGCCTTTCCAGCTTGTAGACCTACACAGCTCATTACTGACTGCTATTTGAGATTCTAGAAGAGGGTGATAGCGTAAGAAACCCAAGTCTTGATGTATTTTTGAGAAAAACAAGCTCCTGTGTGATCATGAGGAGTTCTCTACTCCCATAGAAAAATGGATGGTTTTCATCTATTCCACATCCTCTCCACAGCAAAGTAGAAACTCTTTCCTAGATAATTTGAAAACTACAAACCTGTTTCCCTAAGTGACACAACTTTTCAATAAGTTCCTTTCCTTTCCTGTGTGGCTTCCTGACCTAGAGGAAACCTTATTGATCTCTTCCCAAATGGCACAACTGAAAAACCATGAGTGCCTCTGATAGTTTCCAATGGTTAATCCATAGAAAAAGCTCAGCTGATCTTCCCACAAGATCTACTTTCCATGCTGACCCAAACAGCAGAGATGTAGAGAGAGATTAATCGTATTCAAAGGACTGCTGCGTGTCACGTTCAGTGCCCTGTGCTGGTGGTACTTCTGGTCTCAGGAGCACCAAAGTATTTTCTTACAGCACTCCATCAGGTTGTGTTTCATTGCTGAATCACTCGTTGGTTTTGACCCTAATGGGCTTATTTGAAAATATTTTCTCTTCTTTATCTAACCTTAAAGCCTAATTATATTTCTTACCCTTACACTGCTTCCAGGTGCCTCCTACGCAGCCAACTTTGCCTGCATTTTCATGCCTCCTGGTTCTGGACAGGTGACATTTCACTTAAAAGGACTAAGTTCTGCAAAAAGAGGACCAAATTCCGATATCTGAGCACCACTAGAATTATGATTTTAAAGCTAACTTCATGGAGTATTTCAGGGTAATTTTATGGGTTATTTCGGGACAAGCATTTCTGACAGCGAAGCCAGCCTTGCCTGCCAGTGAGAAGCGTACCAGGCTCAGAGAGGAGAGCCCTTCTCAGAACTCAGGGCTGTCCTGGCCTGCGTGCAGGAGTGGTTGATCACTGCAACGCTGCACCAAGCGCCGCTTTCCTCCAGCACCTGCAGCTGAGTGACACAGTCGGCGGGTTAGTTACTCCCACAGGAGGACAACCGACCAAACCCAAGTGCTCTCTGCCCTCCAGCCCCAACAGGATTTTCTATTTTTTTCCTGTTTACCCCATCAGTACCTCTTGCAACGCACGCAGTATGGCAAATACTTCCCTTCCTTCAGTTCCACCTGCATCCATGAGCTCTAGCCTAGTGACCAACCACTCCGGCTGTAAACACTTTTCTAACTCTCAAGTTTGCATTAAAGCCACTAATATTCACATGTTCTACAACGTAAAATATTCATCAAAGCACTGGAAGCATTTAAGTATTTATTACTTATTTTTCCCAGGGCCCTGTAGGAGCACCTGGAGAAATGACTGAAGAAGCCAGCTTCATAAAATTGACTGCATGCACGAGGACGGACCCAACGCTGCCGTTCCTTAGCTTTATTAACGCTAAGCGCTCTCGCTGCTCCATTGCCTTGCCTGGTAGCTCGCACTTGCAAAAAACAACAGATGATGAGATAACACAGGTTTCTCTAACTCACGAGCTCAGTGAAACGCGTGCAGCACAGCGCTACAATCAAAGACAAAAACCACTTGGGAATGAATCTGGGTTGAAAGCCCCGGATTTGCCGGGCAGGTGGGAAGAGAGGGGGCGGAGAGGAGCTTTGCTGCGCACGCTCTGCCATGAACCGCCGAGACAGAGAGCGGCTCTACAGCAGTGTGGGCTGAGTAGCCCGGGGGCTGGATCCAGCCCTTGAAACACTTGAACTTGGCCTCCTGGCCTCAGCGAGGCTTGCCTGAGAGAAAGCCAAGACAGCACAGGTCATCCCCCCAGGCAAAGCTGCTGCCTTCTCCTGCCTGCTGCCCACCTGCTGGAGCCAAGTGGTGCGGCAGGCCAGGAACTCTGGCTCTGAGAGCACGGCTGGGCCAGCCCCGATGCACGCCGTGCTGCTGTGCAAGGCGGGCCCTCAGCCCCCTTCTGAAAGGATTTTTTTTCCATCGATGCTAACGGATGCTACGTTTTCTGTGGTTTCCTTTCAGCTATCCACGCCTTCTCGAGGCCCTGCGGTACCAATGCAGCACGACCGCGTCCACAGTGCCCGTAGCGCCCTGAGCACGATGTGGCCAGCCCAGACCCGTGCCACAGAAAGTCAGAGAGCAAAAAGCCCCGGTATTTAAGCCCAATAACTCTATTTTTGATTAAAGCTGCTCGTCCTACGCACAAAAGGCAGTGATTACTCCATTTCTCAAAACGACTTCCCAGAGCAGCAATCACCATTCATTGCAACCCCATCACGCCTTCCCAGTTTCTCGTGCAGCTGTTTACACCACGTGGCTTTTGTCAGGTGACTGGCCACCAAAAAATGCAGCAGTGCTGTCACTTTCCTAAATATACGACCCCTACCTCAGCAGCACACACCATTTTCTACCAAAGGCACGTTCCCGCTGTGTAAGACTGCCGCAATGTCTTTCCCAGAGCCCAGATTTCTCTTTTTGGGTCACGCGTGGGTATGATTTATTTATCTCTGTGGATTTCAGCTTACCTGGCCAGTTCTCTGTTTTGCTCACGTTAGTTCAAATCAGGGCTACCACGTGATCTAACGAGCAAGGATATTTATGTGCTGACCCAACTGATCCTAACAAGAACAAAACAACACACACTACATTAGGTAGAAAATCAAGTATGGAAACTGAGCAACAGTAAAAATAGCAGTAAAAAAAATAATATTGTGACATTCGCAATCATTTGTAAAATTCCTTCTGCGTGTGGTTTGCCAGAAGTCCCAACAGCGACCATATTTTCTGCAATCCTAAAAGATAATGAGGCGTTAGAATCTCACGTCAGTGTGCTGGAGGTATATTAATGCACACGACTGTCAAAGATGCACGATTACATAGAATACAAGAAATGAGACATGAAACACTCCACTGCCAAAATCTAATGATTTGGGGATCGGCTCGAAGGAAATGTATGACTCAGATGATTTGCAGCGTATTAAGAAAATAAACCAAACAAAAACATCCACGGATACCCAACTTCGGGCTCGGATATTTTAATGTGAGCAAAAAGAATTGCCTCATTTGAAATAATGCCTTGTAATCTCACGTCATAGCCTTCTGGGCTCTCTCACTAAACCATTTCATTTGCATGTCTGCCTCTAGCCTCACTACAAGCTGATTTACTGCTCTGCGTATCAGCCAGCCAGCATCCCCGAACTGATCCTTATTTGCATCCTTGTTCCGTGTAACTTCACTCTTACTTCTGGATGCCTGTCTATCAAATCATAGTAAACTTGCTGCATGGTTTTTTGCTTTTTAGTTCCTCCTTTTAACTGAATTTCTGGGAGAAACAGCCCTCCCTTTGTACAACTTCGCCACCACGGAGAAACAGCCAATAAAGAAAACAAACCAAAGGAAAAGGTCGGTGTGTTTGCCTCTAACTGCCTACCTCTCGGTGTTTTAAATGCCTAGTTATTGTTATAAGGCCTTCAGGCGTATGGATTTGAAAGAAAAACACTGCTGCAGGGGAAAGAAAAAGGGACTTCTAATCGCCGAACTTAATTTACCGCTATACACAAAAATGCTTTTTAAAATCGAATCGCTGGGCTCTCCGCGTGAAGAACTTGTGCCCACTTTCCCTCTTCTAAGCATTTATGCTGTTCTCTAATCTAACTGCTGAGTGCCAAGGGATTTTTCTTCTGAGCATTCAAAAATAAAATTCCCCCTCAGCCTCATTTTAGCTCATTTCTCCTTTAACAACAATTCCTGTTACTTCACTTTTCACACACCCACACGGCTCTCTGAAAGACTTTCAAACCTTGTGGAGCACTGATTCTGCTGAACAAAATATCCACTGCTGTTTGACAGGCCGTGTAATCACCGCTAGCTCCACAAAAGCGCTCCCATCTCACTCACCAACAGGTTAATTTTTCAGTCTAGCAGGAGAAGAATTTTAAGATTTTTTTTTCCCCCATGGGCAAAATAATAACCGTTCTCCAAAGAGCCTCTCTTCTTGCTGATGCTCGTGCTGTTTGGACTTTTGGTGTAGTTGCTCCATCCCTGCTCCCTTAGCAGACCCACCGGCAGCAGGGGGAGGAGGTTCATTAACTACAAGGGGTTACTTACGCTGCGAGGTGCAGGGCCCTTTCCATACGGAAACCTGATCGGGACGTGTGAACATGCTGGCTCTGGTTGGGATGGAGTTAACCTTCTTCAGAGCACGGTGCTGTGGTTTAGCTTTGTTTTAGATCACGTCATGCTCGGCAATGAAGACGGACGGAGGAAGAAAAGGGTGGGCTCTCTTGCAAGGTGGCTGCTGTTTGGAGACTGGCTGGGCATCGGTCTGCCCGTGGGAGGTGGTGAACGATTTCCTTTGCTTTGCTTGTATTTTTTTCCCCTCTTCCTTTCACCTACTGAGCTGCATGCATCTTGACCCACGAGTTTTCTCACTTTTGCTCTCCCCCATCCCACTGGAGGCAGGGCAGAGCAGGGTGAGGGGCTGCGTGGGTGCTCAGCTGCTGGCTGCGGCCAACCCACCGCGTTAGCTAAGTATACACCTCTAAAAAGGGACACACGTGGCGTGGTCTTCATCTCTAAAGCTTTTTCAGGCTATGTCAACATCACCATCAGCCGCCGTGCGGTGAGGGCTTCCTTCCATCGGTTCATTCTCAGAGAACTGCTGCCCAGCTGAACACAGCTCTGGCACGGCTGTGTCCACACCTCTCCCACCTCCGAACCTAACCCCAGGATGGCACAAAAAGCTATGCCTCCTCTGGAGGTTTTTCTAAAGCTAAAGAGACAGAGAGCTTTCGCAGTGCCTGACTGACAAGGAGCAAGACAGACTTTTAGGTCTCATACCTCTTTATTTCTGCTTTCACCTAGACTGCACGTGCATAGGTTTTATTATTATTATTATCATCTCCAAAGCAAGAAAAGCTCATCAGCTCTGAAGAGCTCCTTGATTCTCCTCTGCAACAATAGTTTGGAAAGAGAAGAATTTGGGCTTTGTAAAGCATCATAACAACTAGGGCTGCGAAATACTACAGGGGTCCAGCAGCTAAATATCGAGTAGGTAGAAAAGCATCTGAAATGGCAGCCAGCCAGTGGAAGAGCAACGCTTGGGGAAACCTTAAGGGTAGCACAACCGAAGAGCTTAATGCTTAAAAGGGAAACAAGCTGGTATTAGCAAGGCTGTGGACCAGTGACTCCACCTGGAAGGAAACGATAGGGCTGGGAGGGCACGAAGCAGATGCATCAAGCACAGATCCTGTGAGCCCTTCAACCCCTTTCTACAGCACTGGTAAATTACTCCTCATTTTCTGCCCTGTATTCTAAATGTACATGCTGGCTGTTACTCCACAGTGTTAAGCAGATGCTGAATCAGACGAAATTACATTTCAGAGGCCAATAAAGCCACAGTATTGCTTTTGTTTTGCGTTCAAGCAACAGAATTTTCTAAGCTCTCTGATGCTTTCCAAGATTCAGCTCTTTCCCCTTGATCCTGCTGCAGGCCTGGAAATTTTTCTCCTTTCACAGAAAGCAGCAGGAGTTTTGCTCTGTCTAGCCAATATATATATATATTTTTAAGCACTGAATTTAAGAGGAGTGGGATAAAGGGCCCAAATCTGTGAAATGCCACGGTCTTTCTAGAGTATGTTCCACATACAAGTGCTATCAATAGCCAGAGTTTTCAGACACAGGCGTTTATATTCAGGTGGTTAAAAGCATCTTTGCCTTCCCGAACAATAGCTAAGATGAAGAACGAGAACTCTCACTGAAATAGCAGTTATTATCTGTACTGCGCTCAACTGTGTCAATTAAAAAGCTACTGTTTCCAGCCCGAGCATGTACACACCAGCAAAAATTATCTAGTGAAACATTTCTTCTGTGGGGAAAACATCGCTACGGCATGTGGTAAAATTAGGCGCTTTATGAGAAACAAAAGCAGGAAATAAGGTAAAACATAATTCTCCCTCCGAAACGCGTATCATGCAAATTATACCTCTAGTCAATCAGAGAAATTATTAGCCTCCGTAGAATTTAGTTTTCAAAGGCCAACCGAGGTCCTCTCTTATTTTTGCTTAACTCTGAATGGATCCAAACTTGGTGCATATAATTGCCTTTCCGATTACCATACTATTAGAAAGCTGTTGCTAATTCACCGGTGATTCTGTGTTACTCTTTTAGTTCAGGGACATCTTCATGCGTGAACTGAACGGCAATGACACTGTGGTCAAAACGACAGAAAGCAAATCAGGAGACAGGAGACAGCCTCTGCTTGAGACTTTGCCTCTTCTTTTTGTAAAATGGAGGAGATAATTTACTCACTCCGTAAGCAAGTTTTGGGTCAAAAGAGGCAAAAAATCGAGTCTAACTGAGGTCAGTTTTGCATACTGTACACAACCAGTATGAAGTTCATCTTCGTGGCTCCCACCACCCCTCTGGTGTTCCAGCACAGGTTGGACCTGGTGCTTAGGGACATGGTTGAGTGGGTGACAGTGGTGGTAGGGGGATGGTTGGACCAGAGGATCTTGGAGGTCTCCAACCTTAATGGTTCTGTGATTCTAAAGAAGATAACTTAACGAACCCAAATTCTTTACAATGATTTGCTATGTGAAGTAAGAGTACCATAGTACTTCACTCCGATGCTTTAGTGGAGAGGAACTCTGACGTTTGAACAGTAAGTAACACTATATGGCATCTGAAACACCAGTGAAAGACATACAGGTTTATTTGTTGTAATTTTGTACGTTATTTCTCTCTGACATGCTCCCATATCTTAAGGACCATATCTAGTTGTCTTATCTTTGTTCTAAGAAGAGCAACAAACCAGCAGCGTGCCGTCCTCCCTGCTTTTTTCAGAGAGGAGACCACAGTGGTTTGTACCGGTGACCACTTGCAGCTTGACTCTTAGTGACCTATTGCAAAATCTGCCACGGTCTGCGGTCTCCCCATCAAGACAAGAGCACCCTTCTTGATCTACAGCGATGCAGTTCCTCCATTTTTCCTTCTACCACAGCCTGCTGCCAACTGAAACGCTCCTTTCCATATAAAACCAGTCAGCATTTAAATACGTCCGCCACATGCACTGCTGCACGCCCTCTGCATTTTCTATGAGAAAACAGGGGTTGAACAGCGTAATGAGTCGAATTGTCTGCACTACACCACGAAATCTGACAGAGCTGAAGAAAGGTTAAACACACAGAACAGTTTAGCATGAATGTGAAATAAATATAACCCCTGACTGATGACTGAAATACAATTAGATGCTGCTTGCAGCAAGCAACTGGCTACCTGCTCCAAGTCATACAAATGCCATTTAATGGCATGACATGTGCTGACGCCTTCAGGAGGACAAGAGAGAAGCGAAGACAAATTACAGCTTCAAGACACTGCTATGTGTAATTTCTATTAAAAAATCCAATATTTCTTTTTAATTTCAGGGGGAAGAACTGATCACAGGGGTAATCAGCCTTCTTTTATGCTAATGACATCAGCACTAGAAAACGCTTAGCAAGCACAGCTCACCAAAAATGTGTTTGACAGCCATTTTAAAGGCAGCTGCTACTAGATTGGAACTTGATATGAATACGGATCTCCAACGTTACCTTTTCAGTGAGCACTTTCAGTTCTCAAGACCAGAAAGAAGGCGCTAAGAACAACAGGAAAGCAGAGGAGGACAGAGCCTACAAAGAGAGAGAAAGGAAAAGGGGAAAGCAACTTACATCTGACACTCAGCATGTGGCTTCCCACAGCATCACATCCTTATTTCAAACCAGTAGTGTTAAGTCTGCTGCAATTAGCTCTGCTGTCACTTACATTTTTCTAATTCACAGTCAGGATGCAGAAGCACAGTTACTCAGCTTTATAATGTAGAGCAGTGGGCCAAGTTTTGCATTTGGCAGACATACCTGCTGCATTAGAGGAAAACAAGATGCTAATGCACTTGGGATGCAATACATTAGTGGATTGTTTTTTCCTGCTCCCATCTCTTCCTCAGACACCTTGCAGCCTCTACTATGAATTATATAACACTGCATAGTAGAAAAAGAGTATGAGCAAACAGATATACTAGCATTAAGAGCAGTTGGATTCAACCTTTTAGACTTTATATACATATTTTTAAGTGAATTACTGTTTTTCCTAACAGGATATATATATGTGTGTATATATATATAATTATTTATTTTTTAAACTAACTCTTTCCAATCCTCCTCCTCCTTTCCTCCAGCACCACACAGGTCAGTAGCGATCCAGTGTAAAGTCTGGGTACCTTCACAGGAGCTCAGCAGCTGGAGGGACCTCGGAGCAGATGGCAAGAAGAGGAAGAACAGTAACAACCAGTTAGAAAAGGAGTCCCACGTTGGTCTTTGCCCTGGGGCCTCTGCCAACCGTGTTGTACACACTTTGCTGCAATACATGCATGCAGCATAATGCTCTTGGGGCAAATCTTCATGTGCAGTAAAGTGTCTCTCAGCCTTGGGGGAGTTATGATGTTTTATGTGAAACTCTCAAGCCTACTTTTTGTCTAAATACTTATAGCAGGGTAGGAAGAACATCTGAACATAGAGGTCTATAAAACGCACCTATAAAAGCTGCTCTGTGGGAATAAAAAAAAGTTCCAGACAAAGGGACTATGCTGCTGCTACCAGCTCCCACTTCAAGGTCACTTGTCACAGGTGACCTCCTATTGAGTGTGGTTATCCTGGCAGGCAGGAGGTGACACTCCAGGACAGAGGTGGCACTGCATGAACCGTTCCCTGTAGCACCCCGGTACCGGTTTTCAAAGGATTGCTGAGAGCCTTGCCCTGTCTTCTTGTTTCTCTGTTACTGTGTGAACTCCCTGTTGTGGAAATCAAGGCATACAAACTGACACACAGCTCTGTGATGGGCCGTCTTTGACACTTGTGTTTCCCTGCACAAGCTCACAATACATGTAACGTGACACAGCAGCACACGATGCTGAGAACATTTAGAAATGGGATTTAGTGTGGAGGGTGAAAACTATTTTCAAATAATCCTGAATACTGAAGAGAGGCCATTCATTGTCACAGCAGGCAGTTGTGGAGCATTAAGAGATACAACTCTGCTGATCTAACAGAAATGGATGAATAGAAAACCTTAAAATTCAATATATTATTGAATTCAAAAGCTTTAGCAGACACCGTAAAGAAAATACAATGCCATTGCAGAGGAACTGTGGTGTAAAGAGTATGAAAAACACCACTACCCAAGTGTATTCCACATCGGTATTTCCATTCCTGCCTGCTGTCGTTGAAAGGTTCATTTCCCCATGACTGCCAGACAAACTGTTGTGCTGGTGAGTGCTGAGGAAGCCAAAAAGTAACTGTACTGGGTCTGGCTGGGATGTTAACTTTCCCTGCAGCAGCCCATACAGTGCTGAGCTCTGCACCTGTAGCTAGAACAGCAGTGGTATCACACCGGTGTTGTGTCTGCTGCTGAGCAGTGCTGGCACAGCACCAGGACTCTCTCTGACCCTCCTAGGGGATGGGCGAAAAAGTGAGAAAGAAACATCACCAGGGCAGCTGACCTAACCCAACCAAAGGGATATTCCATACCATGGGATGTCCCACTCAGCAATAAAAGGTGGAAAAAGGAAGAGGGGGGATGTGATGGGCTCTCGTTGCAAAAACGTCTGTCCTCCTCCCGAACACCAGCTACGTGCGTTGAGGCCCTGCTTCAAGGCCGTGGTCAAGCATCACTCATTTGTGGCAAGTAGAGAGTAATTTTGTTTTCCTCTGCACTTCCACACAGCCTTTACTTGTTTTGTTTTGTTATTCCCTCTCCCCCTCCCTCTTCCCCTTTCCCCTTTTTTTCCCTTTAGTTGAATTGTTTAATTAATATTTCCTTAATAATATATATATATTTTTCTCTTTAATTAAATGATCCTTATCTCAACCCGTGAGTTGTTCTTTCCTTTACTTCACAACTGCTCTCTCCTCTGATGAGGAGGGGGAGTGAGAGAGCGGTTGTGGTGTTCAGCTGCCTAACACAGTAAAACCACCACAGTAACCAAAAAAACCCCACTAAGCAGCACACCTGGGGCACGAGAGATGGATGACCAAACATCTAGCTTTAACAAACTGGTTAAAAATACCCAAGCACTCCCAAAAAACAGGCAGTCACATGACAGATTAATAAGATACTTGCAATTTTGTTCCTTTTCCAGCCTGTCCCTACTTAAGCAGCTAGGCTGATAGGGTAGGCTGATAGAGATTGATAAGATGAGCAAGGAAATGGGGGCCTGAGTCATGAATTCATTAGCTTCCTACACCGTGGAGCACCAGGCTCTAGCTAACTGTCACTGAGACAGCAAGCAGCAAAAAGCACACGGGAACAGATAGCATCAGACATTAGGTATTGCTCAATGCAGGGGATACACAGCTTTTACACTCGGTCGTGCCCGCCGTGTCCTGTGGGTTGCTTGCTGTTAACGCCTCCTACCTCTGGGTGGTTACGGACTATCGCACTCATGTTTATCGTACCTTAGGTTTCATAAATGAAAACCAGCTCACCGGTACCGAGCAGAGCCCAGCTGATTTCATTGTTTCTTTACCACCAATTCAGATGGGATGCCTTCCCTTCAGCACAGCAGCTTCTGCAGTCGTACAAGCGCTTGATATGACTGATGCAACGGCAGTACCAAAGGAATACGAGCGCTACCTGCATTTTCCAGCAAAAAGATAAGTAAAATTTGGACACTTCACTGAAAACGTTTCACTAATGATGATGGTGGTTTGGCACATCTGGAAGGAAGGGAAACAGAAATGAAACACAAGCAGATTCTCTTGCTTTGGATCTTCTTCCCAAGATCTGTCCAAGATTACTAATCCCCCGCCTTGCTGCCAGAACACAAATCATGAACTGGAGTCTGTAGCCCAAGGGATGCACCCCTTGCATCATTTTTCCTTCCCATAAGACGACAAAGTAGGAAGAAGTTAAAAAAATATATAAATAAATCATCCGCTCTGCCGTGCAGTTCAGGTGCACAGTTTTGGAAACCGTGGGGTCCTCTGTGCCCTAGATTTGTCTTTCAAGTGAGCGAGCAGAGAGAGGCAATAAAATGTTTAAGAGAAGGCAGAGAGAACAGATGAACACACACTACCAAACTCCCTGTCTAATAACAAATGATTAAACACAAGAGACTAAATTGAGGTTTCATACCTCAGCAGTCCTCCAGTGTAGAAACTCAGTATGGTTATTTATTGACTCAATTAAAACCTTAATAGATGAATGACAGCCTTATTTCTGTGACAAGGCATTGGTGTTTCTAGGGCGAGGAAGTTTCAGCACCTAAAGTAATACCACTTCTACACTGTAGCAGAGCAAAGGAATTGCCAAAGTTTACACAAAAGACTCATATTTTAAGCAAAGGTTACCTGAAGAGATTATTTCAGGGAAATATTACAGTGTTTTTCATCAGAGCCCATGTCCCCATACTGAAATAGGGACTGAGACTTTTCTTCCTAACTTAGCCTAACGGGCTATTTATAAGGTTCAGGGACAACTCCCATGCATGTTTTTAACATCACTTTGTTTCACTGAGCATGTTTGTTAGTTTAGCCGTTCCAGACATTCAGATTTCCTTTTTTGTCACCAGTTTAACTTTTTGATCATCACACATAATAAAAGACTGTCAATGTTTAGGATGCAACTGTTCCAGATAAAAAAAAAGTGCAGCCTCCACATTACTAATCTAAGAAAAACAAATACAAACCCATGAAAACTAGAGCTCTGCAGAATCCACTAGCACAGGAAGGGCTCCTGCAGGGTCCTGTGCCTCCAGACAGCTCAGAGACCTTGTCCTTACCACACAGGATTGCAGATCCCAAGCTACCAACCAGGGTAAACTCATGCCCAGACCATGCACCCAATGGATGAAAAACCAGGCAGGTAACTAGGAGAAACCTATTAACTTATTATGATGAACAGCAAGAAATTTTAGGGAATGAGCTCACTCTTCTCTCATGTTTAATAGTCTGAAGGTCACCTATCTAATCGACTTACCAGAAGATCGTTTACCAGGCTGGATTTTAGGCAATGCCCTAGATAGTCACAAAAGAAAAACTGGCCAGATAAATTCTTTGTACAAATAATTTTCATTATAGTTTTCCTGTCAAATCCAACTGAATATGGATATTACAGTCTAGAATATTGTCCATCTTCAGACATCCCCCAAAATAACAGATGGCATGTGCTAATGCGGCATATTTACAGCAGTTCACCTACACGGGAACATCTTGAGGAAGTCCTGAGTCACACCCAAATCTTTGTAGGGTATATTTGCAAATAGGTTTTCACTGAATTACAAGGCAGAAATTAATGAAGCAGCCTAATTCTCTTCCATCTGCAGTAGCAAAGGTGTCATTGTTATCAGTTCTTGCTATGTTTAAGAGCAGAATTCCATACTTCAAAGGCATTTTCAAAAAAAAAGTGAGCATAACCAAAAAAATTAAGTACAAATAATCCCTATGTATCTATTTAGAAAAAAAGAAAAACCTGCCAAGGATGCCTTTAACTTACATCATAGTAAAGGAATGATGTGTGAAGTTGTATCAGACAGAAATGAGAATTACCTGAAAAGCATAAGATACCCAGATTTGTTAAAATTGTAGAGTCTGCTTGTAGTGTAGAACTGGACTTGCTTTTTCCCTCAAAAACCCTTAATAAGGCTTCCCCTCCCTCCTTCAAGATTCACTTTTGCATTTATAAAGAAAAGGGGAGAACCTTGCAGTTTTAAATGCCATGCCATCTTCATTTTAACTAAAATTCCATGAATGCCAAATGCTGCCGTTATGGGGTCAGAGTAATTGATACCTAAACAAACAGAAGTGTTTGTACAGGAACAGAGAAAATCTGCATCTCTAAAGCAATGTATTTTGGACCCATTGAGGAAGTAAAACAGAGATTAGAAATGATGGTTCTGTACCTGATCAGTATACCCCTTCTCCACACAATGCTGCCACTTGAACAGCACGCTCAGCCTCCGAGGAAAGACTCTCTAGACGTAAAATTAACAAAGCATGAAGTATTATCCTGGTCTCCCAGCTAGTCAGAGTATTACGCCTCCTCTCTTTAGGCAGAAGAAATGACTCTTGTAACTCAAAATCAGCAAATAAGTTAATATCTTTCATATTAAAAGACGGCTTAGTACGTACACACAATACTTCAGATACCACTTTGGATTCGTGGCTGAAGGTGACCAGCTGCTAGATTACCTGCAGTACTTCACAAATGTCCCAATTCCTCTACCCTCAGTGGAGCAGCATGAACGTCACCAGTCTTTAACACTCAGCAGACCCCTCTGAGGACACGGTTTTTGTTTCTTCGTGGGGTTCAAAGAAAAAAAAAAAAGAAACTGAGATTTACTGCAGACAGTAAATTGAGATTTACTGCAGCAATTCTTATAAAACACCTGGAAACACCAGGAATGAAAAGATCCTCTGGGAGCTCCAGTGAGTGAGCAGAAGAGGAACCAAACTGATATACTGACCAAATTTGATGCACAAGAGCAATGCTGTGCCTGCAAAGGACAGGCAGCAACTGGTCTTTCTTGACCAATAAAATGTGCAGAGGTGTACAGGCTGGGAGGCAACCTCCTGCCGAGACCCAGAAGTGCAAGCCATGACCCAGTGCTCATTTAAGTAAACAAGTTTTACAGTGGCTTCAATGGATCTGATTGCACTGATGACATTTTTTACCTTCTGTCAGCCACAAACACCATTTAAACACCCTTCTTAAAACCCACCAAATAGCACTGGACAACTTCTGTAGTGGTGAAGAAAAGCACCGCTGCTGTCTTCTACTCAGACTCTCAGCACACAGAACGTCTTGCTGGGTTTTTATCATAGCAGACCCGTAGAAAAAGGTTCTGGGAAACGGGCAAATAGGGATATAAAATGTCTTTTTCTACACCTCTTGTAGTTCAAGACTAATAAATAAATAAATAAATACATAAATAAGCTGAAATGTATGCTTTTAAGAACAGAAATCATATTAAACTTCTTTTCTGGAAGCTAGAACTCGGGTATGTGTACAAGGTGCTACATGGCCTTGATTACATCCTGCCTACTGCCCACCTGTATCTCTGCTTCGGTACTCTACAGCACTTTTACTGTTTGCTTTCATTTTTTCCTCCGATCTCTGCAAAAATTCCTGTTCCTTTCTCTAGTGCTTTTGGGCTTACTGGGACTTCCTGGGAGCGCAGCAGGAGGGCTACAGGAGCAGCGCTGCCTCCTAACACCCTGCAGTTCCTTCGGCGTTCATTTGTCCGGAGCTCCAACCCTGTGCGTAGTCCCAGCGGAGAGTTAAAGCAAAGACAGCCTCTACATTTCTGAAGGGGCCCAGACTCGTAACCTTGAGCAGCAGTAGCAGGAGTATCTGTAACACAGCAGACGCTCCCATGCCCCACCACACTTCAAATTCCTTGCCGTACTTCAGCACTCCTTGGGTTTAGGTCAGAGGTTCAATGCGTGGTGTTTCTTGAGAAAAGGGATCCAGCTTCCCCTTTGTAAAGCAGCCTGCTGGCTTTTCTTCCCCTCTGCAAAGCTTGCTGTTGCTAGCACCTTTGTATTAAAATCCCCCTCGCCTTCACCTGGGGACTCCTCCATCAGCCTCCTTAGGTGATCCGAGCCCCGCCAGCCGCTCTGTTGCTTAGTTACTATTCTGCTGTGTTTCAACTCAAAAAAATGATCTGTCTGGGGCAATGGCCAACTTTCTGTAAAGTAACTATTTAAATACACGTTAATTGTGGTTCAAATGACCTGTTATTTTTGCTTTCTGGCATTGCCAAACCTCTCCTTCTTCTCTCTGGTTCATTTTATAACAATACAAGGGCAGAGGCTGCCAAGGCTCTGTTTTCTAAGCGGGGCTTGCAGCTTGATGCAGACTCAGTTTCCAGCACTGACGTCCCAAAGTGAAGAGAAGAAAAATAAGAAAAATCATTTTGATAGCATCTGACAAAGCTGGAGAAGACACTCAAAATATTAGGTTTTGTTTTACGTCGGGCTAACTGTGCCAGCTCTGGGCTGCTGTAGTTAACGTGCACTTACCAGACGCTAGCACTGTGCTGCTAGGTGATGTGTGAACTTGTTCTGCTGTTTCCATCAGAACTCAAAGCTGCTGTAATTCCACTTTCTTATACAGCAACTCACAAAACTGCTCAGATCTCTTTCTTTCCCCCCACTTCAAATCTGCAGCTCTAGGCCTGATCCGTGTCTGTCAGTTGTTAGCTGTAAGCCACACTAATTCCCCCAGCCTCGGCTGAATTATTCCGGATTCCCTAAGCAGCCATGAGGGGAGAATCGACAAACAGAAAATGAGAGAAAAAAGTTTTTCCCCTCCTCAATTCCTGCAGGCAAACAGCTGTCTGTCTGCAGCATGAGATCTGATTAGCACCAGGCTCAGTCTCAGCCCGTGTTCTTGGGGAGGTTATTAGCGGTTCTAAAACGGGACATAACGCTGCTCCAAATCCTCCCTGTGTCCCCAGATGGCTCCTTCCAGCCATGAATTTTGCAGGTGCCGTACAAAATATCGGCTTGCTTTGTTTTTGCATTCCCTGACTCTTTTTTTTCCCCAACGAGATCAGCACCGGCCAGTACCAGGGTGGGGTTTACCTCGCAGGTGGACCACCCTCACACTGCACATGCCTCAAAAGTCTCTGCCTCCTGTTTTCCAGCTCCACACCCAGAAATCTTATGACAGACAGTCAGAGGCTACTTGTGGGAGGCATACTGGTGGAGATTTATGGCAAAATCTTGCTTCTGGCCCGAGCTACCAAATAAGTTACGGGGAAGACTTCCTCTGCCTTCAGCGGAAATTTGATGCCATTCTTACAGCACTGGGAGCTGAGCTTTGGAGACAATTTAGGGAAGAAATAACATCAGGGCCTTACGTAAAAACGTCAATTTAAGCACCAGGAAAAGAAAATGAATTTAGCAGGCAGCTGAGCCAGTGTTAGTGCAAGGTTCGACAACGGGGTTACGTTTGCTGCAGGAGTGAACCATCTCCAACAACCTTATTTTCATCGCAGAGCATTATGTTTCTGTATTGTACAGCGCGAGTGCTTGCAGGATGAAGGACCACTGACGGCGCGTAACGGCATCAAAGCTCCGCCTGCAAGAGTGGGGAAAATCATTTAGCTGAAAAAGATTCACGAAAGCAAATTAAAATAGCCCAAAAGCTGGAAGCCCATAGAGCAAGCAAGCTTAGCCAGGAACTTGTTGATGCCTTCAGAGCGGGAGAAGAGGATCAGGCCCGCAGGTTGGTCCATGGCCCAGAAGCGAAGGGTGTGCTGCATGCACCCAGGCCTGCCGCCACTGATGGAGCTGGAGCCATGTGCCAGGCTGGAACCCGAGGCTACGATGTGCTTCCCCAGCAGCGCTGCTGACATACTCAGAGGTCAAGGTGATTATGTTAAAAAGGGCAGGAGGATGCAACAAATCATGAAACTCAGCTTATGCTTAGTACAAAGGTCGCTCTTCCTTCCAAAACCAACCGAATTCCTGATTGTATTTATACTGCACTTAGGGCACTTGACACAGCTGTATTATGGCTCTGTTGTAGCTGGGATTTCACCTCTCCTCACTTGTTTTCATCATTATTGTGAAACAGTAACAAAATTTAATGAAACACTAAAAAGAATCATCAAGATTTTCACTGAAAAAAAAAATGGGTTTCACAAGGGACCTTACAATTAATTCTTTTTAAATTCTCATTGAAAGCAGGAAGGCAATACGGTACGGAGTGATGGTATATAAACCTAAAATAGAAAGCTCCCTCTAAGCAACAATTACAGCTTAAAGATTTGGAGTATCTGTGACTGACCCCACAACCCTCGACTGTGTTATATTCTTGGGACAGATCCTCAGACAGCGATTTGGGGTCATGAAATCGATTTCTGTCAGCTGAGGAGCTCCCTTGTGAGAATCTGAAGCTTAGATTAAACTGAGAATTTTTTATTTACTTACTTAGCTCTGTAAACCAGAGGTCTGATAGAGGTCCGTTTATTATTCATGCAATTTATCAGACTGTATTCATGTTCGGTGTGCCGCTTTAACTGTCCTTAACAGTATGCATGCCGCTTCTACCAGCAGCTGCATAACCCCCTGTTCCAACACACTGTTATTTTCTCAGCTGGTTACATTAATCCCCCGATCCACACACGGGCTGCTAATTCTGACGTAGCGGAATCACGTTCCCATTGCCATTACGATTTTCTGTTCCCCAAGAAAAACAGAGTTTTATCCTGAGTTACTTTCTCTATTAGAGAAAACAAAGAGAACAAATGCACCTTCCCCAGGAGATGCCCACGTGTGCCTTCTCAGGCAGGTCTCAGAGCTGCAGGCAAGTGCATGCCTCGTGTTTAGTTTCTACAAGCCACTTCTGTAGGTTTTGACAACAAAAGTCTCTTCAATGCCCAGAAAAGAATGGATACAGATCTCAGATTTTCCTTGCGTTCAGCCTATAATACATAATCATAATACATACACACAGCCCCCTCTCAGAAAAGCAATCATCGAGCGTACTGGAAGGAAAAGCAGCATCCCAGCTGAAGCACGGGAGTAGCAATATTTAGCTTTTCCTTTTGGTATGTGCAGTTTCTTTGAATGTTATCTCCCACGTGACATAAAAAAAAAGGTATTACTGTGTTCTTGCTTTGTCCACAACTAAGACCACTCAGTTGTGGACCAAAATCAACCACATACATGCACAGAAGTACCACTCCTGCACGGAAACACCTACATCAGCTCAGTAGAGGCTCATGCACAGCACACTGCCAAACACACACCCAGTGCACTGTTCCAGACTAACACAGCACACCCGAAGCTGTGCAAATATAGGATGAGGTTTGCCTCATCCCCCTAAAATGAGGCTGCCTCTATTCCCTAAAAAGATTAGGGTCTGAAGAAGGCTAAAATCCAGATAAGGGTAGACAAACCTCAAAGACTGAAGCCCCACAAGGAAAAATTTGGGGACTGTTAAAAGAAGAAATGGGGAAAAGCTCTTCTCTCGTTTTGAGCTTAGGAGAGAGGAAATTGCAGGTCTCCAGACCGCCCCACCTGCCCAGGTGCCCACTTGGACATGAAAGGGGAGCTGTGTTTCCCACCTCTTCCATGGGCTGAGGTACTTTGTATTCAACACACCACAGTCCAATACAGGTTTGCTAAAGCTGTTGAAAAAAAAAACAAAACACAGTAAACCTTAAGAGGTACACACGCATGTGTCAAGCACACACACACACACACGGATTTTGCGGTGACAGGAAGCGCAGCCCCGCACCCACGCTGCGTTGCCAGCAGCTCTCTGAAATAAAGCTCTCCACGCTCTGAACACTGTCCCTTTGTTAACCAGCGATTCAGCAGTTACTGGACCCGGGTTTCATGATTTCCCCATTAAAATGCAAATCTCTACCTTGCCATAATGAGACCCAAGCTGAAATTCTCGACAAGTAATGGAAAAGCACAGAGCTTCTATCATCTACTGATAACAACTACTTCTGCAATTATTCTAATTGCTTTCATGTTTATAATTTATATGCATTCATGTCCTTTAGGAGAGAATAATTTTCAATATAAAGTTACCATGGAAGACTAAAAGATGTGAGCTTAAATTAAGTTTTCTGATCTCACGCAATAAATTCCCCGAGAAATTAACAGAACCGATAAAACAAGTAGCAAAAGGAGATTAAGAATAGCAGGATTCTAGCTGAAGGAGGCTTTTTAATCTGTGTGTCTGACAGTTTCAAAAAACAGCAGAGGAGAAGAAATAATGGCAGTCATAATCACAAGAATTGTAACCTAATAAACAATGTTTTTCAAAGAAAGGTAATGCTGTGAGCGGAATCTTGTACCAACATTTCTTGAACAAGAAATGGGCTGCCTATGAAGTTATCTTTCACTTCTAGTTCTGGTACGCATGCACATGAGAGAAGCCACAGACCTTAACACCGAGAGCAAAAAGGTCCAGTCAGAGAACTGACGGAGCCCCCGAACAGCAGCGAGAAACATCAACCAGGGGAGGCCATAACACAGCAGGCTGTGAAACTCCACAGCCAGCACTCACTCGGCGATCTAAATGTTAAGTCCCTCTCCTTCTTTTCAGTCTAGGGCTCAAGTGGTCACCTTTACGCAGGTGAAACTATTCAGGCAAATTCTGCTGTCCGAGCATGTGAAACCTGCCGTATCAGCGAGCCTGCTCTGTTGGAAAGCACCGCAAGCGAGTGCTGCTCCATCAGGGAGCACTGCCACATTAGCCACTACCACTGCTTAGCAACTCACCCGGATTCCCGGGGCAAACAAACTGCCTCACAACATTTCATTCCATTAGAAAATTGAAACGAATATTCTGGGTCAAATCAATGGTCCAGCCAGCCCAGTTCCAGCAGCAGGCATGAGGAAAAATCCCTTTGACTTTCTCATTATTGACTATTCTCAGCTCAAGAGATTCCCTGAGCCAAGTATGTCTTCCCTCTATTTACCAACCCTCCATGATCTTCTCTTCCAACTGCTAACCCCACATCTCTTTGACCTTAGGGATGCACTTTTGAACTCTGAGCATTCACAACACCCCGTGGCAAGGATTTCCAGGGATATACGGCCGGCTCTGCAGAAAATAATCTGTCTTGGACTCAGCCCTTGCCAGTTTCACCCAGTGTTGCCTGGCTCTCGCACCAGAAGAGATGCTGGCGGAGGGAGACCAGTTTGGGCCTGATCAAGGAATTCTCCTTTTATCAACACTGTTTTTATTGTGATTAAATATTATTTAAAAGATGTCTCAGTGCTCATGTAATAGCAACTCCTTTTCCAAAGCAAGCTATCACCAATTTAGCCGATACAAGCATCCTGCCCTGAGAGCTGCTCCTTTCCCAAGTATATTGCACCAAGCAACTCATGGATCTGTAAAAATACTTCTACAACTTCTTCTTGACAGAATTGTCAGGTTCCTGCCAGAAGTTGTATTTTACCCTTCTGAACTTCAAAACTGTGTTGTAAGAATCCTTCTGGCCGTTTCGGAATTACGAAATACAAAAACGCCAATGGTGTTCTCCAGTTCTATCCATGTTAAAAATTCTTGTTCAAAAGACAGTTAATACAATAGTTCCCTGGGACTAGGATTATAAAGTATTATTATTATTTTAACAGTTATAAGATCACAGAGTCACTTTTGTCAACATGGCAGACTTTGGTCACTAGCATTCACCTTCCGGAAAAGTGTCTGCTAACACACAGCACTAAGTCTGTCACTTCATGCCATACGCTCCTGAGAAAATGCTACGTCTTATTTTAACATGGGGCAATACAACCCAAACACCATTATTTTGGTTGCCTTGCCCTCGCAGCCCCTCCCTTGAATCTGTATCTTGGTGTTTTTGCAGCAGTAGTGAAACTGAGGTTTGAAACAAGAAAAGCCTTTTAGATGCTCCTGCCATTATCCATAGGTCTCAAATCATCATTTCAATGTTCCTCTGCAACTAATGCGTTGCAGAGTTCATTTCTTCTGTTATTATAGATAAAACGTGTGGCTTTGTCTTGTCTGTGTTTTTTTCAGCCTGATTCGCAGCTGATTTACACACTGGATAAATCAGAAGCAATTCCACTGCAGACCAAGGAGTTGTAACGAAATCAATGCCGGGCCCTAACTATTCACATCACTGGGCTGTCATATCCTATTGGTTTCTGCTTCGTCGCCTTCAAAAGTCCAGAACGTGTTGAAAACTCTCCAGGCCTGGTTTTCCCCAAGAATTAAGATTAAGTAAATCAGGAATATCACTATCACCGTCACCATCATTATGTGTAAGAATCAATAGACTAATCCTCTAACTCAACTCCTAAAATTCTTCAGTTACTTATGAAGGCAAAGTGATTCAGATTTCTTTCTTATCAGCAGTCCACCAGATAAAAGAATAAGGTTACAGATCAGCCATCGTGAGGCAGCTGGGGGAAGCCTTTCGAACACACTATCATCCCAAGAATTTAGATATTCAAATCCCATCAAAATAGCTTAGCATGGTTAGAGTCACAGTTGCTTTTACAAATCCACTGTGTTCAACTAGGCACAAGTTTATGCATTTTGCATGACTTGTGCTAAATTCCAGCAGTCTGTGCTGTAGTGAACGTGGAAGAGAGACCCTCTGCTGAGTCAGGGTTCATCATTTTGCAGGAAGAAGTCCTTTCAGAGCTACCAGTAAGCGATGGGTGAGAAACAAAGTTGTGTTTTCGCAGTAGAGAATTATTTTTCTTTATTTCGAGTAGTTGTGCAGTCATAATAAGGAGAAATGCTAAGTAGAGAAGTGGGCAGGAGAAGGCCTCACTGCTCCAAAATAAGGGAGAAGCTTGAGAAAAACAGGATGAGCAGTGTGGGAACAGTAAAACAAAGATCACAAGTTCTCAAAACATAAGAAAGGAGAAATTAAAGGGTTAAAAAAAAAGAAAAATTGTACATGTATGGTATAGAGGAGTGTCGAGTAGCTTGTGAACCTGTAGTACTCAGCCAGTGAGGGAACGGAAGGTGATCAGGCGTCGGGTAATAGGGAATAAAAGGTTATGAGTTGTTTACTAAAATGTGCTCCTGACAGGCTGCCCGCCATTGCAATCGCGAATAAAATAGCTTCACAGAAGATCCTGTCTGAAGAAAATTATTTGAGATTTTTCTCACCAATGTACTATAAATTCATTTAAATGGACGCTGTTTATCTTGTTCCAAGTACCATAAAAACTGAAACATTAAGTTGACCAGCTGCCTCCTGCATCAAATCAAGGTTTTGAGAGCAAGAAATTCAAACATGCCTGACAATCAAAAGGTTGCAAATGAGCTCAGTGAAAGCTCACAATCATATTTTCATTTTCTCATATAGCACCGTCTACACTTTTGTTATCTGCCTCATCAAAAACCTGCCACGCCAAGGCCTGCTGTGACCCTTAGACAATGCAAGTGAGCTCCATCATTAATAAATACTGTGGGCAATGCAGCTGCGTTTTGGTGCTAGCATGCTCCCCATTCATTATTCTCCTGAAGTACACAAAGCAGCATTAAGTATCATTCTACAAGAATAGAGAGCTGCATTAATTTCACATTTTATTGCGAAATCACACCCAGCGAGAATAAATTTCTTACATTTCGGCCCAGGACAGCAGAACAATCAGCAAATGGATTTCATGGCTGAGACTTCCCTGAATCCAGAAAAGCAGCGCCCTGAGTTCTGCCACCCTTTAGTGAAGCCGAGCACTAGGACAGATGTACTATGAGGTCAGAAAGCAACACAAGAAAGGAAGCTAGAGCAAGTATCACGAGGAGTGGGATGACAAAGAGCTTTTAGAGCCAGTCCCCATCTAGAATTATTATATATATATATATATATACACACACACACACCTTCCATATAGATAAAATCTTTGATAATGACCTTCATTTTTGAAACAAAAAGCATGATCATGCAGCTTTTCACTCATCAGACTGCAGGGTATTCTCAGGAGAAGAGTATAATGAAAAGAAACTTAACTGCATTCAAGTGGTGGTGATTCTGAATGTTAATTCCTAATTATTATGCATTATGGTCTATGAACCATTCCCACTGCATTATTTCGCAGGACATCAAATCGATAAAGTAACTCTATAAGAGCTGGGAGTGAACTGTCCAAAGCTTTTCCATCTGTTTCATAATTTTCTGATAGACTTAACAGACTAAGGGTAAAAATACCGTTTCAGACTGAAAACAGCCAACATGATCACAACACCTGACAGATTTTGCTATCTGAATGAATCTTTTGCCTTGAGATGCCGATGTTTGACTCTTCAATTTTTTGTTTAATTTGCCTGGGCCCTACTGGAAATCAGTTCAGAAGTATTACAATTGCACCCTGGTTCTGACACGAACTTAGCTTTTAAGCATGGTAATTTCCCTACCTACATTTGAAGATGCACCTAATTTGAGCCACTCTGCAGAAGGGTTAAGGTCCAGTGAAAGAAACTTTTTAAAAATAACTGGGCTAAATTTACAACTGCTATAAATAATGACTGCAACTAAGTAGAAAAATAGGTGTGAGATGAGGAATCTTGAGCTGACAACGTGCAGAGGGCAGGAAGGAAAAGAGGAGATGAGCGGCACGTGTGCATTTTGGGGCTTTCAGTATTTGTGATCAAACTCCACGTTTGTATCGCCCATTCACTTCCCACTTTAGAGCTGGAGTCTGATTCCCCACCTATGGTACTCCCTTTGCACATGCAAGCTAAATGCACAATCAGGGCTAGTCACACTGCTCTCCTGCGTGGGTTTTGGCCAACTCAGACCCAATTAACAACTCTAACCACTCACTGACCTGCCCCAACGTTTGTTTTCTCTTACTTTCACATCTAAATTTTGCTCCACTGAAAATTTGCATGTGACTACCTCCGTCATACTAGTGGAAACGGATTTAGTTGTGCTGTCTGCTCCTAAAGGCATTGCTTATCACACCAGTATAAGCCTGCAATAGAACTGGCCACACATCACAGAAAACAGAGGAATCTGGACCCAGGAGTGAACTTTCTGGTACTGGTCAAACTTCAAGCAACGTTTCCTCAGCTTCAGTGTGTAACAACTTGTGAGAGCACTGAGTAACAGGGCATGAGCTCACACAGGCTGCTTTCCTCCCTGAGCTCAACCCCAAGGCAATCTGCTTTGTATTTGTCATCTCTTCTTACAAAATCTGCAGAAAGCAAACATGTTTAAAAGGCAACCATAGCTAAATTCCTTTATATCAATACTAAGCCTTTTGCCCTTAGTGAATTGCAAATGGGTTTATAAAACCTAAGCCTAGGTTTATTTTTACAGTTATGGCAAAACTCATGTGGAAAAGATTATGCTTATGCATTTATGGGGGATTAACAAAGCTATGGAAACTATTGCGAATAATCAGAAAAAAAGACTTTGTACTGAACATCCCAAAGACCCTTAAGAAATGTACATGATACAGCAATGAAAAAGGGTTTAATATTATTGTTTCCAGCTGATTGCAGTAAGATTCCTAAAATACATATTCCCTGATACTACCTTACAATATTGTGACTAAACTCAACAACTTACACTAAGTACTTGCTGGGCAAGCTTCACAACTTCCTGAGCTATCGTATAGCTCAGTTGTTTGAAGTACTTTCTCTAAACAAATGCCTTGAATATGGTGGTATTGTGCAATAACAGCGTGACATGCAAGTCTCTGCACGTAAAAGCAAGGTTTTAGTTGCAGGTCATTTTCCACACTTCTTCAGCTTTGCCTTTTATAAAAGGAGAGAACCCTTCTCACGCTAGGGAGCCAAGTAACGCATGTGATGTTGGCTTCCTGCTGTCAGAACTGGTTATGTGCACCGCAACGCTCCTCCGAGCAGCTAGGCACAAAGGAACACGTCACAGCAGTGACTTCGTCTGCAGGTGTTTTCACCATTTATTCCGACACGGAAAACTACCACCCTGTGCACTGTGTCAGACGTTAATTCACAATGCTGACACTTCGGGTGTATTAAGAAGGCAGATGCAGTGCTAACATTACAACCTTTGCGCTGGTCATCGTTGTCTCTCCATTTATAGCTTCATTACACAAGTCCTAAAGATGGTCTATCACCTTTTACTTGCTCTCGTGATGTTAAGCCAAGAGAGAATTGCTCTTTTTTCCTAAAAATTGTACAACGGAACTGCTTGTGAAGTAAATGTAAAACCTGTAAGTAGTAATTTTGTTACAAAGTCTAGCTTTTTTAGATTATATAACATCAGAGAAGCAGAGAACTTTTTAAACAAGTTAAACACCTTAAGGATTTGACTTTCTACATAACAATCACAAAAAACAGTTCTAAGAAAATCCATCTATAGATCCTATTTTCCTTGTGATCTGAAAGCTTGTTATTCTTGTACAATACATATTCTTTGGAACATGTCATTAAAAACACTTGTTTGAACCTCCCAAGACTTTATTCTTCTGTCTTTTCAGATTCCAAGTAAGCCACGTGGCTACTTCTGTAAGCACTAAGCACCTGACACGGGAAACCAAACAGGTATTTGTACTTACGGGGAAAAAAAATGTCGAATGCTTAAATCTTTTTACATCTTTGAAGTATGTCTCACCTACAATATGTTGGTAGGTCAAGGCCTTACAACAGTGCAGTTGAGGTAACAGTAGCAGAGATGCTGCTATCGCCCACTAAGCAGAGCCAACGGAGGATGGCTCAATGATACGCACGTGGGTTTCATGTTGGGTTGCTTTCCACACAGCCTCGAACTAAATTCTAGATTTCAAATCTTAGAAGATCCATCACTCACCGATAACATGCAAGGGTTAAAACCCAAAGAATGCAGTTTTAGCAATAGACAAATAGGTCAAAGCTACCTTTTCTTCTCCCACTAGAGAGATGTAGGACAGCCAGATTATGCTCATCAAATATGGCCACCTGCCTCAACAACACTCAGCAAACACACCTTTCAGAGGACTACAAACAAAAATACAAATCACAACAACAAAAATGCAAATCACAACATGGTGTTCAAAACACAAATCTAGGAGGAAGCGTCCTCCTTATATTAGCAGCTCCCTTACTGCTAGCTACTTCATACAAGTCAAAGGAACTATCTATAACCTGTAGAAGTCCAAGCCAAATGGATCTGTGGTCTCCAGGATGATCTTGAATGAGCCCTTAACACAGATTCTGAGAAAAGATAGCATGTGTTCTGTGAATGGTTAAATTTTAAATTTATGGTTAACTCATTTTATGGTAATTAAAAGTGCTTCATGTTATGTTAGAACATAACTCACAGAAGGAATCTAAAAAAAAGAACAAGTAGATGACAAATGGTGAACTCATATCATACATATTCATGCAATTTTCTTTCTCTTTACAAAACATACCTTGTTCTGACCTATCACACAGGTAATTATCGTCCTAGACAAAGGAACAGGATGCAAGGGAGCAAAAGTCCAAGCCCAAAAGCCAAATCTATGTTGTTCTGCATACCAAGCACTGTTGTTATGAATATATGTTTCATATTAATCAACCATCTAAACTTTGTTTCCTGTTTTCAGTATTTCTTTTTACCAGCCCTTTTTTTTTTTTTTAACTCTTTTTCCATGTTTTTACTCTTTTTCCATATTACCTTTGAGACAACAGTAAAACGCCAGTACCGGCCTCCAATGGGATTGCCAGAACACTTTGTTTACACGCAGTCAACTTCACATTTTTACCATTAGCAGTTTACCAGTTCAGCTGCCATAAACAATACAGACTAAAGACAACAGAAAACCAAAAATATTAACTCAATGTAATCAAACCCAATGCTGCGTGTAGAACTACGACATACAAAAAGTTTGTTGGTCAGTGAACAAGAACAATAGGAATAGCCAGTTTCTAGCAGCTAACTTATTGTTCAGTGCTTGTGCATGAAATCAATGCCCTAAAGCCTTCCAAATATGTGGAAGAGAAAATTAAAGACAAGCCTGACATTTAAATCCCAGTGGTATCTAAGTGAAATGTATCATCCTGAAATCTGACTCATGCCCTTCTCATTTGAGGAACATTAGTTTCGGTATGTTAAAACACACTAGTAGAACTAATATAAAGTTTGCTAGACACAATAAAATGCTGGGATCATTGTTACATCGTCATTTTGTCAAGCAGCAGTAGTTGGGGGGATTCTGGAGTAGAAAAGACAACTCTGGCAAGCTGCATTCGTTCCCATTGCCAAAAGCAACAGTTTTTAAACAAACTTTGGTCTCAGATTATGTTCCCTGATCCTATTTGTCAGCTGATGCTTTAAATTGTTCCAAGCCTGTTGGTTTCTGACAGACTGCAGTTCAATATTCTTGTCTAAACCTAGTGGATGATGTCAGTATTAGTCTTCTTTTGATTGCTTTACAACACCAAGCAAGCTCTGAACATGTCTTACTACAAGCAGTGTCAGCTAGAACCAGTTCACCTAACCACCTCCACCCGGAGATGATGGGAACAGAGAAGCACATGAGTACCTTTCAGGTGCAGTTGTTATCAGTCAGCACCCATGGGGTTCTTCAGGGAGGGGCCCTTCCAATGAAGTTTTGTACTGGATTAACTCATGAGGACCATCTGCCCATACAGAATTACACTCTGTATTGAAGTCATCTAATTATGGTCTTCACAACAGCACACTCTGAGCGTGGCAGTCAGTCCAAATTTTGATGCCACTGCTATCCTTTTTTCATGATTGCCAAATTAACAATAATTGTCTCTTGGGATGCATCGCTCTCCCTCCTCTGGCACGTGTTTAAAAAAACCCATAGGTATAAAACCTCCTTACCTGCTGCTTCTTACCCCTCCACCAATGACACAGAACTTTCACTTCCTGTTTTGTAAACATGAACCCATGTTGTGGCTGTTACACACTTTTTAAAAAATTAATTAATACTACTGATTTAGTGTATCTCAAGACCATTTATAAGGAGAAGAGTGTACACAACTGTGGATCATCTTCACGAAAATGAAGGTTCCAAACTACTACAGAAATTTCCAGTCAAGAAAATCAAAATGGGAGGGAAGATCTTTTCTGCCATCCATTAGGGACCGAACAGTAAGAATCTCAATAAAACTAGCAAAAAATCAAACTGTTAACATACCTTACTGCAAAGCCCTCATCTTGGACAAGAATTCAACGTTCCACATACCGTCACACAGACTCGGGCATTTCTCTGCTCTTGAATCCATGAGTCCACATGGGGTTATTTCTTCAGCTTAGTGCTGCCTCTCAGATTTCCCAACAATTCTGTAGTACGACTGCATTTTTTCTTTCAGTCAAGTTACAAGGCAGTTAATGTGCTACCAAATCTGCTCTATGCTTTCTGGAGGAAAAGAATAATTACAGCATCCCAGTGTAGCTTTGCTTGTAATCTATTCACACATTCTGATGGGTATCAAAATTAAGTATCAGATTAAAGAGTTGGAGGCTTTACTCTTTTTACAAAAAAAAATAAAAATCCAGTGTATTTCTCATTAAGATAATAAATTACTAGCTGAAAACTGATTTATTTGTTTGTTTAGCTAGGAGAGAGAACCAGTACAGATTTCTCACTCTGCTCCGCCTACAAACTCTGCCTCGGAAGTCCATCATCCAAGAGACCGTGCTTTAGCCTTTCCACTGAGATGTTCAACAAAGATGTAAAGTAACTGTGGTGGTGGTAGTATCCTACAGAAGTAAAGCAAAGGGCAAGAGTTAAAAAATATTTGTTGCTGCCACACTTCAGTCTGTGCTAATATGGGCAAGATCTGAATGGCTAATCTAGAGAGACAGCATAGCAGAGAGGAACCACTTAGTTTCCCTACAACAAAGATGGATTTCCACACAAGTTTACTTAACATGAAGTAAATTGCTGAAGAACTTGCTGTTTGTACAATAGCACTTGTTTTCCTTCTAGTTTAATTAGGCAAGAAAATGAAATGCCTTGCAATGCAGATATTCTCCTGTAACAGGATAAAAGGATGGCCTGAACACAGAGCAGCTTAACCCCTTGGGGAACGCACAGCCAATTTCTATTAAAAGTAAGGAGTTAGTTAGCTTTTCAGAACGTAGGAATAGCTCCCACATTTGGTGGACTACATCCTCCTGGTGAGATACATGCTATTCTAGTAATCATTTGTCCACCCCCATCTCTGCTGCTGTCAACACTGGTGATGAATGCCCAGCACTGTGCTGTATAGCTTAGCTAGCACAGAGATTGGAGCTGCTGCTGTCCGTCATCTGTTCCTTCTCCTCCTACAAACTCCAAAGTAAAGGAGAAAGAGAAACTTCCTGCCAGCATCCATTTTCAGATTTCAGAGGAAAGAAATCTGAAAATATCCAAAGCAGCTACGATGCCTCTTTGTGCCCCACCCTTATTCTTCCGCATCTTTGGAGTTTAGATGATTTCCTTTCTGACACAGCTGGAAATTAATCAGGTCTCTATGGGACTCAGGAGAGGAGAAGGGGAATAAGTACATAGTTTCATAAAACCTCGATCTTCCTATTACCCACAGGCTCTATGGGAAGCACTGGCTCAGCGCAAATATTTTTTTAAAACACAATTGAATTTGGAGAAAGTATATTGCCTTAAACCCTGGGGGCCATAGCACTTCCAGAGCTAAAAGGTCAGCACAGCAGCACTAATGTAGGATGTATAAACAATGCCGGCTACTTGGATAATGAACTTTATCTCTTCTGACCTTCAAATGTGAACTCGGGCTGTATGGTCATATCAATGAAACCCTCCAACACTTAAGCCATGAAGTTACTGCATTAACTGGATGTTGCATTGCACTTCTATCCACTGAAAAACAATAATTTTAAACAGCCCCCTCCTTTTCTACAGCAAATTGCATACGTTTCCCTGATGGTTAAACTGGTTCAAGGCCAGATTGCGTGGGGCTTACTCTCCTGGGAGGTGACTCTGCCCATGGCAGGGGGGTGGAGCTGGATGGTGTTTAAGGTCCCTTCCAACCCAAACCATTCTGTGATCCTACACCACTGTTTTCTGGAAATCGTTGGCATCTAAACCAGAAGATGAGCCACACACTCCTGAAGGCAGAACATCATGAACTAGGCTGAACAGCCCACCAGCCCATGGCCAGAAGTTACGCGTCCACTTCTGCCTTAGTGTTTACACAGAGGCTCAAAAGAACTGTGCTATAGCCTGACGGATGCGTGAGTCTGAACCTAACTAGCATCTGATTCCAAGTAGTGAAGGATATCTATCCTCTCTTCCCTACATTATCTAAACAGCTCCTACGCCTGGGTCTAATGCCATCAAACAGACTGTTTTTTTCTGGAGACAGACCATCTCCAGGCTTTACTTTTTGGCATTCTTGCAGCAGAAAGGGAATGTAAAGTGGTGTACAACTTGGCTCTCTCCAACTGTATGCACTGCTATAAACAGAAGTACCATACTAAATACTGAGCAAACATGATGCATGCCTACTTCCCCAGCCACGTTTACAGCATATTTATAGTAAAACCATAGATACATCTATAGAAAGAGGACCCAGTTTAATCAGATGAGACGTAAAGAGGGTAAGATGCTATCTGTATTCCAATATTGTATGATGTATGTATTAGAATTCTGAGAGTTTTTTTTTTTTTTTTTTTTATTTTCATACTGCAACTTGTGCAGAGGTTAGAGGAAACTGTCTTATTACTCAGATAAATTCTGACACAGGTCAGGAACTTCCTCATCTCCAAATGAAAAATACCTTCAGCTAATGTTGAAAGTTCCTATGCCATTTTTTTCATTTCTAAAAATAGGAGAAATGTAATAAGGGCAGTGCTTTACCAGAACAATAATAAAAAATGAGTGCAGAAAATGGTAGTCTCTTGGCTTGCCTGATGGAATGAGAATAACTGCGTTATCAGCATTAATCCCCCACAAAGTAGGATCAAACTAATCAACAACCGAGCTGCAAAAAGAAACACTTATTTTCAGTAAATTATAATGATGAAATAAAAAAAAAATGAAAAAGGGCTCAACGTTTTGTGAAATCAGCGTTATGTATACAAGGTGAAATGGCAACATTTTCCCAGACAAATTTTAACATACATTTTTCCCAATTTTTCTATTATTTTAAAAATACACAAGTAGGGGGAAGTGATAAAAACAACAGATGACAGATGTCTTCTGCCACGTGTCAAGTCAAATTAAATCTATGCTCTAAAATATACTTCAGCCATGAATCCTGATGGCTAAATACTGACCTGCTGTCATACCCATCTCTAGAACAATCATGCTGGAGACATTCTGACAAAACTGCTTCCCACATACATATGTCATCAACATATTTGCACCGGTTCAGACTGCACTGCTAGAACTAAGATCAATAGTATTATAAAAACTGGAAACATCTGCTTAGAAAACATCATCAAGTTCTGCAAAACCAGGCTCTGTCCTTCAGCAGTATTTTGGCAGTCAGCACCAAATATTTTTAGCTGAAGTCTTCTTCAAAATCATGGCTAATACAGCATTTTAGGCATGTACACGAAGGCACAGAACTGTAAATAAGGAACTATGCTCAAATCATTAGGAGCATTTCAAAATTGTCAAATAGCTTTAAAATTTGAACATCCTTGAGTTCTCTGCTAGCTTGTCTATTCCTCACAAGCTCACCTGTATCTCTGCCTTTGTTTTATTTTAGCCTTACAATGTTTTCCTCAAAGCTTGAGACAAATAAATATGCAAAAGTTAAACAACCATACAAGGCTGGGGGGTGATGTTTCTCAACTACGAATGGCAATTATTGGTCTCCAGAGAAAGGCTATTCTGTTAAAGAATATACAGAGGGAGAAGACGGCTTTACAGAGAACACACTTCTGCTACTCAGGTTTGCCTTGGCTGTAATCTCTCACATGGATCTAAATGAGGGTCTCTCATGAAGGTCCCATAGCAAATCATACTGACGATCCCATCACTTTGTGGTTTTCCCGTAACTGTGGAAGTATTATTGTGCCTGGATCCCAGCCCTGCTATTTCTGATGTTTATGCGTTTTCCAGAATACTCACAGAAAAGGAAAAATAAAAAAGGAGAAAACACAAAACACTTCATGAAGAACCACAGTAAAAACCTTTTGTGAATATTGATTTCCGTTTTGTATGTTTTTAAAAACGTCTATCTATCAGGTTGTCACGTCTAACAGTTCAGCTCTCTCAAAAAGTATCTTCTAAATAGTAAGTTCTCTGCTAATAAATAGACCTCACTGAAACAGCAGAAAATAATTCTTTACTGAGAAGTCTCATCCCTGTGCTTACCTCCTGCATACAGTGGACTAAAGACAGACCAACTCCTGGAGTAAGGCAAATGAAATTAAAAGAAACACCCAAGGGATTAATTTGATGAATTTGATCAGAAGGATAAGACATTATCACCGCCACTAATGTTAGAGCGTATTACCGATGACTGGCCCTAATACGGTGCTATACTAGTTAAAATTATTGGGGGTTAAGAACTAAAACTCGGTAATTCTTACCATTAGGCTAAAAAAAATAATAATTTGCATTTAAAAGTGACATTTGGCAAGGCTTCTTTTTCCTTCAGCCACTCCAACTCCAAACCATTAAGTGGTGCAGATTTTTTCCCCAAGCAATTGAATTAGAGACAACCAGCAGCACGCTCTGTGCCACCACTCTGCAGAACCTCTGGTGCAATTTGGTTCCCCTTCTAGCTCTAAAAGTGTCTCAGCAGACTCACAAGCAGAGCGTGACTCCTCTCTGGGGGAACGGGTAAACCAGAACAGAGTGGGGAATCCTAAATCCCAAATAGAGACTGGCATTGGTCTCAAAGCTGGATTTAAAACACACATACCAGCATGCAAAAATGAAGCCAGAAAATGCCTCCTGCACTTCTGACACTAAGAAGCTCCACGTTATCATTCCAAAACCTTCAGTAAAAAACCTGAGTATCCATCTGGGAGTTCTTCCAAACTGTTGCAGTATAAAAGTCACAATCTGAGTTGTGCAATTTACTGTGTCAGGAGAAGGTGGTAAAAATCCCACGGGTTTGTCTGCAGGCACCCTTCAGTTTCTCTCGATGGTTGTGTGCAGACCTTTTGCTGGGACCCCACACCAAGAAGGAGGTTGTGAGTGTGCACCACAGCATCAGGGGAGCTGGGTAGGGCAGCTCCGCATAGACCAACAGCAAACCATTCCTCCCCGCAAACTTGAGCAGGAAAATTACAGGGAGACTTTTCTCCCATTGCTCCATTCACTGGAGATGTGGCATATGCCAAATACCAGAAATTTGAAGTGAAGACACTCCTTAATGTCCGAAAGGCCTTATCTGATAGTTTCACCAAAAAGACAACTCCTGCATCCCTTACAAATCTTCAACTCCTACTGCAGGAGTCCCTGCCAAACTCAATTTGCCTGTTTTGTATGAAGTGTATAAATGATACAGTAACACTTACTGAAACAGCTGGGGATGAATCATCAGCTACAGTAAACACCATTTAGAAAGTCCCAATCAAAACATGTTGGTAATACTGTGAGGTTTGGGAACTGCAAGCACAGGACTAGACTGTCCCTAGACTTACACAGTCTGCTGCTTTCTGGATCCTCCAAAATCTGCCTGAAGAGGAAGAAAGGAGAGGGAAGATGGATAAAATAGTGTCAGGGAAAGCAGTTCCTTTCCTTTGCCTTCGATTTTCCCTCTGTACAACTCTTCTGTACCAGGGAGACTGGGCAGCAATAGCAGATGTACCACCTCTCCTCAAGCTCCTCGGGTGCCGCCTGCCTTCACGAAAGCCCTCTCCACCTCAGCGCGTCCATGGCACAGCACACTGTCCACTTCCCCCAGCTTTTTGAAGAACAGCCTGCAGTTCCTTACGAAAACGAGAGGTGAGATAACATGCACGAGCCAATTTTGGACATGACTCAAAGGCCAAAAAAAGCACAAGCCTTTCACTACCTTCTTTACCAAGTACATTTTATTGGCGATGGCAGCGCAACAACCAAGCAGGAGCCTTGTCACGTTGATGCCACGGTACGCCAAGTATCGCTTCCAGGACTCATTTTCTCTTGAAGAGTTTCCTTCTGATATGCCGTCCGACTGATTTTTCTGCCCCCCCTCTTTAATAGATTGCTGCTGTTTTTCATCACCTAAATCTAGCTATTCATGGTTACTAGAGAACAACTTGGCAATTCCAGAATATACGATGAATCATCTAAATAGAAACAGAGGGATAACATACCCCACTTGTCACTGGATTTTATTAAATCAGTTGCCAATTTCAGTACTGTACACTTAGCAGCTGAATCCACCTACAAAGTGCTTTTGAACTAGCACTGCAATACGCAGCAGCAGCAGCTCCTTCTGCAGGTCCTTCACCCACTTAAATGTCCACAGACATCGGGGCCAAGCACACAGGGAATCCGCATCATGCCGAACACGCTAAGCAAACCCCAAAGTCTGTCTAAGCTTTTTCTAAGATCCCAAATTAATTTTACTTCTATTGAAACAGATTTTACTTCTTCAGTACTTCCCACTTAGACGTTTGCAACTTTCCTTCTCTCTGAGCCTATCTGTACGTGCATTTTCATAACACAGTTGAACTGCAGACATTTACCTAAATGTTTTACCTGAATTCATCTCCAGCTGTTCATCTCCAGCATACTAGCAGGCTTACAGCAGGACTAAGATCTCAAAGCACTTAAAAATGCTTCAACTCTTCCTGTCTGCCAGCTTTTAATATTGGAGATTTATCTAAAGCACTTACAATTCATTTTCTGCTTTGTCACTAAGTGCTTAAACTTTTTAAAGGAAGAGTACACACACAGGAATACCTCGCACTTTCACCTGCAATGGAAGTGATTGCATGATTGAGGATGTTATGTTTATTCAGCTCATTCAGGATGTGAAGATACAGGCCCTCACTGGCAAATCTGTAATGTGGAACGCTTAATAACCATCCAGAACACTATCAGTTTCACTCACAAGACCAGTACGATCAAAGAAATGCAAGTCTGTATACCACAAGGAACAAAAATCTTCCAAAAAAGGATTTTTTGTGAGAGCACATAAAGCTGCCACAAAATGCTCTTAACTTCTATGTCCTATTAATCTCACCTGTTGTCCACTATTAACCTCAGGATCCCTAACCTTTCTTCTTTTCCAGGCAAGCTGCATTACATTCCCGCAGCATTTTCTGCTCTTCTCTCCCCAGGAAGACAGACATGGCAGGCATCAAGCAGGTAATTCCCTCTCTCTTCGGAACTGATGCTCTAACCTGCACCACTCTCCAATTAGATTATGGCCGAGGTCCAGCCTCCTTGGTTCTCCAAGCTATCAGGTCTCTGTATCTGATCCGAAGATCAAAAACTTGACTGTTTTATATTCCTCCAAACGCAAAAAGAGACAAAAATGTAGCTGTTCTTGTGTAGGAGATCACTGTGGCATGTTGTCACTGGAAATGCCAGACAAAGCTAAGCTCAAACCTTTGCTCCAGCCATTTTCTCCTTTCTTCTTTGTGCATGCTGATTAGCAGCACATGCAATATCGAACAGGGTGGCCTGTAATTTTCAAGAGGCAGACTTGCTGGCTTTCTTCCAGACCCAGAAGCTATTTAGGGGTACCGTACATGGGTTTCACCATTTACATGTACTCTGTACATCGTTTACATGCCCCAATTAAAGCAAGAAATCGAATTACAAAGGGAAAGAGAAGTCAGAGGCCCATATCTTAAAATAAAAAAGACTTTTCTGATGTAAAGGTGAAAAAAATTGGTCTATGTGGAATAAGAACATGAGGCTGAACAACTCCTCTATCATGTTCCAGGTCCGCTGGTCAGCATCCTACCAGCTAAGAGAAAATTAACACTAGACTAGAAGAGCATTACACCCTCTTAACAGATCACCTCATACATAATTAATCCACAAGCCTATTATACAAGCACCATAATTTTATTAGCATACATAATTTAGGCAGCACTAAACAAAAAGCCTATATGCATTAAAACAAACAACAAAACCCACACAGATACATACAACAGAATTTCTTGAGTTCTTCCCTTATCTTTCTCTAACCGTAGAAAACATCCTCCTCCTACTGCCGTGTGAAAAATAAAACCTGACAACCCCAATGGCATTCATCTTTTTCCTAACGAGTCTTGTATTCCTCCGATCAATAGAAGAAGGAACATAATTTTGACCAAGCTAAGAGGTGAAATGACAGTGAAAGCACCTGAACACATCCGCAGAGGACACAGAGCTATGGAACAGAGTCATAAGCAAAGTGCAACAGCTGTGAATAAATCCATAAACTGAATAGATATTAAAAAAATAACCAAATAAATGGTTTACAATGAAAATACCAACCAGTTCTAGCACAAAATGATTCACTTACACTAATATAACACTTCTGCATTGCTGTTTCACGGCCTAGCTTCTAATAACACTTGCAATTTAGATTTTAATAATTGTGAAGATACTGTATAAATCACACCTGTTAATTGGTCTGAAAACACATCGTTTTAGATGAGTCACTGTAAACTTATTCTACAAATAAAGGAGATAAATGGATCACCAGCCTTGGTGCCACTGAAAGCTTTATACCTGATGGAAGACACAGGTTCAGAAAGTCACATCTTTTCTGTCTCGTTGGGAGGTTTGGACATCTCTCAAGGCTAATACCCAGACTCTTCAAAACAGACTCATAAATTAAAATAACGACCACAGGTTGATTTTTTTTTTTCCCCAATACTTGCAAATTTTCTGGCTTGCAAAATTCCAGACTTATAAAAGTGATGCCTTTTTTAACATCAGCTCAGAAATTCTGGCTTCGTGCTGTCGTACGAAGGCCTTATCCGTAAAGATGAAAAACTGCAACAGGCTGTGAAAGTCAAATTCAACAGCTGCTAAAGCCACATGCGCTGAAAGGTGTTACATGCATTTTGCAACAACATTATTCCAAGGGTTAAGGTAGCTATAATAAAAAGCATTTCAGAAAATCATCCAAGCCAAAGACAGCAAGTTCTCAAAACACTGCTGCCTACAGAAAATGTAGTGAGCAACAGATCTGATCAATAAAGCCGCAACGTCTGAATAAACTATTAGCCAGATACCTTCACTTACATTAAAAAAAAAAGGACAAAGCAAACAAAATCTCATTTTAAGGAAAAATTATGCGAGATTAAATCTAATGAAGTGTGCCATAATAAATAATAAAATTTAAGAACCTCTGCTTTTGCTAATTACTTGATTTTTCTACCCTTAGCATGCTTTTCATGACTATAGCTCCTTTGGAGCACTGACACATTCAAAGACACATTAATTACATATGAAGGCTGGAATCAAATTCCCCAAGACGCAAACAGGAAAACCAAATCAGAGTTATCTTTCATAAATTTATATTCAGCTGGGAGGCTGATTCTTTACCTCCTGAATTCCCTGGGAGAGAATCACCTGCTCAGTCCAACGGACGTCAGCTTGTGTCAAGAGCAATGTCAAGAGCTACTGGTCGCACTGTCACTTATCATAGCTGCAAAGGATTGGGAAGACGCCCACAAATTCATCTCGATTACATTAGCCACTTCAGGATGAAGCATTAGAAATTTTGGTATGAGGAAAACAAAACAAACAAAGGGATACCTAAAGGGGGCCTCGGTACCTAAAGGGGGCCTACAGGAAAACAGGAAAAAGTCTCTCTCACTGAGTGAGAGAGGTCAAGGATTAATGGCTTTAAACTAAAAGAGCTTTTAGATGAAATATAAAGAAGTTCTCTCTTCTGTTCTGAAGTTCTCTGAGGGTGGTGAGGCAGTGGAACAGGTGGCCCAGAGAAGTTGTGGATGCCTCATCCCTGGAAGTGTTCAAGGCCAGGTTGGATGGGGCTTTCACCTCTGTGATTCTGTGAGATGAACAATCCCAATTTTACAAATACAGCATGTCATTTCTGCTCTCAGCTAAAATGTGAAGTAATACATGTAAAATCCGTGACTCAAATAATTTCTCTCTGTCCCTCATTCCTATTCACATACAGGATACAAGCTCGATGGGTCAGAGGCAATGAGTCTGTTGGGATTTCTGAACTTAACCTCCAGGCATTCTTGCAGTTTATTTCAGATGATGGGAACAGAAAGGGTCTAATCTGTATAATACATGCATCCACCAAGGAAACTTCAAGCTTAGCTTCTTGGAAAAAGTGAGCACACTCTGTGCGTGCAATGCTTACATCATCTTGGAGCTGGACCAAAAATTAAGAATACAGTTTGGTAGTCAGTTGCTGATATATAGGCCAACAAATACTGGCAGTATTTTGTAATTGTAGATAATTCTAATTTTTATTCATGATAATGCATGTTAATACATGATGTTTTGCGTGTCTGGGTTCTAGGAAAGATCACCCTGTACTTTTATATACAAGCTGTACTGATACACATCACATCTACTGCTTAAAGGGTATACTTAAAGGATATAATCAAAAACAGCTTTTAAATTGCAAAATGTTTCACTAAAAACATATAACTGCAAATTTTATGAGCCAAGGACTAGAATCAGTTTGTTAAATCGCACTATTGACACTAATTTAGAGACAGGGATGTGCATATACATTTCCTCTCAATGCTGGGACCCAAAATTGAAGAAGTCAGTAACCATGGAAGCATTTACTCCCCAAACACTCAGGGACAATTCTTAACCACGTTCCTATCCTATCTGCTAGCATGCCATGAGCCCGATGCAGTACTGATAAAAATCAATAATTGCTATCACACCGCTATCATCATTTGTGTACCACTCTAACACAAAGCTTCCTCCAATCAGAAAATAGCTGCAAATTCATCTAGAGCTATTATCTAAACAAACTAGCAGTATTCACAATTAGCATTTCACTGCTAACTGAATTATAATGAACACAATAAAAATTCCCAACTATTAAGTATTTGAAATGGAAATATCTGTTAACTAGACAAATCCAAAAGAAAGGTCAAATTACAATTCTGAATATCATAAATGACTCACGAACTTATTGAGGCTATGATGAATTCGAGTCTCACAAAATATCAGGGAAAACGTTTGAAATGAGCATCATGAAGCTGGGGTTCTTTGCAATTAAAATTCTTACAATCAGTTTATCAACTAAACAACTTAGTAGCATTCAAGTAGTCCACCTCATCCCCTGTAAATGTCAGTAGATTCCCAAGTCTTCTAAAATACGCCGATATCACCGCTGTCAGGTATCAACAACCCATTGCTTCTGTATGGATCAGACCCTGCAGCTGATACCTCAACTTTTCACGGTAATGTCCTGCTAGTCTGCAAAATAGCCCACTACTTTTTGTGAAAACATGGATACCTGCCATCACCGAGACTACTCCAAATACATCGTTTTGCAGAGAGCTGCTGGACCACAAATTCTGGTGGGTTCTGACTGCTCTCTGTTGCTGTAGCCCTTCACCTCTACAGCTACTATCCTCTGATACCAACAGCACAACTTTCTGGGTTACAGAAGATGACATTCCCTAATTCGTTTGCATTATTCTGCCAACCTACAGGATTTAATACAGATACAAGTATAAGCCTACCGCCACGACAGCCTATACCTGCAGTTTAAAATGATTTCTTTCACTAGCCTTCTGAGAATGAAAATAATGAGTAGCAGCACTCGTTTTTAAAACCTGTATCTAACTGCAAAGCATGTCACTCTTGCCCACATAAATATGGTCGATTTTCAGATATTACCAGGTGAAGCATTTTGTTATTCAGCAGAAGCTAATTTGATATAGTATATAATTTTTGCATGCATGTACATATATACATATATATATGTAGTTGATCTACATTTTCTATGAGAGCCATTGAAAGATCTTTTGAAGCTGTCTTAGGGAAATGAGAACAAAGATGCTGAACACACGATTCCCCCTGCCCCCGGCAATATAAACAAATCTGTGCCTACTTTTTCTCTAGGGAGCCAATTCTTCACGAACTATCAACAATGAATTCTCTCTCTTGACCTGGCCTATATTTTTGACATGTATGAAAAGCCTTAGCTGAGACTCCAATCATATGGTTCATTTAAAGCAAATATAAAATGTTCCTGCCTCCCCCGCCATAGATTTTTCTGTTCTTAAATGCGTTCCTATCTTTGCTTTGTGATATATTCACCCAAAGCAGTTTAAAAGTTTCCAGTCTCATCTTGTTAAAGGAAACAGAAAAAAATACCAACTTTACAGCAGAAATTCTTTTAATCAGAGTAGTATCTGGGAATATGCAACCTCTGTTGTTTTGTGCTATTGTCATTGTTAGGTTTCACAAACCCTCTGCAGCTCTTTTTGCAGCAGTTCACAAAGGTCACTTTCACCAAAACCAATATATATATATTTCAATTTGTCCTTTATAACCTGACTGCCATGTACCATGCTCAGACAGTGAACCTATTGCTAGCCTTCCCTTGAGTCCTCATGGACTTAGGTAACAGCAGAAAAACACTGTATGATGCACTTCATTTAATACAAAACTTCTCAATAGGATAATAATCTGTTAAAAGTTTAGAAATCCTACTAAATCCCCATTATCTTGGTATAACAGCATTTTTGCTAGTGGCCACATTTCTTAAGCCAGCAGCGCCAAATTTTGCAGTAGGTTTATGAAGGCATGGTGCCACACAGTGAGTATAACTTAGTTTTATGGTCTGTCATAGCACCTCTGAACTTCAGACACTTCAGTGATCATCTTTAGCTTCTTTGCCTCTACTTCAATCAGCATGCCTTGTGCAACGTGTATTTTCATTCCCGGTGATCTCCAGCTACTGCTGGAAACAGCCAGATTAGAAAAAATTCCCTAAGAACAAGTTCCCCGTTCCAAATAATTCCAAATCCCTGAATATTCTTCTGTTCTAAATCTCTTGACTTTTCTTTTCTGGTAGGTGGGTTAAAACTTCAGCTCTCGTTAAGGTTCCGTTTTGTTCTTTTATGCCCTGGGTACGTTATTTCTGCGCCGTGGAATGGATATTTTCATTTAACAGTAGCCCAGCAGTTCTTCCAAGGTTGCTCTAAGCCTCTACACATGCACTTCCACCGTGTCCTTTTTGTTGGCACCCACTCTTTGCAGACAGAGTTAAAACCCTATCTAGATCTTGACCACTTTTCTGAAGAATTTCACCCATAATAAAGTCTTCTAACTCCTCCTCCTAGTTGTGTTGCCTGAAAAATGGGCTGCATTTTGCTTCTAACCCTGTGCATTATTTGTTTTTCAGTAATTATTCAGTCATGTATGTGAACGAAGCCTGTTTTGGAGTACCTGAGTTTTAACTAAACACTGTGTTTCACGAGCCACAGCAAAACACAACGCAGTCCAAAGAACTGTGTATGTTTGCTCACCATTTTTTGCTTCTTCGTCATTTAATTTACTAAAAAACTAGTGAGAAGTAACATCCTTTGTCTTATATTACATGAGTGCACTTGATGGGTGCGGAGAACAAGAACATTAAAATAACAAGTTATACATTATTTACTAATCCGGAAAAAGAAGGAGGTGAGCAGTTCTCACTAACGAGCTCAATTACGTTTGCTTTCAGAATTCTGAACTGATCTTTTTTTTTTGGATATTTCCAGGAGGTTTTCTTCTTGTTCTGTGTGCTCACGGCTAGCTCAGGCCTGTACCTAGGTCTGTCTCGTTTAACTTTTCGGAGAAACAAAGAAATCTATTCAAATCACTACTTTTTTCTGCTATAACTCTACTGGCTATGTTGTCAATGATGATAGGTGTCCCTAGGACAAGCTGGCCAGAGTTTCCTGCAGATCTATATACCAGCACTAGATTTTGTCACCTTTAACCCCCTCCCCTTGCAAAACAAGGCTTTAATTAATTTGAAAAGCACCTTGGAGTTATACACAGTCTCCATGGAAACTTTTGTTCAATTCTTTGACCCAGTTACATAAGACAGTACATGCTATCAACTGGCAGCAGTTTCCTTAAAATATATCTCATTATAATCAAACTTTCAAAGATCTTTTACGCAATCCTGTTAGGGATCACACATACAATTATATTACTTCCGTGTCTGGTACAGATACTGATTTCTGTGTTTTCCTATGTAACCTGAAAGGAGTTTGCTAGCATCTTCCATGTGGCAGGAGGCTTTCTGGCTTTCTGGAAAGTGGTATTTATTAAGAGCAGATGTACTCAGCTGGAATTCAGAAGGCCACAGGTGGCCAACCACAGGTCTTAAGCAATTCTCTAATATTTAAAGACGATTCCCAGATCACCCTTGTGACCATACAGGAGCAGATAAATAACCCCAAATCTCAGGAGTAAGTAATATCATACGGTTGGCACCATCAGAGAGCACTGAGATCCAGTCACATGCCTCACGCTTGCAGGAAGAGCTGCAGGGAGCCGTTAACTTCTGCCTGAGGAAAAACTGCCAAACCTCTGATGTGCATACACTGCTGCTACCAGACACAAAGAGTTTGGCATTTCGCTCACAGGGCTGAGGAAGGCTGCCTATGCCTGTTACAGACAGCATTGTAATGACTGCAATGGTTATTAAGCATGTATTATTAAAGGAATCTATTAACATATTGACTTTCACCGTGAAAGCAAACATATATGTCAATTGCCGCATCCTCTTTGGAGTCTGGTTAGAGTATGGGAACCCAGAAACCAGTTTTAAGTTTGTACCAAACAGAAGAAAAGCAAATGAATACTGCTAGGTACCCTAGAGTCTTGGTAATGAAATACTGAATCATTTATTGTAGAACAATATATGTGGGTGGGAAGAGAAGGCAAAACAACGAGCGTGCCTTCTGTGCAGGCTCCTCAGAATTACAAATGGAGATTTGCATGGCTGTGTTAAACAGAACTAGCAATATGCAGGGCAGGAATGGATTTTTCAAAGCAGTTTTATATAATGGGCTTGGTAGCTTTGAGAAATGCCTTTTCCCAGTGGTCATTCTATTGATGTAGAGCCTAAAGACAATTTTTCTAATTAAGCAATAAATTACAGCTGTAGGGAAGTCTCGTAAGTCACTGTTAGAGCTGTGCAGAGCTCTGAACCTTCAGACTGCTAAGGACATGGCAAGTCTCGTACCTAACTTTATTCATTAATTCTTCCTTCTTTCCCTCAGTTTTTCTTTGGATTTTGAGATCAAAAATCTCCCTTCAGACCTCACAATACCATCCAAAAGGTAGGTATTCCTGGCACACAGACTATTATTACCACAACAACTAACAGCTCCCTTCCTCTTCTGTTTTTCCTTCACAAAACTGAAATCCCCCTTACTATAGTTTCGCTCTTTGCATTCTCTTTGTCTCTGGTTTTCCCCTTCTGAGGGGCTGCAGAAAGGTGACACTGAAATGCTTGCTTTCTGCTCACCAACTTGTAAGATGTGACAGATGTTTGACTCCTTCCCAGATCACTGGGAGGCAGCCGGAGGGCATCCTCCAGATAGTCTCACTGAGATCATACGCTATTTCAAAGTATATTTGCTTTTTGACAGCTAAACATATACCTTCAAATTACTTCATCCAACAGAGGCAATACCCTAAACTTGCTTCTGGTCTTTACACTGGTATGCCCCAGCACTCCTACCTTGTTTAGTAAACCTGGAGTTAGCAGATGAGTTGAAATCGTTTCACCTTTTCCTTTGCATTGTAAGAGTGTCTGAGATGTCTGTATTTGAAGAAGAAATAGTAGGAAGAAAGAACATGCTCACGTGGTAATAGAGTTTTTAGAAGAGCACAGGAAAGGTGCAAGGAACAATTGTTCTAATGGACAACTATGGAGTAGCTTCTTCCTGGGGAAGTTTCTTCTTTAACTCCTGCAACCTGTTGTAAACCTCTGGTAGAGGATTCTTACTCTCACAATGGAAACAAAGCATTACATACAGTGACAAAAACTTTTCAACACCCACTAAAAAGTCCAGCCTTTTAAATCCTTCCTATGCTGTTGGCTTCAGTAATACCCTAACCAGCTGAACAGAGAAATTACATCTCACAGTGAATAGCATTTCAAGTCAAATTTGCTTGTTCTCTTACAACAGAGGTTAAGCAGAAGTGGCTTGTTTACTTTGAAAACAGTCATTAATCCGTGCACCTTTACCATGTACCTTCTAACACCTCCTCAGGCTAGTACAGAGTCTCTAACAAAACATATTTATTTCCATCCTTCTTTAAAGATACGGAGGACAGGTTTGGCATAGCATGCCACTGATTTCTACGACAACATAACATGGTCAGTTTTGTTTTCTCTCATTTCTGTAAAACACTGTATTTGTATTTTTCTTTAACATAAATTTGTCTAAACCTTTTTCACATGTTCAAGCAAATTCAGAGGCGCATAATGCAGATGAATGATTGGGGTGACTCTTTGCAGCCTAGAAACTACTTCTGAAAAAAAAACAAACAGAACCCCCCAAACAACACCATAACAAAATCCCCTAGCTAAGCGTCTTTGCTGATGTTGTCCTGTCACAAAACAATCAGCAGGACCCCAGCGATCCCTTGGTTTTGCAGTCATAAATACATTTAAGAACAGAAAGGTTGTTACAGAACCCTTTTTCATTTTTCCTGTTTCCAATTCACAAGCATTTTGCCCAGTAATTCTATTAGTATTCAGGTTTCCCTTAAAAAAAATGTGAAGGCTTTTTGAATCACTGAATTGCAAACAACTGACTTCCATTGTGCCACTGTTAGAACTGCCAAATATCAGAAGATTAGACAAAATACCAGATAATTCTTTGGAGAAACCATCCTAGTTCATTTCAAATTATACAAGAAATTCAATAAGCATCTCACATAGAAGGCTTCCAACTCTGCAGCTCTGTTTTATCATTCCTTCCAGTTATGACAGAAGACTTGATCCCTGTTCAGGTGCAAGGTTCTAGCCTGAATGAAAGTATACACGGAAACCTTAAAAACGTGTTTAGTTTAACGGCTTTAATTTTTTTTTAAGAAGAAATTGAGCTTTTTCTCCTTAAAGCGAAGCTTTTCTATGTTCAGTCAGTACCTTATCTCTTCACTAAAACACAAATTGTCAACTCTGACCGCAGAAGGCAGTGTGTGCCAGCAAGTTATTATTACAGAGATCATGTCCCTCTGAGAGTATGTGAAAAGGAAACCTTGCCAGCTAGTAAAATAAAATAATACCCCCAACCAAATCCCATATGACTCTAAGCACTGATAATACAAAGCTTCTCCACAAGCAATTTTAGGAAAAAAAAAAAAAAAAGAAAAAGAGGTCCCTATGAACAAACATCTGACTGAAATCATAGGATGTCACCTGCCTATCAGCTGTTCATAGATTCCCCAGCTCAAATTCCTCAAGAAGTTTAACGATATGATTTCATTGCCAAGGGTTTGTGAATATCCAGTCACTAAAACATATCAAAGAACAGATTCAGTTATTCTTCTCAGTTAAGTAACTTCCAGAATATCAGAGGATGCATGTAAGCAACATTTCTGAACATTAAAATACTATTGAAAGAACATTATCCCAGCAGGCTTCACAGAGGAATCACTAGTGGATTAGCACAAATTTTAGAAACCAGATTAATCCCCTTCTCTCTTGCATCCTCTTCCAGCTATTTGAAAGTAATGAGCAATGGCCCAGTGCAACACTATAGTAGCATTTAAAGTAATTAAACAAATGCTGATAGCAATCAGATTCATTTCATTTAAGGTTCCTTAATATATAGCCACTTCATCTTTCTACATGTGGTCCTTGCCCAGCAGAACGTTAATAGCTCAGGAAGAGATTGCAACCAGATTTGAAAACGTAATAGTTTCATGCTGGGCAGCTCTGCCTTTTCATTCAGCCGTTTCCAGAAACACAAAGCCAAACAGCGATGGAAGAATTACAGTTCTGGGTTTGTGAAAGCTAATTCCTGATGAGCTGCTAGAATCAGGAATCAGTATGATATGATGATATCAAGTATGAGAATCCTTGTTGAAGGAATACCTGCCGTCTAAGATTCATTGCCATTTGGAGATGGCAGCTGTGATGCCAGGTAAGATTCTTTTTGCCTAAAACAGCTGAGGAAAAAACTGCCCTGAAGTTCCATGATACAGCATTTTTGTAGATAATTTTCTGTTTTACCAAGTTGAAGATACTTGAAGAAATTCTGGATTCTGGTCCAAACATTTACTTCAAAAAGACAGGCGTGATAGGGGTGAGATGTACATCGATGAATTATTTGCTAGCCTACACACCTGCCCATCCTTTAAGCTCACAAAGATTTATAAAAATACAGCTTGTCGTTTCAGGAAGAATTTTCCCAACACAACACTTACCAACACGCTTCTTCCATAAAATGGGTTCTGAGGCACTGTCCCGATCTACCTAAATTCACTGGAATTTCACTAAAATCTGCAGACTTAAATGCCTATTATATTTTCAAAAAGAGGTTTCAGGCACCTGAGAGGTGTCTGAAACAGGCAGACACGGAAAATTAAATTAAACAAGAAACCCAGACAGGGTTTTGTTAGTGGCAAGAAGACGACTTTTCCACCTGTCCATTGTTTAGATTCGGATTGTCACAGGCCTGGCCAGTTAGGTCTTGGGCAGGTTAAAAACGAACCTGTATTTTCTGCCTCAAATTTTAGGCAACCATTTCAGAAATTTTAAAGGTATTTTAAAACTCAAAATGAGTTTGTGCTGTTTTGACTGTGTGGTGGAACATGAAACAACTATTTCAATTTTTGTATTTAAATAACATTCGCGTCACCCTTAGGAACCTGCTTTAAAGGCCGAAGCCAACAATCAGAAGTTATTTGCAGTAACAAGCGATAAAATGCTTTCTGAGTTGTATTTTTCTTAGAAATGGTGATGTATACTACAAGTGGCACACGGTAGTCTTCCTGACTGACCCATTCAGTAGCACAGAAAAGGAAGGGAGAAATTAGCACCCAAGTGCTGGAACAAAGAATTACGCCCATTGCAAAGCTTAAAAGCCTAGACTGGCTAGCAGCGCGTCCTCCAGTTTTAAGCAGTTAGGTCACAAATTGAATATACTCCCCTCATTAGTCACTTAATGCCTGGAAATTTTCTCTCCTCTATTTTTTGAAGTCTTCCTTTGTGTGCTGGATAAGAGCTTCACTTGAGAGATTTCTTTATTTTCTGTAGGCAGAACTTTTATGCAGGCTTAAAAGACCGCAGCTGGTAACACAAACGGCAACCTGGTGTCAAAACGGCTTTCAGAGACAGAGCATGCACAGCAAACATGTGGAGGATGGCCCCGATACCTGAGCAGACTGCTCTGGCTTCACAAGGTACTTACCTGTCACAGGTGTGTAACACCTGACTGCAGACATGCTTTGAGCTATGGCTAATGGGAAGCAAAAGTACTTCAGCCATTCTTAGGGGAGTTTGAGCCATCGGCTGGAGCAACTAAGCTCCAAAGGTTCTTCGTTTCTCCTCTTCAGACACTCTGAGATGAGGACTCCTGCCAGCATTCCTACTGAATGGCTCTTACTAGTTTTAAATTCACACACTTGATTTATGTGATTCAACCTAAAAGTGATTACGGAAAACATTCAAGCACTTGGTTCTATTGAGGATGAAAATCACAAGACAAAGTGACAACTCAGGATGTTATCGCAGAATGTTAAGCAATATTCCTCCTTTATATTACAGAAGAGAGAATTGAACTTCATCTGAACGCGAATGAAACACGCCTTGGAATTGGAAATGAGTGTCCATTTAAGCGGCTTTGTGCTAAAATGCAGGAAAAATACAATGTGCTTAATAAACGACTGGTATGTCTGAAACTCAGCTTTATCATAATCCCCATTAAACAGATGTACCTTGAACAGTTTAGTACCTTTAACACAAACGGATCGAGCCTTGCAATGTTCCCTTCATGCAAGGGAGGTATTTTCAATGAGCTTTTGAAATGCAGGAGTCTGAGAAACAAGGCAGACACTTCTGGTTGTGGGAACGTGCATTTGTACAACCTATTAAAGGGTGTGATGTTTTAGCATTTAATGGCCCTGCATAACGGTAGTACTAAAAGGTGAAAATCTCTTCCCAACTCCCCCATCCATACAGCTGTAACAACAGAAGCAGGCTTCTTGCTATGTGAGCCTTCCCTCCTGCTTTGTTTTCACACAAATGAGGAGATCAGCTTCTGGTGTGCCAGCCAAGCCCTCCAGATCTGCCTTCTGTGGCTGTAACATTCCCCGCATCAACGGCATTAGTATCCAGCTCCAGAAAGGAGGCTTCACCTTTAAACAACCACAGGGCACTTGAGCCACAGATGAACCAGCGTGCAAATTAGGTCCTACAGCTCGCTTTGGCCAGAAGAGCCCCGAGCACGTGTCTGCTGACCACCCACCAGCGAGGGCTGCATAGCAAAGCCCTGGGTTTTGAAGGCAGAAATAGCAGCTGCGGTGTCGCCCCTTCTCCTGCTGCTGCCTCCTCTCCCTAACCACCTCAGGAAATTCTTATTCCCCAAAGGGCTCCGCAGCACAAAGGCACATGAAAGGCACTTTCCAGGTTTTTGGACAAATTGAACATGCATTTAATACACTCATTTTTCTGGAACTCTATTGCTCTTTAAGATAGAAGTGATGGATTACTGTGAATATTTTGAGGCTATTCCTTAAAGGAAAGGCAAAACACAGGTAGCAATTTTAAAACAGTGAGAGGTATGGCAAGTACAAAAGTACTTCTGTTGTAATAATGAGCAATTTCAATGCTCCAACTGTAACGGGAAGTTCCTGGATTGTGGTTAAACTAAATTCTGCTTGGCTCAGAGCCACACAAATATTTCTTTTCCACATTCCCATCAATTACAGAAGTACAGTAAGTGTTTTTGTTCTTAAGTGCACTATTACAGGCGACACAAATAAGCCATTTTTCTTCCTGGGGTTGGAGCTAACATTTCTAAAATACCATATTACACATTTGGCAGGCTTGAAGCATGCTCCAATTTTTACTTGTGTTGCATTAGTAAGCCATGCCCTTTGAATCAGCTGAAAATTGGAGGTACACTACTTATCCTAACCAGATGTCTCATTCTTCCGACGGTAGTAGAGTTGGTTATAGCTCAGTCCTGGTACAAGTATTCAGACCTGGGAAAGCAGTCCTCATGAGCCAAGAAGTATTATCAGCCATTTATATGGAAACCATAGCTGATGCATACCATGTAGAGACCACTTCAGTGAAAGATTACATCGTATAAAATCAGATTTACCGTTAAAAATCCATGCTATAGATTGGTAGTTTTAGACCAAGGAATCATTAAGATAGTTAACTACCCAACTAAAAATGAAAAGTTTATCTGAGATATGCACATACCCTGTTAGGAAAAAATAGAATTTTAGAGTGAAATCTATCCCCCTCACCAACACTGCCTTCCATCACTAACAAAACCTACAGAAATACAAAAAGACTCACGTAGCACAATGCAATCTCTCAATGCGTATCACTTGTAGTCTGTCCGTACCATACGTGCTTATATCTTCTCTTACAGTCACCCCAAACTACACCATTATGTCAAATGTGATGTATTTCTAAGGAGAAAAGGGAAAGGATTCATTTTTTTGGAGCCTCGAGTCCTGTGGGGGGGGGCACAACAAAGACACACGTCTGAAATGCAGGAGGGAGTATTTCTACAATTATAGCATAAAAAATAGATGTCTTACAGAATTAACCATTATCATTAACCATGACTAATTAACCATGGCTAACCATGGCTAACCATGGTTAATTTATCAGTGCTCAACTCTTTGACAAACATGACCACCTTAGCAAAGAAACATTGGTATCTCACAGAGAGTTAGGTATCAACGTATTCGTGTTCTGCCTAGTTTTACTAATCCTTTACATACAGCATGTCCTGGGGGCATATGAACTTAGAAAGAGGACATCTGGCAGCTCTGTTCTCTTCAAAGCAAACTGGTAAGCTCCAAAACCTGGAGGGCCTGACCTTGTACATCACACTGCTACTCGCAGGGGCGCTCTGACCAGTGCAAGGTTGACTGTCAGACAACTACAGCAATTAGAAATTGTTAAATGCAAAATTACTAACATGTTAATCCATGAATTTTGTCTGCTTTTGTCTGGTTTCATGGACAGCTTTATGTTGGGTGGTAAGGAAGATCACATTTTCTTTAGATTAATTTGATCTTAGCTATGATATCAAAACCAGAGGTAAACGCATCCCATCTGTAGTACAATACTCTTTTGCATTACCAGCGGAAAAAGCTCTGCAGTGCTTTTGAGATCAGATCCATTGCCCTGTAAACAAAGGCAAATATTGCCTGTCAATTCTGAACAGACACCAGATCACGTTCTCCACTAGATATGAACTTCTTCCTTTGTGGATATTTTTCCTCCCCTGGCTTTTTAAAGCCTCTATCAATAGCTGTTTAACAACAACAAGAAGGTAAATAAAACATTCTCATTCAGCATCTTGACCACTGCCAAAATGTCTTACTTTCAGGCAGTAGGGGCTGCAATTTTTTTCCCCTGAACTCATTTTACTAAGAAGATCAGCTCTTAACACATTCCTAAGGTCACCTGTAAGATTCAGCACTGACCACAATAATCTTTTATTCAGATTTCCCAATGCCTTTCCTTCAAACTTTACATTAGATGCCAGCTGTATCAAGTAAAAAAAAAAAAAAGAATCAATCCCTATGTCCTTACTCTACTATTTTAATAACTAATGTCTGTCAGTGTTTCCATTCTTTACTATATCTTTTTCTATTTTAAATCGCCCTTACGTTTCTTGCACTTTCTTCATCAATTGTGTTAAAAATCCTCCCCTACATAACCTACATAGCTATTACATTTCTTCAAACCCATCTTTGGTCTTACGTCTAGCCATGGTTACATCAAGATGACCGATAACGAACAAATGAACCTTCTGGCTTTCTCACTCTTCCCTTTCTTCTCTTCAGTGACTGTTGTGAACATTTGGCCATGTACATGGAATCCAACACAGAAAAAATAATCACACCATCAGCAAAACCGCACCATGCCTACACAACATCGCCAACTTTCATATCCTGTCCTGACATACAATTTACCTGATTTGTGCTCTAGGCTTTAAAACCTCTGGGGCAAGGCCTATAACCGCATATCATAGTTATCACAGCAAGGACTTAAAATAGGTTAAAGCTCTCAAGTGTCACTACGGTATATTACTTTTTATACTATCAATTCTGTTACATTTTACTGGCAATAGCTTGCTTGCTGGAATGGACAGCATTTCTCTATTATTATCTTTCATGTGGAAGAGCAACTACTGCCCAGCCTCCCCTCCTGCATATCCATCTGAAGAAAGATTTAGTCCATCTAATAAAGGGTAGGAAAACTTCATCTTCCTTCACAACGGAGTGGACAGCCAAGGCAGGGCAAGCACTCTCTTTGTCAAATGCTGAAGCAAGACAATGATGAGTTCAAGAAATCATTTTTGAAGTGACTTCTGATTAAGTCTTCATCTCCTACTCTAGATGGTTAGGGTGGACCATTTACAATACAACTACTTGTAAGAGCTGAAAGCACAGACCTAGCCAGGCCACGTGAGGTATTTCTTTTTCAGTCTTCTTCTATTACACGCCTAAAAGTTAAGCAACACAGAAACACTTATCTCCATTAAAACAGTGCAGACAAAGTGGTGGAACCCCATCTTGACCCCTCCTTCTGAGACAGCAAGAGTACAGTAATATTTTAAGACAGAAGGACTGTGATGTACTAGGCTTTACAAGAGGAGACAGTACGTTACTCACTAGTAAAAACATCACGGTGCCCTGGTTATTGATGGCATATGAAAAAGCATATGAACTTACTGACAATTCTTTGATTAATTTTCTTAGTTCCTTGTGTCCATGCTTCTCAGCAAGACTTGCTGGAACATCTCCGTGTGTGTTGGCTATCCTACAAGCCCATGTGGCCTCTGGACACTTGAGCAGAAGAGCTGCAAGGTTCTTTAATCCAAATCTGGCGGCACAGTGAAGGAGAGTGGGAAATTCTTCCAAATGGCTATCTGTATAAGGAAACAAAGTTTTCATAAAGAACAGTCCTGCTCTTATAAAGTATCTGCTTTCTTTATTTTAATAAAAATCCTTTGAATATTAGCACTACTGAATCAATTATCAAGCTACCAGTACAGAACCGTCCCTGAAAGAACAATTCCTCCAAGCAGAAGTTTTACAAATCACAAACATATTTTAACAAAGGACCTTTTAGCATAACTAAGAAATCTCTCACTTTTTTTTTTTTTAAGAGGGATTTTAAAGCACTTTAGTTCTATTGAGAAATGTTTCCTTGCAAAAGTAAGAAAATTCTACAGCCAAGACATGCTTTTACATAGTTATTATATAATGCTTTAGAAATATTTTTAATCTGAGAAATTTGAAATTCACAGGCTTATGATGCTATATTTTCATAGTACATTTCTGAAAATTTTCATGACTGCTGAAGTCTTGCAAAAATTTGCTTATCACCTTAATGAAAAATCAGTGTTAAAAGACAGATGCATCTGATAAAGGTTTCTAGGATTTATCTGAAATAGCACAGTATTTATTTGTATTTTTCACCTTGGAGAACTGGGACAAAGCTAAACAGAGGTAAGATTATAATTCCAGCACTTGGACCTGTATTATAACTGCAAGTTACATGTAGAAAAATGAGAAACCAAGTATAAATAGCATTTCTCTCTGCCTTCTTACTCTGCTTTCTAATCGCCTGTGGTTTGTTGTGTTCTGATTTGTCTACACATCAGCACGCATCTCTCTTCTCCAAGTATGCATCCAGACTGCCCCAGGGCACCATCAACTTCTTGCACCGTCGGGGTCTTTTGGCAGTGTCTTTAATACTTGCTGTGTGAAGTGCATCCTCTGCTCTGTTTTACACCTGGCTCCTGCTAGGTTCAATTGATAGCCCCCCAGTTTATTTTATTCTCCATCTCTATCTGCCCTGTCTGCACTTTTAATGACTTACTCATTCCCAGAATTTAGTTCTTAAGGAGCCCCAGTCTACTTAATTGTGCCTTATGAAAAATCAACTCCATCACCCTCACTGCTCTTTTCTGAACCTTTTCCAGCTTCCATGTAACTATTCTGAGAAGATGGGAGAAGAACCGCACATGATACTCAACTAGTAGTTGAACCATGGAATTCAGGCATTGTCCTAATTATGTGCTCTGTTTTGTTCTCTATTCCTTTTCTAATAATTCCTAATTTCATTGGCTTTTTGATCTGCTGCCTAGCAACAAGTTGGCGTTATCATGGAACTGCGTGGTCTCACTCCTGAGTGCTAACAGCCTGCCTAAAGCCTTTCATTTTGTATGACAACACAGGACTCCTTTTTCCACTTGCATCACTTTGTTTTTACCTACACTAAATATCATCTGTCATTTTATTGCATAATTACTAAATCCCATAAGGCCTTTCCCAGGTATTTCCCAATCAGCCCTCTTCTCTACTACCCTGAATACTTTGTATCAGTAGCTAAGTTTAAGTTCAAACAATTACTGACCTGATGAGGTTTGCAGGTTCTTACCAATAACCTAGTTAGACTCCACGTTACAGATTTAATATCTTATTATAGCTTATTAATTTGTCTGGTGGAGGTAACCCATTAACTTGCTTGCAGTTCTCAAGGTCAGGTCCCTACCTAGAGAAACTGGGTTTTGGCATCATATTTACACCTTTTTAGTACTGCAGAATTGAGAAATTGCATACTGCTGTTAGAAATCCCACTACCTTATTCTAAAATTCCCTCAGAGCTCTTCATGAATACTAGTTAGCCCTGATCACTCCTAGTCCTGCCCATTTTTGCTACAACTTCATGACCCCTTCAACTCGACAGTTCCTTTTCACGTGTCTCCCAACCGGGACTACAGCTTGAGAACCTACACAGATCCTTCTAAAGCAAACACTGATGCAAATATTTCATTTTATTTCTCTCTATTTTAACTTTCAGTTATTTTTCTTGAGTTCTCCTTTACATCCCAGTTATCAGTTGTCCTACAGATTATGCAGCACATTTTCCTTCATGCACTGGAAGAAAAATTTAGTAACAGTTCTGATTCCTTCTGGAAGTCTCTTAGTTGCCACTTCATCTTGTTTTAAACAAACCTTCTGATTTTTACATACTTCCCATATTAAAATTTGGCACAGCAGTGGTGAACTTTGTTATCTTTCCCCTGCCTCTCTCCTTTTTGCTCCTGCAGAATGTTAGCGTGCAGAAGGAGTACAATCCCACCTCATCATTATCTACAAGGATTCAAGGCACTTGCATTCAGTTCTTGCAGCAGGCATAATGAAGTTATGACTGAACAGAAAAATTGTTAGGACAAATTCTTGACTGCTTTTTGGATGAAGAATATTCCATCACTACTCCACACCAATATTGTTTTGACACAACATATTTTAGATGAAAGCCACATTAACAAACCTAAATTGATTTTTAAATTGAGTGTTGCCTGACTTTTATTTCCATCAGGCAACCAAGAAACTGTAAATGCACAGCATTTGTGTAAATCAAGTCGCTTATTTTAGGAGTCTTGGCAGACTGAGCTTTTATCAACAAGGGTATGTGTTTGAGCATATACTAGTTCATATTTGCAGCATGCTTTACAATACTTTGAGTTCTCCTGCTAAGTTAAAGAATTATAATAAGCAGTCTTAAAACCGTAAGAGCAGCTAAGGTTCTTCAGTTAATATTTGCTGCACATCTTCAATCCTGACTGCTCAACATTTATCCTAAGGTACAGCCATTTGACTTCTTACTCTTGCCTCTACTTCACCATCTTCAAGAAAACAAAACAAAACGTGACAACAATCGTACATATACACTGATTAAGGAGACATCACACCAGCAGTAAGTGAATATGGAAGTAATTTAAGGCTTGGACAACAACATCCAAGCTAGCTGTACTGTTGCATATTACATAGGATTCTCTTTAAAAAAAAAAAAAGTCCAAATGCAGGCTTTTTATCAAAAAACATCCACAAATGTCAGCTATCTTAATTCTTTTGCCTTTTTTTTTTTGAGATGTCCACAATGAAATAAATGTCAGTAAGTAATTTTTTAAAAGAGCAAATAACATGAACTCTATCCAATAGCATGCATCCTGTTAGCAGATTCTGAAAGGTCAAATAGGGTCAGCAAAACGAGCCTTACCAGAGTATAAAAAGCATACTCTAAGGAGAATTTCCACTCCACGTTAATGAAACCTGAGGAATCTACTAACAGTTATAATTAATAATTTCATCTTTTCTATCTTTACTGCTTCAAAAACCAGAATAAAAGGAAATTTCTGTTTATAGAGGAATTCAAACTGCTCCCTTTCAGAGTATGAATTTCCATTTCATGCTTACACCGGGTACAACGGACAGACTGCCATCAAAAGACCCAAGCCTACAGAGAACAAGTAATATACATTGTATTGTGATTGCACAATTACTGTAACCTATCTCCTGATTTCACTCACAAAATGAACATCTACTGTTACAAAGACATGTAATTGCTATGGTGAAATCAAGGTCTATAACAAATACGGTTTTACTAACTTTAAACAAACAAATAACTGACCCTGGAATTGAATATCTTTCAGCAGGGCAAAAAGTGATAGAAAATGGCAATTTTAACAGGAATTGCAGCTCTGGAAAAAATTGCATTTATACCCCTATTGGTATACTCCTAATAAAGAGTAAAATTGCCTGCCTGAAATATTTTGTATTGTTAAATATGTAGTTTCTGCTATGACCAGACTTCTTCAGCCGTGAACTTCACATGAAATTGAGCACAGTTCATCTCCAGTAACGTAACGATATGAATTCCTGTGCAAGAAATCTGAACTACACAAGCCTCATACAGTAGGGTGGCTGTATGGATGTTTTCTAGATAAAATGCACATTATCTGAGCAGGACCGTGCTTTCTGGGGCATGCTGCTGTACAGATGCATTAAAAGCAAAAAGCTGTCTGAACCTAGCAGAGCGCTCGCACGCAAGACCTACCAAAGGTAGGTCTCTGCTTTGGGCTTCCTTCTGGGCACGATGCTATTCCACCTCCAGCCTAGGCTGGGTACTGAGGAAGTTGGTATCAGAAGCTCTGTTCACACTTCTTTTCCCTTGCCCTCAACGAATTAATGCTTTGCAGGGGACTGACCCAGTTGCTTTCTGTGAGGAAGCTGTTGCAGAGTGAGGACCAATGTAGGAGGTTAAAGCTTACAGCCACCACGACTGGGGTGGGGAGGGAGGGAGCCACACAGTCACCAGAAATTTATGGGGAAAGCACTTACGAGACTGTCTATTTGTCCTGGGCTTTTCGATTCCCTTTAATTATCACAACTCTTTTAGGACCCTGAGAGTATCTTCATGTTTGAGATAGACAGACATGAATTGTTTGTTTTCTTTAGATAAGTAGATCAGCTGGGATTAGGACACCCCTGAATTGTCACAAGTTATTGTGAGAACCATCAGATGATCTTAACGAACTTCACTGATTCCGAACCGCTTTTATCACACTGCTTTGCAAAGTCTTTTTAGGCAGCCCTGATATGATCCCTCTCTTGGAAATTGCTTTTACCAACAGGCCCCATGGCTGCTGTTCCCTTTAGCCACCTCTGCATCACTTTAATGTCCATTTCTGCAGGCAGCTGTGGTACAAGCAGACAAGCTTTGCTCTGTATAAGCTAATGGCTTTGCCACCCGTGAAGCAAGGGAGACATTTTTAGACCCGATCTCTCAGAAAATCCTTCCCTAAGCCCATATTTACCTCAAAAGTATAGTAAGGTTAATGACTTCAGAAGAAATGAGTGAAAGCTCCTGATCTTTCTTTTTGCCCTCATTCTGAAGAGGCACAAATGGCCATTTAAATGCCTCCCAAGTCACCTGCTAAAGGTGAAGTGATCTCTTTCTTACCAACTATAGCAAAAGGCAATGACAACTGTGGGTACCATTGTCAAAACAACCAATTATGAATAACCCACTGCAAGATCTATTTTTTAAATTATAATTGTTCACTTAATTACCAGCTCAAAGTTTAGCAAGCTCTTAAGACAAATTAGAAGTTCTACTGTAAATATATTTCTACCACACGGTGCTTAACTCCTTTACCTGAAGCTTTGTATTATACACAGTAGCGAGACGCCATGACCTTGGGAAAGGACACATGACTTCAGCAGGAAAGCATTCAGGAACTTGCAAGCTCATCACGCCGAATTTGGGAAAATTACTGGAACTTTTATTGGCTGTGAAATTGGAACACCTGATATATTTCAGTTAAATATATACACAACTGAAGAAAAGTAGTAGTTGATGGGGTAAGTAGAAGCGAACAGCTTGTAACCAGCAGCAGTCTTTTGATGAACATTAACGGAGAAAAGCTGCTGTAGTTTTGCAACCACCCTGAGAACCAGATAGTTGGTGATCACAAGCAGGAAGGAAACAGTACAGAGACTATGACCAAGTGGCTTTTTTTAAGTGCATGAAGGCAACTTCTTCAACTTTCCACTAACTTTGAAACCACTGCTTGCTCTTAAAAGCTTTAGCTGACACACACAAGGTGAAGAGGGGGTTGCTGTCTTGTCCTGTCAAAATCCCTTCCCCACTCTTCTCTGCAGGGCATTCGGCAACACCTCAGCTATAGAACAGAGCACAAAATCTATTATTGCTGCATTGTAGCACTGCCTTAGCCTGCAGGACTTTTCATAAAATTGCAGCAAGCAAACAGAACACCTACAGTTATACTTCTGCAGGTTTTTTAAGGCATCCTTCTTTTATTTCTGAAATTACTGACACAGGACATTACTTCTTTTAGCAATTTAAACAGACATTTAGGATGATTTCTACAGTGTCAATATCAATTAAACAAAAAAGTGCTTATAGCTCCTCTTGTTTCCCCTCTCCCAGTCTGTCTTTCCTCCTGTTATTTTACTAGCAGCTGGAAACCCAATCCCATTCTTTTGGGACTGATGTTTCTGCTTGAAAGGAAGAATTAGAGAAATCAGGATACTATTTGTTATGTTGCTAGCACTGTTAGGTGACCAAAAAAAAACAGTATTTTCTACAAAATAAGTAATTCAGGATTTTTCATAAGCCTCAATATATGGGTTTAATCAGAACAATGGTAACAGATGGTTTAAAAAAAAAAAGAAAAAAGAAAAATTCACCAGTAAAGGAAAAAAGACACACAGGTTTTCCTCAGTTAAGTTGTCTTCTTTGACCTCAGGAATCAACAAATCAAGAACTCCCAAAATGAGAATTCAAGAATAGATTCAGAGCTTCACCAGCTCAAGAAGAGCTTTGATCAGTTACTATATTTTGTCTGGAGTCTTGTACCAGACTATAGAGGAATAACATACATACCAGGTACTCTGAAAGCAATTTAACACGCAATGTGCAATACTCAGGGCAGTACCTCCAGCTTCCACAAGAGATGGAGGACAAGGTACCTCATTGTTCTCATCACCACCACAAAAAATCCCATATGCCTTGGCTCTGTCTTTCAGTTAAGGCAGTGATGTTAAACACAATGCTGTTCCAGTGGCTTCTGCTCAGGCTATTAGCTTTCTCAGCTGACTGGGCTTCTGGTATTCTCCTTCAGAAGACTGCAGAATAATCTCTTTGAATATCACTCTTTCTTAAAACATTCTTCTCCTTGATAAGCTGAAAAAGACTTTATCTTAATTCTTCTATACTGCTAGGAAGTAATATCTATGCATAATCCTAAATATGTTTTGACAATATTCTTTGAACATTGTACAATCTATCATTTTAACTGGAAATGTTTTTCAGCTAACAAAACATAGGCAACAACACCAAAAAAAATAAAACAAGAAAGGCCAGGTCCAGTCTGAAACGTGCACTTCATTTCTGAGAAGCTTTTACACATACAGCAGTTCCAACAATATTCTGCTGGTAGAGACTCCTGCTTTACTTTTTGGATACTACGGTAAATATCACAATAGGATGCTTCATCAAAAGCAACCAACCGAAACCCATCTTATCTGTGGGTTATCATTGGAGATCCTGGTCTGTTAACCCCCCCTCCAAACAAAAACACACACACACACCAAAACCACCACATACAGCATGAATTCCCTCCTCCAATCTTTCACAAATCAATTTCATTTTAATAATACTGACAAGTTTAAAAGCAGGTCAAACAGCAACTAAAGACATTGTCGCCATTGCCTCCATGTAGGCTGAGATGCAATTTTCTTCCTGCAAGTAATCCAGCAAGTCAGCTTCCACACAGGAAGAACATTACGTACAAGCTACAGTGCTTGCAGGACAACAGCCCTAGGTTTTCATATCACAAGGGACTCCATAAGGCATGATGTGTTGCTCAAACAATTCTCTGTACTTAGATGGCATGGAATTCAAGTTTCTAGAATATGTATTTGTGATCCATGACGTCATCTGAAAAACCTCCCTTGCCAGAAATCATTATATCCCATGATATACCTATCTTAAGGAGGTGGAGTTGTTCTGTTAGATATTATGGTCACACAGCAATTTTATCATGAAACCTTGCTTTTTGATTAGTATTTCAAAAAAGACAGGAATACTAAAAATGTTCTAGTTGAGTTTACCCCGGGGAAATAACAATGGATGATTTTATCCTAAGCATGTCTTATTTACAGGCATGCCTGCATATGTGTGTTACTATAAGGACAGGTCATCATACACATCAGCGAGGCATTTTACTTTGATATAACATGTTAGAAATATGTATGTTAATACGTTAAAGATACATAACATACATTGACAAATCATGTTAAACAAGGAACTACACATAGGGCCTCTCATCAGGTGCTCCAACTGAAGTTAAGTCTCCAACTTAATTTGAATAAATGGAAGCTGAAAGACAAGGAAGCAGCCACAGAATTTGCAAGAAAGAAATTCTACACATGTAATAATGTATGCATATGATAGGAAATATGCAGTAAGAGCTACAGTAACATCATGTACATACGTTGGTTCTCATCACCTGGAAGGATGAAGCTGTATGTTCCGTGGAGAGCTTTTGTACAAAATAAAAATTTGTGTCGTTGTAAGGCAAGCTGAAACTATGCATTGAAGAACGAATTCTAGAGTGAATTCTAAAAGATTTTTAGTTGAGAGGATTATTCAAGGATATTTCTAATAGAGGTACTGAAAGTAAAATAGTGAAGGAGTTGATCTTTTGCACCCTTACTGTCTGTCTTTACCTTGCCAGCCTAGACACCAAGTTCCCACAAGTACTGACATTCATCATACTGAAAAGAATTGTTAAACAGCCATTCTGGGAAAAAAAAAGGGGAGGGGGAGGAGGGGAAGGAGTGTTCTTGGAAAAATTTTGTAAGCAAACATACATCTGTTGATTTCATGTTCTAAACTATCATTAATATAGCCAAGAATCCCAAAAAGAAACATGCACTTCTCCTATTGGATTTTCTATGTAGCTTTGCAGTCCTAAATTTTTTAATCATACAGCTGTACACTTTGTGAGAAGTCAAACCAAGCAATTCTTCAGTTATCTAATAAAACTAATCATGTTATCTTCATTAGTTGTTCACTGAGCTCATACTGAGAACTCTCACGTACAGCGATTTATCAGCTGTATCGCAGTGTGCTCTCTCTAAAGTTAAAATAAAGCATCAAAGTAAAACCAGAGTGGAAAAGGCTTCTCATATTCGTGCCTCATGGGACAAGTTTGGCCTACTGTACTCACACCAACAACTGGAGAGATGAAATGGCCTCCTAAGGATATGGCTAAAAAATGCATGTTTGTTATAGCATTCAGGTTGAAAGGAATGCATATGTACTTTGAAAGCATCTAGCTTCCAAGCAGAGCATCTTTGGGTAAAGGCATTATTATTAAGCTAGAGGTCTTACATTATTATTATTAAGCGAGAGGAAAGTCAGATTAAGTACAGTCCATCATATGACAGATTCACAAAAAGCTGTCACAAGCTTTTGGAGGAAAATTACATAGTTCATAAAGCTTTATGAACTAAGCGTTGGATACCAAATCTAATCAGAAGCTCTACTTATTGAGTTCAACAGGCTTTGAAGCCTTCAGAAGCAAAGCCTGGAAGTCGGCAAGAATCCTACAAGAATCACTTACAGACAGTCACTGAGATGTTAAGTGTTGGTGTTTGCATTCTGATGTGCCAACTTGCCTCTATTCAACCAAGTACATCTCAATTTTCCCCTGAAAACTGACAACTGGAATTCTGGCCTGTTTAACCACCAGGAGAAAAAGCTGAAAATACAGCAATTACAAAATTAGGACCAATTCTTCTGCCTGTTCAGAGAGATAAGAATGATTTATCTCAGTGCTAAAGAGCTTTTTGTCAATAGCTTCAATTCCTCCACAGAAGTATTTAATTAGTTTTGATTCTTTGAGTTTTTCTCTCTGAAAAAATAAACATTAAAAATGGTACTTGGGAAAAAAATGCTATAAAAACAGCAGAAAAAATAGATGCTAGTCCTCTACGAGACATGAACATGTCTAATGCCTGCTTGGCATGCTCTCACAGGGAATCAAAGACATACGTTTAAATAGCTTTCAGGCAGAAGGGGGGATCAGAGCCCTAGGCCTCCGACACTGAGTATTTCCAGCTCTGCAACCACAACCTCCTTTTATCAAGGATCTAAGCATCCAGCTCTGTACTTTGTTACACCACACATCAAACCAGTTCATTTTAGGAAGGTCCCTATTGGCTCAAGCTCACAAGCAGTCAGCTTGCTCTTGAGCTGCACTTTTGGCAAGCAATTACAGGTTGGTAAGCATTACTCTCAATATTCAAAGATGTGGCTAGATCTAATAAGTTCCCAGAGAAGCAGAAAAATCTTTTGTTCCTCAGAAGGAACACTTATCATTGGGAAGGATGATCTAATATGTCCTATACATCCCTTCCCCTGCAGCCCTGCACAGGAGCATGTCAAGGACAGGTGGCTCAGTTAACACCCTACTTCGTTGCTTCCTCCAGCCCAGACTCACATTTAAGCTCACTTTTAGAATGCACAAGAAGAGAAATCGTGTTTATCTGCTACAGAGGGATGAATTTCATCATAAAAGAAACCTTACTCAAAATGAAAGGTAGCACGATAGTGGTCACAGTAGAGATTACCTTGAAAATTTGTTCTATTTGGTTATGAGAAGTGTTACATTACACTTGAACACAGTGAGTTCATTTTCTCTCAAAACCACAGTCCGGTTACACAAAACCCGAGTCAGCCAACAACTTGAGCACTTCTTTCTTAACTATTTCAGAAGGGAAACATACAGTTTCTTGGTAAAGCTGAGGTCCAACACACATCTGGAATAACATCATAATGATGTTTTCAAAACACAAACTAAATAATCAAACTTGATTTACTGCAGTACAATCTGAACCCTTAATGAGGGGCTAATTCAAACAAGACCTTCCACTAAATGGTGGCTTCTGTTGGTACGCTACTGGATTGCGCATACCGTGCCCTTATTTCACAGACAAATCCTATTTTAACTCACTATAATTATACTGTTAAACATACATATATACACACACACGAAGAAAGTAATGAAAACCATTAAGCAGAGTTACTAAAATGAATGTAGAGGCTTTGTTTTGTTATTTCAAACTTGGAGGGCACGAAGTTTGAGAGTATTGCAAAAAGATCGATTAGTAAAAATATATGCAAATATACACAGATAATGTACAGGCATCATATATGTCCCTTGTTGTGTTTTCTCCATAAGTATAAATCTGCTGAGCTGAAGAGTTGTTAATTTGTATTTAATCCAAAGCTGATTATAAACATTGAGATAGACAACTCTAAATACATAGTACTGACTCAAGAAGTAATGTTTTACAGATTTTTTTCCTCCATTTTTTTTTTATTGGTTATGTTGTCCTTATCATGGATTCCTGCATTTCACCAGTGGTCTTAAATATTTAAAGATTTTCATATTAACATTTATAAGTAATGACCAAAGCAGCAGCAACAAAATGAATGCATACAAGAAGGGACTCACTAGCTTGTTGATGGTGCTGCTCTTCACTCTGGGTTATGTTGAATTCAGAAGTAATTATTTTGCTTTCCAATAACAAAGTCAGAACACTGTCCAGCTTCTCCACAGAAGAAAATCTAATAGCCTGTTCAAAAGACAAATAAATAAAGTCAGCTCACATGTTGCATATGTATTTTTAACTTTATCCTCAGGTTGCTAGTGAATCAAATTATTCAAGCAGCATTATTACAAACTCAGCAAGACCAGCATAGTTTCTGAAAGTTAAAGAAGAGGTATTATGATATACAAGGACCAGGATAAAGTGATACAATTGAAAAGAAACAGATATTATAATTTACAAAGTTCAGCTGTGACTAAAAATTTCTGAAAGACAGGTAAGGACAGGAAGATTTGTATTTATCTATTCTTGATTTAGGTGTGACAATGTTGTCTAATAACCAGGAGCTGTTCTAACAGATGCTAGGTACCAAAAACATCCAAGGTCTCATTACAGAAGTAATTCAGGATGAGTTTAAAGAATACAGTAGCACTGCTACTGGAAAGCTTTACATTAAGATCGTGCACTTTGCAAGGTAGGAAACGGCATCAATTCCATCAGCCACTGGCCTGACACTGCTGCCAGATTAAGAAACTGATAGCAAGCAACCAGTTAGATGAGCTTCCTACCAAGTACTTAGTCTTTAGACAAGGGAAATTCTCATTGACTTCTATGAGATCATTTTTTGATTGCCTAATTCTGCGTGGACAAAAGGCCCAGATTCATTCCTAATGACTCTCAAGGTAGCCGTAATTAAGTACTTTTTTCCTGTGTTGAGAGGTATGACTACAGGGATTTGAATGGGGAAGGACGTTTTACACTAAGCACTATAAAGATAGTCTGTGTTGCTCTGGGCACCAAATGAAACTCAGCAACAGCACAAGAACACTCAGGAGTTGGTTTACACTTGACACAAAAATCATCCTGCAAGTGTTCAAAGCCAGGTTGGATGGGGCTTTGGGGAACCCAATCTAGTGGGACGTGTCCCTGCCCATGGCACTGAGGTCTGTGACAGATGATCTTCCAGCCCAAACCATTCTGTGATAAGTAATGGCTTAGGAACAAGCTCAAATGACTGCATACACAGAAGCTGTGCCATGATGACAGAGGCTCAAACCCACTGGTATTCACTGAAACAACCGTATAGCAGGAATTCCCCTATACAGAGTAAATATGTAGGCTGGCTGCTAAATGAACTAGATCTGAACTAATATTCTATATTTTAATTTCCTCTACAGTGGCAAGGACATCCCATACATGCTTTGCTTCCTATCTAGCCTTCACTGTTCAAAATAAAAATGAAAACAAAACAAAACAAAAAAAAACATAGCAACACCTGTCTCTTACTATCTGTCGAGAAACACCTGAGGAACAGTTTCACAGAGACCAGTTCAGACTGTCTTGTATTACAAAAGCCAAATAAATACCCCACAGGCCCCTTCCAGCAAGCACTCAAGGTAATCTGGCCTTCCAAGGTTCTCTGGAAAAAACAAGAACAGAGGCAGGAACCTTTCCTTCCCCTTTTCGTTTAGGCAGAAATCAGGGGGAGGAGTACGTTGGGAATGTATAGCTCTTACTTTGCACTTAAACAACCAAAGTGACACGAGATAAAGCAATATTTCTCAGTCTGAGATGGAGCAAGTTCTTGAAATAAGAAGGGCACACAATTCCGTGAACTTGCAGCAAAATTTTCAAGGTCGCAAACAGTTGCATGCTTAACCACATCAAGCTGGTCAGTTTTTACAAGAGGTAAAACAAAAGGTCAGTTTTTACAAGACAGGCCAATTTCTGTCTCAGTGTCTGACCTCCCAAAGGGAGCAAATGGAATTAGAGTTGGGTTTGTCATGCTTTAACAGGCCTGCCTTCCAAAGACCAGCCCATCCATTCCTAGGAATTTGAAGGTGGGCACAATGTGTTTACAGTTATAGATATATATATAACTATATATAACTATATAATACAGTTATCACAGTGAGATTTGCTTCAAGTTTTCTGCCTCATTTTTTTCCCTTCTTTCTACATCTATCTGAAACCTGAAGGCTCAAGCACATAATTTAACAAGTGATCCTGTAAATGAAACCTTAATGACTAGCTTTGCTCTACTACTCTACAACAAAGGCATGCTACGAAAATCTAGTTTAACTATTAAAAAAATACCTACGTGAATGCCTTTCAGCTCATACACAGAAAAGTCTGTTCTACTAGTTACGTGAAGATATTAGCCGAAATAAGGACACAGAATCAGTAATAGGATCAGTCTGCACTCTCCAGCTAGCAGGAAAGAGCTCCATACCAACACAAAGGTGATCTCCTCCAGGAAGGAATTCACTTTAGAGACTTTTACTTTACTTTACTGCCCCTTTCTGTAGCAGAATGCTCTCAGACGAAGCACACTGCATGTGTGTATTCTGACATACCCTATACAGCTCTCAATAGGCCTGTGGGAACTTCCTGAGAAACCTCACCACCACCACACACCTCAAATTCATGCTGGAAAGCCAACAGGAATAGGATAGTAGTTAAAGTTAAGCATGCTGCAAGGAATCACTAAACCAGTGAGAAGTTTGTGAGAGCCCACATTTTATCTGAGAAAAAAAGATGTAAAACCTGTCAGAAAAGAAGTAAAAGCATGACTTCCTGCCTGTGTCCCTGGGGGCAAGTTCTTCTTTCCAGAAACCATTCAGAATTAAGCCAGTGAGTTTCCAGGCAATCCTTTTCCATCCACTCTGCTCTCCCCTTCAGTCTTAGTCCTTCTGCAAGGATTACAAACTACCCCAGAGCTCACCCGCAGAAGCAAGCCTTTGTTCCCTACCTCCTCCCCAGGTATAGGCAGCATCTCCCCTCCCTGTCTCCTTTTCAGAGCAGCAGGACACAGACAAGCAACAGAGAAGCCCCAAGTGCCGGCTATCCACCACACCTGGGCATCACAACAATGACACTCATAAAAAGGAAAAGCCCAAGCACATATTTTGCTCCTTTTGTGAATGAGATGACCTACATTCTTTCAGAACTGCTAACAAAGCCCTGAAAATGTGTGACACTGAAACAGCACACAGACACTAAATTAACATACTTCTCACTGGCTTTAGCAGTACTAACAAGGTTACATTTACATAAAGATGAACTACTTCAGTAGTTTTTATGTATCAGATGCTACTTGATATGCACTTCCATAGCTAGATTACTTCTGCCACACACTATGGGCTAGGGTTAAAAAAAAATCACGTAGGCATTTCTTACAACTTTAGCCACTGGTGGAATATGGAGAGATTTCAGATTTAGGGGAAAAGAAGGAAACATTTTAAAATAAGAGTTGCTGATGTGGCTTAGAAGATTGAAATATTAAAAACAGTTTCAAAGGAAGTATCTTAGGGGATCAGGTGAAGGCACATACATAATATCTCCCCATAAGGCATATAGCTATTTCTTACAAGTTTTCACAGAAAAGGCTGCAGTTTATTTTCATTCTTCTTTTTTTTTCAATATACTCTGTAACTGAAATCACATTTGATGACCATGATATAAAAAAAAAAAAATCTCAAAAATCCTCAGAATCATATTATTCAACCCAAGTTTGTCACAAAAACTTTTTGACTCTGGATACTCTAAGTCACTCAAACTACCAGGAACCTATCGATTTCAGTAATAAGGATATGACCCTACTTTCCATTTGTCTGAAATCCTAAGAACTGTGTACCAAGAAACCCCAACACTGAAAAATTGGATCAATAGCTGCATTTGGTAGAAAGTCTGAGAGAAAAATCAATACGGCATGTAAATCCAGGGGAATGTTGAAATGAAAAGTTGATGAAAAGTGAAAAATAAATAAATAAATAAATAAATATGAAAAAGTTTACTTGTGCCTTATAAAAACTTTAAAATCAGTCAGGTCACTACTTACAAGAAGAGTTTCTTTAATGCAGAACTGTACAAAAGGGAGAGAACAAAAAATGAATGGCCTTTACCCCATGTTCAGCCCTGTATGTTCTGACAGAAAGTTTGTTCAGAATTAGAATACAGTTGTTACAATTGCAACTCTTCCTACTTTATAATTTTTCAGATTGTATTCCTTCAAAACTTTTAGAAAGAAACTCAAGTTTTTACTATTTATTTTCTTACACTGTAAATATTTGCTTGGTTTCTTAAAATGTCTTGCTGATATTGCTAAATGCTTCTAGAAATGCAGACAAATACAGAACAGAAAATGATCTAAGAGATGCAAGCAAAGAGTTTCATCCAAAACCACGATTTGTGAAAATCTTAGAATGCACTTAACCTAAACTATAGCTAGTGTTAATCTTTAATTCCTCTCTAAAAATAAGAAGAGGAATTTATAGGTGCAGGAGTCCCATACTTTGCTGGCCTCCCATTAATGCAAATGAATTGAGCTGACCATCAGTGAAAGGAATGGGTAGCTGCAAGCCTATTTATTTGTTGGCTTTGGTTTATCTGTTTGGGTTTGCTGGGGGACAAAGTAGAGAAGGGGACAATAGTCTTCGTGTTGATATCATCTCCAAGTTGCTACAAAGGCCGTCAACACAATATACAATATAATGAAAGCATTTTGCCAAAGCAGTGTATCTTTGGTATGCATTACTGTAGCGATTTCCTTTCATCAGAGAATTTTAATAAGGATTGCAAGCATTTGTGAAAATCTTGAACTTTTCTTTGAACCACAGAATGATATTGCTTTGATCAATAATTGCTGTAAGCTTTTCTATTTTACTTTAATTTTGTTTTCCATTGTGTTTGATTGTTACTTTGCATAGATAAACCACTGTTGCCCCAGGATACTTTTGCAAATAAGCTGATAGTCTCAAAGGTTTTAATTATCCTGGTTAAATAAAAGTTACTACTACTCCTGCTACTTGATGGGAATTCTAATTAGTACCAAGGCCGTTCTGTTTTTCTTCATGTGAACACATTTAAGATTAAGTTAAATAATGTTCTGTAAATTGTATTTTTCCAATATATCTTACTGCCATTAAATCAGGTTCACGTGAAAGCTTAAAGTATTTTAAAGGTTTGTGGAAATGGCTCAGCTACCTAGCCAGTTAACATACCTCACTCCGTGGCCCAGTGGGTACCATTAAATGCAATGGCAAATCTTCCAGCACATGCACACTTACAAAAGAGTTACCATCAGTGCACTTTCTTATACAGCAGTCATCCTATTGTGAGGGTTGTAAAGCTTGCTTGATTATGAAAATTTTCTCGTGACTGATTTTCCAGTTGCCAACACAATAACATTAAGTTCATGGCATAGAGTGTCTACTCATTTAAAAGCTTGCTTATTACCCAGATGAGTAAAGGCAAGCAAACTGTTAAACACAGCTGATAGTCATAACACTACAGCTGTATTTCCTGGTGCTACTGCTCTGCACAGAAATATTTTTGCATGTATATCATTTGAATTGCATGTGTCTTACTAAATATTAAGCATGCTGGTTAAATGAAGGGTCAGACTCCTGAAGAACACAGAGATCTCCATTAGAAATAGCAGGTGTGTCATAGGTATCTAGGTTACGACATTAGTTATATTTTTTAATCTTTATACATTTCCTATCCATAACATTTTAAATAAAACCTGTTAGAAACTTACTTCCAAGTCCTTCTAATGATGGATATTGCAGAGATTTTAAGAATGCACTTGTATTTAAAGTTACACTATTTTTTTCTTGTGCAATGGCTTGTTTGCTTAGAACAAAAGTGAAGTGTATTTGGAAAGAATCTACCCCCATCCTGAACCGAATACAAATAACACAATACATCATTTTTTATTAATCCTTTTTTTTATGTTTATAATGCCTTAGGTGGTAGATAAGGTAGATTTGTCACAGGAAAATGAGACTGTCTGCGCTGGAAACAGAGACTATTATTTTTGTTCTGGCTTTGCAATTACAATATAGACATCATGACAAGTCTACTCTGGCTACCCACCATTCAACAAATGATACTTGAGGTTCTGTCCTTTCTTAATAAATGTTTTCTTTTCTTATTATTTTGTATGTGCCATCGGCAAAGGATGTTGCAGAGTACTGCAGTCTGCTGTGCTGATTTGAAAACCAGCTCAAAATCTGAATTCTTCTAAATATATGCAAAGAATGTGCATGGCAACCAGCAAACCACATGAATGATAATTCAGCAGCTGTAATGAATAGCAACCTGCCTTTTTCTGTACTGGCTATGCCAGAAAAAAAAACAAACATTTACTGGTGAATTAATAATAATCGTCCAAATACAATGTGACTTAAGATTACTTCTTTCTATTGGCTTTAGAACATACTCAAAGGAAGGCTTTAAAGGGAGAGAGACATTGCTACTATTCGATATTATTTTCATCCTCTGTAATGTAGGATGTTGTTCACTGGGCATATACAGCACCAAGGATGTTTATATCACTCTAAATGAAAACAAAAAAAAAAAAAAAAAAGAGAGAGAAAATCTGTTTTCACTTGCCTGACTTGCTCACAACTAGGTATCTCAAAGACAGGCCTCTTTAATCCTGAGCCTATTATTGAGCCACTATTCATTACTACGCAATCAAAATAAAGTCTTTACAGCATGGTGTATGTTTTCTTAGCACATATTGGCACTTACATTCTATTTTTTTCATTAACTTAATGCAGAAGTCAACTTACCTGACAAGCAAAAGCTATTGGGTCAGCCACTTTCTGAAACATGCGCTCAATCTCTTCTAATGCCGTATAATACTCGATCTGTGCTGTGGTCTTAATGACTCCCCCACAGTAGACATTTATATATACAGGGCCAGCAGGAAAATCTTATAAAACACAAATCAGAACAGTAGCTGAAAATATTTTGCAGTCCCAGACCAGACATCTCAGGGAATGAGTAAAAGAGCAGAGGAAAATACCACAGAAAATGCATAAGATGTGATTAATTGATTGGATTTGCATTTCACAGATGATTTAGTGTAGGCAGTTCTGTATGCAGGTCTTTCAATCTAACATTAAAAAGCTGAAAAAGAAAATACATGTCTGTAAATCTGTATGAAACAAAGCTACTGTATTGCTTCATGTTAGAAAGGAGGTGAAAACTGTATACTTCCAATTTCCAACTTCCCTTTGATGGACTGATGACCTATAATCAGCTCCCTTATGTCTACAAATTAAGGAAAAGTTCATTTATTACAAATTGCTATTCATCTTTTGAAACATTTTCTTAATTGCAGGCAAGGTTCTCAAAATTGGACTTGAACTAGACTGCAGAAATTGCAGTATAATTACTTCCATTCCAGTTGTTTACCTAGTAAAAGCAAAGGAAAGAGGCATTTGTACAGTCTGTTACTTAAGTATGACTTGCTCTGTGTATGCAGCATGAGCCCTCTCTATGAGCTCATTTTATAATTCATTAGTATTCATTGTGCCAGGCATCCTGCTGTACCATACCAGAACTAGCACAGTTTTCTTACAATTCCAACTCTGCCCACTACAGAACGATAAAAATGGGCAATCCTGCAAATGGAGAAGAGTAATAGGCCAAAGAAACTAAATGAATAGAACATTAACTTAAATGGAAAGCTGCCCAAACTTTTTTCCCCTGTTTTTCTTACCATGTTAGATCAGCTAGATCCTTATTATAAAAAGGTATTCCCAAACTTCAACTTCTCTAGTTTTTGTAACAAAGATTATAGAGAAATGCTTTAAAAACAGGAAAATATGGCAAGTAAAATTATGTATGGAGCAGTTGAAAAAAAAAAATCATTATAAACCAGCAGATCTGAGTGACACAGAGAAATGGCATGAACATGGAAAAAAAAGAGCAAAGAACAAAAAATTCCTATATCAGTAAGAATTATAGAGAGGAGTATAACCAAAGTTATTGTGTTAGATATAAAATGAAACATTTTAGTAATAGGGTAATAAGAAAATATTAGCTTTCCATTTTATGGCAGTGTTTTTGAAGAATGTTAATCTGTGACTAATCAATGACATTTTAAGACTGCCACATGCCATTTAACCACACAAAAACAATCTAATAGAGCCTAGTTTCCCATAAATCACAAGGCCTTGCTTCTTTGCATTATTAATAAATGTTCTGTATGCAAAACCCATGTACAGGAAACACCTACAAAGCAGTGGGAAGTGAAACTACTTACCAGGAAAAGTGAAGGGAGTCCAAAATTTTCTCTTTACTTAAAGGTAAAGATTTTTTTTTTCTTACCTAAGGCTTTCATATACTTGACCTTCTTATTCCAAGAGGCTGGCTGTGTCCTAATTCGTTGATTATCTGCTATGAATTCAATTTCAAAAGTTTCATCATCTATTTCATCTTTCAACAAAATGAATATTTCACCAGGGTTCTATAAAATTAAAATATGTTCCCATTAGTCAGTCTTTCATAAAATTATACTGAAAGCATAAAATGCAAATTAAAACATAAGTTGGAAGGAAAGTTCCTTTACCAATACGTTTATACAAAAAAACATCACAACACCAAAACATGATGCCATCTCAGTGTTATCCTTCAGTATTTTACAGACAATAAATGACAAAATTAATGTCGTATTTAAAATTCAGCTTACCTACCAATATTCTAAGCAGTGTTTTAAATGCGTATGTAGGTGTAGTGCTACTTCTTCTACAGCTATTCTACTCTAAAGTCTAGAAAAACGACGTTCAACCACGTAAGAACCTACAATACTTAAGACTCATTTAAACTCTTACAATGAGCTGACAGTAAAGTAAGACAGAAGCAGCAAGTAACCCGAGACAACAGCCCTCTACTGCCTCCTGAACTGAAGTGACTTGCACCAAAGTGTTGTTAATCGTATGTATAGGATATGGCATAAATGGTGCATATCAAAATAAAACATGTCTCTTATTACTTGATATTCAGCTGGTAATCTGCCCCCAAGGGCTAACATATGGGCCAGCCCGCTGAAACACAGCAAGCTAAGTATGTGACATTTCAACTGCGACCTCCATATCTGAGCACAGCCACCCAATTACACGAAGGAATGCAGCACTGGATAATGTATTTCCTCTGTTTACATTTTCACATATTTTCTCACAGCAACCCTGATCAAAACCAAACACACATGAACATTTGTGTCCATTGGACGTGCATGCAGATATGTATACAAAAATATTTCTGATTCCAATTTAAAATTACGCAAGGCCTATGCTCACACAATCGCTCATTGTGTAAGTCATGTGGTATGGGTACATATGCATGTGCCCATCATGGATCGTTCCCAAGAGACTCTCTGTATCTCCAGAAGTCGCTGACTATATGCTCCCTCTGAACTACAAGGTCCTTGTGACAGTAACATCTCTACCCAAGCTGACAAATAATTCTCATAGAAATAAAATCCCTCAGAGGCTGTCTCAAAACTATTTTACTTGCAAATCTTCTGGCTGCAGTATGGATGTGACACAAAGACAAAATAAATCTGATTGCAGTCTTCATACACTCTCATTTTGGCCCCTTATCTGAGATTTGTTTTCAAAACTGATACAGTATGAATGAGACTGCAGCAAGGAAGAAAAAAAAAGAACACTGACTGTTATCCTGAAGATTTTAGCATCCAAAAACCTTACCTCACATGATATTCTTTCTGGAAGCACCAATACCGACTGCTCATTAGCTTCTACTGTCTCAGACAGTACTTCTGGTTCAAAACTGAGATCTGTTTCATCTGGAGCTCCCCTGGTATCTGATAAGTTAAAATCAGAGTTGGTCTGGTCATCTGAAATAAATAAGGCAAAATGAGGACGTTGTTAATCACTCCAGATCAATAATCATGGCAATGATTTGGTTTAAAACATACTAGAGAACTTGCACAGTATTTGGAGTCACATTAAGGGCACTGCATGAAAATTGGCAAAATTCCCTTTAATTGAAATAAGGTGAGGTTTTCCCCTCTGATAAAGAGCTTGCCTCTGTAGTTCTGGTCCTGCAACCTTTATTTACATGAACAGGCTCCGCTCATATGTTTCATCTCACTAGGGTCAAAGCAGACATGGCCTTCAGACCAAAGTCACTGCGACCACTGAGGTTGCAGACAAGAGCCCATTTTGCTGTAAAAGAAACTCTCTTGCTGTTAGCATTCACTGGGAGAAACTGATTTTTTCCAATGCTGCTTTGCTTGTATTTAAAGAAGGACATGCTACGCTCTTAGAACCTCAGCCCGCCTGTCTGCAGGAAGGATTGGTGAGGACAGGGATGCATGGACCACGTAACCACAACAGCAGACACACATTTCCTTGACACTGAGACTCCATAGCCTTTGCCCTCCTTCATGAACAAAAAGATGGCCCCAAAGGCTTACATTTTTGTGTAGGATAGTCTGGGTTTGGATGTGCTACACCCATCATACAGGCAGCTTGTGACCAATTTCTTTTCTGTTTCCACCGTACCAGGAAAGGCCCAAGAGCCACAGTGAATCCTTCACCAATCAGAGTTTTAATGAGGAAATATAAAAGAATTGACAACTGCATCTGCAGAGCTCTGACTAAGCCTGTGTTTTAGCAAGGCTATTCCTCATACCTGCTGCTTCTCAGCCGTATCATTACTGCTCGGCTCCAGACACTCTATTACCCTGTACAAAACGCTCTTGCCACCCATCTCAAAGGACTGCAGCAGCTCTTCATCACGCAAGATTACCTGGCATATTGCAGACACCTAGTTAGATTAATGACAACATCCCAAACAGCTCAGAGTTAAAAATCCTGACTGGCTAGTGAGACAATATCCTGAGAGATATCAACAGTATCTTGTATTACGCTAAATTATGGAACATCCACAGCCAATTACATTCTGGGACACCAATAACTTTTCAGGCACATCGTTGCCTTTTAAACGGATGTAGAATTAATATAAATTTGTGATGGGCAGCATACAGAACAGCAGCAATTTGCCTCTGCTCAAACAAATACCAAAGGCATTTTTACTTCTTTCCAGAAGTGCTCAAGTCACTGAGGTACACAAACCACACAGCGCTCCTGAGCAGCACAGAACTCTTTCCATTCAGCATCAGTACCGGTAATTTACAATTAGTTTTCCCAGTTCTTGCCTGCCTTTATTTCCCCAGATATATCAGTCTCTCTGATACAGAACGTTCCCTCTCCTTACCAACCTTGCTTTGCTTCTGAAGGCACGGATTTTAATAAATTTCTTCTATAATAAATGCAACCGCTAAGCAAAGTTATGCTGGCGAATGTAGTACAGAAACTTTGGTATGCAGTGCCTGATGGAGAATGTGTTTTGGGGATGTGTTTTGATTTCTAAAGAAGTCTCAGAAGAAAAAAAAAAAAGTATCATTTGTCCACGTTTTGTTGAGGAAGCTAAAGGTTCTGTGAACATCTATGGTGGGCGGTTCAGTGTTCATCACCAGCTATTAAAATTTCCCCAGCCTACTCCTGCTTCTATCATCATGCCTTTAATGCAAACTAATTCACAATGTAAGTGATGAATTCAGTGCAGATTGGTGAAATTACACTGAGCCTATGTGTAGATGTACTTTCCTGAATTGAAGTAGTTCTCATTCCCTTTGTTTTGGTTTATTTTGAAAGTCAAATAAACTAAACTGAGTAAAGACCATACTGAAAGAGAATCCATGCAGTTTAACTACTCCAGCTGAAAAAGTAAGTTAATTTCTCTGATTATCACGGTAAAGACTAGACTTTATTCAGCACTGCCTTTCAGGAAAGGAAAGGCCTGAACCCTTGCAGGGGAGAAGAGTTTTCTCTTTGTTGTGCCTAGGATACTGCATACCCACAGCATGTACTTCAGGAATATTCTATGTTCAGATTTTAAGTCGCTCATAAATCTTATGCTAACGCACACAGAATTTGCTTCAGAAGGGCAACTCATGAGGTGCGTGCTTCTTCTGAAAAATCTTCCACCACTTTATGCAAAGGAGCCTTGCAAAGACAAGAAACATTTCATTATCAGCCAGACAGAATGAAAGGACTGCATAATAAATCTGGTAGGCAGTGGATTCATAGGTGCCAGCTTCCTGTCATTTATCATTCCTCAAGGATTGTGTGGACACATTCTAATCTATGTGAAGTTCATGATAACTGTATTTCTACAGCCTGCGCTCTACTTATCAAAGGTGATAGCCGTCGCTTCCACCTTTTAATGTCTGCCATAATTCATCTAGCGAGGTCAATACTAGTGCTATCAATTTGATTCAAATTAGGATAATGTTTTCCTCCTACATTAACTGCTCTTCATATTTTCATTATGTGTAGTGACATACATTATCAGGACTCCAGCCCAGCCAAAATCAGGACCGCATTGCTCTAGAGTTTACACAGATTATTAAGAACTGTGGCTCTTACATCACAGACTTTGATATTTAATAGAATGAGGGATTCCCCTGTTGACCGTGAAAAGTGGTTGGCAATTTATTAGCTAAAAACGATCAAGCAAGACCTTTTCCAATGAATGTCAGGTCTGTGTTATATAGGTATCAATGAAAGTGATCTACAGCAGTCTAAGAATAAGAGGGATTTATATCATCACTACCCTATGTTTAGTGAGCAAACTCTAGAACCACCAATTCCAGCACTCAGAATCCTACCAGCAGTTGCATACTACGTATCCTAGAATGGCATGGAGCACGGAACAACCAAGGGAAGAGTCAGTTATAGAAGCTGAACAAGCAATACACCATGAATTAAGCAAACCATGGGCTGGTGGCAGTAGCTAAAGTAATATGGTTCATAAGGGTTTAATATCACAGTAATAATGTTGTGTTAAAACAGATGGAGCATATGTATAGACATCTTTTGTGTTTACTGTGGGCAGAAGGTGTTATTTGCTATACAGGTCTTTTGCACATTTGAATTTTGGACATCTTCAATGTTAATCCTCTTCATGGTCTTGCATTTAACGAGAAAGTGATGGCTAGGGAGCCTGATCAATTGTTAAGGCTTTAAGAAAAGAAACCATTTAACAAGAATTTAGAACCGGAGGCGAAGATTATCTTAAAAAAAACATGAAAGGAACATCATCATAATCCTGAAATATCTAAGAGAATGGATATATTAAAGGGTAGGTGTAGCTTGGTGAATGCGTTCTTTTAACTTTTTACATTAGTGACCTATCTGTGACGTTCTTAAAATGTAGCAGTAATGATTAAAATAATGGATGACTAAAAACGGATCCTTTCTTGCAGGGTCGAAATATAAGAAGTTATTAACAATAACTAATGATGCTTAGACAGCACTATGAGCTAGAAGCTAAAAAGAAAGCAAAACCTACAAAAGTCTTCCTTTGACTATTCGGGGTACTCCTGCTGGGAATGATCATCTCTTATAGAGGGCAATGCTCCATCTCCTTCAGGCCATTTTTGTTGGCTTGCTTTTGATGAATATCTATCACTGATCACCACACAGAAAAGACTGATCTTAATTTGAAGATTGTATTTAAATAATCAAATATTTTACCTCAAATTACTGTGACAGTTACTCATTTAATTGGGCGGGGTGCTGATGTTTTCAGTTTTACCTCAATCTTTTCTCTTAGGTCGCGTAACTTCAGAACATCAAGTTGGTATATTTTACACAAGAAGTTTTGGATAGCATTATTGCTTTCAATTCCACGCTTTTAACTGAATTCACAAAATGACTTTGAAATTGCATTCCTTTGCATGAGCTGCAATTTTCATGAAGCCCTTCTAGTCTCTTGTGCATTCAGCAACTAATGCCTAGCCGAGGCTTCTGAACCACTTCCACATCACATCCAACCTCCTCCAAAAAAAGAATTGTAAATATCCTCTTTAGCTTTTCCTATTGCAGTCTACATGTGGGTTATAAATTGTCTGTCTTTGATTACTTGCTACATGTTTTGAGTCAACAATGTATGCGACAGATTTGGGGTAATAAAAATAGCAGAAAACAAACTTATAAAAGATTTATATGTTTTCTAAGGTTACTCACGGATTGAGTTTCACAGCAAAAATTTAGTTGGCTTTACAAAAGCAAAAATCCTGCTAGCTTTATGATTTTCAGTCCTTCTTAAGGTCTTGCTAAAGCAATGCCAGCTGAAGAAAAGAAACTGCCTTGAAAAAAGTCCTCATGTATCCCTAGATCACATAACAAATAACAGGAGGGAAAATAAGGGGCAAATGGGCTCAGACATGACAAGGAATGGAAAGGTGATTAAGCACATATGGCCAACTTGCCACGCAAAAGAAAAGATGGGGTGTTGCAGTGTCAAAAGATTAAAGCGAAGAAGATGACGGAATAGCATTTTGGTCAGATTCAGCAAATTGTTGAGGCATGATCACGGTGGGATCACTCCCTAGCATGATGTGAGGTACGGGCAGTGGTCGTCCCACTTTGTTCTGCGAGGTATAACTAATGAGAGGCTCATGTAAAACTGTCTTCCTTTCAGTTCAAAAGCTTGAAGTCAAACACACAAGAGCACTCATCAGAGAGGAGGACTGAAAGTAGAGCCAAACACACACACAAAAAGGCAACCTCCTAAATGTAGAAAAATCAGGAAAAGGACTTAGGCACATCACATTCTGCCTGCAGTTCACCATACGTTTATCATAGATGATCGTGATAATCCTCTTAAAGTGTGGCTGTTTCTAAATGCTGGATGACCTCAGCAGAGAGTTGCAGCAGAGCGGCAATCAAAGCCAGCTTCTAACTGCAAGGATTGCTCTAGAGAAGGCCTGAGAAAGGCTGTAAGAAACCTGGCAGCAGCAAACATCCACCATGCTGGGCTTGCCATTCAGTGAATCTATCTTACCCAGCATGAACTTGGGATTTATTCATCTTTACCATAAATCTTTGCTAAGATATAATTTCAAAGCAAATCTCCTTTTCTACTCTGTTGAAAAGTCTTCTTTTACTGATGGTGAGAGAGGCCTTGGGAACTGAAAGGCTTCTAAAATCACAGAAAATGATTAAACATGCTCAAACATACAAACATCTGACTTAATTTCTTCCATTTGTTTTCTGCCACGTATAAATTCCAGACCAAGGTAAATGCAGTCGTTACTGAACAAGTGCTAAATAACATTTCTCTCTATGCTGAATCATATATCTTTTGTAAAATACTTTGGCAGCTATCTTTGTTTTTCTCAAAATCATTCTCAGTCCCAGTTTCTGCTTCCATGCTTGAGTTCTTCTGTCAAAAACAGTAGCTTTCTGTGAGTTGGCCTATTTTGCCCGTGTCTCCAAAATGGTTGTTACTTTATTTATAGTGAACATTTTTTCTTGCAAATAAGCATCAAACTGACAGCTTCCTTAAAAGCTATGAGGAACAGCATTTTCTTTTCTGAGAATGCAGACTTGATGTTCATGTTATATTAGCAATGGAGGGTGCTGCAATTTTCATTCACGCCTATTTCTCACCCACAGCACAGGAATCCCCCCACATCTATTGTTTTCTGCTTCACTATGTACATGCAGGCAAAGACTGATTTGATTGCAAAGGTGCGTACCCACCTTTTTTGTATTAATCAGGTATGGTTTTGTACATAATTTACCACTCTGATATAGTTGCAGCCTAATGGAGCCAGCATAAAAAAAGCATCTAAACAACACAGAATTCACTGCATGTGTATCCAAATTGGAAGAGGGGTACAAACAAAAACATCTTGCCTTCAAAAAAACCTAGAACAGCAAAAAGCAATTTACTGTGAATTTCTCAATACTTCTTACTTAAGAAATAATTTGCATGAAATTGCAGATGTTTGTTCCTATACATACTTTCACATGACTTTAACTGTATATTCAGAGGCAACCCAAAGCTACAACAACTAACAAGCTCCCAGCTTGTCTGTGGCCTGGAAAAAAAAGATTTGATAAACTCATTAATCCGTGTTTTGGTTCCAACGTATACATTTAGATTAGAGGTTTGGGGGGAGTAAGTCTCCCTCTCCCTGTATATCACGTTTTGTGTTTCTTTTTACTGCAATCAAATCCATGATATTCACTAGTAGCAGTAGCACTAAGAGTATGACCACTCCGCTTAGCTTTAGACACACAGAAAGACTTCCCAAAGTTCCTAAGCTATTAGGCACGCCAATTAGTTTTGAAATAATAACTACTTGCCTGAGGTCATGCAGGTGTGGAGCAGAACTGCTGATGGAGCCCAAGCCTGTTATTTCCAGTTTCTACATTGCAGGTACTTCCTTCCTCAGTCTTCTCCTGGGATAGGCAAACTGAAGCCTGGCCCTCTGTGAGCATCAGCAGTTCTCAGATACTAAAGCCTAATGTTATTAAATTAATTAATAATTCTTTAATGTTATTAAAGAACCCATCTAGCTACTTCAGGGTTACTGGAGTTCTACCGCAGTAAGAACATGGGCTTTTTGTTCCATTTCTTTGTGGTATCAGCACACATTTTTTTTTTTTTTAGTAAAGGATGATACAGCACCAAACACTGCCCCAAATCTGAGACAGTTCCAACAACAACAACAGAGATGTGTTACTCTCCAGCTGCTGACTCGAATTGCCACTGGAGACAAGAGGACTGATAGCAGAGGCCTCCAGGGTTGGGAGTAGACCTCCAAAATCTGTTTGTCTCATAAGATGGCCCTGCAACTTCGCTATTATTCTTAAGGGGTTGCCTTCAGCTGCCTACTGGCCCTATTATTTCTAAATTACAATCTAAGCCTCATATACTTTGGCCTGGTCCAAACTGCATGCTGTATTTGGACACAGAAGTGGCACGTGGCTACGTTTTGTATGACACAGATAAAAAAGAACACAGCTAGAGGAGAACATTTTCAAATTAACTCATATTTCAGGGAAGCACACCTGGCAGGCAGGTCAAAAGCTCAGATTTCAGGCTGGATTTTAAAGATTTTGCAAACACCATCCTCGAGGAACTACTAGTGAGCAGCCAAACTTTCCCCTTTTGACCATGTCAGAAGCTATTCTTTTGACGAAGAATATCCTTCACAGTCATCAAAATTCAATGACAAGGCAGAAAGGTGATTAAGTCTGATGTAACTGAATTGTCCTTTAACAACTGCATTGGGGGAGGTGGGGGGAGAGACACTGGTAGCTGGCATCCTCAGCCTCCGACCTACTCAAAGTACAAGATGTGTCTTGTGAACAGAATCCAAGCACTGAAACAAGACAATGTGCTCCACAGCACAGCATCCCTTAAATCAATCAGGTAACAGAAGCTAGCCTGGACTGCAGCAACTCATTTATCAAACAGCATAACCTGCTCTGAGTCTGACAGCAATACCTGTATAGGGCTCTTACCAATCCCTGAATGAAATTTATGCTTCTTTTCTTGACCTGTACAGCTCTAAGTTATAGGAGTTATAGTAGATATGCCTGCCTAAGAGACCACGCATCTCCCAATGCCACGCTGCCACAGTTTCAGTCAGCAGAAAGGTTCCTACCAGACACATTTGGTAATCAAGAAGAAGAAAAAAAAGTGATTTGTCAGCTAGACCAACTCACCAGGGGACAGGTTGCTTTGTAATTTATTCCTGCCTCTGGTTTGAAATAGCTAAAATCTATTGACCCTTAAGGCAGACTAAACAGCACACCTGATTTCTCAGGAAATGGCCTGAGAAATCTGGGCCATTACCCTTTAAGGTACCATCCTTGCATCCAACACCCAGGTGCCAGAATAGACAGACTCTACTGAAACAGGATTTCGGATAGCATTATAAGAGCTAACAGCAGAGCAGAAGTGCTCTGATAGCTCCTTTACCTCTGGAAGGGATGCCATCTATTTTGTTACCAAGTGTTGGCCTTTCTTCGGTTCAGCATGGTTAAGGATACAGCTAACAGTATGCACATGTGTTAGTTTGAAAAGAACTCTGGGCAGGACCAAAGGACATCTGCTAGTAAACTTAGTGGGTAGACAGCTATTACACATTCACATCATATTTCTGTCCACCCCTAATTAATTCAGTTAAATAGTACAGGATATAAACCTTAAGGGCAAACGTTAAGAAAGACAAAGCTGTTTCAGAGCAAGGAACAGTCTTTCTGAAGGTGACTATCAGCTAACGGGTATTTAAATTTTAGGCTAGTCATACTTTGCAGGTAAGTTAATGAATGCAACTCAACAATAAGGCATTCAAATCTTTTAGCTATATGGTTACAAGACTGCATACCCCAATCCTAGTAAGATTGCTTCACTTCTCCAACCTCAGTACAAATTATAAATAATGAGTCTTTGGAGAGCAGAAAATTTCCCGAGGAACCACAAGGGAATCTCTCAAAATGCAGCTTTCTAGTAATAAATACAAGACTACTTTTCTTATACGGAAACCAGAAATAAAGTAAATACATAACGTTTGTGAGTGGCTAAGGAACTGACTCGTTCAGCTATTACCTACAGGAATGAGCCCTCATAAATTTGTAACATGGTGATTAGCATTCCACAACTGGATCTTTTCCATCACTGGCAGGTACCACCAAATCAATTGTTTTCACATCTGCTCATAGCTCGTATTTCCCCAAAGGATCACAGTGATCATATTGTTTTTCCATCTTCCAATGCACTCTCTGACCTTTTCCCCCAAGGCCTTGCACAATTCACTTTAGTCAATCACTTCTTATTGATTGTTAGTGCTTGCTCATTCCCCATCTATCTTTGCTTTATTGGATATATCGCTCGTTTTCTTTTTTTGTGTGTGTCTTGTCATCCACTCACTGCTCTTTCCACCCTTGTTGCTTAAGATTTCTTTTTTTTTGGTGTTACACTTCTGATCTGTTCAATTTTCATTCCAGTTCAAGTCTAAATTCCAGCTTCCCTCAGCTTGTCCCTCCTTTTGTGCAATGCCTGTACACTAAAAACACATTTCAGCTTTCAGCATGCCAGTCTCCACCTTACATAAAGCGTTGTAGGAAAAATTCTTTCTTGACTTATAATTTCTCCAGTGATCCTGTGTATTGAATTTAGGCAGCAAGGTTTTAGTAGTGGAGGGCTGCAGGGGTGGCTTGTGTGAGCAGAGCCCAGCAGCTGCCCCATGTTCCATCAAAACCAGCTCCAGCTGGCTCCAAAAGGGACCCTGCTGCTGGCCAGACCCGAGCCAGCGAGCGACGTTGGTTGGGCCTCTATGAGAGCAGATTGGAGAAAGGAAGAAATTGCACAACAGCAGCTGGGAGAGGGGCGTGAGGAAAACGTAGAGGAAAAACAGCCCTGCAGCCCCCAAGGTGAGTGCAGCAGCAGGGCAGGAGGTGCTCCAGGCATGCAGCAGCAGTTCCCCTGCAGCCTGTGGAAAGGCCCCTGGTGGAGCAGGCTGTCCCCCTGCAGCCCATGGGGTGAGCAATCCTCCTGTCCTATTTCAGCTCTTGAGCCCTTTCTCACAGTATTTTCATCCCTCTTCCTTTGTGGAAGGGGTAGAAAGAGAACGGTTGTGGGGGGGTTTAGCTTCCCAGCAGAGTGAAACCACCACAAACTGCCGCTTTTGTTTTGTGCCATACATACAATTTGGGACCGCATACATTTACTTCTTACCAGAGAGAAGCATTTTTCACAACTCATCCAAAGTCAAATCCTGCCCAGCCACCTGAAGGTTCACATACTTTCTGCAGGGCACTAACACTGCTTCATTTGCAGCTGCCATCTTAGTTCCTTGGCTTGGAAGAGACTGACATGCTGAATTGTGGAAACTGCAATCGCTTCTCTTCTGGGGGTACTTTTCCCTTTGCAGTTTTGCAGCAGCATCAGTTAACTGCTCCCCGTTGCACCACCGAGATGAAATCTTGACCAGGCATTTCCTTGTAGTCATTCAGGAGTCAGTCTTAACCACACATACATGATACTATTACTGGGAATCCCTTTTTTCTAGTCAGCTCTTTCACTCGTCACATCAGCAGAGAATCGATCTGGTCCTCTTAGCAATACCCAGACATCATTAACCAGTAGATACTACAGTTGGGGTTACATGGCATCCACTTGGGATCCTGCAGAACTTCTCAGCCAGGAGCAGGAAGGAGGCTGCAGCGGGAAGGGAAGAATAATGTAATGCTGATTTTAATGGCATGGCACACAAATCTCCCAGGCGGTGAGAAGGAAGGCAGGTTTGACATGGAAGATGACAAGTTTTCAGATCTCTCCTTCCTAAGTGCTTCAATACAATCAGTGCTATCAAGGTAGTTGCCAAAAGCTGACTGAAAACTGCAGTCCAGACCGTTCCAGCAAAGATTTCAAGCAATTTTTTTTTGCTTTTGGTGCAAGTCTTCCTTAGCTGGAAGATCTTCAATTCATTTTATTACAACATTAACCACTCAGCTGATGGGAAGCTTGGACTCAAAGCTGCTCCATATAAAAGTAGAAAAGGATTCATGTGAAAAAAAGGGTCAGGGTTTAGAGGAGGACTTAGAGCTTAGAGGAACGTCTCCTCAGTCTTGTCCTTTCTTAGAATTCTGTTTTCCCTAACCATTCCCTCTTTTACTGTCCCTTTTTGGGCATCACAAACGTGAATGAAACGAACAGTGATGCCAGCTTATTGAGCAACTTGCTGATGAGCCAGTAATGACAAAAAGCCATCTTTATATCAGCAAACTTCTTCAACGCACTAAGCCATGTCCATTCAGCACAGGACCAAAAGAGACATCCTTAGACACCTTGGCAATAGGGCTGTAGGGATAAACACCGTCACTTTACAGCACTTTGCTGCCTGAGATCACACCACTACACCTGCAATGCCAAGACAATCCTTGTTGGAAGGGAGGTGGGACTAATAGGAGAAGGTTTAGTAGGAAGAAATGCTTGGTGCTAAAGACTCACTTCCATACTACACACATTTCAAAGCTCTAGTCTGGACCTGTAAAATGCACACCTGCTGGTGTCTGAAGTGTGCCCAGTGAGCTTATTGAGTGCACTTGTCATTGTACTTTTATCTCAAAAGTATCCAGTACACGTGCCCCAAGAGTGTTCCGCATTGTGAACTAAAGCATGGTAAGTATTTAAAAGCATGTAAGTTAATGTGAATGTTTTGAGATTACCGTAAGAAGCTAAAATCCTAAACTCCATAGGTCACTGACACATATAACTATAATTCATGCCAGTAAAGAAGACCCAGTGAGCTGGCAGCATCCTTCAGCCCTGACACCTTGCCAGGGAGACAGACCTACTGGGACAGGAACCTCAGAGTCCAGCAGCACTGATCTGCACCAGGAATTCCGCAATAACTCTCGGCCTCACAAACCTTTTTCAGGCAGCATGCTGCTGGTGTTGAGCCAATCACTTCACAAAGGTGTCAACCCAGAAATAAAGCTGTTTAAGTAAGATGCTGGGAGAGGAAATACATTACACAGCTCTTTACTAAGAGTAAGTGGAGATTACCCTTCTGTTTTCCCGGGTTAAGACTTTTTATGGGCTTTTACAAATGCAAATAAACCAGAATGGCAGATGCCAACAGGAGCTGAAGTCTGAATGCAGGGCTTCTCCCAGCCACTGGCTGACAGTGACTGATGCTGCAAGTATAAAGTGAGTAGGAGTGCTCTATCCAAAACTTCAGATCAGCTCTCTTTTCTCCACAAGCGAAACTCCATATTTTGGGAACAGAAAGAAAAATCTTTTCAGGGTCTTCCTTTTTTCTCTACTCTGAGATTCAAGGAAAAGGGAAATGGCCCTGTTGAATCTCTTCTTCTTTTTACATTCCTCACAAAAACACATGGTATAGGTGTGTGGGTGGATGCCTGAGAACAAGGCATGTTCCTCTACACAGCTGTATGCTATGGTAAGCTCAGTTTATTGCCTTGCATGTCTGACAAGATGCAAGGAAGCAAATTTCATTTACTTGAATGGAGCCACTACTCTTCAGAAAATGCAAGGGGAATTCAAACTCACCATCTGCAAGAACGGCTTCATATATGTAAGAAAAAGAGGCTCCAGGACTCTCATTCTGTGGCTTACCTAAGAAAGAGAATAAATCTTTAATGGGTATCTCTTTCAAAACATTTTTAAATTGTCATCAACTTAGGATAGTAATCATCACTGTTGTCAAATTTATTGTTTCACTGAATCTTTATTTTGCCCTAAGGAAGACCTTAGCATTAGAAAACAATCAAAACATTGGCAAAGGAAAACAGTTAACAAACGGACAAGCAACTCAGAGCCTCAGAAAAAAGGAAATGACAATACATTTATTTGAATTTTTTTTTGTAAGATGAAATTCTGGATGTTATTCTAAATGGATAATAAAGCTATCTTAAAGATACAGTTTTTCAGGTAGGGAGAAAAAAATGCAAAAGCGAATGGAAAGAACAAACCTAGAGATAGATTTAGATGGAACTGCATTTACCCATTTTCCACAAACCACCCCATGACTGATCTTTTCACTTTATTTACATTGCATGAAACCTAACACTGAAATGCAGTCTCTCTCCGTTGTGGTGTACTTCTATTTCTTTTAAACCGATCTGTCCTGGGAGCAGTGCACAAGACAGACCTACTCTGGCACTGGCTGGTGGTTTTGTACTAAAAGATGGTGCTGTTTACTCTGATTCAGTTATTCTTTTAGTAACAGGAGTCCAGTGAATGTGGAGGGGATTCCAGTGAGAGGAAAAGGCTAGTGATATCTGCTGACTCCTGCTCCAGAGAATTTAAATAATTTCTGGTTCCAATCCTGGAGTTTCAAGGCAAAAAAGGTAGCAAGCCTATTAAAACATGCTTTTGAGAAGTTCTCATTAGTTTTGTATTCCTCTTCTCTTTGAAAGGCTTTACAGATGACCTGCAGATGTCTGAGCAGAACCAGAAGAAATGCTTCACCTTAACCTTGCTAAATACTAGTTTGTAAACCAGTGACCAAGCCCGTTGTTGGGATAGCACTCATAGCACAGAAATGAGCTTACAGAACAGAACATTAGCAAATTGATAATTCTGTTTTCTCAACAGGACTTGAATGGCATACAAATGCCATTCAAATGGCATAAGTAATGCAACCACAAACTCAAACACAAAACAAAGTATCAAATAACTGCTAATTAACTGAGTACTACTTATCCTGCGTGCTAATGAGGCCAGCTTCTTGAGAGGGGGAAAAAAGAATGCACTTATGTAATTAAAGGCAATCAGTGCATATGAACAAGGGGCCTAATTAAAATCTAATAGGCTACTTTGTATCTGCAACATTCTGACTTGTGAATACTTACGATTGTTACTGTAACAACATTTTTTGGCCCAAGCTCTGTCCTCAAAGCCATTTGAGTCACTACAGGGAAATCCTACCAAGACAGAAACCTGATTCTATATCAAAAAGTTTTTGGTTTTGTTTTTGCTTTTTTTTTCCTATCCCGATAGTAATTTTATTCAGCATGAACTTATATAGGTGCTATACTACTTTGTCAGTGATTTTTTATTTATTTTTTTAAATTAGGAAAACATAACCCTTATTTTCCTTACTTTCAAGAAATTGACACTGACATAACAGAAGTACATTGTGGTGAAACTACAAAGAGCACTTGTGTTATAATAATCTCTGCATGCCAGAAAATACACAAAGAATGCACTTCCAGAGGACTTCCCTAGACACCTTCCAATAATAACTTTTCCACAATAGTGACTGGTAACCATAGTATAAAAATTAGAGGGGAGTCAATAATATGTTATTTTAAAGACATGAGACTACAGATTCTTGTATGATAAACAACTAAAATGTTAATGGTATCCACTAACAACCTTGAAAGAGCAGACTAATGATGATAAAGCCATTAATTCCTTTTAAAAATAAAAAATGCATAACCTAAATAAACAGTAAAATCACAGTACATTAATTTAAAGTAGTACATGCTGTGGCAGCAATGCTTATTTTCTATTAATTTGACTTCATTAATAAAAAAAGCTTAATGAATTTGTCCTACTGTGAATGTCTTTTAATGGCATTTAAGGTATCTGTATGTTCACTTTGCCAGGTGTAAGCAGTTTCATCCAATTAGCATTAAAAACCAAGAAAAATACCACGTACACGATGCACGCTTCAGTATCCAAGCATATGGGTCACCTCGATTAGCCAGACAGATCAAAAAATGAGCTGCTGAGAAATCTGATATGATGAATAAAGTCTGCTTTGGATTTTGCAGGAGTAAGACATGAAGGAAAATAGAAATCAAGAAGTTTAAGTAGCAGGGGCAGGCAGTCTCCAGAGCAGATCCATGGCTGCCAACAGCAGGCTGTTACTTCTGTTTGTCTTCTGGTTTGAAATAGCCAGGACCAGGTGCCTTATGAAACAAGCCAGTGACATTAAACCTGTTTTTTTTTTTTTTTTGTACAGTCCTGCTCCCAAGCCCCTATCACTGCACTGCCACTCCAGCAGTCATTCTGCAAGGCGGTGGAGAAACACACCTCAAGAAGATGTTGGAGAAGGCGGAAAGAGGGGCAACTGTGTGGTCTCATCATCTGCAGCCTCCTCTGGCAGTAAGCAAAGCCAGAACCACCTCTTACCTCTATTAACTCAATCTTGGGTGTCCACGCAAGAAGCCTTACAACCCTGGCTTTAGCTCCTGCACGTACAAAATCACACTGTACTCACTATTCACCAACACACAAACCCAAAGATCAGGGATTTTGGTTCCTCTTGAACTCTGCTTCATGCTAATGCTTAGTTTAGCTTTTTTGCAGACTCCAGGTCAGTGTCGAAATCTAGGTGAAATACTACTATTTATTTCAAAGGGGAAAACTTCCCACTTAAATGAGGGGTTTACTCCATCAGCACAAGTTCTGCTGGCAGCCTAAGAAAATTCACATTGTCATTAGTTACTTCTATATGAGTACCAATATGAACAGGATTTTACAGGAGAAAAAACAAGCACTGGACTCAAAATATGAAGTATTACTCCAGTATTCAAACATTATACCCAAACTCATGGTACAATTCCAATAAAATGAAACAGGAGACAGATGCCATAAAAGCTCGTTTCTCTTTTCTATGACCCACACAATGGAAACCACCCCCATATTTGAAGTGGCCTAGAAATTTGTCTGTGTTAAGACCTTTTTTAAAGCTCCTAGCCTGTTTGTCCTGCATGAACTAATTAGAGACAAATACAAAATGCTAGTATCTCATTACTCCAGAGTCATACTTTACTACTAGTTGCAAAATCAATTTTCTTAACATTACTCTTCTTGGTGATTAAAACTGTGTGGTGGTGCACTGAATACTTATTTGTTAATAGCCAGAAATTAATGGCATGCTGCTGTCTCAGGTGAAAGTATTCCTCCTGAGAATCCTTCCCAGGCTGTCAGAGACTCTGAATTCAGCTTTTTTGGGTTGTGCTAATTAACGTACCTCTTCCCACTTCTTGAGACAATAGCAGATATGACTGGCTACATGTAGGTTTACTGAGCAGTTCTCAACTACTCATTTTTGTAGTGGCAGATTCTCTTCATACGGCAGAAAAGAGCCAACCACTTGCTAGGGGGAAGGCTAGAACTAACAGGAGCTGTTAAGTTTTCTTTGAGCTGTAAACAATCAAATCAAATTTTAAAAAAAAAAGCAAGCAGACTAATAGATCCTTACACTCCTGAGCTACACTGAGAGGTCCCACAAAAAAAAAAAAAATCTCATAAAAATGTCAGCATACTTTAGAAATAGTGACACAGAAAGGTATCTGTATTAGATGAGACCTGTCCTCCTTTCTGCATCATCAATACTGAGGCACAAATAACTGCAGGAGGAATTGGGGACATTTAGAGATCTAATTAACTACTTCTAGCTGCAACTATCCATTTATAAATCATTTGCTCAAGCATATGAATACCCTGAACTTGAAATACAAGTATTTCAGATCTACACAAAAAAAACAACAACCCACAACTGTATCTAGGCTAAAAAAACAAACACAGGGTATCGGACTAATACATTGAAAGTACAACAATTTAATATAAAAGGGGTACACTTTTCAGCAGATCAAGGGGAAATGATAGAAAGAAAAAGGGAAAGGAAAGGATATATGCAAAGAAAGCGTCTGCTGACCCTGCTTTCAGCAATAGTACAGAGAGCTGTTGAAAAGAGAAGAATATTAGATCACACTGGGCCATCTTAGAGTAAGAGAACACAGAATAACAACATTTCTGAATGTTCTGATCTCAGAGACTTATCTTTTAATGACAACAGTCACAGAAAATTCAAAACCAACTCTAAATCTGAACCTACGAGAGCCAGATAGCATCGCCGTGAAGTATTTCGTGAACAAGTCCTGTTAAAGGGATCTTTTGACAGCAGCAAAGATATTTGCATTCTTCTTCCTGCCTAAGGTGAATATAATACAATCTTTCACCAGCCAGGAAGCATGGCAGAAAGGTCAGCTTCCATACATCTCAGTTCTCCATTCGCTCTCCCAAGATGTGCTCCATTTGCTCCATTCCAACAGGGATGACAAACGCTTCAGATTTTGCCTTAGACTTACAATGCAGGGGGAACAAGCTCCCTACTGGATAGAAAAAAAAAACCTCACCCCCTTGAATTTGATTTAGTCTTACTAAGCATTTTAGTTGTTATTTGCCTGGAATTCCTGGTACACGTACTAGTAGAGAGGCAGGAAAGAAGTTTTAACACTACCTGCACCAACAGGATGAAATTGGCACTGTCAGGTAGGTGAAACACTGTTTCAAAATAATTGGTAGGGGAATACAAAATTACCTTTATTTTGTACTCTTTCTATATCACACTGTTCAAACAGTGCGAAGAGATGACATCTAAGACAGGAAAGACAGCTGAGAACTCACCTTGCCTAGGAAGTTGATAGAGCATGGAGAAAGCTGCAGTAGGATGGTGATGGCTAGCACTTAGCCTACACCATTATTAATTCTCTTCAGAACTGTGACAACCTGATTTGGCACCCATATTCAGCGGTTTTAACTACTACCAGCCACCCCTGAAACGTAGAATCAGTCAGAGCTAACACCTCAACAGCCCACTGTCCTTAGGGATTAACAGAATTGAGCTGTGGTGGTCAACAACGGTGTGGTGCCATGTAATCCTTGTCATCAGAGCACACTGCTAAATTTTTTTAGATTTTGGAAGAGTGACGGCTCTTTATTAATACTGAGGAGCCAAGATGGCAAGTGTAGGGAGGAACAAATTAACACTAATGGATATTTGGGAAGGAAAAGAAAGGGAAAACTGTGGAGAACATACACCACTGTGTTTTCATTGCTATCTCCAAAAGCAGAAATATAAGGGACAAGAGATTAGCACTGAAAACAATTAAACGAGATAGGACTTTCCTTCTCTCTCCATATGGGTCATCTTCTGATTGCACAATCCTGAAGAAAGCATTAAAAAAAAAAAAAGGCAAAGAAGCTTCAAAGGAGAAGCAATTCAAGTATGCTTAATAACCCCCTAGCAAGCCATTTTAAACCCAAAGGAAAAATGTCTTTCCCAAATGTGTAATCTCTCAACCTCTCTGCCAGAGATATCAAAGTCTTAAAAGCTAATATGGTTCTACAAAAGAACGTCATAAATACGGACATTGCAGTCACCATTATCTTTAAGTAAAGGTAAATTATAAGCAAGGCACACCCTTATTCCTGGGAGCCCAGGTGACAGCATCTCACACTCACAGCTCTTGCACGGCACCCCAGGGAGTGGTGCCTAGCTCTCCTAGCAAGCAGTGACCTGAGCTGGCCTGCCTGATGGCCGAGGCACACCAGGACAGAAAAACCAGGGCCAGAGCAGTTCACAGCTGTGTGCACGAAGGAGGGCTTACACCCCAAAGCACCAGGCAGCAACACTGCTCCCACTCCTGGATCTAGTTCAGGCAGCGGATCTTGTCTGATCCCAGTCTGTCAGGGCAACCCTGCTAGAGACGTACACACTGCGGCAGAGGTCTTGGACAACCACTCACTAATTCTTCTTTGTACTGGCATCTGAAGCTTCTGATACTGGGCAACTGCCAAAGGAATGGTGATTTGAACACCTGCTGGGCACCTGACATTGCAGTAAGCAAAGTAAAAAGGCAAAGTAAAATCCTGAGGGCAGATGCAATAAATATTTCTGTGAACACACAGACCTAAGTAAAGATCTGTCATCTGTCTTCTAGTGAACTGTTTATCTTTTCAGAAAAAGTTTGCAATTTCCTGTGCATGAGTCAACTGGCTGTCCCTGGGCACAGTTCCTTCCTATACACACACATAGATAGTATAGGTTCAGTTTTCATTTCACAGAGAAGATGCCAAGGAACTTCTCTGAAGCTAAATATTAGGGACAGTCAAAAATTTCAGCCATTACCTCCTGAGACCATAGCAGGCAGCCATAAGTAGCTCTAAAACCTGAAGTTTGAGAGATGCTCAGAAGGTATACCAAGGAAAAGGTTAAAAAATAACAGCAATAAATATTAGAATGAGAGATTGCTGGGGAGGAGGAGCCTAAGATTTAGTTTAGCCAGACCATATCATCACAGCACGTGTGTGCAGAGACATTCAGGGCAGATTTGAAAGCTGTACAGCATCCTGAAATGTATCTGCTCAAGCACAAGGCAGTAGGGACATCCATCCAGATAGGTCACGACCCCAGTATTCAAAACAATATTGTCATTTGTTCATTTGCATGAACAAATACTGCTGGAGACAGGTTCATTTCAAAGTAAAACACCCAAACAGCAAGAACTGAAAGAAGGCAGGAGACCTAGAGACTACAGAGAACACCCAGACATATACCAGAAAATGATGCACAACCTACACCATCCTTCTGAAGTGAGCAATGCATCTGTCTTTCTAAAGCTATTGCTTGGTAACATTTGTGCAGCCTGGCACAAAGAGGTTAAACTTAATGTACACGGACTTTGCCATTTCAGTACCTCTAACCTTCCAGAGAATTGTTCTTACATTCCAGAAGTGCTAATTTTAACATGGTCTTTGTTGCTTCTATGGATGTGCAAACACATACAGACTCAGCAGTTTTAGACCTTTCAGCACAGACTTGTTACTTCAGTTTGTAAAAGGGGAAGAGAACTTCTGCTTTTACAGCTTGTGTGCCACACTGGAAATCATGCCATCCGTGAAACTGGGTCTTAGCCTGTAATCATTTTTCACTGTCAGGTTTACCTGAAGAGATATACATACATAATCACATTAAAGCATTTTGAAAGAGATTAAAGAAACCCATAGTTTTGTACTATTTCTGAGATTTGTAAACCCAGGAAACAGTGAAGTGAGTGTATGCCAGCTCTTCAACCACGAAGCAGTGATGGTAGGCTCACAAGTGCCACTGGCAGATCTGGGGCCTTCCAAAGCTGTTTTCTTGTGAAACTGAAGCTGTATTGAATGTATGCCAGTACTCCCGTAAGTCAGTAGGAAATAATATTGATATCACTAAGACTTCAACAACCAATGCATCAAAACATTTTTGCAATACGTCATTTCTAGAGAAAATTCAAATGCTTGCTCTTCTCTCTTTCAAATGGTATTGATGCAGATAGAAAACTCTTAATAATCATACAACGTTTACATTTTAAAATTACCTGATTGAATAATTCCAGTAACAATTGAGAGATATTCCTCAGGTTCCTGATCAGTGGAGATCTCTCTGCTCCTTCCACCTAAGGTCAGTACCTCGTAAAGAATCTCTGAATTATCCACCCCGCAAAGGAGAATCACCACATTATCTGGAGGCTGAAGAACATACTCCAGAAAGCAGCATCTCTCTTGATTTAGGCATTTAAGAAGTCCACATGAGAGTATCAGCAGTTTACATTTATAGCAGGGTAAAGAGAATGACTCCAGGTGCTTGAAAGACAAAGTCTGCAGACTGTAGAGCAAGACTCCTTCTTCATTCAGTATGTGTCCAAACAGAGATTTTAAATACACAGCCCACTCTTCTGCTTCTTGTTCGTATATCACAAGAATATCCTTCATATGTTCTAGAGAAGAAAACATTAAAAAAGAAAATCATTTCAAATCCATCACAAATATCTGAAGCCAGAACGTTAATTTCCCTCCCATCCCACCCCCAAGGACTTGTGATGCTCAAGAAACAGGGCAGGTCATCAGCTTGAAATGACAACCATCTGCTTATTTCTAAACCACGGCAGAAAGATTGGCCACCGAAATGCTAGTAAAACTGCTCAGACTATTTTACATTTAGAATAGATTCAACTAGTATTTCCGAATAAATACTGAAATTAGAGTGCAGAAAGCAGAATGCATTCACCTACTCAGCTCGCTCGGATTTTTGATGAATAGTTGATGCTGTTCAAAATGCAACAGCTAGCTTTTAATGGGCAGCAGTAAAGAATCGATCTGACCTCGGTAGAAACAGGACTGGTACATTTAGGGTATTTGAGCAGCACAGTGTCAGGACATTTGTTAGTGATCTTTCACAGTGATGTTGCACACCAGGGATGCCACAGCCTAGCAAACATTCTGCATTCACTACGTCTCGAAACTGCGTGGAGGGCAGCTACCCTCTGCTAAAGACCTGTCAATACTCATCCTTTCAAAAGTTTTCTGTCCCAGGAAATCAGACAGGGCTGGGCTCAGTATGGGGACGGATGACATTCCAGGATGACAGAACTTGAGTGTAAAATTTGTCAAAATATATTTGGAAAGGTGACTGTTACATTTTCAGTGGTAAAAAATGCCCCTTTCTGCTTAAATTTTGAAATTTAATTGTAGAAATAACTATTCGCATATTCCTCAACTAACTTGCAGCAAAATTGTGTGTTTTATGACATCAGGATAAGAAACTGACTTGTGATTTTACCGCACTTCGCTGCAAATGTATTTGTTATCAGAATCTCATTTGGTTTTCTTCAACTCTTGCAGCAAAAACCAAGAGCTCTGGAGCTTGCTGCCCAGCTTGAGAAGAAGAAACAACACACACAGAGTCTGGGCAGATTCTGTGATACCACAGGAAGTAGAACCACCAACCAACCTCTATTTTCAGACCTTAATTTCTAAGAGGACTGTAGTGGTCCTTTAAGGAGGATGCTTAATCCATGAAGAAGACTTCCAAATTTGCTACTTACACTGCATTTAAATTGGCTTAGTTCCATCTTACAAACACAGAATGTTTTACCTTTATGTATTTATTTTTTTTCTTCCCCTTGCAAGTTTGAAGAGCTATCTGCTCTCAGAAATGTCTCCCTAAGGTTTTCAGACTCTTAGCCTTGCCTTAGTTACAGGTCAAACTGGGCTTATTATACTTCCCCCTACAAAAGGGGACGTTGTAGAACTCTGACCTCTCTTTCTGCACTTTTGTGAACTCTTTTGGCTTTTCAAAACGCTTTTTGAGGAACCCAAAACTGCATTACAGGCTGGGAGTTCCTTCATATAGTACAAAGGGAGAATAAAATATTAATCTCACTTGAGATTACCTTGGTTATGCAGACAAAGTTCACATTCAGCCTTTAAATTAAAAGGTCTCATTTTAAGTTCATGCTCATCTACATTTTCCTATTATAATGGGCTTGGGTAAGGACAAAGCTAAGTGGAATTGCAGGGAGGGAAAAGAGAGGTTGGGTGCTGAAAGCCTATGCCAGCTGAAGGGTAAAGCTTTTTTATTGCTTCCAGAACCACGGTGTCCTGATTGTGCAGAAGTGGGATCTGCTGGCATCTGCCACAGCACCCCTGGGTCCACAGGCTGCGTCCTCTCCGTGTATTCCTATGGGAGGAATGGTGCCCGACTGCACTGCATCCCCACGCAGCCTGGGAGCACCCAAATGGCACTGCCAGATCCTGGATCAGGAGAGGATTCCTGGAGCCAAGCTTTCAGGCCCAGCTGCAGAGCTCCCTGTGTGCTGGGTGCCGAGGAGCAGCTCCTTGGGCAGAAATATTTGTAAAGAGCTGGCATTATATAATAATCATAATAAAGTACACCCAGGGTATCAAGTTCACCCTTGTGCAAATGGATGGTACAGGGCTCAAGTACGCAAGAAACTCTAAAGATAAAAGTGAGGAAGTTGCATCAAAATGATAAAAGTGGATGAAGTAATTCTTTTTCCATATTCTGTATCTGCACCTAAGCCTGCAGCTTTGATCTTAGCTAAGTGTGAATGAGAAAGAATTTTTAAGATGTTTATTGAAGGCTCAATTGCACTTCTTTTAACCAATATTGATTTTTATATGAGAAATGAGAAAGAATGCTTTATTTGTATAAAAGAGAGTGAAATGTATCTAATACCACACTTGATGGAAGAAAGGCTCTACAACATCTCATAAAACTTTAATACAGCTGCCATATTTCATTTGTCTTTTCTACCTATATAAAGGGAAGAGTCATACTGCTGAGGAAAGCTTCATACAAGGCATTTTTTTCCTGCAGTTTGGCACAAAGCTTATTGGTCTGAGAACTGCAACTAGTGCTATTAAATCTCCCCTGGCAAACCGAACATGGGCTTGTTTTGAATTATATGCATTAATATTTTTCTGGCCACTGACCTGTTATTATCCAAGGTATCTTTTGAGATTGAGAGTAACCTTTGATACTAAGGAATGCAAGAACTACAGGCTACTTCCCCAAAATTGTATTAAAAAAGCAAAATATCACTATTTTAAAATGCTAGCATGATTGAAGTGTAGTCAGAGCTCACCCTAAGAATGGTTACAAAGTTCCCTACCTCAAACCTACTCCACATGCCTTAACTTTCCAGTTACACAATGTTTTGCCTTTAGAAATTTTCCTAAAATGTAAATGCTTGAATATTACTTACCTGAAAAACACAGCCCACCCAAAACTCCATCTTCAAAGCCCTATCATTTTTATGTGCAACAACAAAAGCTGAAATCTAGCCTTAATGCAGCACTACCCTGTACTGAATATGCAGTAACATTGCTTAACTTTTCAACCAGAGCTTTTTCCCCTTCGTTATTTTCATCTCTCACTGAATATTTCTTTGAAGCTACTGCGCTTGGAATATAATGCAAGTTGAGATGAATTTTGTTCCCTTGCAACTTAATGTAATGGAAACTATCATATCCTGACAAAATTAAGCCATGCTTCAACTACTCCTACTTGGAAACTGACTCAAAGGTAGAAATAAAGTGTATTATTAGTTCAGCAATGAGAAACAGTAAGAGACTTTATGCAGTCATCCATAACATGAAAAGGTTCTTCTGACAAGCAAAACTGTTCTCTAGTTACTGATGTGTGGCTGACCAAAAGCCTCACATCTCATGAAACATGCTATCTGCAGCTTTCTTGGAAAAGACCTGCTGAATCTTAGGAGGACCAAAGGAGATGAGAGTGTCTTTGCAAACTATTGCAACCAAAGGCATCAAGAACTTGCACACACACAAGGCAGAAAAAGGGCTTTTTTGTAACAACAATTAAAAGATACATCACGGATGGGGGGAGGTCTGTTCTCCCACGTGCCTGGTGACAGGACGAGGGGGAATGGGCTGAAGTTGTGCCAGGGGAGGTTTAGGTTGGATATTAGGAAGAACTTCTTTACTGAAAGGGTTGATAGGCACTGGAATAGGCTGCCCAGGGAAGTGGTTGAGTCACCATCCCTGGAGGTCTCCAGGCTCTTTAAAAGACATTAAGGTTTAGAGCTCGGTGATATGGTTTAGAGGAGGACTTGTTAGTGTTAGGTCAGAGGTTGGGCTCAGGGATCTTGGAGGTTTCTTCCAACCTGGATGATTCTGTGAGGAAAAAAAAAAGGCAAGTATGGTTGGAAAGCAAAAGGAAATCTGTGGAATTTTGCCATGAATTAAACATGTTAGGAAGGCAAAAGGAAAGGAAGCAAAGATTTGGGGCTCCTGGCTACTTTTACATATCTACCTCAGTTTATGAATCTAAAGAAAGTCTTGCAATCTTGTAAAAAGAGATGCTGTTTGCTTAGAACTGAGCAAGATTCAGAAAAGTAAGTCTGGGGTTTAAAAATTGTCTCTACAGCCAATAGAGCCCCAAATTGGCTCTACTGCCTCAGGATACTTTGGTAAGAGGAACTGTCACTTGATCATCGACTCATACCCAAGCTTTGACTGAAAGTTGCATCCCCACAGCTCTCACACCACGCACAACACTCTCCAGTTGCAGTACTGGTGAAAGCCATGCCCAGTTGTTCAGACAGCTGGCCAGGAATTCACAAAACCACACAAGCAGCTCATCACAGTCAACCTGATCAAAAGAGTAATTCAAGTCTGTCTGCAACGCTTGCCTCAACCACATCAGCCTTGGATAGCTAAGTGAACCCATTCTCAACCACTATGTTGAGAAAAGAGGGGATCAATTGCCAGAGAAAGAATCAAATTCACCCTTTTTATCTCTTCCTGGAGTAGATGCCCTCACCTGGGGACAGGGAGGTGTTTTTTGTTCCTTTTTTTTAAAATTTTGTTGTTGTTTGTTCTAAATGGCAGTCTTACAGAAATTTGAGAAAGAAGCTTATGAATTCTGTCAGTACGTAATGAGTCCATTAGTAAAAACTCGTTAAAATATGTAGACGAGCTCTGCACCTCAAAAGGGAAGTAACATAGCACAGAGTGAAAATTCTGACTTTCTTTGTTGATGAAAAATTAGGGCAACATAAGCAATACTGAAGGACACCTGTGACATGCTTAATTCCTTTGTGAATTGCACACTATACACCCCAGGATTACTGTGAGTCCCTTCCCATGCTACAAGCTTCCACAAAAAGGACCATTTTTTTAAAAAGGCAGGAAGGGCCCAGGTAGGGAAATTTAAGAGCCTTGATACCAGTCACACTTACCTGATTGGATTTGTATGCATCTCAAGCTTTTAGTTTCCCTGTCAAAATTGAGTATCCCACAGCAAATGCTTAACACTCTCCCATGAGGTCCTGTTCCAGGGAACTTTGCCCTTGCCATCTGCAGAGCCTGAAGCCCATGTTTTTCAGACACTTTTCAAACCCTAGGAGTTTTGTTTCCCCCTCCCAAGGCATCTCGTCTGATTCCCCTCCTCTCCCCACTCCATTCCTTTCAAAATGCAGGCTAAAACTATGGGTATAGTCATACACAGTGACAAAAATACAGCACGAGAAGCAAGAGCATAAGAGGTCCAGACCCCCACATTTGCACAGTGATTTACAAAACATTTCTTGTAATCCCATGAATATTCATTTCCATTTGGGCTGCACGTAGGGTGGGAAGGAGGAGCATACCTACTAAGTAGCTCTAGCTCAAATGAGACTCCAGGAGCAAAAGATCTTTATTCTCTTGGCTTCCATGCAGCCTTTTCACCAAGATGCATCCATTCATCTCTTCATGCTGCTTGCTCTGATCACTTAAAATGATGTAAGGAAATACAGAGGAACACTTTGCCTAGCACTCTAAACAACTCCAGCAATTCAACATTTGGAAGCAGACTAAGACCATTTAATTCAGTGCTAATCGGCGGCCTTGGCATAATGAACTGCCCCTCACCCATCCTGAACACATTGATTTTCCCAGTCAGCATACCTGACACAAATCCAGTAAATGCATCTCAAAATGCACCTCGAGCTCTGGGTTGCTGAAATTCTGCAGGGCAAATCCCCTGCAGCAAGCCAAAATGGATCCATCGTGGGAAGGACAGTGCAGAGCACTTTAGAAATACTTGCAGATAATGGAAAATGTTTTCAAGTAAGTCATGTTGCTTCTCAGAGACTTTCCTCTAATGGAAATGAAAATTATAAAAGCCTGCTTGTAAACTTTAGAGTGAGATCACAAAACAGCTAAATTGCTGCAGCATTGTGGCACACCTGCTTCAATTAAAGCAATTATCTTAAAGCATGGGACACTCCTGCTGTCACTGCATCAGCCAGCAGAGTGGCTGCATGTCTATCCTCAAATGCCCATTTAACTAGAACGCAGTAAGAACGTTTCCATCATTTATGCACCTTCCACTGCTAATTGCTAAGTTGTTTGTGAGAACAAGTACTTGCTCTATCAGTACAACATCAGGCCTCTTGTCTTCATCACTCTCCTCATTAAGCTCAGTGAGTCCTGCAGTGGGCAAAATGAAGTTCAAGACAGCAAACAAGTTTCCTACAAATTGAATGGGATAAGCTTTGGCTTGATCTTGTAGGCTTTCTCTCTAAAGAAATTCCCCTGACCTTCCCTGCAGTGACAGTGGGAACATGGAGCCAGGCAGGCTCCTGATGCCTTGGGAATATGAATGTGAGGATAACAGCTATCGCTTTATCCTCCCCTGTGGGAGCCTTGTCCATCCGCAGCTGAGTTATCTCCTGAGGGACAGGTGCTCTCATTTCTAGGGAATGAGACTTAACAGGAATGTGGGCTGTAGAAGGCAGAGCTCAATCCTCTGCTTCAGGGTACATCTCCTTCTCCGCTGTTACTGCCCCACTGAGGCAAAATTTTGTGTCATTATAGGCACTTCCTTGAGAGCAAATCACAAGATTTGTAGGTTTTAGCAGAACATAATCAGGTAGCTCAGAATGGCTTTAGACAGTAACAAATCACAAAGAGAAAAATACACCATAATGCAGTACAAAGAGCTGAACTAACGCACTGCTTTTTTTTTCCTGGGGGCTGTGAAGCAAGTCTTTAAGGCTAGATGAAAAGCTGGACAAGCTGCATCAGGTTTGCTTTAACTGATGCTATTGCTACCAGAAACAACCACCACTACCAGGAGTTGTCCTTTCATTCATTTTAATTCTTCACCGTTGCCAGTATTCCTTTTATCTCTCTAGATGTTCCTACCTTGGCTTCCCCCACTGATTTTTGGATTAATGGTAACATCTAAATTCTCCTCATTCAAATTAAATTTCTTTGCTTTTTCTTCTGCCTTCTGTTGCTTTTTTTTTCCCCCTCTGCCACATTGATTCCATTGTTTCTTTCAAATCCTCGTCTCTAATTAGTTCCAAATAAGGAAAGGGGAATTTTCTTCCATTCTTTCAAATCAAAAATGGGAATTTTCTAATTCATTGAATTAGCCAAAGATTAGCCCAACACTTCCAACTCACAGATTAACACTGCTTGGTAAAAACCTTTCTCAGAGCACTCAAAGCCCACATTGGTTTAGGTTTCTAAGACTGCATGTTTCCTTTGCCACAAGTCAGCAGAGAATCCTGGGAGGGGTCCTGAGACCCCATAAATCAAACAGCTTGATCTTCTGTTTTTGCAGACAGGTTTTAAATCTATTTTTACACATCTCATTTAGGTTAAGTGTTCATCCAGAAATTAGGTAAGCTGTGAGAAGCAGTTTCTATTAAATGTATAACATGTTTAAGCTTTCAAGCCGTAGTTGAGAATGTCCCCTGGGTTCAAGCTCATTTCTTTTGTCCATTTCTGACAAATGGGACAGTCACCAAGCAACAAAGCAAACAAACTAATAAACAACCCCAAACCACCCACAAGCCAAGACAAACATCTAACCGGTGTTGGACACTTTACACTTTTCTATTGGCCTTTTAAACGGCATTCATAGTAATGATGCACACAGAAAGAAGTGAAATTGAAATTAATTCCATAAATGGGTAGCTTCATAGAACAAGCACCGACAAAACTAACAGTGAGTTAGACCACGATAAATTCAACAACTTCTGATATGTTCAGCAACAACCTCAACAGAAAGCGGACTTCTCTATATTAAACCTCCCTCAGCTTCCCCTCTATTGCCTTAAGACAAAAATTCTAGACAGCAGATATATAACAAAGCACTTTTATTTCTGCCCGACAGACAGAATGGCATTGAATCAGTCACATGAGTGCAAGCCTGCCTTTGCACAATTCCTCCACAGTACAGCAAAATTAACTGCAATGCCGAGTACTGGTAAAGCTTACTTGAGATTCTAAAGCCATTTTCCAGCAAGCTTATCTTCTCAGTGTATGTTTAACACATGCAATTGTGTTTTCCCCTTGCAAAATACAAGTTCTCAATTTTTACCAGTCCTAAAATAAGACTCAGCTGGGAAGTTCTCGATTTTGGGTCCTCCCAAAAAAGGACAGCATTCACAGCAATACTTAACACGTCTACTGCTGTCTTTGACCAAACGGGCTGCCTCCTGGAAGCGAACCAGTTCGAAGTTCTGCATGTTCAGGTTCTTGTAAATGGATTTTTCATACCTTACATGCACACCTTACTTCACTGTCACCGACATGCATCCTCAGTGTTGGATACAAACAAGCAAACTGCCGACATCATTACGTAAATTGGAGGAAACGTAGAAAAGTACCTCACTGGTAGCGTTAGCTTTTCAAGCACACTATCTTTCATGCCTAGTTAAAAGGTACAGAACAGAAAACAAATCCTTCTTGAACCATTTCTGAGATCAAATTAAACCATAACTCATTACAATCAGAGAGTGTGTTGTTCAAATATAATAAAACTCAGAATGCTGAGAGGGATAGGACAGGACCAAGCAATTATGAAGACCGAGCCTCTTATGGTTTTACAAAATCTATATATACAAAACCTACCTATATAACCCATTTTTTACATTTCTTTTGAACATCTAGAAAAAATCTTAAAACAGCTTGATGCTGTTATAGATCTATCACTCTTCTTCATACAGATACTGCATTAACATCTAATCTAAGACTCAATATACCAGTTTAACACACCTCCCTTGCCAGCTGTTCAGCAATACCTGGCTGCATGCTTAATACGGATGTGAAAAAGCATGCAGTCTTACATTCCCTTCTCTGAATTCTATACTGACCATCCTTCACCTCCCACCTACTGCAGATAACTTCTGTAACTGCAGAAAGGCACACCAATGTTTTACAGCCACCAAAAGCAGCAGCCCTTCACATCTCTACCACACAGCTGTTTATACACATTGCTTCCCCAGCCTGCTTTGCCTTGCAGTTGCCTAAACATGTCTGTTGATGCAAAGGAGAATGAAACATGGGATAAACCCAAGCCTCTGAAGTTAAGGTGAAGGGATGACTGCTACTTGCAGCAACAGCTATGGCTTAGAGTGAGTTTATGTTAATATTTATCTTCACTTACCATGCTTGGCTTCATCTCACCAACTGGCCTAGGAGCACAAAAACCTCTCAGATTAAACTAAAGCAGAACACATGCTTCAGGATTACACCCAATGTGCTCCACCTGCTAATGCCACAGGACTAGGCTAGAGTGAGTCCAAAATAAGCCTGCTGTCAATGTAAGCTGTGTGGCTCTCGGGTTCCTAATACCCACCACTGGCCTCTACAACTCCCTTTCTGTCGGGAGCACTACTTACCACCACGGACATCTGCAACAGTACAGCCTGAGAGTGCCCACCGGTTTAGTTGCTGCCACTCAGTGCTAAACCTGCAGCTGCAGAGCGTGTGTCTGAGCTCCCACTCCCACACCTGTACCAAAGCAGGCGACTCAAGCAATGCTTGTGAACACAGCCACTTCCACTGAAGTCGTAGCTGGTACAGACAGGTGGCTGGGGTGGTATCCGACTCACTTGCAGGTATCCAAGTTGGATATCTAGGACTAGAACCAAACGAAAGACAGAACTAAATGCTTGTTATGACATGAAAATTCAGTGAATAGGGCTTTCAAAGTACACTAAGAATGGAGTTATCCAGGAAGAAAACGTGTCCAAGAGTAATTTTCAAAACAAGGACCATCCTTTAAATCTCTTGTGAAACTTTTCATTAATCTGACATTAATCTGAGGAAACATAGGGCTTTGAAAAGAGATGAATTCAAGTTTATAAACACTCATCTAAAGAATCTTACTTCTTTAATAAAGACTTGGATTCATAACTACCATCAGTACCACTATATTAACTACTAGGGTGTTAGAAGTTTGCTCTTGTCAGTATAACTAAGCAAAACCAACTGTTTGGAAGAGAGTTTGTATATTTTTTCATAAAATTTAAATTCTGCAATGGCCATACGTGATGTAATTGTGATGAGAGAAAATAGTACAATTTACTTCTAGAATATCTTAAATATGGTTAGCGTTCAACCCTTTATTTCCAATAAAAAAGGATTAGCTTTTCATTTAAGGCTCTGAAACATTAAATCCAATGAGTTTGCTGTCAAAGCTTTAGCGTACGGTTCTGCCTTTTTAGGTTGTTGTTAAGGCATGATTTAAAGAAGAGACTGTGTACAAATTTAATAATGATGATTACACATGTCATCCACAATGAACAGTATGGACTTAGTAGCATGTGGGAGTACAAAATTTATGCTGTGCGTGATCTGTTTGCAAGCTAAAATCCAGGAATATGGATTGCCTTTTTAATGAATTCTCTAAACTTCTTCAGTATTGAAATATAGGCTGCCAGTTTGCCGATGAAACAGCTGTTTTTAAGCTTTTGTAGAAAACCACCTGACACTAATTTGGCAAGAGTGCTACAAAAAAATTAAAATGCATCTGTCCTGAATGTACCCTGTAAGCAGACAACACTTCTTTCCAAAATGAAAAATGTAGGATCTGCCTTAAACTTTCACATACTGTATTTTTTTCCCTGATTCAGTTACTGCAGAATCTGTTTCATGCATTCAAGCCCAAATTAGATTTGGCCTCCTCTAAAATGGTTAATCTTGAACAGGGAACAAAATTAACACAGGAGGGAAACAAATCTGGAAGTTTTGATGATAAGATTACAAAGTTACAAAAACAGAATGCAAGTATGATAACCTTAAAACCAGTTGTGATCAAAAATCACTGGCAAAATGCCCTCCTGTGGGGTGTATCAAAAAGGCTTCACTGATTAAATGGAGCTACTGTGCCATGCACTAGCTGGGCATTGGCCTTACATTCTTACAGGGAAGAGGTCTACAGAAACTGGAGAGTCCCTGAAATGATCTAGTAGGTAAAAAGGTAAAAAAGGTAAAGGTAAAAAAAAAAAAGGGGGGGGTTGAATTTTATGCATTTTGTTAGATTTTGTAGATACTATTAAACATCTTTTCCAATCAAGACTTTTTTTTTGTTATTTGATTTGATCTTTATTAAGTTTTGTTCGTGTAGCCCTACTTTTTAAAATCACTATTTAAGAGTCAGATAAATTTGAAATGTAAAATATTTTCAGGCATTAAAAATTAAGATTAAGTTGCTAGAAATGATGTTCTGGACAAGGCTAAAACCATTTAGGGCCTCATAAAAAACTCATGTGGTCTATTTGGTTTCCTTAAAGGCCTAAGCGACTTGCTTTGAAGTAAATGCAGGTCTCAATTCAAATCACACGTGTTGTTTCTTTCAGTTCCCTTGAACAAGGAAACAGTATTTTAAAAATGATGATCAATCAGCTATTTTTCAGAGAACCTTTATTTTTTTTTTTTCTTTTTTTGTTGCTGTTCAATTGCTCAGCAAACCAAGTTTGTAAAGGGAAGAACTGCTCTAGGGGGGTGTCAGCCTGCTGTTAGGCTGCTAGCTGCATTGGCCACCCACTGAGGATTTTCCATACGTGTAGCTCAAGCACATACTCCTGGCTGCTGTTACAGGCTTAGCAGTCAGAGCCGATTTGAATGCTATTGCACACACTTTGAAAAATTCTTAGTAACAAAACCTTAGATAAGACACTTACACAAAGGATTTTATACTTCATATCTACCAGTTTCTCATTATATATCATTTGTTAAAAGGAAGCTAATCAAAACCCGAAGATACCTGTTTTGCTGCTCACATTGTTTGTTAATTAAAACAGATTTCTGTCACTCACACAACTTACAGCTTATCAAAGAGCAAGTGACTATGATGACTTCTGAATTACAGATCTTAAAATCCAAGGACCAGCAGCATAGATGGGGCTTCTGACAAAAGTACTGCTTGTTTTCTTTTACTGCCTACTATCACTTCAGCATCAAACTGCTTTGAAGCCTGTGCTGTATTTAGCCTCCGCCCCCCCCGCCAAGACACTAGCTTTACTTAAGAGGGGGGCTCTTATTTTCCGTCCTCAAATTGCTCTAAATTGTTCTTGTTTGATTCACTCCAGGCAGACGATTAGTTTTTCACTTCAGTTATTTAAATTGTAAATGTTTCATGAATAAATGAAAAGGATGAATAATAAGAGGGTGTACCATATGAAAATATGTTTAACATATATATTGTTCTATTTCTTAGAAGTTCAATTTGTAAACACCATTCAATACATCGTTCTGTGTTTTTCTAAAGGCTGCCATTAGAAAATAAATAACACTATTTCAATCACACCTCTCATCTTATATTAAAAAAAATAAAAAGAAAACACACACACAAAAACCCTTTTCATTGAATACAGTAAAAAAACCTCCAGTTATTCATTCCTTATGTGTTAACATTCCTCCTGTGCTGTGGACAACAACTTAAAAAAAGTACTGTTCAGTGTTTTTATTATTTGGAAGAAAGCATAATGATCAATGGCAAGTGAAAATATCATTACTTCATTACATTTTGACAGGAAAATAGCTTGCTTTGTTCAAGAGACTGAACACAGGCACATTTCCACACTGAGAAACTTAAGTGCAGCAAGGCACCAAGTGCTCCGTGTGCGTATTCTCACAGAGACTTGAATGCGTTGGAACCTTGACAGCATCTCAGTCAGGCTGGGGGGCAAAAGGAGGTGGTGTTATCTTTTAGTGGGATGCTATGTTTATTTCTTATAAGACTCTTATCTGGTGAATATAATACGTCTAAAACAGGGCATTTAGGATGAGGTCTTCCCTCCTAGGTCTGGCTACCCTATCATCTAGTGGCATCTTAACGTGGTACCAAGACAATACTTGGGCAGCCGTGAACATCTCTTTCCCTTTCCACCTCTGATATTGTCCAGAGAAGGAAAACAAAAACCAACCAACCAACGAAAACAAACCAAAACCAAACCGAAACCACCAAGAATGTGAACTGAACAGAAGCTGCAGTAGGACTTCAGCAGAAAGACAAGACAGCCATAAAAGTCTCTTAGCTGATGACATGCATGCTTTCCTAGTGATTTTAAGAAGTTTTGCTAAATAGACTAAGATGGAGAACCTTAGACCTCAAAATAGTGTCCTTCCAAATTCCTTACTCCAAAGTCATGTGCAAAACCTGGAGAGTGCTAGAGCATGTTTCACAACAGCAAAGAGAAAAGCAAGATGTGTATCCAGGAGCTATGGGCTTCAAAGGCAGCAGCAGTTTTCTTATGAACTGTAGGAATTAAGAAGTATCAGCTTCTACTAAGACATTGAAATGGAAAAGCAGAAAATACTTTTTTCAGCTATGAAAATCCACAAAATTCAGGAACTCACTGGAAGCAGTTCCCAGTAGTTTCCCAGTAGGTAAAAGGGTATAAAACAAGGAATTTGACAAAGGTATTGAATTTCAACTTCATAGCCTTACACAAATTGTCCCTAGACCTTAAACACATGCTTAAAAATCCCTATTCCACTTTTCTGAAGGATGCACTTAAGTATAAGCACAATTTTGCACAAATACATGCACGTCACACTTTTCAGATGCAAAGGAATATTTAAAATGCCAATAGATAACCAGTGAAAATTTACCAATTTAACCATTTTATTCCACTCACTTTTTTGTTTTGTTTTTACCTCCCGACAATAACATTATACCTATCAATAACCACATTGAAACATTGCTGTATGAATCAGTACTTGATATAAACACAGATCTGAACTGTAGAAATAAAATCATGGGGTAGCACAGCAACAGAGCTGGATATGCTCAAGACACTTTCCAAGAAAAAAACACTGCTCTTAAGATCTGTTCTGAGAAAGGTGCTGCTTCATCAGCCCCAGGGAAGGCAGGATGTGTGCTCATGGAGCCGTCTCCACTCTGACCTCTGCATGCTCACAGAGCATCTCTGGAGAGGAAAGAGCCCTGCACCACCTGCTGCACGCCAGCCCCATGCCCAGTTCTGCACAGATGCTCAGAAAGACTGCAGAAACTTGGACAAGCTTTGAAACGATTTTGCAGTTAAAAGCAACCTATTACTGCTATTACAACACCTTTATCCTATTTTTTCTTACTTAGAGGTGCGAGTTTGGAGTTTGTAACATTAAGGCACTCATATTCTGGACATCCTTCCTAGTCTTCTGTGTGATCTCAGACAAGCCATTTGGTTTAGGGCATCATACTCCCTTTATTTTTAATACTATCATAGTCTTAAAATGAGTCATTCAACATTAAGATCCCACAGTAAGTTTGAGTGAGCTACCATAACTGCGGAAAAAACCACAAGCCTGTGCAGCATCCCACCCGAGGGCACTGCAGTTGCTAGAACTACCATGTTCTTTATCTAGATTTAGGTTGGGTCTATCCGCACAGCAAAGAATCACTCTATAAAGACATACCCTCTGCTTTTTTCACATTATTACAGCCCCCTGAGTACTTGACTTTTTCTGCCCTCCTCGGAATTGCATTATATTTGCTTGACACAGTTTGAGACCTGTACTTAGGTTTATTTGTACAACATTTTGTCTGATTCGACAGAAGTCAGATGCATTTTCTGCATCTCCCTGAACAATAATTTTCCAGCATTTCTCTTATAAATAAGATACCACTAAGGACCAAGTTCACGTCAATTTCATAAATAGGCAGCAGAAGCAACTCATAGCAATACAGAAATAAATAGATTTTGGTTTAATGATTTGTTTCCCTCCAAGTTGATAGATACTGCCCTGAAAGCTCCCATGCTGATGATCGGTTAACATTTCGGATGACTGCAGACCTGCACATTTTCAGTACCCACATCACCCATCCAACACCTGACTTCAAGAAGACTGAGTACTCACAAATCCACCCAAGTTAAAGCATGACAGCAATTCCTAAGCATTTTGAAAGAAATCAAGGATTTCAAGCAAGGCAAACAAATAGCATCTTTAAAAACACAGACATTTAAAAAAATCTGTGAACAGTCCACCCCAGATTTTCAAATAAAGCTTACCTCCCCAAAGTAATGGCAACTACCTGGCACTGTGAGCTTTTGAAAAAACAGCATTTTGTTTAACACTTGACATTTACTCATGGTTCCCATACACGTTGATAATGTCTTCATGAGCAAGAAGAAAGGAAAAGGAAATTTGCTTTCCTGTTCTATTCACAGCACACATTACTGTGTTCTTCAGGTTTTGAATGCTCTCTCAATGCTCAGTCAGCACACCTGGGTGACTGCTCTCTGAGGAAAGTATCTAGCTGAGCATCACTGAAGGGTGACAGGCAAAACAGGCGATAGTTAGGCAAAAAGTACTGTTGTAGATTTGCTGTAATTAATATTTGGCAACAACAAATAGTTATCACTTGGCAATGGGTTGTATAAAATGTAAGCTTGGGGTGCTGAACAAAGACAAGAAGCAGCGAACCACAACCACAAACAGTAGCTACTTTATCTGGATAAAGTTTTGAGTTATTTACATTTGTTAAGCATCTGATGTGAAAGCAAAAGCATGTTTCCCAAACTCAGCTATACCTTTGCTTCAACTATATCAAACACATAAATCTTAATTTAATTGTACACACAGAAACATTGAAAAACAGAGTAATAACGGAGTACTTAAGACCTGTTTACTTAAGTGTCAGCCCTGCGATAGCATAAATTATACTCTGTGGAGTTAACACAAAGCCTTGCTTTCTTACTACTATGCAGGGAGCCAATGGACAGTAAATAATAATCAATAATTATTGCATGTCATAGACCCCAGTTTAAAGTTTAGATTATATTTGTGATTGCTGTCTTACCTTCAAGGCAGTTTCAGCACGCCTAGATACTTAAAATATTACTTTGAACCTACTACATCTTTTGTTTACATTTAGTAAAACCTAGCTGTTTATTACAGATCATATTTTAATTACCTGATTTTAATTTACACAAGAGGTCAGGGAAGCTTCAATTTCTTCATGATAGCCAGAAATGACTGGACCTCCCAGGAATATATAATCATATATCACAAACTATTCCTGCTGTTTGCATCGTGGCACTCGTGCTTATTGCCTTCTAGAGGAGGTAAAATGTTCTTTACTGCCTACAAGCCAATAACAGGGTATATAAACTAAACAAATGCTCAAAGATCAGCTCCAACAGAGACACTGAAAAGGAAACGGTGACACTGTAGTTCTCCAGTCCCTGGACATAAACCTTCTTCTTTTCAGAAGCTAATTGCTCTTTCTCTCACTTTTACTTTGGCATCAGTGATACACTCTTTCAAATGCGGATGGTCGATTGCTTATACGTAAGCTTCAGTAATCAGTGCTTGCAAGAGAAGGGAGGCTGGAGAGGATTCACTCAGGGAACCATCTTGTTAGCATCAACTTTTGAACCTGAATCAGCTACCCAACACTTCTGAGCGTCAACAATAGCTTTGTGTTAGTTATTCACAAGGCTCTTGTGAATAACTAAGTTCTATCAAAGTGTAACAGCAGCTGCTTTTCTTCTTCCTCCTTCAGTATCTTTTTAAAACTTTATATTCCAATTCCTAGCCAACAGACTCATCTGTAAATAGTGCATCTGGAGTACACATCAGAATAAACTTCTTTATCACAGCGAAGATTTCCATTTCTAGCTTTTAAGGAGTCAAATTTCAGCTTTAAAATATCTGAACAATACGTTTGTGTCTCTCTGCAGAAATATCAAAATATTTCATCAACAAAAAAAATAGGAACTTCCTTTCTAATTAAGATGGATGACAGCATTTTCTCCAGTACTTCTTTGATACTCAAATTGCTAAGACGTTATTATTAGTGTTAATAATTCACATTATGTTATTGCTAAATCTACTTCAAAACTCTGCCACTAGACCCATTTTATTTTTGAATGAAGTCATAGCCTGAGGGCTATTTTGTCCCTAAAAGTGAGGGTCTTTAAAAAAACTTTAAGGCTACTACAAATGAGGCCATTCCTAATTCTTGAGAAAAACAAAAATCAAGTATTATTTGTGTTTATTCACCATCTAGATTCCCTTGCAGAACACCTGTCATGTAAACATTGTCCCAGAAACAGCTGGAGGCACAGAAATGCACACTGGGTACATAAAGAGTGCACGATGGCAGATCTCAGTGGTGCCACTCATCTTCATGAGTACGGAGGGAGTGATAACTCAAACATGACACAGCCACTAGCAAGTTATCCTGTCAGTACCTCTCATCTCAAGTGAAGACAGGTGTCATCAAGGATCAGGCATTACAGATGTTTTACCTTTACTAGGTACAGCATGTTCAACCGAATTTGTATGAAGAAGTTCATCTAGACTAGGGCTTCCTACAAAATACTGACAAGCAACAAGACTGTCTCATCCACAGTGCGCTCCGAAGAGTTTTCAGATTCAAGTGGGACTAAGCCACAGGCAGTCCACTCAAAGCAACTTGTACCTCACAGCCAGTAAGTCCATCAGGAAAAAAACAAAAGATGTCTTTTCAGTGTGGTAAGAAAGCCTTGGTGCTGTTGTAAAGCTGCAATGGAGAGGTCTATGTATGGCAGTCCCAGGTGGAGAATAAGGCTTGTGCAGAGCAATACATAAAAAACAAGAGACAAATGCCAGCAGAGTACAAGTCCACCAGATCCACTGCTGGCTGAGCCTACAGCTACTCGTTTCCCAGCCAATATCGATATGTGGAACTGGCTGCAAGCAGCTGGGAAACCTGCCATGCCTCTGTGGTGCTCTGATGTCTTTGCTCAGCAATTATTGCAGCAATTTCACATGCATCCCTAGGATCTGACTGCCTTTATTCATCAAAAACCAAACCGTAAACTGTACATCCCCAGGTCATGCACAATTGTGCACTGTCATTTATATACAGCGACCACTAAGAAAGTGTGTGTGATTATCAGAATATAACTGATCATTACCACCCAGAAATAACTGCCTAATAACTAGGACAGTAAAATGCGTATTTAGAAATGCTATTAAAGATGTATTTTTGCTCAGGCATGCTACATTTTTCTTTAAAATAAGCTTGCAATGCTGCAAGTAGAGTCTAGATAGAAGATCCTATTTATCAAAGGCCCGATCCTAGTAAAACAACTATATCCATTTTACAGCCAGTTTTGAGTATGAATCAAAGCAGTCCTGAATTTTGATATTTTATCTACAACTGACTTATTATACAACAGGTTGGAAAGTCACTTCACCTTTCTTCCCTAGTGTTTTCATCTGTATAATAAGCATAGTAGGTAGCAACAGCTTGCACTGCTAATATCACTTGAATGTTGCACTTGATAAATAATAGGGTTACTTTGATATCATGATACAAAATATAAGGTACTCTGAAGAAATTGTCTTGACATTTAAAGCACTCATTTAAAAAGGTGAGCCAGAACAGTAGACCAAAGTACTGAGTCACTTTTGCAGAGTCTGGCCTTCAGATCTCTTTCTTGATTCCTCATTCATAAAATTAGGATGAAATATAGTCCTGACTTGCAAAGATAAAGCCGAACTCCCTGCCACAAGCAAGCCAACTGAGCCAAACCTCTGGCATCTGGCTACACATCTTTCATTTCCCCTCTGAGCGCCCAGCTTTGCTGTCGCTGGTCTGATTTAAGTGTTGCTGAGCCTTGCAAATTTATCTGAAGAAAGTGGGAGCAGTAAGCACACAGCATTTCTGTGAATAAGGAAACATGACTGGGAAGAATGAACAGAGGAACTGGGAGCCAGGGGCTCCCGATTCCTGTTCAGGCCTGCCACTGGTTTACATGTGACATTTGTAAATCATTTGATCTTTTTATCAGCTTTTTCTACTCGTAAATGGAATGATAACACACTGTCATCTACCAAGGGAGTGACAAAATATATGCTAGCAGTTTTGAGGCACAAAGATGATGTGACAAACCACTGAAAACATAAATAAGGAAATTAATATTTCTGTGTAAGGCATACCAGGTATTTGCCATACAGCTTTATAAAGTTAGGTACTATAATGACTGCTGAGAGACTGAAAAAGGGTAATCAATTTTTAATTAATAACATAGCATGCTGTTAGCTAATTAAGACTCTATCCCAGCATGGCCATACATGTAGGACAGAATAAGGGTTGCCCACACAACATTTATTCTGTCATCTCCTAACTTCTTGGTGCTAGACTTCCCGCTCTTCAGAGAAGCTGCATCATGTACTGCAAGACAATAATGGGCGCACTGAGGACTATTTTCAAGGAAACATTATCTAAAATCATCTCCAGGTGCTAAGAGCAGCCTCCTCCTCCTCAAAAAAAAAAAAAAAAAAAAAAAATGTTTGTATAATTTGTCAGGAAAAGTGCATATAATTAGCATCAATCACTAGAAATATTCAAAAGGGGAAAAATCGGTAGGGACTAGCCATATTAACAGGGTATGTACCAATTATGCACTGACTTTTATCAAGAAAGATCAGGGATGACCTCTCCACTTGCCAACACAACGTGGAAAACGAAGACACCAAGTACCTCCAGGAGAGCAGCATCTTGTACCACAGAAACCTCACCACAGCCGCCACCTTCACACCCTGCCAACAGCCGCCCGCACCCTTACGGACGACGCTGGGAGAAACCCATAGCTAAACCCTCCTTTGCACGGGGGAAAGAAAAGAAAAGAAAGGAAAAGAAAGGAAAATAAAATTAAAGAAAATAAAATTAAAGAAAGGAAAAGAAAAAGAGAAAAGAAAAAACTCCTCTCTCCCCCCACGCCCGCGGCTTCACCCGGCAGCCCCCCTTGCCCCCTGGCCACAAGATGGCGGCCGCAGCGGGGCAGCCTCGTGCCCCCCGAGCCCTCCTGTCGCCAGGCGCTGACCCCAGCCGTCTCTGCCCCGACCTGCGGGCCGCATGGCGCCGTAGCCGCCTCTGCTCCCTCCTTGGCTGGCTAGATGGCTCCGTCGCCTTCCCTCGGGGCACAAAGCGCTGCCCCGACCGCCGAGGTCTCCGCCGGCGGCCCGGAAGCGTGGGGCCGCCCCAGGCTCCACCCGACCGCGGGGCTCCGCAGCCCGCCCCGGCTGCCGGAGCCTGAGGTGAACCCTCGCTGAAACCTCCCTCCTTCCTCTGCTCCCTGTCACCCCAGGGAGACACCACCTCGCGTGGAAACTGCCCTGAGGATGGAGATTTTCCATCCCTAGGAAGGTGTTCTGGCCCAGGGTGGTTGAACACCTCCTTTGAATTAGCGACATTAACGTTTTGATGTTTGAAAATCAAAAATTACTAAAGTGAGACAAAGCAGCTTGTGAGAGAGCTGACCTTCAGACTCAGTCAGGAACCACTGATCAATGCGGCAACTTTCAAGTTTAAAATGAAGGCTAGACTCACCAGGAGTTGCCTCTAAAATGAGCTTACAGGAAAGCTGAAAATACCTTCTGGAAGGAAAACAAACAAACAAACAAAAATTGTTTTTCAAAGAAAGCAAAGCTTTGACTGCGCTTCACCCATGGGTATGTCCTTCTCACCCATCTGAACCTCTGCATTCCCCTGCCCCACCAGAACTGTAACACCTAGTGGCTGATCTCAGAGAAATTTGTCAAAGGTTTTAAAGATCTTCAAAGGTGAAGTTACTTGGTATTGGTGTCAGGAATGCGGGTGGCCAAAGTATAGGAGATAAATGCTCAGCACAGCCCGAACTGAAGGAAATACAGCAGAGTGAATTCAAGCAGTTAGAGAAAGAAAAATTCACATCCATGAACAATCTTTATAGATGCCTCAGCACAGCAAAACCTTCACAGTTTGCAATCAACCACAAACCACAAATCTGCAGGAGGCTGGACTTTAAGAACTATTTCTTTAAAGCCTTTGCATGCTGCAGTCAGTCTGCAGGTCTGCCTGAAATACCTGAAAAACTGAATCATCATGAGCTGTTCCTGTTTCAGTCATCACACAGGTAGGAGTTTGTTTTTTAGTTGGTTGGAGGTTTTTGTTTGTTTCCCACTGGGTGCTTCTGATAACGAGTGGATGCTTCCAATGAACTTCTGGCCTGTCCTGGCCTACCACATAGAGGAAACCTCTAGCTACATTTACAAAAGAAAAATCCAGACTTCAGGCCTGTCAGGCTAGATGTACATCAGGATGAGCCTGGAATACTTCCCGTTGTACTTTTCTGCTCATTTTTCACTTCAGGTTTAATTTAAGTGACAGGTGTCTGGGTAATACTGCATTCTAGCACTGTATTTATGGACACATAACACTAGAGTGTCAGTGCTCTTGAGTTGGGAAAAGGAAGAATAGGAAGGAGATATCTGATAATGGACGAAGAGATATGTCAAAGATCAAACATTTAGAAATGTGGTATCTGAGTGTTTTGCCAAGGCAGCACTGCTTGCTGCTCCTAAAAGGTGGGTTACATGATGAGGGTGGATGTGGTTGGGATGTTTTAGCAGTCTGAGCCGTGACCATGATCATCACAGTAGAAAGAAAACTTCATAAAAGAAAAAAAAAAAGATAAGTGTGAATATATTTAAATATAAAAATAACTGAAGTGGAACTTGGCACTCTGTCATTACCATAAAAAATAAAACAACACAAAACCAAAACCAATTAAAAATTGACACTTGATTAAACCCGTTTTAATTCCTACAGTAAAATCTGATATTGAAATGAAGTATTTGCGTGCATAGGTAGATACACTAGCATGACTACAATGGGAGTCTAAAAAACTGGGTACGTAATCCTGAGGGAATTACAATAGTACATTTATTTCCATTTTGAGAGAAAAAAAAAATAAGCCTGCACAGTGGAAATTAGTCCTAAAAGGAAGGACTTGCTGTACTTAGAGTTTAACCCAAACAACAGGCAGGCTTCTACTAGCTGTAGAAAGGTACAGCTAGTACCTAGTTGTAGAAAGGTAGAACTAGTACCTCAACTGAGTCCCAGAGCAAGAAGCTCTACTCCACGTGGAGGCCTCGCTGGACTCAATGCAGGCTGCACGTGTGAAGGCTGGTGATGGTATGGGTGGAAGGTGGGGTGTCATCTGGGGTGAAACAAGAAGGATGGTGCTAAGTGTAGGGTGATCAGGGTAAGGCTGAAAGCAGTCCAGCCAGGAAAGGTTGCTGAGAAAATGAAGTTAGAGAGGGAATGTAATGCAGAAGTTGCCTTCTGTGAGGACTGTGCAGCTCTCAGATGGGCCACGTGGTGTAATGCAGACCATTTGGCAGGGAATGGGTGCCTTAATCCCTGCCTGGTGACAGACAGAGTACATTGGGGCTATGCTTTTAGTTAAACCTGCTTGAGCCTTTGCCACTGTGTTGAGTTGGTGTTGTCTGAATGCTGAGTTTTTCTGAGCCATGTTGCTGCCATCACAGTTTTTGAGACCATGGTTCTGGCCTGCCTACGACAACGATGTACTCAACGGGGGTAACAGGGAGCGTGGTGCGGGGCTCCGACTCATTGCAACTCCAGACAGTCTGGTCATGAAGGTTATCTCTGGCGAGAGGTACCATGTGCATGTAACTGGATACTCCTGCCAATGCCAGTTCTAGCCGAGACTCCTGCTGGCAAGTGAAGTTTGCTATGAAGCCTCTCATGCTGAGGGCCTCTCTACAAACCCAGAAGATGAATTGGATTTCCCCAGTTCTTTGACTTGGTAATGGCCATGCTTCGTATGTATCATAACGTGAAGGAATTTATCATTCATGCTGGAGATGTATGAATAGTCACTATTTCTAAGCAAGGAAAATCTAGTTAAATTATTAAACAAGTTTAGCACTTGTCATGAAGCAGTCCTATCTTAGAGGGAAAACAACCCCCCCCCCCAAAAAAAAAAAACATGCTGAAACTTGAAAAGCATGCCACTGGCATGATGTCAAGTGTTGTGTTCAGGTTGCGTGGGTGCCGTTAATATGAATTTTGAACTTCAATTTCATTAAATTTACTTCAAGTATAAGCTTCCCTCAAAACATTCTAGATTTATAACACTCATTTGGGGATAATTATATGTTTCTGTAATGCTTTTTAGCTTTACTTACTCAGTAATCTTCTTAAAGCTAATTTCTTCCTAATACTGTTTTTGTTTTTCCCTTTGTGAATATACTGCTGTTGTTGGAATAGTGGCTTCTTGTTTGGATATAATTGATGTTCAGTCCATTGCCAGTGTATCTTGCTGCATATATTCCGTGTTTGTTTCCTACAGGTCTGGTAAGGTTTGAACAACTTTTCAGGCTGTTAAAGAGCTTGAAGTGCTCTTGAAAGATTTATTCACAGTTCATTATTAACACTTCATTTACTCACAGCTTTCATTGTAAATTTCACTGATAATACTGTTCAGGTATCCTACAGCATGGACAGTATTGCTCTAATAGCTGGTGTAAGCAGTTGGGAGTATTGCATTTCATCTGATGCAGTTTGTTTTGCATCTTAGGAACTTGTATTTAAGTGGAGTTTTTTTAGATTCCTATTGTAGTTACGTTAGTGTATCTACCTGTTCACATGAATACTTAATTTTGATATCAGATATTACTGTAGGAATTAAAATGGATTTAGATGAGTGTCCCTTCTTCTTGTTTAGTGGAGAGAACGAGAAGCCAAGTGCATAATTTATTTCTAAATATTGGTTAAATCTTATGAAGAGATATCAAAGAATTAGGAAAATGTTCATCAGTTTGTATGATAGCTTTCAAGGAAGCAAGAAAATAGTTCTGGGGAACATCCTTTTGTTACTTAAGTTCATACTTGCTAAAATAAAGGAGATGTAGGAGGAAACGTGAGTCCAAAGGAAAAAGTTGGTGTACCCAATGTCTGTCAGTTAAGGAGAAAAACAGGTCATGTGAGGCAAATCGAATAGCTTCTTCCTCTAGTACCATTATGATTAAATTGGTTAATGACAGAGATGAAATATAAGCGAATATAAATATAGGTGGCCTGAAACATAAAAGCACTGCCAGTATGTCACAAGAATGATTTGTAACAATTTTTCATTTCATTGTTATATTAAAAAAGTCTGCTTCCTCCCAGAGTGTTCTTGGTGGTCACAGAAGAGTTTTATAAAGTTTTGAAGAAACTTCAGATACACTATAACACCCAAGTAAATTTAAAAAAATAAATTAAAAAAGTCACTGAATGGGTATAACTGAGAGCAAGAATGATTTTTTTTTCTTTTTTTCCTCATCTATGCAGTACAGTTTTTATCCTTGTGATTTAGCTTTTAGCATGCACGTGCAGGTAACATTAAACCTCAACGTTTTGCTTAAAATTCTACGGGTTTCTTGACATTTAAGTCTTGTAGCAACAAACTGAACTTATCACGGTGTGATTAGAAACAAGTGCAAATACAGTTTATAGCATAAGAAAGTCAACACCACAATGTAATGCCATGCAGCAGGCTACTTTTACATACTTGTAAAGGTAATACCTGATGTGTCTTGTCTGCGTCTTACGGTAATTGCTGGTAAATATGAATTTTTAATGCTGCCATCATGGTTGTTTTATGCCTTTGTTTGAAAATCTGTCTTGAAGAACTACACTGCTAATAAATCATTTGATGCAATGCCCAACAGGATGTTCTTAGAAAAAATTAGATTGAATTGATTTCAGCTCAAATCCCATTAAATAGACAAAGCAGTGGCTGATGGATTATAAGAAAAGCTTGGTCATAAATGAACTGCTGGTTTGTATTCCCCATCTGCAACCCACAAGCAAAGCGATGACCAGAAAGACAAAAAGTTGTTCGAGCCAGTTCAGACCCCCAAGAGCAGAATACTGCCTTTGATTCCCTTCACTGAAAGCCTCGCTGGATGCAGATGTGCTGGTTTTGTTACACCTAGGTTACTCACTGTCTTTGGGCTCTATTCTTGGCTGATGAAAGTCAAGTTTATCCCTTCTTCACTCTCCTCAAAGTCTGTGGACATACCTTGATATATATATATATGAATATATCACTCTTTTTTCCTTTGTATGATATAGTATGTTCTTTTCAAAGTGTCAGAATGTCTGCCAGTATGTCTGGCAAAGTAGTGACTGCTTGAAGCACATAGAAGTAATGATTGGGTCCTTTATAAAAAACATTTATTCAGAATGGTCTGGAAGATAAAGGAAGGGGATGCTTGAGCCGTGTTCTTGAAAAACAGTGAATGTACGTGTTGCAGGGAACAGGGAACGACAAATTTAAGACAACTTTGTAGGATTGTGGCAGCATCTGGTGATTTAGAGCTAATGAGTCTTATTTACCTCAATGTCTGGGGTTGCACCAGGAGATACCCAGGTTTGTAATGAAACGAGCATGAAAGTGATGTGCGTCCCTAACCAACAGCCTGCAGCCACTTCTCTTTGACTGAGTGTGCCTGGGAGATTGGGGTGGCATCATTTTCACCTCAGTAGCCATGTAACATGATGCAGCCCTGACATTTGATTTGTTGGGGACTATATGTAGTCATTCAAAGCACACTTATTGTACTGTAATGGCTTCTTAAAACAGTGATGGTTTGCAGCCTCCTCCTGTTAATTTAGTAATGAGCACAGAGTTCATCTAGTCCAGATTATGGTCGGTATTCTTCAAGTAAAAAGAATCCTTTTCAGATACAACTCAAGCAGATGAAGCCAATAATGTGCCTATTACGGAATATTTTCTAATAACATGAAGTTTAAGCACTTCGTGGTACACTTTTCAAAGACAACTTGTCAGGTGGCAAAGGAATTATAAAGCACCTTTCACCGGAATGATCTTATTCACTTTTTAATTGGAGCTACTCAAAACCAGGTTGTACAAAACACTTCAAAATGAACAGCTCAGTCCTGTCAGAACAGAAGAAATAGACCATGCGACCTAAGAGTTTTTTTTTTTTTTTTTGCTAAAATTATAGTTTAATTTGCCAATATTTTACTTTTCAACTAATGAGAAAATCTAACAGTTCCTGTTTCAGAAGCAGTTTAGGCATACATCACTTTGCCATTTACCTGCAGGTAACTACTTGCAAAGAGAGATTTCTTTTTTTTTTTTTCATTTTTTCATTATTTGCCTCTGCCTGAGATATTTGCAGGGCTTTTCTCAAGCTTTTTTTTAGAATGGCTATTGTTGAATAATTGTTGTTGTTGTTGTTGTGTCCTGTCCTCCCCCGCCTCTTTTTTACTCTCACTGATTTCGTATCAGTAAAAAACAAGTTTGTAGCATCTGCCACCCAGCAAAGAACTGACGTTAGAGTCCCGTGAAGGAAAACATGAGATTATTTAAACTAGTTAGCGGTGCAAATTTACAGAACAGAAACAAAAGGTTGGTAGCAGTGATACAAATAATCAAAACCTGTTAACTCCTAAAGTGGATGGTTTGCACAATTAATGAATAATATTTCAAAACTCAAGGAGAGGTGGATTTGGGTTGCTGCGTTTCTAAGTTCTGTCCCTGCTAAACATATACTGTAATATGCTAAAATTTCATCAAACCGAGACACAGATGATTATGCAGAAATTCATTGAGGTGTAATTACTGTAATCCTCAAAATAACTGCCACGAGTCGATTGGCAATCCTAGTTATTGAACTACAAATTGTGGAGGGAAAATATGCCATGATTTGAGACTGGCCATGCCGAATGTTCTGTCTGATAACACCTCGGTCTGCTGCTAATAATGTCCCCCAAAAGCCCTCCCCATCCTCAAATTGCAGTGCTGAGAGGTAATAATAGGTATTTTGTGGAACAGGAGAGGTAGGTTCAGCCCAGAAATATTTGTGACCAGTCTGTATTTCCACCCCCCAACAAACCTGTGGGAGCGGCTTAATGCTCGGCTCTGCTCATAAAGGGAAGAACTGGAATCTGAAGGAATGTTGCTTCTCTTCTTGATTGTTTGCCTATAGGTCGCATGGAACTGTTTTGCTTTGTTTTCTCCAAAAAATAAAACTCAAATGGCAACTTTCCTGAAGGTCGGCTTGCGAATCTCCGACCTCGGTGCCTCCCTACACACAAATCATCGCGCCTCCTGCTGCATCCCAGCTATTAACTAGGTGATGCCCATCTGAAGTTGGAAAACATATTTTATCTCTGTTGCAGCTGCTGGATTATCTCAGTATTCTGGGGAAAAATAAATAATAAATAAATGAAACTGATTGAGGTGCACAGAACGTGGAAGAGGGGCAGGTCAGAAGAAGCCGCAGCTGGTACCTGGGTTAGTGCTGCAGCCGGTGGGGCAGAGCTGCAGGGGTGCGGGCGGCGATGTGACTGGGGAGAAAGGAGAAGAGAGTACAGCACTGAAGGCAACCTTAAAGAGTTGCTTGTTCAGCATACATTTTGTATTTTTAGTTTTAGTTTTTTAAGCGCCCATATGTAGGCGGATGCTTTGAAAATAGGACAGCGTGATGAGAATGACTGTTAATATTAAACATATTAGGTAATAGCTTTGCATAAAGTTGAATTTGAAAAATGACATTTTTTTTCTTCCTTTATTTTGCAAGAGTCTTGTGATATATTACCATGATTGGTTTCAGTTAAGTACAGTTTGGAAACCCCTTATTGTTAAATCATTTCCTTCCCTTTTTATAGACTTTTTTTTTTTTCCCTCACATCTCCTGCCTCTCTGGGGGTAAATTCGCACGTAGCCAAGAAATGGTCCCGTCATTTTTAAAAGCCCTTCAGGAGGGAGAGAGAGCTAGAGAGAGATGCTCAGTCAGGAATGCTTTTGCACATTCAGCCTCTGCTGGCAGGTGGAACCCCGCGGAACCTGACGTTTTGGAGAGCTGTGAAGCTCTGGGTAGCACTGATCCATTTTGTAGGGTACGTAATAACATCTTAATTTACTTTCTGTTGGAAAATAACAGGGAGAGAATTTTCTGTCTGAATATATAATGTATGAATGACTGCTTTTGAGACACTGATACATAAATTATAGATAGCCTTTCAGATTCCGCCCTATGTATTATTAATTAAAAACTAAAGATCTTCATCTACACCCAAGTTGCACCCTGATATTTAGGCCACTGGAGAACATATTGCAGTGTTGCCGACTACGCAGCCCAGGCAGAATGCACTCAGATGCTGCCTTTCTGTCATTTATGGGGAGCGGTTCAGTACACACATTGCCCAGAACCTTTTCCTACTGGAGCGGACAGCAGAGCTTTTGCTTTATGAAGAGGAGGCGTGAACAAGAATGAACTGATGTTATATTTTCTTTAAAACAGTAATAAAGAAAGAAATATTTATATCATGCTTTGCCTAGATTATATAATTTCCCACATGGCACGGTGTGCTCCAGGAGATCTCTTTCTCTCTCCCTTTCCCTCCTCTCTCTCTTCCCACCCCCTCTTTACGATAGATTTTAATGTTACTTGATGGGTGCTGTAGTTGCCTGTGAGATTCTTTCTCACTTGGAGGCTTAGAGAGTAAATGGTGAAGACAGTCAAAATTGTCTGATATTCCTAATAGCTGAGCCTCTGAAGTAAAATCAAAGAGATCAGAAATCACGTAATCCCAGCAAGCCACAGTATGTGGCGATTCCTTTTACGTTAAAACACAAACAGCCTGTCTTAGATGACTAAAATGTTGGCTAGCGAGTACAGATTCATATTAAAGAATGGATTTAGGGAATGTCCAGTGCCTGGGGGGTTTCTTGTGACCCGAAGAGGATGTGCTATAATTGACAAATAGTCTCAAATTCATCGTGTAAGGCAAAATACAATAAAAGCTGTTATCCAGCATGTCTACAGTCACAAGTTTAACAGCTATCAGAATGTCTGCCCAAGTCTGCATGATACTTGAAAACATTTTTTTTTAACTTGTTTTGCATGGAGACCTACAGACAGCTGTATGTTTGTTTACGTTGTATGAAGCAGTGCTCAATTCCACAGTAATGTATGTTTTTGTGGTTTTTCGCTTTTGCTGGCAGAATTGGTCATGCTGGGACCATTACACAGAAGAGGCACGAATCTCATACAAAAGGAACAGAACACAAATAAAGATAAATGCAAGCTACAAAACACTGCCTAGAATGAGAGCTTCACACATCCTGTAGCTCTTGCGGTGGAAACAGAGAAATTCCTCGAGGAGTGGACCTCCTTCAAAACCTGCGCAGATCTGAGGTGCTTATTGTCTCACGAACCAGATCTTGTCACAGCCTCCTTAAGCAAAATTTCCAAAGACTCCAGGGGAATTATCACAGCCAGACGTAACTCCCTGAAGTGCATACATGTTAAATTAAAATAAAAATTGGAAGAGGATTCAGTGTGAGGGCTGGCAGGTTCAATCATTATTTCTTGTGTATGAAAAGTTTACGTTAATTAAAAGATTTTCTTTAAGGGATTTCACAGCACTGTAGAAATACCCAAATTTAATTTAAGGACAATGACAGAGTTTTTCAATCAACGTATGGAACAGAGGGAAAAGATCTTTCTGCAGTGTTTCTGACAACTGAGCTTAGTGAAAAAGGTTTTCAAAAGTCAATCTAAAAAAGAAAAGGGAAAGTTATGCATTAGCAAAATAAAAATCATCAGTAATCTCGCAGTACGGCTTGTGAACGTAAGCCTGCATCCTCAGTGCACCTTGATGTCTTTAAGGATTTCACCTAGGGAACTGGTCTGGGGCAGTGAGAGTACCATCCACTTGTTTCCTTTTAGAGGTGAGCAGGTAAGTGCCATGTGCTGGTGACCCAATCAAAGAACATTTCCCCCATTGTCTTTCTTGGAAGCAGCTGCCTTCCTGAGCTCCCCCTTATATGCAAGCATCTTGTTTTGAACTGGAGTCCAAGTGGCAAACAGCCCTCAAGTGAATATATGAATGAGTTTGTCTTTTTTTTCTTGCTGAATAGTCCTCTACATCCCTTGCAGAGACAAATGAAAACAGAAGGAGGGATCTGGGGCATGATGCTCTGTCAGCCTGCGGGGGGATGGCTGCTGGGACTTGTAGGTTGCCTAACACTTTATCCACGCATTCGGCCAGTTGGCAGCTGTTGGAACAGAAGGGCCCAAACTGGACCAAAAAAGCAGGTTTCTGAGGTCTGTCTCACTGCACAGCCCAAGCACAGTGGCTGCCTCCAGCCCTCGAGGCTCTTCTCCCTTCTGCATCACCTCCTTCGCTGCAGCCTCCTTCCCCGCCTCCCATACCGACAAAAAGAAGAGGGCAAGGGGTGGGCTGTGCCAAGGTGAAATAGGATGTGGCATTGTGGGGGATCGAAAAGCACTGCCCCTTTTTCTGTTTCCATGCTCTGGGAAGCCCACATCACCAGAAGCTGTTCTCTGTGAGGAACCCTCAGGGGCATGGTGATTCAGAGCCACAGCACTGAGTCATAGTTCATCGAAAGTGACTTTCACAAAATACTTCTCGTGCATTTTCTAGCTAAGCAGGGTGGCAGGAAGGTCAAAAATTATGCTGATCCAAAGATTAATGGAAACACATCTGAAGTTCCAGTACTTAGAAGCAAGAAGTTTGAAAATGAGATTGAATCTGGGACATTGAGTTTAGGACAAGACCTCAGATACAGAGGATGGAAGGTACCTTTCACCTTTATTTTCAACCTCTGATGCCGTCAGGGACAATATTCTGGCCTGGATGTTGAAAAAAAACAAATTCAAAATTACAGTGCCTTTCTTTCCTGCTTCCCTGTGCTCCAGGCGAGGACAGAAGTTAGCTTTCCTCCTCTACCAGTCACAAATCAGACCTTCTGCCATCACTTCGTATATGCAGGAATGCACACGAGTACTCCTGCGTGTGAGAGCACTGGACACATACCTCTCACCCACCTACTTTAGTATCCTATCAGCAAACAGATTATTCTATTTTCAGTCTGTGAGAAACAAAGTTGTGTTTTTGCAGAAGAGAATTATTTTTCTTTATTCCAAGTAGTTGTGCAGTCATAATAAGGAGAAATGCTAAGCAGAGAAGTGGACAGGAGAAGGCCTCACTGCTCCAAAATAAGGGAGAAGCTTGAGAAAAAGAGGATGAGCAGTGTGGGAACACTAAAACAAAGATCACAAGTTCTCAAAACATAAGAAAGGAAAATTAAAGGAGTGAAAAAAAGAAAAATTGTACATAGATGGTATAGAGGAGAATCGAGTAGCTTGTGAACCTGTAGTACTCAGCCAGTGAGGGAACGGGAGGTGATCAGGCGTCGGGTAACAGGGAATAAAAGGTTATGAGTTGTTTACTAAAATGTGCTCCTGAATGACAGGACGCCCGGCATTGCAATTGCAAATAAAATAGCTTCACAGAAGGTCCTGTCTGAAGAAAATTATTTGAGATTTTTCTCACAAGTCTCATGTGCAGAGTTTTATGGTGCATGTACAGATATGAAATCAAAGGATTCAGGCATTGCTGACATTCCCATCATGTTCCCACGCCTCAGAATAAATTGTTGTGTTTTTTTTGTTAGCACACTGCAGTTCTGTGGGGCTTGCCTTTTGAATACACTGCTTCAAAGCAGGTTTTTGGAAATAGCTATTGTGGCAGCAGGATGCCGAGTGGTGTGTGGGCTGTGTGAAAGCGGCTCAGATGTGGAACTCCAGCAGCATGGCTCGCGGGGATTATCAAGCACCAAGCAAGCAATGCAATAAAAGCTGCAAAGTAAAGGCAGACACTCTCCGACTTCCACGGTGCAGAAGACCAACACTTGCTCCTCCGAGCCTTGTCACCCTGTCACGTTGTACAGAACAGGGAAGATGAGCAGTGGTGCACAGCAACTGTGCACAATAATGTATGTTTGGAATCCTTAAAGGTATAGCCAGGTTGTTGTCACCAAAATGAGAACTGTGGTGCACACGGAGCAGCCGTTTAGTCATGTATTTTTTTGTCTCTGGTTGTGGTGAGGGCTGCTTTAAGAGGAAGAATAGTGCCGAGGCAGACAGCCTAGGTGAAAGCCACAGTGCAATGTCTGTTTCCTAGTATTTAATGAAAGCAGCTGGAAACGGAAGGTTTAACTTCAAAAGCCAAGCGAAAGTAAACCTAAAAATGCCATAATTGTATTCCAGACTGCTGTTCTTTCTGGAATGTTGTAGTGTTTTATTGATCTTTTCTCTCCTTTTGTAGCAGCGTAGTTAATCAACTCTACTGAAACCAGTGGGGGAAGATTCCTATCAGCATTTGTGGATATTGGATCAGTCCTTTAGACCTGGAAGTAGCTTAGATGTGGAAGGGCACAAAAAGAAATGTGGAAATATAGAAATATATTTATATACATATATTTAAAGTGTTTATACACACATATATACATATATGCATATACACTTCCTTAAAATATTTCTGAACCAATCATGTACAGTGAATGCTTTTTGCAGGACAGTGGATTTCATGGCAGTCGTTTGTTATGCTTTTATTGCAGTGCTGTTTGTGAGTAATTTGGTACCTTTCTTGCCAACTAACCCCGTGTCACACCACATAAGCCACCTATTTTGTATCCAGGTCACAGATATTCAGGTGGGCATACCTCGAATGTATTGCAGAGCCTTGTAACAAGGTGTTTTCCTCCTGTGTCTTTGATTAACTAAAATCTGGGCAGCTCAGATTTGAAATACATTAGAGGTCGTTTTTGTTGGTGGTGGTGGCTTTTTGTTTGTTGGTTTTGCTTTAATCGACTCATTCTAAGGAAGTTTATATATTTAGTTAGTCCCTTGTAGGTGCAGAAAGTTGACACCATGTACATAGATACGTGTATGTGTCTGTGGATACTACACACAGGATTTTGTTACGCATACTGGTTGTATGTCTCTCTCCTGTTTATTCTCGAAACATTGAAGAGGAAAGTGGTTTTGGGTTAAGCGGTTAGAATTATGTATATGGCAGACGATTATGTTTAAGCAGAGATCTAAAAATGAGATTGCAGGAAAGCTATAAATATTGGCCATATTTTGAAGTGAATAGACATAGCACTCCTTCCCACATCCAAAGCTGCCACTTTATATTTGGAAAGAAAAGTGATACCTTGATGCAGCACACGCATGTGTTTCCTTTGCTGAGTTACCTCCTTGTTCAGTGAAGACATCAGTCTTGCAACTGACCGTGCTGATTAAACTGCAGGGAAAAACTCCTGTATTTTTTAAATAGAGCAGGCCTGTTCCCGTTATCAGGATGTTGCGATGGAGCCCAGCAGATGTTCTGCCAACAGAACGTTGCAGCTCACCTGGATATTCCTGTATGAACACCAAAAATGCACTCGATACATACGCATACTACCCTTTGATATGAAAACATAACACATTGAACAATTTAGTCTGCAGGTGGGGCAAAGGCTTCCTCTTGTCTGAAGAGTCAGAAACTCCTACAGAAACTCCAGCCCGAGTCCTGAGCCACCGACACGATTTGTAACGTGAACCTACTGCAGGCCTCGGGAGATGATCTGGTTATTCAGACAGAGCAAGTACCAAAGATATGAAATCAAAGCTCCAAGTTAATACATTTTTCAATTAACTTATTGCTGTTTTTTTTTCCTATTTGAGCAGCATTGCTTTTTATTTAAATGAGTTGCATGGCCCCAGCAAGGCAGATGGGTACAGATCCTGACCTATGTTATAGGGTAGGTTGGACACTGTGAGATGACATTTCAGTGCCTTATTTACTGCAGGGCAGAGGACAAAAAGACCTTGTACCACATGGTAAACTTGCAAAGCAGAGTCTGGGTGAAGAGTCACAGATGCCTCACTGCAGAGTAGCTATGATGCCAGCTCCAAAATGCGTGGGCTTATACTCAGGTGATTTAGGGCCCTTAAAATACCTCCTTTCATCATCACGTTTTTCTGAGTACTTTCATTAGAAGGATTAGGACAGTAAGAGCTGAAGTTCAGTTCAGCTGAACCACAGACTTCTCTGAATCAAGTCTTTTGTCTGATCTGAACAATAAAAGGTCTTCTGATGGAGCAAGTGAAATGCTCAGTGCAAAGCCCCTACCTGCATTCTTTTGTTTTCTGTGAAGTTTTTGAGTGCTTTTCCTCCATTTGTGATCGGGACACTTGAAATGTCCATCAGAAAAGTCAGGAACTTCTGTTTCTTTAGAAATGAGAACTGAGATGCTCACTGAATGTACTGACTGCAGTGCCTGAGCCACAAGAAAAAATATCAAATACTATGAGATTTTCCAATATCACAGTGAATTGGCTGAGTTGCAGAAGCAATTAAAGAGAGGCTGTCCTAGGCACTGCACAAGGGATGTCCTATAGTTAATACGAGGTAATATATGGCTTTTTTGTTTTTATTTTTATTTATTTATTTTTTTGGTAATAGAAGAATCTTAGCTCTCTGCACTACTCCTTATGCCAATCTATGCTGTTGTAGGTGGTGAGAAAAGGAAGACTTATGCTTGAAATTACCATTTCCTAACAGATTGAAACTCAAAACTGGCAAACTTGCCCATTCATAGCAGCTATTTCTTCAAAAGTGTAGGAATGAGAAACCAAACCTTTCAATTTTTTATGACCTGTGGCAATTTTTCCAATTACATGAGACAGTAATCGTGCAGGATGACATTGGGAAAGATACGTAAAGGACATGAGCACTCATCAAAATAGTGCAAGCAAGCACAGTTTTATGGCAGCCTACCACTAGCTGGAGTCAAAGGTGTAAGTGAAGACACTTGACTTTAAAATGCCCCAGTACTTTCATCCCCACTAATTGTCAGGCCCAAGATCAACATCTTTTGACTCCTGCCACATGTACAATGGCTGTCGGGCTGAGCAGAGACCATAGCCTGGCTGTAGGGCTTGTTAGAGCTTAATTGTCCTCTCCGGAAAGCAGGGAGACAGCACATGGCCCTGTGTTCATATTGCATCTGTTGCAGTCAGGAAGCATAACCCTATTGGCACCGAAGCAGTAGTCCGAGAAGCCAGCAGGCCTCTCCGGTGAGGTGTCAAAAGCCACCAATAATTTCACCAGCAGAAGCTGTGCAATTGTTGAATTCAAGACGCAGACATCTCACATACACATTATCCACACTGTTTCTTTTTTTCACCACTGCACTTAGGTTCTGATCAGTCTGATTAGATGGATTCTGTTCCTGACCCCCTGCCATTTGCTTCTCTTTCCCTTCCATCCTTCATCTCTTGCCCATCTTCCCCATTCCTTTTGATCTTTTTTAATTTGCAGGAAAATACACAGTTACCACCATAACAACATCAATATTATTAGGGAGACGTGTCTTTGATCTTTTTTCCAATAGAGTCAATGCAGAAAACTTCTCATTTGTGCCGAAGGGGTGTTCCACACATCTTGCCACTTTCATGAACTTCAACTTGGCGTTTTACAGTCTTGTTTAAGAGATCACTGAATACATTTCGAACGCTACCACTACAAACACAAGGTATCAGAAAGGACAGCAATCTTCGGTGGAACAAATCCAAGCAGTGGCTGCTGAAAGTTGCAAATTTTTATTCTCAGGGCATGTTCGGTTCCCTTAGCGTTAGAATAATCAGAAGTATTTGCTGTCGTTCATAAAGACATTTGTCGAAGCAATATCAAATATTTGGAGAAGCACAAGTACAGAAGGTCTGTTGCTTTATTTCATATTAATTATAGCCGCATTGTCTATATTTGTGCAAACGCAAAATGAGAGAATTCCTTTTCTGAAAGGACTTCTGCTGTAAGCAGAGTAGGTCCCACACAGACAGAACAGAAACAGGAATATAATGGAAGAAATGTTATAAATTATTGTTTTCCTATTTTACTCTTGTTTTATATAAATCTTAACAACTAGTTAGCTATTTACTCTCCCCTTTCCCATATTGTTACTGCAACCTTTTTCAATGTCTTCATTCACTTTGAATATCTTCCTATCTTTTCAACAGCAAAGCATCAAACTAATGTCACATTAAGCCTGCTTTCTATGTGAAATGTTTCAGTGAAATCTTATAAAGACTTCACTTATCCTCTTTAGTCCCTGTATAAATAGCATAGCCATTTTTTCCTTTGTCAATCTTAGAGGCTCTCCGCAATTTTTGAAGCTGTGCAGGCTCCCTCTGGTGGTCAACTGCCACTGGCAAGCTTAGAAATACTTTCAGGAACGGGGAGGTAGATTGGAGGAGTTCAATAGGGAGGTTAATCCTTACATTTTGCTCTTTATTTCTGTGGAGTATCATTAACAATGTAAGTTAATATAAACATAGAAATATAGTTGGATTAAGTAATAAGTGCACATAGATATAGAAATATAAAACTAAATTTGTCATGATACTCAGTCTTCTAAGTTAAGACTACTATTTCATTTACAAGTAGTTTGGTATCTTAGTTGCTAACGTGCAAACCAAGCACTGTTTCTTCCTCTCAAAGACTGCAAGATAAGGAAAGTTCCTTTTAGCAGAATTTATCATCAGGCAATGATATCAAGGCTGAATATGAAACAATCATCTTGCCCCCGTTTCATGTTTCCATCTTTCCAGATGCTGTTTTCACTTCTTCTCCATTTGTGATTTAGTCCTCCAAGGCTGGAATGTTTAGAGAGTTTGGTCACTGAGCCTTCATCTCAGCAGATTTGAGCTTTTGTCATGCCCTCTATACTGCAGCTATTTTGATCACATACAAACCTTTTTTCTCTTCCTTTCTTGAGGGGGACAGTTTGCAGTCCATATAAGATATGCATCATAAAGCCAAACATAGCTGTGTTGCCCATTTTCCTGATAAAGATATCAGGCTTTGTTTATTAAAAAAAAAAAAGAAAAAAAAAGAAAAAAAAACCAAGCACATCTTGAACGCTTTTATTTCTGTAAAGCATCTTTCAATATTTTGTTATTTTTATCTTGTGTTCTGTAAGTTTTAATGGCACAGTTCAAAGACTGAATGTGAACTGTGAAGCATTTCTTTGGTTATTTTTTTTTAGGCTAAACCAGTGCCAACTAAAATCAGTGAAAGCCATGGACTTCATCAGAGGGAAATCTTGCTCTTAATTTACTTGCATTCAGAACTTAAAAGATAAAAAATCACCTCCCTTCATGGCCTGAGATAGCCAAGTGCACCTCAAAACAAATCTTCACACAGAAAAGATGTGTTTGATGGGTCCTCAGTGGAATAACACCACTCGTGGCTCAGCCATGGAAACAAGCGTGTAGGGACTGGGTGGCAGAAGAAACCCAACGAGATGCTCTTTACCAAATATCCCAGTTTCAAGCCAAGAGCCATGTTCTTCACCCCACTTTCCCTGTCTACTGTGCGTTGCAAAACATGTTGCAATGTCTTTAGCAGGCCGTTCGACCAAAACCACTGCGGCCACAGCTGCAGGCATGTACTGCCAAGTAGGACACACGAGCTCTAGCCACTCGCCATAATTTTGCTGGTGTGTACCCGTCACTGGCAAATGCATAGCTGAGCAGGGCTGCAATACCACACTTCATTCTGAGTCACAGCCACCCACCACCTTGTGAAGCCTACCTGAGAAGGAAATAAGGGGTCTTGTGTGTCCTGTCTGCTAGGAGACAGCTGGGGTCGAGCAGGGAGAATCACTGCAACAACTCAGCAACTTGGTCATTGTTTATTTACATGGTCAGGGATTTAGGGCTTGGATGCTTGAAGCTGGAAAGATTTCTTCCATGCTGCATCCCCTTCCCAGGAATATACTTGGCAGACAAGGACATTTGAAGTACCTCTATGGATTTGACACAACTTGGCCCTACAACCAGAAGAAAAGCTGGTCTTTCAACTACAGGGAACGGTGCACACTGTTTGGGAAGGCAAATTCAGCTGACTGTACACATATTCCCACTGGTTTTGGTCCCTGTGCCCCCTCAGCAGGAGATAGGATTGAAGGAGACACTACACCCGTCATCTAGAAAAGTGAAAGACAAAAAAAAAAGTGCCAATTGCCTCTTTGCAGTTACCTAGTATAGGGCATAAAATCCTTAATTTCTTACATTGCATTACAGAAGTGATCTGAAAGCACATTTTGCCTTGGTGTACATTGATGCTTCACCAAGTTCATTGGTGAAATGATGCCAAAATTCTGACTGTGGTTAATCAAACTGAGCTAAGAACTGATCATAAGCCAGACTGAGCAATTCTGAGGTTTTCTGAAGTACTCTTGAAAAGAAATCCCGGGAAAAAAATAATTGACAGAATATATCTGACATTTTCTTTCAGTATGTACATGCTGTACTGCTTCTGCCATGTGTCTAGTTATTCCTTATGAAAATTCTGCTTAGCTCTCAGACTCCTTTTGAATTAAGCAGGGAGAATTAAGCAGGCAGACTTAGAACTATATTGTTCTTAGAATTCTGATTCATATTTAAGCATGGGAAATAATTTTTTTGGTTTACAAGGATGCAATAACATTGCTAAAGATCTTAGCATATGTTGACTGAGATTTTGTGTGTTTGTTTCTGAGCATGTTAAAAGGTCAGCTCCCCGACTACTTCGAGAAGAGAAGACTCTATGAAGCCAATAAGGCTCCATTGTGTCCAGCCATGTCAAGAATGAAGGGAAAACTTCCCTAAAACAAAGGAGGCAACTACTCTTTGCAGCAAAGGACCATCTTTGACATTCATTAACATGTTCCTATACCCATGGGAAGTCTGATCCACACGTCTAAACCATTCAGGTGACTTCTTCCAATTATTTCAACAGCTTTTGGATAGATCCTCAATTTCCTCAATGGGATTTACATTTTCCCAGTAACAGATCCCCAGGCTTTCAATAGTCTATTGGGAAAAGTATAATCTAATAAATATTTACTTTAATTTGCAAAAGGTGCAAAGAAACAGGCTGTGAACTCTGGAAAATTATTGAGCTAAGGACCACCTGTATTCTGTTTGTAGCTCCTAGGTCCACAAAATTTCATCTCATAGGAAAATGAGCTGTTTGCCATAGCCAAACTATTGGAATCTGAATATGGTCCACAGATCTTAACCAATTCAGAAGTGAACATATCCAGTAAACTTGAAAGCCTCTTCCACATGCTGACAGGAAAAAGAGCTCACAGCGAAGGATTTTATCTAATTCGTACTGTTTATGAGAATGAATGCTATCAGTTCCAGCTCAGCGAGGTGCGGTGACTTATCTTCCCTCTCTCGCAACGCACATCAAATTCAAATCAGAGTTCAGGTAGGGTGGGCACGTCTTCTCTGATAATCTAATATAAAGGTAGTTCTCAGTGGAGATTAGAAAACCTATATACAATTTATACAGAAGGATATCTCTCTTCTTATCTAGACTATATAAAAACCTTACTTAAGGAAACCCTGTGTGTGGCCATAGTTGTTCACTCTGCGAGCAGAGATGTAGAAAGAAGAAAGCAGGGGAAGTCACATCAAAAGCATCAGGAACAGCAGGAGAACTGAGGCAGTTTTTGAAGCTAGTTTCGTACACTCATTTCTTTTTTAATTGCTTTGATCTTTTGAAAAGTCCATGTTATGCACTGAGAAACTGGAAGACAGAACACTCACATTGCTGCATGAATTCAGCCGCTGGACTGGAGGTGAAATAGATGAACATTTCTTTTTCTTGGTGTGCAGACTTTATTAACAGAAGAGCAAGAGAAAGTAGATTTTAATATATTTTTATTAGAACATTAGAACATTCGATATTGCATTTTAGGCGGTGTCATGAAAGATGATTTTTCTGATTACTTTTGTGATCGGTTAGGAATATGGGCTGGTTGGGAATATAAGAGCCAGGATGAGAAAGGGACATAAATGCTATGCTGTACTGGCCCAGTAGTATTTGCTCAGTCAGTGTGAGCATCAGCTGGCTGTTAGTGGCATGTGGAGAAGCACCTGTGGGTGCTACACAGTCTCTGCATTGGTGCAGGAGAACACTTGGTTGAGCAGCTTTTGGTTGAGAGTATTTCTGTGGAGGTACTGAGCTGATGTATGGAAACTCCAGCCGTGCATTGTTTACCAAAAATAATTGCTCTCCGGGTGATTTACTGCTTTTTTGCTCTGCTTTTTCCTATAGCCAGGACTTCAGCCTTCCCTGAATGAACATTGTATGACAGGAAGGAAGAGGTGTCACCTATGAGGCAGGACAATGTTTATTATAGGGAAGGGAGGCTCCTTTATCATTGGTCCCCTTTATTATAGGGAAAGGAGGGACCAGGGCTCTAGTCCCTCTGCCCAGAATTCTGTATTATCTAATAGCTGTTGTATAGAAAACTGCAAAAATGGTCTTTTCAGCGTGGACTGGGCCTGTAGCTGCTGTGGGATTGCATTTGGTCTATGTTCTCCTTCTGTATTTTGGTGATGTGGCACCACGCAGAAAGCAGTTGGCAGCACAAGTGCCAGGAGCTGACAATAGCATGATAGTCAGGGCACTCTTAGGAGACGGGGACATCTGACAAACATTTCAGGCACATTCAGCAGCATTTGTGTCAAAATAATGTAGAAGACGATCGCTAAATTTCCCACGCACACAAAGACAAAGGTGGGAGAGAAAGCTGAAGAGGTGTGTACCGTTCAGTGATGATGGGCTTTGGCATTTTCATAAAGGAAAGCTTTTGGCACTAACAGCACTGAAAGGTCAAAGGCTCTGGAGTTTGTTGACAGACAGCTAGGTTTCAGGACTGTGGCTTTAGCTATATGCTCCTAAATTCTGTTTATAGGCACCTTAGACAACTAAATGTCTTTCATTTGGTATACAACACTTCCTCTCCTTTGGTTTCCTACAATGTCTACCCTCTCCTTCCATGCTGAAAGAGACATTGCTTGCTTACTCCCTGGAAAACACACACAGGCAGGGGCAGTAACTAGCTAGGTAGTCACGAAGGAATGTAACATAAAAGCTCTCTGATTATGGCATCTCCAGGCCCACGGTAGGTAGGTTAATTTTTTGAATGACATGTCCTAGGAGTTTAAGGCAATGGACTTGAATTAATGTCAATAAAAGCCTAGAAATTTGAGCAGAAGTATCAGGCAGATGGTACTTTGTCAAGACTCATAACAGCCTTACAGGGCACTTTGTACAGAAATGAATAATCATTGAAAATCTTTATCCTGCTGCCCTGATGTGAAGACATTTCCGCATCAGCTGAAAAACTGCTGTTTTCAAATGCCAAGCACTGGCTGAAATAATACAACCATTCAACGTATTCTTAGGTCGTTGCAGGGACCCGTAAATCACAGCTCATGGATCATGTGGATTTCTTACTAGAATCACAACCTTTTCACTTTATATAAATCCTCCAACCACATGGTTCCCGGCCATAGCCACAGAGAACACGTGAGCCGGGCTTAACATGCAAAAGTTATGAAGGATCCAGTTTCTCTCTTTAGGAAATAAATGAATAAGCTGAGAAAACAACTCAGGAGGTCGCAGGAGAGCAGATCCCGCAAGGAGAGTTACCACCTGTCTGCAGACATCTTGGCTCCCAGTTAGAAGTTGTAGCATATGTGCAAGATCAGCATCGGTAAGCTAGCCTGGAGACCACTTTGTTCTCTGTCAGCAATTAGATCACTTGATTAGCACAAGCAATTTAGCAAGAGTATTTAAAAGGATTAGGGAAACCCTTAGAGGAGCCTTGGATTAGGAGGAAAACAAGGTGACATTGTGCCTTTATGTGGCTTTTAGGCAAAGTACTAAAGGTGTCTTAGTCTGCAAGGTGTACCATATGGAATATGCTCGCTTTGGAGGCCAAATCAGTTGCATAAAAGGAATAATCCCATGGGGAGCAGACTTTCCTCCAGAGGAATGAGGAGGTAAGGACAAAACAGGGTTTCTGAAGTGGTATAGAATAGTTTTCTTATGAAGAAATAAACCCAAAGATCTGACAACACCTCAGGCTGATGTATAAATTTGTGAGACTGCTCGCCGCATATGCAAGAGCATGAGCTAGCAAGAAAAAGAAGCCTTTCTGTGGAAAGGAAGCCTTCCTGGGTGTGCCCAGCCCCCTCGTGAATCTGGAAGCAGTAAGGGGGGGAATTGCTGCTGCCTGCTGCAGGTTTGTAAGCCTGGGTGTCTCAGTGTTGCTTCCCAGTGACAGCCTTCTCTTACCTCTTGTTTGGCTGGGGCACGATTAGCTATGGAGACTTCTTGGGCTCGTGCTGGAAATGCTTTAGAGCAGAGAATGAAATACTTGTGTTAGCTCAAGTCTTTGGAGGGCTTGAGTGTTGTTTATTTTTAACTGTAACCCAGGCTCTAGTGAAGAGTTTTGGTTCAAGCTACACTGAGGAGGTAACGCTGCAAGCTGGAAGGTGCATGGTGCAGAGGGCTGTGGCGAGATGCCCTTCCCCTGTTAGATGGAGTATGGGGCAGGACCTCCCTGGCTTTAAGGATACAGAGGGTGGGAGTTTGCACCCTGCTGGATGGCACGGAGGCGTTCCTACCATTTCCCAAGCATTTGTACAAAGAGCAGCCTGTGGGGTAGGCAGAAACATGATGAAGGGTGCGGGTGACGAAAGAATAATCCCATTCATTGTAGTTATTCACTCAGGACAGTTCTTTGGTCAGAATTAGTGGTTGTATTTCCAGGTTTGGGAAGGTAATTAAAACCGCAGCCTAGCTAGGCCTAGGTTCCCTTATCTTCCAACTTTCTTTGGCACAAGAGATTAGCGATATTAATTAGTTCCAAACAAGGTGAATGTCCTTGGCTTTTTGTGCACTTGGGCAGGTCCTGGCTGGCTGCAGGCACTGAGCCTTCACAGCAGCACACACGAGATGTATAGAAGCAGCCCATGGGGCTCTGTCTCTGTACTCAGGATCCTACCACACACTCTTGCATCATTTTGGATAGATCAGCATGCAATGCACGGTTTCATCCTGTAAAGAAACGGAGAGGAACAGTTCCTTATATATAGTTTTAAATATCTTGGTTAATGGCTCACAAAAAGAGAGGAAAGGAATGAAGACTAAATTGAACTGGGGAGAACTTTTTTCATGTTTGGTTATTAAGAAGGAAAAATTAAAAAGCATTCTTTCTGCAAACTGGTAAAATGATGTGGTAATTTACCACTCATTATTAGGCTGCAGAACAACTTTTATTATAATAAACTTCATAAAGTAGTCCTACTGGAATTCTGCCACTGTTTTAATTAACAAACTCATCATACATTTTGGTCATTTATGTCTGTTTTATAGATAAGGAAAAATGGGTTTCATATCAAGTTGCATAACTAATGGTTGTTCTGTATAATGATTTGTAGTTAAAACAAGTAGCAGGTAGCTGCACTCGGTTATTACTGTAAATCAAATTATTTCGGCTTGCACACATTTTGTTCTTGATGAAGATTGTTTTTTTTTTTCCCAAGTGATTTCCAAAAAGATCAGATCAGGGGAGGACACAAAACAAGAACCCCAACTGCTTACAGTTACAAAGTATTGGTGTTAAACCTAAAGGAGTTCACGTGCATTTAAGCTGAGCAGTGACTGCGGATTGCAAAACGAGGACAGGAATTCTTAAGCAAGTTTCTAAAGGGCCTTGTTCACTCCTGTGACTGTATAGATCCATCCTGCTCTGAGGTCAGGATGTTTGCTGACAGAGGTGACTCAAAATCTGTAATATTAGGAAGATATTTTGCTTTTTATGTTCTGGGGCTTTCAAGAAGCTAATAACAACAGCAGTTGTAAATAAACATAGTATTGCTTATGCAATATTAAAGAGTGAGAGATCATTTCAGATAAATATTCCAATTCTATTATAATGTGCAGATAAAATTTAGACATGTCCAAAGCTACAATTAAGCTCATGAAGCAAGGAGATGAAAGCAGAGCCATGATCTTGCCAAGGATTCAGCCAGGCCAAACAGCCTTAAAGACGTAAGCATGGGGACCTCTTAAGAATTGTCAAAAATGGGAGAGTTTCTTGCAGGCTTGAATGTGACTTACTTCGATCTCTGCAATTTAAAGCAGTCGAGGCTGGCTGAGGCTAGAGGAAAGGTTAGTGTTTCTTAAATGAGAGCATCTCCAAAGATGCTGAGACCTAGAGTAAAAAGCAGACATACAAGCCAGTGGCAGTCAGGCTGCAAAAGGTTTCCCAGGGAAGCCGTTTCCATTTCTTCCTCCTGCTTGTCCTCCTGCTCCCTCCCTCACTTCACCCAGGCCTGTTCTGTTGGCACGGCTTAGAAAACCCCACAGCTTACCTGTCCTGAGGCACGGACAGGTGCCATTGGGCTGTATATGTTTGTTATATGTCTGTGGCCAAAGGTAAGCATGGGGACGTGATGACAGGTAGAAAATAGATGTATCAGCATGTACAACCTTTGAAGGAAAGACGGTTTCCTCGGCAGATAAAGATAAAAAGCTGGCATCAACACTGTGCACACTCCTCGGCAAATCGACCATGGTTTATTTGTTTATTTTACTGGAGCTAAAGGGGTATTGAAGGACTGAATACAGCGAAAAGATGGTTTCCCCAGCAACTGTGCCTCCGTGAATGGTTTTGGCTTGTTCCCATGCTTGTGTATTTCACTGTATGCAACCAAATGATATCATGGGTAGGAAAGCTTCCTAGTGCTCTCCAGCGGGTGTCCTGCTGGTGTGAGCAGCTGTGTGAATTCAGGAGGCAAACCCAAAAGTCCTGTTGGAAGCATTCATTCCAGCTCAGCTCAGGTTGTGCAAGCCGACCGCCTGAACCAAAGAGCATGAGCCAGGAAGGACAGATTGTCCATTTCCTTCAGGCCTCAGAGAGAGAGCGCAGCCCCTGATGCTCCCAAGGGCCCAGGTTCACCCAGCACCATGGTCAGAGTTCAAGGTGAGGGAAATGCAGGCCCTGATGAAGTGGTTTCTTCTCTAGCACTGTGAGTCAGCCTTAGTGGCTTGCTTTAATTGGGGGAAGCTCTCAAACAGTAGCGCCGTGATACAATCTAGGAGATAGAAACCCTAAAGCATTTACATTTTGAGTTAAGTATTTGGGGCAAACGTGACTGTACACTGAAACACTGAATATCTGCTAAGCCAGAGAGAGAGAGAGAGAGAGAATTGAGGATTATAGAAATAATAGAGAGATTTCCCCTCTGTTAGTGTATCGATTTAGGCTACTGAGTTAGCAGCCCAGGCAGAATTGTCTGACTTTACAGACCGGATATATTTCTAGATTAAAGTGTTAAATGAGAATGAAAGAAACTACACGCTCGGTCATTGTAAATTGACTAAGGGCAGGCTACTGTAAACAGACTGCAGGTATGTCATGCTGCTAGACAAGTCAGGTGAGGAGCTGCTTTTTCAGAGTTTGTGACCTTGGATGCACAGAGTTGGTAAGGACCTATTGATAACAGCAAATAAAAAACCATCTTCAGCCTGTTAAGGTAGTTCTTCCCAACACAGTCGGATCAATACAGCTTTAATTCCTAGGTGAGAGCGCTGTTTTCTAGTCATATGACTGTACTATCATACCAGTAAAACTATCAAACCTCAGTAATGCATGTGACAGGCAGCAGATTGATTATTTATCACCAAGCAGATTGCCTGGCCTGCTGAACCGGGGTTCTGGTTCCCAGCATAGCATCAGACAATGAAATCTAAAATCTCACTATTGATCTTATTTGTTTAAATTGTCTGTGCCCAGGCTGCCCCAGGCTTCCTCTAGCCATGACGTAAGGAAGCACAAAACTAACCGATGGAATGAAACAGGGATGTGCGTGTATCGCGGTGGTTTCTGCAAAGGACGTGATAGCCTTCTGTACTGCCTCCAGGGCCAAGGCTTGGCCTCTGTAACAGCCTTCTTGTGACCATGAGCTGTACTGAAGACAGAGGAAAAGGAAGAACTCTTGTGGAAAATGTTCTGGTTCAGCTACCTATTCATCATTGAGAAAGGGAAGAGTCCCTGGGTGGTACACCTAATGTGATCTGATTCTAACAAATCCAGTTCGCCACCACAGGAAAGCACTTCAAATACCTCCAGGTTTAACCCCTGTACGTGCAGATGCTCAGACCAAGGCAGCCACTGCCATTTTATACATCTGGGTAGGTGACCATTATATTGCAATCCCTACATGGGCTCTGGGCCTTGCTAAAATGACAGCTAGATCCTAGGGGGAATGGATATCCTACAGCATCTAATGTAAAAGCTATCTTTGTACAGATCCTTAAATCTCACTCTATTGATTGAGAAGTTTGACTAAATCAACTGAATTCATGAACACAGAATTGTTTGTTACTTATTTTGTGTAACATGTTTTCCCAGTGCCCTCCCACTTCCAAATATGTATGTATGTATGTATGTATGTATTTATTTAGAGTTAGCATTAACAAATTGTATTTCCAGAGCTTCTGGGAAAAACTGGTTCTTTGGAAGTGCTAATGGCCTTTCCGCTCCCTGACTACTTGTTAGAATGAGGAGTGGCAAACTTCTCAAAGATAGCGTCACACTCTGCAGATGCTGATTTCTGAACCTCTTTCCAGTTAGGGAATGTAAGTCAGAAGTACATGGGAAATACTGGACCTCCCTGAGAAACGTGCTCTGCTCTGCTTCCTTTGGAAAACATTTTCTGCTCGGTTCAATCAAGAAGACAGCAGGGTGGAAAGGAATGGTGGGACTGACTTTGCTATAGCCCTCAGAGCTATAAACTCACGGCTGTAAGTCAGAGAAATCAGAGTTGTCCTCGGAATCTCCAATACATCGGTGTCCAGATAACCCCTTCTCATTCTCCCTTGTGTCAAGGCCTTTTTTAAGACAGGTCTAATTCCAAAGTATAATTCTGTAGTAAGGAGTAAACTGCTTGGTAAAATTAACGTCTGTTCATTTGTGAAATGTTCAGGGCTCTGATTATATAAAGTTGTTTAAATGCCACTTGATTTGCATAGAACAGACAGCTGTGTCTCTGAAAACCTCTGCAGTACAGGCTAAAGTGTAATTCTATGAAGGGAGTAGCTATTATATTATTTCCCTTTTGATTATGCATACATTGTGATTGTCATTCTTTATATTTATTGTTTTTTGTTCGTTACAGCCTTAGCACAATTATTGACCTTTTGTGGCTCTGAATCTACAAGACTAGCCCTTGTTAGTTGTGTAGTCCGGTTGCAACCTAGATGGTAGGTTCTCTGTTCTGTTGTTGATGTTTTAACAGAGTTAGTCATGTATGCATGACTGAACCCATCTCCTTTCAGGTTAAATGCAACTAATATCACGTGAAGGATCAGATTAACATCCCCAGTGAGGGAAAAAATGAGGAATTCAACTCTTTAATAGAATTTCTCTGTAATACACTGAAATTCAAGATAACCCCTTTCAATCGAGTTACATTTGAACAGATCTTTTTCTGCAAATCAGTAGGCGAGTCCTTTATAAGAATTGCATATTTATTTGTCCCATTTAAAAGAAACTAATTTTAACACTGCATGTGTTTATGCTTCGCTGGCCTAGTAAGCATTATTATCTTGCAGTTCAGTGACTTTCAGATGTATGTTACTCTAGGACACTTACTGCTAGATTTTTGTTCAGTGAACTGTTGGTCCTTTATAAAACTTGCATACATGTCCTAATAACTGTCTTGCATCACACACGTCAAGGAAAAGTGGGACATCTTTATGGAAGTGGATATTGCATACACCCATGGAGTTCTGCAAGAATGGCCAAGAGAAATTAATGTCTGTAATTACAGCTTAGCTATCTGTGGCCTGATATATGATGGGATATATAGGATGGGTCATTTCGTGTTTGTGCCGATACATGGTTTGCTAGCTGCACGTGCCTGTAGTGTGAAGATGACCATCAAGGGGATGCTGGTGTATATGCCCATTACAGGCCATATTTGTATTTGGCATTGCATCTAAATTCTCTCTGGAAATGGCTCTGGGGCTGTGTTAGCACCTTAAACATCCCTGGATATGCTTAGAACAATGTAAGCTTGTGCAGGCCAAATCCATGCCAGGGGCAGTTTTAGTAACTCAAACATAGAGATGAGAGAGTGCCAAGCTTGGTAACATACTCCTACTAAGCACTGCTTAGTTCATTATCATAGACCTAATTTGGTAACTTGCTCACTGGCCTGACAGGAAGGTTATGGAATTGTTCCCCCCAAAGAAACCCAGCCTTCTCCACCAGCTTATGGGATGCCTCAGAGAGTCGGGAGAAGATGCATCCCCAACTCTTTCTCATTCTTCTTTGTCTTTTTTGATTAACTTGTTGGGCTGACTTGATGAACTGTTTTAGTGTGTACAGCACCTGCAGTATAACAGCTAGTTAATCTGAAAAGCTAAGGTGCAACAACAGTTACAAGAGTTAGCCAGGTTGTTCCAAATCTTTATAAATAACTCAAATATTTTTTTATCCAGGTAAGGTCATTTGTGTTACGCTGTCTTTTCTATTTCCTTCCCCTTCTTTCCATCAGTCGGAAGATAAAGATAGTGGGTTTCCTCCTTCACATTCTGAATTGATTTTTGCAGTCTTATAGGATAGACAGTCTAACAGAGAAACAAGCAATTAAAAAAAGAGTGCAATCTTCTTTGAGCTATTTGTAAAATTTATTAGTCCACAGCTATAAAAAAGTAAAGCAGTTGTTTAAAATTAGGTGAAACTCTATAAGTAAGTTTATAAAAATATGAAGTAGTTAATGTATTTAACCATTAATTCCTTAGGCAACAAACACAGCTACAAGTCTTTCATTTGTTTGCAAAGTGCACACCAAGTAACTTCCCCTAAAATTTTAGTGAAAAAAAGTAAACACGAATGTTATTCTCTTTGGATAAATTTACAAGAAGAAAAAGGGTCTAATAGTAATAATTTGACCATTTGCCTACTGTGGAACTATTATAAATTCTGTTCAGTTTTGCCCAGGAATTTAACATTAAGATGTTTTTCATTTGTTCCAGCTTCCTCATTATCTCTGTTTCTACCATACCCTAAACCCTATCTTTTTTGTTCTTTTTTTTTTCTTTTTTTCCCCCCTCATAACAAGAACTGTAGTTTTATGGATGTACCGATATGTCTAAAACTTGTGCTGTGTATCAATTCTGGATGCCATTATTTTTTGTTGTTAGGATGTTTCGTATCTTTAATTGGGTACAGTATCTTCCATGCTTTTTCCTATAATGGGATGCTTGACTTGATCACCAGTAGCCTCAGAGCTCTCTCTTTTCTCATTTCTCAGAGATTTATAGGAAGGAATAATGAAGCAAATCTAGGGCTTACAGCTCACAGGGGAAAGCTGGGCAGGAACATAAGCTTGTTCCCTTGTATAACTAGCAGGTCTGAAGGGATACTGTACACTCCTCAGGTACAGACAGATGGACAGTGCCAGGCTTTTTCAGAAATACATGGTTCTGTAGAGAAGCAGATGAAGTATCTGCCTCTGCCATCCCTACTCTGTTCCTTTCAGTACATGTATTTGCCCTTTGCTCATAGATCTGGCATTGAAAGCTGAGGTATTTCAGTACCACCTGTGTTATCTGGTTTTCACAAGGCTGTGAGAATCTGTACAGATGTTGTTTCCTGGCCTTTTTCTGTCTCTGAAAACCAGCAGAGGTCTGAAGGAATGAGCAGTTGAACCTCACATCATTTCTGTGTGTGAGGAAGTGAAATACATGCAGCGCAGCTATGTGCTGCATGAGGCGTGTAAATGACCCCATGCAGGTTTCAGAACAATTGTTAAAAATACTGTGTACATACTCCTCATCCATCTCATGGTATTTAAAGAGTCATTAGAGGACGTACGTGAAAGTTTCTGATCGATTCCAGCCTCCTATTATTGCCAGTTCTGTCTGACAGAAGTTTAGGATAAGCATCCATGTAGTGGGCACCTGAGACAGAGTGGGAAGAAAAGGCATTTTGCGATGCCATCGATTGCAGGTCTCCTTGAAATGTGTAATAATTATTCATCTTTCCAACATCTGGAGTCTCTGTAACTTATATATGGAGATGGGGTTGTTCTATCAAATTAGTAAAGAAGGCTTTTCATTCCAAATCTCAAAAAAAAAAAAAAAAATGTTTTTAAATCATACGTTTGTTGTTGTTGTCTTTAAATGCTCCAAGAAACTGAGAATGTCAGAAATGTCAAGACCGTAAAGGATGCCATTGTATCGTTTTAGACAAGGGGTTCCCAAATACATTCGCAACAACTGCAAATGGGTTCCTGAAGCAAAAGCTGACGTCCTGCCATATTTATGCATGTAGTCCCAACCCCATGGGGTACTTATGCAAGAGCGCCGAGTTGAGGAAGGCGTGATGAAATCTGGCCTTTGATGGTTATGATTCAACATGGCAACCAGCTCATCCAAGACAGGTTGCATCCTGATCCCACGGTGATTCTCCAGAATGCGCTCAGCTCAGAAAATGGCATTCCAACCTTGCAGCTTGGCCCAGAGCAATTCTTAACTCGTGTGAATCAAGGGCGCGAGGAGGCATGAATAAAACTTGAGAAATGTTGATGAAGAGAAATTGTTCTTATCAGAAAAATATTCATAAACTTCATTGATTTTTCCTTGGTCACCTAGGCTTTAACGGGAATTCAGCACTTGTCAAATTGTAGGGTTTTGTGTGGCCTTTTGATTTTCTTATCCACAAACCAACTTAAAACAATCCTCTTCAGAGCAGCCCCTTGAAATAGCATAGTCAAACCAAGAGGGAGCCTCTCAGGAATTTAAGCTAAGCGACTTTCTCTGTTCAGATTCTTATGGCAATATTTTAATACACTAAAAATGCCCAAATGCCCAAATTAAGAGTTATTGGAATAGATGGCTCATAGCTGAGGTAACTTATTTCTTAAGACCTTTAGACGGAAAATTCAAGTATAAATTAATCGCCTTGCTGGTGAAGTTACTCCTTGTCACTGAGCAGAGCCTTTCCGTTTCTCTTCTCCTCTAAACCACTAATGAACAGTCCAGCTACAGAAGGAGCACAAACATTGTGCTCCCTTATTCCTGCTTTTGGCAGTTTGCAATATATCAGTGTCTGCGCTGTCAGATTCTGCTTCAGATCAGATGGCCACAGATCTGGCACCAAGAAAAATATGTTCAAGTCTCACACAGGCCAGAGAAGTGGGGAAGCCTCTCCAGGTTTAGGTATGAATACAGCCCTTTCTTCTGCCAGGTGTTTTGGGATTAGTAGGTTTCACTAAAATTATTGGCATAATCCCTGCTGCAAATAGTCTCTGTTTCCTCTCTGTGCTGGTAAGGTGCTACTCCCCGTGTATAAACAGGCGGTGAATCATTAGCACAATGACATAGAACAACAGATGACCTTGCATATTATGAATGGGTTATTCTTCCACTTCAGTTGTGGTAATGAATCATTTCCCTCTTGTGCTCCTCCCATCACTTCTAATGGCATACATTTTTTATTACTCAGAATTAACTTCTTGGACGAACGCTTGGCTGTCCCTGGAGATCAAGAGGGGAAGGATCCTTACTCACAGAAAGCACGGAGGAGCGCAACTCCACCGACCCAACAGGCAGCCTCCAGGTTATCAGTGCCGCTGTTTGTGCATTACATTGGGCCTGTTAACTCTTTGTATCCTCCTGACATAGGGTGTGCTATATGTGCACAAGTGTGTGTTGCACGTGGCAATTCTTATCCCTTCTGTGGGCATCTCTTTGAAATTTGGAAACTGGGTGCTAGGAAAATTCTGCGTAAAAGCTCTGAGATTGTTCATTGGTAAATCCATTAGAATAAATCTCATTTGTCAGTATTTAGAAAGCAGTAGGCATGTTTCAGATTTCTTACTCTCCAGCCCACTTGAATATAGAGAAGCCTTGTTCTGGACTTGCTACCCCCACAAGCTCTTCGTGTTTCTTAAAATACTTCAGCATGCAGATTTGCTGAAGGGCTTCCACAAACCAATATTTAGGAGTTTCTGGATATGATTTTTTTTTTTCCCCTGCAATTTTGTTGCTTAGGTAAATCTTATGGCGATAATTTCCCATTTAAATGGTCCTTTTGGCACGTGGCCATGTGTCCCTGTCGCATATCAGTGGTGACCAGCTGAGCTGGCTGACTTTTGCATGCAAAAACATTGTGTTCTAGCTGGAGCTGTTAATGAAAAGCCTGCTGAAAGACTGTTGGTGGAAGCTGGCAACTGCAACAGTCCTGTTCCTAGAGGTACAATGTCTGTTATTAACAATGGCTTTGTCGGTCTGAACACTCCCTTTGGCACAGGGATGTGTGCAGTATACCACCCAGCGAAGTCATGTCTGAGGCGTGGGTTTACACACCTAACCTGTTTACATACTGCTTACACCTGAGAAGAGTGGAGACTCAATCACATTTTTCAAATGCTTAAGAACTTTATGCAAAAAGAAAATATTTCCATGCCCATAGTGTATAAGACAAAAGTAACAGGCTCCGACTGTGGAAGAGGTTTAAACTGGGCAGCAGAAGAAAAAAGCCCACAACCCTTCCTGATGATAAGGATGAATTAATCACAGAAATAGACTGCCTAGAGGCTTTAGAGCCCGAGCCATTGAAAGTTTTTTGAGAGCAGTTAGACAAACCTTGGCAGAGATACAGCTGATCCTGCCTCTGGGCAGATAGATGGACTTTATGACCTCATGGGCTCTTTCCTAGGCCTAAGCTCTGTAATTCCATCACTGCTCCAAGTCACGCCAGAGCTGTGTGGCAAAGCAGGGAACTGCGCTTTCTGCACGAAATACTGCTACCTTTACAGCTAAATCATCCTTGCTTTGATCAAGATCTGGTGTCTTTGCTTACTCCTAGTGCTTGCATTTCCCGTGGACAGAAAGTGACTTTTAGTCAACAGACCAACATGATCTGCTGCTCATACCCTTTGGAGGGTCTTTGCAGCCAGAGTCAGGAACGGTACATCTGCATGGTAAAGGCAAACGCCCTCCCTTCCTGCTGCCCCGGAGCATGCCAGTTATAAGCTGCAGGAGCTATACACAGAGAGAAAGGTGTGATCTGCTGACAAGTTGTCAGCTGGCCAACCTAAAAACCAAACCAAACCAACAACAAAAAAACAACATCAACAACAAGAAAACCACCACGTTAGATTTTTAATAAAATGGTTATCCTGACTTTTTGCTAGTGGACTCTTCTCAAAGCACATAATAATGTGGCTGTACAGACTTAGATCTGTAAGATTTGACTGTGCTGCAGCTACGCTCAAACTTTCCGAAGATAGGATCCAGCCAGGGGGTTGATATGAGTTTTTCACTGATCCTCATTCATATTTTTGCATTTCTATTTACTTAATATTGATTTTTATAATACTGCAAGTGCAAGCATGCAGACCCTGAGAAGAAGGAAGTGCATTTGAAATTAAATTCATTTTTTTTTTAATTGTTGGTATTAAAATTATAATGATCTATTGTAAATGTGGGTGAGTATCTGTCTGTAGAAGATCATAATTACCTTCTATAATGCAAAAAAACAGACAGGAAAAATTGGTTCCTTCTCTACATTTTGGAAGTCGTAAGTAAAGATTATGGATTAGTGTGATACGTATTGAAAACATTTCTCCAGAGTACCAGGGTATCATTCGAAGCAGTTTAAACATGTGGCTGTATAAATCCATGAAATTCTTCTGAGAGAAGATCAGTTGTAAAAATGTTTTACTTTTCAAATCTAATGTGCACTCCTTCCAAGTAAAAGAATCTGTGTAAAAAAATGGGACTTCCTGAAGCACAGGATTGCTCTGGAGAGAGGTTCCTGAAGAACCCGAGGAACATAGACTAAACAAATACTACTTTGAGTGCTGACACCAGGTCCAACTTCATGTCGTCTGAAGGTGTCTGCGATCACATGGAGAGCTTCTAGGCAGCTGCCGAACCTGAGATGTGTGACAGAGTCACCAGTGGGTGGGCTCAGTCAGCAGAGTATTTTTCTGGTGATACGTATTTTCCTAGAGAACCTGCATCACAGTGTGGAGTTCACAAATCTTTCAGAGAGAAAATCAGAACAAAGAGCACCTTCTGTCCTAATGACATCTAATGATCAATGAAATGCAGCTTTTGACCCTGCCATTCATTTGTCTGTTTATTTGTTTGTTTTGCCACAGTGAAGGAAAAAATTACAAACTGGACTGAAAGTATTGACATCATGGTTTTTCTGCAAGGTCATATGGACAGGTAGCTAAATGAAGAAGAAATTGAGTTAAAAAGATGAATATGAGAGAAGTGCTGATGATGAAGCCATTATAATGAGAAATACAGTGCAAAATTAGGAAGAGAACACAGAAATATCCCCAGTTCTGCTTTGATTTGCATCCCAAAAATTGATTTAGTGGAAACATGAGTGGCAGGTTTGTCCTTAGAACTAACATTTATTTCAACACAGAGAAACACATTTGAAATACTAGGTAAGCATTCAAGAAAGAATAGGAAGAATTTTTTTTCCCTTAAGTTGCCATTTTGTGCTCTGTAGCAAAGGAATACCTTCAAAGGAGGAACATGCTCCAACAAGCATGGAATCAGTTTTAAAATGAACTTGAGTCATAGCTCCAGCTTTAATAGGGTTCTGATTTAAAATAATTTGACATTTGCTGTTTTTCCAGATTAAATCTAAAAATTTGAGATGCAAAAGAAGATTAACCTTAGGTGCCTCGAGCAGATCTGCACATTTTGGAGGTTTCACAGTGCTTACCCACTCCTTACAGCTAAGCAACATTTATTACATGTGTTCCTTTGAGTAACTGGTTCAAAATTCAAACTCTCCCTTTGGTTTTCCAATGCTCTGTAGTTCCTCCAACTGCTGTGACCTACTCCATCAGTTCCCAAACCATCTTTTTTGTACTTTTCATTTTCATTGCTTTTTTTTGTGGATCAAAGTCACCGAGTCACCTGGCTTTTGACAGACGAGGACTACATTACTGGTAGGATCGGTAGCATATGCAAACTCCAAATGCTGACCATGGCTCAGGTAATTGAAAAACTCCCAGAGCTGCACGTGAGTGGGTAGGTGATGACGGGAGAGGGTGCTGGATTAGCAAAGTAAGGTGGCAGAGGAATGACCAGCAGATCTGTCCTCTTGTCTTTCTCACATGATGGAATGGAAGACACTATATTTCCGAAGAGGTTCTGGTCATACGGAGTATTTGTGGCTCTACCAAGCATCCAGGACTATTCTCCCTGTTGATAATACCACCAACCCTTTGCAGACCAGGCATTAATATAGGAACAAGAAATGTATGGAAAAAAAAAAAAAAAGCTCATTGTTATGACAAAAGAATTGGAAAAATCTGAAGTAGATAAATATAGCCTCAGTGCTGTGGTGGAATAATAGGTGTCATTCTGGGATGATGAATAGCTACTCGGGGTGCTGCTTAAGATCAGAAAAATTAAAAGAAGCTTGCATTGTGTTTGTCATATCCAAGCGGAGATCAAAGTATATGCTTGGATGTAATCCAACGAGCAATAAAATCATTACAGTTCTTTTTCAAGCAAATCCAGTCAATATGTCGATCAAACAGATTAACACTCCTACGATCGCAGATGACAAAGATGCAGTTGATGAGTTCTATCAACAGCTTGAAGAGACATTCATTAAAAATGAGGGAAAGCTATCACCCCTGCAACTAGGGGCCTAACTGTGGAAGTTTGACTGCCGGATGCATAAGCTCTCCAAAAGCAGTAATGGAAATGACTACTCATCTGGGTTTACTGAATGAAGGAGGCAGTTGGTTGAACTTTTCTGCTTTCGTGTTCTTTCATTCTTCATGTAAGTTCAAAATTGAATGTCCAAGATATTTGTACAAATGGGTTTGAGAGGATGACTCAGAGCCAAGCGATACCGAAGGATGAACATATTGAGTCAAAAGATCAATTGTTGGCTTTTAGAACTTCAAAGGACAGCTATTCAGCAGTCTACCGCTTCTTGACCAGAAGCAGAAAAATCTATGGGATGTCTGTTCAAAGAGGTTTGGGGTATTGCTATGGAGAGATAGACAGTGGGCCCAAATGGGCTACGGGATAAAACTGCCAAGTGCAAGGTACCAATAAACACATCCTGGTAACACAGTATTGGGCTCCCAGCATCTCTGAACAGCAGCAGGCAACACTGACTTTTTTTTTTTTTCTTTTTAAAATATATATATCCTTTTTTCATTAAACAGTGTGTGAAACAGTAACGTGGGCTGCCCAGAATTTTTCAGTGGTTGTAGAGAATTTACTCTGGCAGAGTTTTTGAACCAAAAAGGAATGAAAGGTCCCTAGACACCCTGCCCCCCCGCCTGGGAAACAAGTCAGATGGGGTGCTGAGATAACAAGGAGAGCTGCAGGCACAGATAATAGGCAGCAAATGCTGGAGTGAGTGAAAACGACAGTAAGGACCTTCATGTGGGAGGGAATGAAATGCCTGTACACTGACTCAGTTACCACAGATAGGATGCAAGTGAACATCACCTAGTGATCAACTGCAGAAGTGATAGATAAATTCAGTTAGCTGGAAACCATTATATCCAACCGCAGAGATACTGTCAGGGAAGTGAAGGCAGAATTCAGCTGTACCGTCTTGCAGAGAAAAGCACGAGAAACCCTAGAAACATTTAGAAATGTAAAAAACATTCAACAGGTGAAAAGCTTAATTTTTTTTTTTTTTTTTTTACAGACTGGCTTGTAGAAACAAACTAAGCCTGGTCACAGAAAGAATGACGAGATGCGAGAACTGGGCTTCAGGCATATTATAGACGGAGAATAATTGAAAAGCTTGTTAGACATATTGAAATTCAAAAGTGATCTTTTGTAAGAAATCAGCGGGAGCAACTAAGGTTTGTTGGTGCTGAAGACACAAAGAAGAGAGGCTGAGTGATGTACAAAGGAGGGAATGACTGTGCTTTGTACCAGATGGGAACAACAAGGATGATACAGAAAGATGGGGAGTACTGTGCTCAGTGCTCTACTCCGCACTGCAGTCTCTAAAGAAGGCTTCTGAAAAAGTCTGTCAGAAATGTTTCCAGCCAAATCCTTTTTTTTTTTTTTTTTGACCCATCCTGAATTCTCACGTATTTCTTGTGAGGCCCTCAGTGGCTTACTTTAAATACTACCTTAAAAACTGCCCTTTACTGATGACTCTGAGGAAGAAATTTGGTAATACGGACCATACAGTGGTCTGTAAACCAGTGAATATATATACACATTTTAAGTCCAAGCTAATGAAGAAAAGAAGGCAAATACAAGTTTGTTCTTCACCTAATTTTCTTCCCTTTGCACAGGGATAAATACTTCGTTAGCTTAGCCTGTGTTCCAGGCGTATCTTCTACAACATCAGCAAAAGCATTGCCACCAGCAGCATCTGCACATCATTTATGTAGATCTCATTCCAAATTACTTAGGCTGATACTGGAAGGAGGTATTAATGTCAGCAGCGTGCAGTATCCACCTTTTGGCAAGTGTCATGCCTAAGTTCAGCTCTGTGCTACATGATTAATGTAGTACTGGGAGACAAACAGTAGTTAGCCTTAATGTGGAAAAATTCTGGGATTTTAGATCTTTGGAATCCAGTTGTTCTGTGTTTTTTTTACCTCACTGCTTTCACAGCCTTTCTATATTGCTCACTTGTATTTTTCTGAGTCATACCTACAGTAATTGAAAACTAGCTTCACTTATTTGGTGGAAAAACTAGGCAGCTTGAAATACAGCACATTGTGCCTCAGCTCTTAGGGCCAAACTTTGAACAACAGCCATGCAGTTTATCATGCCCATTACATTTTATTATATCTACTGCCATCCAGTTCTTTTCCTTCAAAACTTATTATTTCAGAAGAAAACGTAGGTTATCTAATGTGCCACTCGCAAATATGAACTTCCAAAATGCTCCACGGAAGTGCAAGTAGCCACAGAGGTCTCTGAACTCAGAACAAGCTATTCTGTAGGATATCTGGACTTCTAGCCCTGTTTTGTTGTTGTTGTTCAAAAATAAAACCCCCAAACCACCTGTCTAGTTTCTGACCGCTGCAGTCTTTCCACCCACCCATTCTCTCTTGCACATATTTGATTATATTGTTTCACTCCTTTTGATGCACAGAGAGATGGAATTAAACTACTCTGCATGGAATCAAGGTAGTGTTGGGCCTTCTTTTATATGTTTCAGGTGATGCTGACTCCATATGCATTGCCTGAGGTATGGTTTAGATCATGATTGTTATTTTTCTTTAATACAAACTAGGTTTTCATGCTGCAAGGAAAGGAGTTGGAGATTGGCATCCTCCCTCCCAGACTTCGTTTGGTACATTTTAAGTAGCAGGCTTTGTGCTGATATGACAGAAATAGTTGGAGAGGCTTCATGGTTTCCAGGACCTAATGCTGGAGATTAATTCTCTGGCCATTTATAATTTTTGCAGGCTGTGAAATACAGTGCAGCTTTGCAGTCCTGCTGATGTTTTCAGCCTACCCTCCTGTGTATTTTCTAGAAAAACAACAACAACAAAACAAACACAACACTAAAAACACTTTTTTTTCTTTTTTTTTTTTTTTTTTTTCTCCTGGATTTATTCTTAAGCAGCTAAGTTGAGCATAAGACCAGAAAAGGGGGGAGAAAAAAAAAAGATGGTGTTTGCTGAATAGATCAAATGCACAAGATGATAACTTGGGGTTTATCCAAAGGACATTTTCCTTTACCCAGACATGCCTTTTCTCCTTGTTGCTGTCATGATTGATCAGTGAAGCACCAAACAATCTCTGTAATTATTCACCCACTGCAGTCCATCTGGAGACAGGACTTTGCAGTCTCTTTCTAGAAATGTGTCTTCACTGGGTTTGCTGTATGCTTATGAGCCTAGTACTTAATCACCACATGTGGGAGGTGTTAACTAGGGAATTGCCTTTCCAGACTAACTGCATTATCATTTATTTTGTGCTGTAAATGCCTGTAACATTTAAGGTGCTTTACAAAGGGTTAGGAGTGCACCGCACGTAACAGCTAGTACCCCAAAGAGCACGGAGTTGAAGTGCACAAGTGGGCATCATAAAATAAAAGGCAAATGATGAGGGGAGGGTGGCTTCAAGAGAGGTAGGGGAACAGATGTCAGAAATCTTTTGGAGGAGGAAGTGAGTGAGGAGGAGGGAAGCTGTTCCCATGTGAAAGATGATCTAAAATGGGGAGTGGGCGAAGGAAACAATTTGGAGTTTCTTACAAGTATGTCTGCTGTCCTATCAAGAAGTGTTTGCGCTTTTGAAAGCATAGCTAAATTTGACAGGAAAAATACAACCTTTTCAACATACTAGCATAAAAAGAAACGTAAAACCCCTGCCCGTTGCATATTCTAGACATATCATGCACTATAAAAGTAGCCCTGTCCCCCATATAACGTATGTCTTACAACCAGAATCTCTCCCCAAACTCGAAATCTCAAAATAAATTTCGTATCTTCTCCTCCAGAGATCAAGCAAAACAGCTCAGCCTCCAGAGAGACCTGAAGGTCACCAGCTTGGACAGGAGGGTCGGCAGCCCAGCTTTGTGGACATGAGGCAGGCAGGTAGGAGGCTTGATCCCCAGCTGGGGATAACACACCGAGTGCCAGATTCTGGCCACCTTGCAGTTAAACCTGGGGCTGCCCACACTTTTCACTGCGGTGCTTCACATCTGCCTAGGGATGACTGGGGCTGCCATACATACCCGAGGGGTTTGGTCTTACTGGTTAAGACTTCAGCAATGCATTGTTGGAATATCTAGCAGGGACAGCTCTGTCATTACTGTTGAAGCTACAAATAATTGCTCATAAGGAATCATTAAATATGAAAAGAAATCTATGTCTGGGATAATGTTTCCTGGCTGGGGGAACATCCACGCTGCTTCATACACTAGTTAGTTTCTGCAGACCTGGTTTCTACTGTTCTCACGAAACGCATAGCGAAGTTACTTTCTATATAGGATGGTAAAGTGAGGCTATTGTCTATATAGTCTGAACTAACAAAAATCAACTTGTTTGTCATTATTTCTGTACAATATCTGGCCCTCCTTCCCAGACACAACACCCCCTTTATTTTAAAAAGATGGGCAATGGAAGATTATTGTCCTGTGTGGTTTTCGTACAATGGCATGTCACAATGCATACGTGTGGCCTGAATCTCTTTATGCTGATAAACATTTTAATGCCAGGGGCTGTTCTCTGGCAGAGGCATATGAGAGCTCATAACTGTGTGACTAAGGTCTCCTTCTGGTATAATCTGTCCTTGCTACTTGCAGAAAATGGATCTTGTGCTACTGCTCCTCCCTACAGTGGCGTAGTCTGGGGGAGCACTAATTGGTGTGGCCCAGATTGCAAGGCAGCATGCTAGCTATGGAACTGTGTGTATGCGGTCAGGATCTAGTGCTGAGTCCATGCCATGTTTAGACATCCTTGACTCTTTTACAGACATAATACCAGCATCTAGCTAATTAGACAGTTTAGACATTTTTAGACACCAGGAAGACTATAAACACACCTGACTTCCTCTGTTTTCTCATGAATTGTACCCAAGAAATTGGTGCCACTGAGCAGGCATCTCCATCCTCTGTTGTGATGTCAGCTCCTACCCATTACTTGTCCTACTGATTGTGTCTGGTTCCCTCTGTGATAGACTTTAATCTGCTCCTTAAATCATGTGTTATCTGTTAGCAGCTTATAGCATCTTAAGTTTATTCAATACAGTCTCCATCCTGTACCAAATTAATTAAAACTACTCATTAATACCAACCTCGGAACTGATCCCTCTGGAATTAGTCTTGATGTTGGGCTATAGATAATACTGAGTTGATTTTTGTAACCGATTGCATATGGCAAATGAAAGGCCAGGAAAATTAGGTGAGGAATGATTCTCTCAACTGATCCTGTAATTAAGAAGAGGTGAGAAGCAGTAAATATCACCAAAGTTGTCATATAGACTTAGCAATGTTTTGCATTCTATCACACTTATTCCCATTCTGTCTCTCTGAGCAGGCAGCTGCTAGACTTAACTACAGTAAGATAATGTCAGAAAACAGAAGCAAAATATTTTGATCTGGGGACTGCAGAGCTGTGGGTGGTGTAAACTGTGGCCTCCTTGTAGATCAGAGACGAATCAGAAGAACTTATAGAAAAGTGCGATGCTAAACTGTTACCAAATTAACGTACTATCCTTGTTTAAGTCAGTGGGACATTCAACATAGTCTCCAGTGGAGTCAGGATTTCCTTCTATACTTAAAATTCTACCTAGTTATCAGAAAGTAACTCAAAAAACTGCACATGCACTACATTTTTGGAGACCATATATATGTAAGTGGTGTATCCCACATAGCCACAGCCCAGCTGCCTATCGGGATAATTCATTCATCTCTTCACAACTTGGCACCTTTATTCGAACTAGGTGGGAACCCTGGCATGTGGAATGGATGGAATTCTGGGCTTGTCTCTAGTCTGGGTCATCACAGCACACCCTCATTATGAGAAAACAGATTTTATAATCCACTCTACGAAAAACTTGTTATAGAGGAGGCTGGGAAAAACCTTCATTACAAGTAAATGAGGTAATGAGGGGGAAATGCTATCATGTTTTCCTGAAACAACCAGTACAGTCCTTACAGCAAATCCCATATTCTTACTCAAATTCGTACAGGAGAACTTCTCTTCCCTGCACACAGTAGTATCCCTGGGAAGAAAGAAGAGTTTGTAATCTGACCTAGAGTCTGCAGGTCTGCACTGCATCCCTTGAATACCCTGTGAGCTACATGGGCACCTCACAAAGCCGTGATGTAGCTATATGACCACTGGTGTTTTGTCTGTGCAGTCTCTTAGAGGAGTCTGTAGTTTTCTGTGTCCTCCTGGTCCAGGCACATTAGAGATTGTCATGAATAAGGAAGCAAAGAAGGTAAGAAAAGGTTTTTAAATTGGGACATCTTCCTGCTGCAGTCTGAACCAAGACTAGTTATCAAATCCATTCATAAACACCACCAGCCACTGACAGCTCTTCGCTTTTTCCAGATTAAACAGAATTCAGACCAGCGATCAAGCAGCGAAGGGTCTCTCACTCATTAGCAAACCCCTGAGCCATCACTTTCCCAAGAGCAGTCGGCTGTTAGGAATGTCAGGAAATATGCAATAGTTGTGGTGTAAAGTATGCTTAAAATGTTAATGACCTTTCTAGCTTAAATATCTTTGAGCTACTGTAATTAGACAGCAGAAGAGTTTTTTTAAGATGCAGTCTCGGAGCAAGCTAAGCATTGTTTCCATTACATGTCATTCATCAAAGACAGCACCTGAAATACGTATGTGCAGTGTAGCATCTGAACTCTGCTTCATTTACCCCTGACTTCACTGTAGCAGCCTTCTCTGAATTTAATAAGGCTTCATTAGAATGAGCCGTGCCCAGGGTAACCTGAGTCAATGAACAGCAATTTAATTTAGTGTATGGAGGAGGCATGCTGTGTCTCTCCCTTCTTTCCCTCCAAATGTAGATTAAATGAAAATCTTTCTTATATATTGAGTGAATGCTTTCTAGGGTTGCGTATCATACTGTGATCTCTACAAAAGCAGGTGTAAATGTGCGTATTTGGGTCACTGTGTTTGGTCTAAGATGCAAAGATGAACTGAGCATAAATGAATGCACTTCTCTATACATGAGGACGACTGTTTAATTTGCTGAGATCCAAAAATAAGAGCAAAATAGCTGAGGCACAACTGGTACAAACAGGAAGGCTGTGATAGTCTGTGTATAAATGCATTGCTGTTGTTGTTTGCAGTTCAGTAACACCTCTGATGCCATACGTACAGGCCACACGCTAGGAAATGCTCTCTCTCACCATACCGTGGAGTTTTGCTCTTTGGTGACATGGTGCAAAGAAATATCCAGGGCTAGTGTCCAAAAATCGAAAGGGGCCAAGTCCTCTGCCGTGTGCTGATTTGGTATCACACTGATGCCAAAGGCCAGTGTATGTGATGCATTACATGTCGGTAAAGTGAAAGGCAAATGGTGTCTCAGAAATATCCCCATCTTTCCAGCCAAAGATTTTGACCTCGTTAGCCCACAGAAGAAAACTTTGAAAAGATTTCTGCATTCAGGATCAGAGTCAAGGTAGATACATGACATGTTCTGCCTGGAGGCTGTCAAGTGTATCCCTTAACTAGTGCTTCGCAAAGCCGGCTTGGGACGAGTCCTGTTTGCATTTTTTTAATTTAGGTTCGGATTCACCTTGTGGAGGATCATCTCTCTCCACTGACTGTAGAAAGAGCCTTGGGAGAGACATAGAAAGGGAGAGAAATATCAGAGGCTGAAAGCGTTCTGTGCCCGATGGTAAGCAGTGTAATACCTCTCCATCTACCTCAGCCAGCTCCCCAAATACAGAAGTGGTGCAATAAAGCTTGACCACAATAACTTCACTTGTTTTGTTTTCTGTCCACAAGAGTGTGGCTATGTGGAGAGCAGGCTGATACATACTGCAGCCATTAATCATGGCTAACGATCACCTCCAGTTGCTTTGCTGTGTGCTTTAGTGTCCCAGCAAATACAGCCTCCGAGTACTGTGCGTTAATCAAGACCACCAGGGATGGGGCTCTCCATCACCATGTGGGCATACGGCACAGCGCACATCGGTGTTCACAGCAGAGGTCACTAACAGAAAACATCCTTTGCCACAGGTACAGAAGCTGTGTGTTTTAGTCTCCTTTGAACTATAAATACTCAGAAACAGCGCCGTGATGTGTGTTGCACTTTTATTTTGTTTGTATTTGATCTCGTCTTTCATGTTTATTTCATATACTTTGTTTTTTCACATTAAGCTTTCTGCTAGCAGCTTGAACCTTTTGGAGGCGTAGATGTTAAAACTGAACGCTTGAATGGGGAGGTCAGTGATTGTTATTCTCTGCTTTGAACTGTATGTGTTAACATTTAACAGCAAAACTTAAGTGCACAGGATGCTGCACTATTAAGAGTTTTAGTTTTTCTGGCCTAGAGGGCATCTGTACTTCATTTTTTGCTACCAAGGCAACAGTTTAGCTTCAGGCAACAACTCATAAAGTAACTGTATATGCTTAAAAGAGATCAAGCCTCATCAGAAAATAAAACTGTCACCCTGTGATTAGATGTAAGAATGAATTAATACCAGAATTGCAAAGCTAAACATAATCTCTGTAACACCAAATTTACTTCTGCCTCTGATAAACTGAGCTCATGGTTGGGAGACATTAACATCCAACAGGCCTGACTTCTCTTGCAGTAGAGAAAAGGTCAGGAGGAAAGTGAGATTTATTCAAACAGATGTCCATACTTTCCTTACAAGTAGGCTTAGAGGGACAATATATCACGACTGCATTCAGTGTTTGTTTAACAGGAATTAGCTCACAATGAAGAGTACCTAATCCCAGCTGTTGCTAACATCTGTACGTACTATAAACACCTAATAGGTAGTTTAACGGTACCTTCTGCTGTTTGGAATTGTTACGGACTTGGTTTGATCAGCCGTGTTGGAAGACATACAAGTTTCATGCATCAGTTATGCCCAGCCTGATTCTCTATTCTGTTGTGAAACTCCAATAGCAAATGGCAAAAAAAAAAAAAAGAAAAAAAAGAAAAAAAAGAAAGGCTGGAGTACTGCACAGAGCATGGAGAATATAACAGACATAACAGCACTATCAACAGTGGTGGTGTGGTGATGGTGGTAAGGTGGGTCTGCTTGTTGTTGTGAGATGTGGAAGGATCCTGTGTGCTAGCTGAATTTACAGAATCACTTGGATTGGAAAAGACCAGTAAAGTCCATCCAACAGCCTGACCTACTGTGTCCCATCCCTGAACCATGTCCCTCAGAGCCACACCCACATCTCTTTTAAGTACCTCCAAGGTTGAGGACTGCACCGCTTCCCTGGGCAGCCCGTTCCAAGGCTTGACCACCCTCTCCATGAAGAAGTCCTTCCTGCTATCCAATCTAAGCCTCCGCCCGTGCAACTTGAGTGTTGCCTCATGTCCTCTCACTTGTCACCTGAGAAAAGAGACAGACAACCTCCTTGCTGCAACCTCCTCTCAGGTAGTTGTAGGGGGCAATGAGGTCTCCCCTCAGCCTCCTCTTGTCCAGACTAAGCAACCCCGGCTCCCTCAGCCACACCTAATAACTCTTCTTTCCTGGTCCATTCAGCAGCTTCGCTGCTTATCTCTGCACAACTTTGAGGACAGGAGGCTGGAGCGAGGGGGCACAGCAGGGCCGTGGGCCATGCAAGACCACAGGGAAGCTGGACTGCAAGGAATGGGGAAATACAGCTGAGAGGTAGGCTGTTGGTCTGTAGAAAGGTACTTGAAAATCCTGTTTGGTTCTCGTAAAGGAAAGTATTTCCCCACCCTGCTTTAAAGAGTGTATTTCCATGGCTAGACAGAAGCATTAACGAAGAGCTTTCAGATTTCTGAAGCCTAGTTATGCCATCCTGATAGCCATCAAGGGTTATATTAGCAGCTGTTCTGTGGGAAGAAGTGAATTTCAGTAAGGGAAGGCCATAGCACAAACCTACTCGCATCCACCCTGGATTATACATGAGCAGAGCAGTGACATCCTCTTAGCATTAGCAAGCACCTCGAAGTTGGAAAGCTTCTTGGGCATGCAGATTTGTTAGAGCTTCCCCTGAAAATGGTCCTTAAGCAGTGCTAAGTGAGATGGTACAGTCATTTCCCAAGTCAACAACTCCCTGGACTCTTTACACAAAAATCACAGTGCTGTGGCCTTCTTCTCTACTACCCCAGCTGCTGCTTCCTTATTTTATAAGCTTCTGCCTGCATGCTCCATGGAAGACAGTCTGTGACATGTAATTTTCTAATGCTATTTCAGACAGAGCAAAGAAAGTCATCAAATGAAAGAACACTGTGGTATATACATGTATATGTGCTTATAATATCAAGTTTTAGTTTTAGAATCTCTGTATCAAGCTACTGTAGTCTCGAACTAGTACTCAGCTTAATGGTTCTGCTCCTCTTTTACTTTGTCCCATATTTTCTGCAATAAAGAAGCGTATTCTGCCAGAAACAATCAATCAGTACTCCCATCAGTAAGACAACTGGGACAACTCTTCAGTATTGCCAATTCATACCCTGGTTTTCTATCCACTGGGAACAGAAAACAAAACAAAATAAAACAACAAACAAACAAACAAACAAAACCACAGCTTCATACACTTTGGAGCTCATTTTCCATCCTGTTTTACCCAAGAAACCTGTGTAAACTTTGTAGGAGTAGGTAGACAAAACCTGATAGCACAGATACAATATGAATAGATTGACAGCAAAAAGAGAGGAAGCCAAATTCTGAAAATGTACTTGAAATTTATAATTGCTTTACCCAGAATCTCAGTGTTCATACCATCCTTGGAGCCCTACCATTATTTTCTGAGTAATTGTCCTTCTCAGCCTGACCTACACTGAACAAACCCTGAATAATTCACCTTTCCTCCACCTTAGAGTCTGTGTTAATCATCAGTGTGTTTATATGAGAACATGTGTACAGAAGGCCCACTGCTCTTCTCATCTGGGATTTCCCATGCAGAAGCATCATTAGTCAATGCAGTTCACACTCATATTTTCCAACTCAGTATCAGAAGCCTGTCCCAATTTGATTTGTTTCTTTCTGGTCCAAGAACAGTTCTAGCAGAGATTCAAGCACAGACTCTGCAGCAAATACTGCCTCCATGCCATCAGATGCAACTCTGTGGACCATACTATACATACAAAGTTGTTTTTTGTTGTTGTTGATGTTGTTGTTGTTTTTCAAATTCCCTTTCCTTCAAACCTTTCCTTCTGGTACAAGGACTGGTACGAGATTTTTAAGCATCACAATTCATAAGTACTCCATGAAGTCGCAGATGTGCTCAGCTTACTGTGGTCAACAGAAAGCCTACCACTTTTTAGTGCCTGGAATGAGTCCAGCAACACCTCAGGTACCATTTTACCTTATTTACGAGACAAAAAAAATTGTCAAGGATCTCTGAATTCATAGGCTTTCATTATTTTTGGAAGTACGGTTTCCTGTGAAATCATAAAGTTGGTTTTCAACTGAATGTGCAAGGATTCCAATTTCACTGCAAACGTTGACCCTGCACACAGCAGGAAAAATATAAAAGCAGGGAGGCTTTGTATTCTAATTCATTTTCATTGTTTTTTTTTCAATCTTATTTTTAGCCTTTATTAAAATATATGATCTTAGACTGTACACACACTAGCTTATGATTCCCTTTTGGAAAAGTCAGTTTTGCAGGGTTTTTTTAAGGCCTCTGAACAGCGTACGTAATTGACAACACTAGTTGATCTATGTACATTGTAGATAATTTGTTAAAAGCAAAAACACCATTTAGGGAGGCAAATTGTTTGCAGATTGATCCTGATTATTCTGAAGTATTTGTCCATGCTATGCAAGCAGCCTAAGTGAATAATTTTCAGTGCGAGTTTGTGACTTACTTGTTTTGGCTATTCCATGTGTTTTGTGTTACTGACACCGGGCACCAAGAACTGGACCCTTCGATAAAGCAGCCCAAGTCTTTGTCACATGGAAGCAAATGATAGGAAACTTCTAGGAGTTCATTCTTCTAAAAATTCTCATAATCACATTATTTTCCTGAGTCCTACACGAAATTCTAACAGGAAGCACGTGGCAAGGATAATTTACACTGCCCTTTGGTCCTTGACAAAAAAAAAGACTACAGTAGAAAGAATATCAAAACATTTGCCAGTGTTTTCTTCTATTTTACCCCTCAGTAATTGGATTAGAGGAATTTGTCTTCCTTGTTAGATCAATCTCTGTTGCCAAATCAGTTGTTCCAGATACGACTGCTCTGAGGATCATAAGCGATGATTCAATTAACCTTCCTTTGAAAAGTTTGTTGATAGCATTAGAAATTAATCTCTAACAGCTAAATTAGTATTTCTCTTCATTCTATTCTAGCTTTGACTTCTAATGAGTCAGAAGTGGCTCTCCTAAATAAATCTATGGATTCTGGATGAAGAAAATATTAAAGTATTTGTTGTTCCTCTTTTGGGGAAGGACAGATTTCACTCTCTTCTTACCACAAATCATTTGCTAAAGAAAAGCATTCTTTCTTTTTGGTAGGAGAAAGAAAATGGCTTCAAAGAGGGGCTATGAAGCTGAATTCCAGAAGCAAGACAATTATTGAAATAAACAAACAAACAAAAAAGTCCTCATTCAGAAGCCAGAGGTTGTTTTAATAAGCTCTGCTGGGTAGGCTTGGCTTGGGGTTTTGTGTTTGTTTTCTCTGTCTTGATTCCAGGACTCTGGACAGTATGTGTATGTTATATATGATGTTGGGAATGAAGGGGAATAATCCTCCTTGTTTATACAGCATGAGGGGAAATGATCTTCCTCATTTAATTATTTATGTATATAGGCCTGGTAATATAAGATTTTCTGTGATATGTATCTGTGGTTTTTCCTTTTCCTTTCAAGAATTTAAATTTCCCTCGATGTTAAGCAAGCATGTTGGTCATTTTTTTGCATCAGCGCCTGGTTCAGAATTGCACCAACCCTGAGAAGTCCTGTTTGGAGATGAGAAGAGTTTCAGACTTTGGACATGAAGGTTTTAGTAATTGCAGTTGCTACTGATTTGAATGCAGAGACAAGATTACTAGAGAAATGAAAACTTGACATTTATCTGTTCATGTAAACAGAATGATTTATTCTTCAAATCAAAGTAACCTAATTTAGTTACTTTTAAAGATTTTTTTCTTTTTTTTTTTTTTTTTTTTTTTTTTTTTACTTAGCATCTGATTGAGTATTTCTTTAGCAAAGGAATTTTAATTTCAGCAAGTTCAAATTTACTCAGGCCTGACCTTAGGAACGGCAATTTCTGCCTAGAAAGTTCTATTTCTGAAAATCAAGGTTGACTGCCAGTGGAAACCATGGGTAAATCTTAACAGATGGCAGTACATGCTGCGATTTTATGAAATTCCTGCCCGTGACTGTATATACAACTTATCCTGCGTAGTTGGTGGGATCTCTGCATTTTAGCATAAATATATATTATGTGGGATTAGTTCTGCCTGAAGAGAAGAGCTTGTGTGGCCTGACATGGTGACACAAATGAATGCTTTCTTGCATGTGCCTCAGCCTTGGACAGAATTGCGTTCAGCATGACATTCAATACAAGGGGTGTAAGTTGTACAATGCTTCCTGACATGGCCCGAGCGATAGTGGCTGACACGTCTCTGAGATGATTCACGTACGCATGTACATGATCTGAGCCTGTTGCAAAGGTCATTTGTCCTGAGATATATATACAGATGGACAGAAGCATCTGTGCAAAATTTGGTTAACATGAGAGCAAGTAAAGACCGAGGGATAATTTGGTACTGAGTTATTTGCCCTTTTTAAGGAATGCGACGTGTTCTGTACCGGTAGGATTCTGTTATGTTCTGTGTCCCAGCAAAAGGTTGGGGTAATGTAAAATTAACTTACATTTCCTCTGCAAAGATTTCTTGGCAACATCTCTGCTGCCCACTTCATTGGCAAGATCCTACTCTTAGCAGGTATTGCAGCAGATCGACCAGACGACAGTGGTTCAGTCTCTTTTGTTCTTTGGGAACAATTTCTGGCTGGCCATGGAAAGGGTTGGATCTGACTTGCCAAGCTGAACGACTAATCAGTCCTGAACTCCAGAGGCAGCTTGGGTGGATTTTCACAATAGTCTCAATTCAGCTGAAGCAAGCGTGTCAAGCTTTTTTTGGTTAGTGAAATATGAGGGAACACCGACTGCAGAGAAGAGGTATTAGGTTGAAAATGGCATAAAAATTCGAATGTGTCCAGGAGAAAAGTCTTAAAGCATTTAAGTCACCCCTCTGCAAACTAAATAGTTGCTGACCAGCGTAAAAGAGTTAATTGCAGCTTGCTCTCCAGTAAGTAAGACCTTTCTAATACCTGCAGGTGTCCAGTGGATTCTTTTGTACCCGCCAGCCGTAAGGGGTAACACAATCCTCCACCATTTCCTTTTGAGTGGAAGTCTACACAGTTTGTAAGGTAACGGGGAAGATGAATGGCTCGATCTCTGTTGAAAAGAAAACGAACACTGTACCAAAATGCCTTTCAACTCTTTGGAAGTTCAGACTGGACTCCAGCAGGGCTCTAATCTGCCTCCAAACTCAAACTGAAGCACTCTAATCTGAGCCTCTTTGTACGTTTGGATCATTGCTTTACAGCTGAGTTTCAGCCCCGTCCTGTTGGAAACCCCCGTGCCCCGTTGCTCTCTGCTTGGCAAGGTCAGGCACGGGATCCTGGCTGCCAGGTACAGCAATCAACCTTTTCCTGGCAGCTCTCACAAAAGCTGGCCACCAGCTGTTTCCCGTGACTGAACCAAGCCCGTGCTTGCTGCTGCTTTCTTTTCGGCTTTCCTGCCTTTTATCAAGAGGTTTCTTTTCATTAAAAAGACAGTTATATCGGCGCATATAAAAAATTCAGAAAGCTTTCAGCAAGAAGGAGGCTTCAAATGCTTGGTGTCTTGGTGTCGTAATGAGGACAACAACGGCCCAGGCATTCAAAGGCTACTCCAAGGCGATGCTTTCGGTGTTGTACGCCCATGAAAGAGTTTGCAGGGGACTCTGCTGGGTCCTCCCGTAGGCTTATGGAGAAAGGAGGGGCTGGTGAAAGAAGCCCTCCTCCCACTCAGTTTGGCTTTTTACGCCAACATCTCTGACCACAAGAAGCTATTCTTGAATCTTCAAATGTCAAGCGTTCACAGAAAATGAGTTAATGGCACAAACTAAAACGTGGCCTGTGCGCTTTGATTCAAATATATATTCAGATACAGCTTTACGAAATGGGACTCAGTTGGAGAGCTTGCTACCTGCAAATGGCTTGCTATAGAAATCACCGACCTAAAAAGCTACAAAAAGTAATTTTATCAGTCATTAAGCACTTCTAGGAGGTGATCACATAACAAAAAGCCTACCACTGCTAGGCCGGTCATTCTACATAACAGTGCAGAAAATTATTAAATTTCTTCCTTAGGAAAAGTGGAATCTGAAAGCCTAAAAGAGGGGTGCTTTTTGACTCTGTGTCTGCCATCCTTCTGCACTGTTTTTTCAGCCTTTGTAATCTTACAGGGTAAGATATTGTAATCATCGTTTCTTATCTGTATATACTGAAATACAGATGCTTGCAGGAGCATTTTGTAAAATGTAACATTTTATTTAACTAGTAAGCTCGATTGATTTGTATGTACCAATGCTATGTGCATTTTAGCCTTTGCAAAATGCTTCAGCAAAAATGGGACCAATAATCAAAACCCCAGGCATGCTCTCTGTGTTGACCCAAATAGCTACCATGGAAAAACCTCCAGACAACTCCATAGCAATGCTTCTCTCTTTAAATGTGGAGGTGCCATCCAAAGACAGGAAACCTGCGAGTAGCCAGGACCTGATCCACAGAAGGCATCTTAACAAGCAGTCTTGCAAAGGTCTGGTTGTTTCCTCAAAGTAAATGCCAAGATCCAAAGACGACAACATCAGAAGTGGTCACTGAGACTCCAGTTTGTCTTCCCTCCTTAAAACAAAGTCTTAGAACTTCCCCAAAATAATTGCTGTTAGTACTGAAACATGATTTTATGAAAGCCTCAGCTCCTTTTTCAAGAACTGCCAACCATGGAGAACTCAGCACAGCCCTTGGCAAGTTGTCCCGGTGCTCAGCCATCCTTGCTTACAGAAAAAGCACTTTGCTCCCCGTCTAGACCGGTCCATCTGCACCTTTAGACAGTCACCCTCAGTCCGCGAATCCCAGGGACCTTTTGCTCCTTACGGAAATACTCACAGAGAGAGGGTAAATTTCTTCTCTTCCATTGTAAGCTAAATGGGCTAAATTTTTAGGTTTGGACTTTTCACAACCCTTTAAGCATTCTCATGGCTCTTCTCTACGTGCCTTGCATCATTTTCACTCTCCTCCTGGAGCTGTCAATACCAGAACTGGAGATTAGCATCCCGTAGCACTAGCAGGAATGCCAAATGAAGGCGTTATGCAAACCTGCTCCCACCAGCTTCTCCTCTTTATGTATCCATTAATGCTGGTGGTTTTAACAGAGGAAGGTTAGAGTTACAAAGCTTTGTGTTTCTGGCTGGAAGATGTCCCTCTTCCATGTAAACTGGAAGCTCTCAACATCTGAGCCTCTGTTCCTTAGCACCATGCCCTTTGCTCGTAAAACGAGGCAGTGAGCCGTAGCCTTTGGCAGATGGAAGCGATGCATACACAGAAGGACCTAAGTCTGCATGCTTTACAGAAAGAGTTATCTAAGGGCTGGCAGGTCATCTTTTCCTCCTCCCAGCAAAAAGCTTGATGACAAACACGCATCTGGGCACCCAAGCACCCGCTGGAGCTTTGAGACCACAGCAAAACAGCAAACGATGCGTTGTGCTGAGGCGAGAGATCGAGCTTGAAAGCAAGGAGGGAGGAAAAAATGCTGGGGCCACCCTGCTTGATCCCACCACACCGGGTGGCACGGGGCAAGCATGCCAGCCCCCAGCCTCCGTCCCACCTGCAGTGCAGGGAGCTTGCCACGGGGCGCACCGCTGGCTTCAGCCCCAGCTGAAGGAGCGTGTGAGTCAAACCAGGTCCTGAACGGGCATCCCAGATGCACAAGCGCGTAGTAGTGCTGATGAAAAGTCTGCGGCTGATAGCAGGTAAACCTCACACATTTATTAATGAGGAGAATGGACCCACACCTGGGCCCTGAAAGGAGGCAGTGGGAAACTGAACAAAAGATGGAATAAAGTAGAGTTTTTGGTTCCGTTGGCTGGTTTATTTTTGTTTGTTACTCGGTTTACCCTTTTTTCTCCATCCCTTTTGCCACAGTTACTATTTTATGCCTCCTACAGTGCAATACCTTCACAAACATAAAAATATATAAAGACAACACAGCAAAATAGTCATTTTGTAGCGTACATGCATGCATACATAACAAGGGATATGAATATATGTGCCTCTGTGCGTGTGTGTGTGTGTGGTTTCAAACAAGTTCCGGCATCTTACTTTTAACTTCCCTTCTATCGCTTTCTGTAAAAGCACGCTTGTTTTAGCAATGTTTGGAAAACGTTAACTTGTGATACTTGGGAAGAAGCCACAGAAATGGTCTGATGTATTTAAAGGGTAAATAGGAAGTCCAGTACTCCTCTGCAGTTAGACTAGGGTGAGGTGACAGTCTGAGAAAAAGAGCTAGGAACTCGGTGGGCACACAAGAGGATGTGTCATCCCTGCAGTGAACGTAAATAACGCCCAGTCTGGGGAACAAAAACCAGAGGACAGGGCCAGTCTCCTAAGAGGGTAGCACTCAGGAGCTGAAATTAATTCAAACAAACCGATCAGGGTTGATTAATTACAAAGAAAAAGAGATACCGCTCATAATTCAGGAGGGTTGTGGCTGTGTAAGCAATTTTGAAGTTTCTGTTTCTCTTTCTGAGAGAGAGGGGATGGGTGAAACTGGCAAGAGGACTGCTAGAATAAAGCCATTTGGAAAAGAAAAGATACAAAAATCATCCTTTGGTCTTTACCAGAGAAATTGGCAAAACGTCTGGGAAAGTGTCATTGTAAATAACCTGAAAGCTCCCAAGTAGATTGGTTTTTCTTACAGGCTTATGGATTTCAGAATTTCATTTCATCCTTTCAGTTCTTGGTCACCCCATAAGCACTTGGGTTTCTGTTTTCCCTATGACGACATTCTCACCGTGGCCAAGAAGTAGATTTTAATAATCAGTTTTCTCTTGAATGTTGCAAAGACGGTCTTTGAAGTAAAATAATCCACGAAAGCTGCCCATGTGCATAAAACCCCTGTGCGCTGCTGGTGTGGGTGCCTCATGGTCAGCCGGGGGGGGCTCTCGTGGCCGAGCTGCCGCCTCCATCCCCGCTGCTTGGGCCATCCCCACGGGTGTTCTCCAGTACTTTCCAACCCAAAGCCCTGTGTCTGGGTCTAAAAATTACGTGGAATTAAATGCAATCAGATCCCAGCCCCGCACAAAACATACCCCCTCACAATTACAGCGCGAACAGTTCCAGATGTATATAAAGGTTGGTTTGAATTGGCTATAACTTCGGGAAAGTTGATACGGTTTGGTTTGTTATGTTATTTTAGAAAACAAATGCAAAATGTTTATTTAACTTTAAGCAGCTCTGAAACTTGCCTACTGTAACCCATAATCCTCTGATATTTTTAGATAAATGTTTTTAGACCAGACACCACGAATGCAACAGATTTTACATAGCCTTCTGTGGTTTCTTCGCACAAAAATAGTCTGGGACTAAACAAACACACAGAAGAAAAACCCCAAACAACAAAACAAAAAACTCATCCAGAAGAGAACTGTTTCTACAACATGAAGAATTGTGTCATGTCTTTAAAAAAAGTTCATGCTTTCATTTGTATTTGTCGTCGGAAACTTTTCTTAGCAAGGATCATCTAACACTACCAGAACTAATGTGCCATCTTGCCTGTAGGATATGAAAATATCTCTGGGTAGCTAAGTACAGCTGCTTCTCACAGAGATTCACACTAAAAAACAAGAGGATACTTTATCCAGCTTGCATTGAAAAGAGCCTGGACGTGCTCCCTTGAATAACAAGAAGCATATCTAGCAAAATAGGACAAAAACTTATGAAAACACTTCTCACTGCTTGCAGTGCCAAAAATCTGGAGATTCCATCAATAACTCTGTCATCACTGACATGAATCAACAATTCAGAATATTAAAAAGATATATTTTATGCATTTCTCATCATCAGTCTTCTATGCCCTATTACGTGTATATGTATTTCAAGTTTTTTGTTCCTTGTCCCCTGCTTTGCAGTTCTCAGAAACAAACCAGTCATTATAACATGCACCTTTTTTGTTTTGTTTTGTTTTGTTTTGTTTTTTCCCCAAAACTTGCATTTCTACCACAAGTCTCCTGGATTCCTGTACCTGTATAATTAGCTGGAAGTCTCTTTTTTTTTTTCATTTAGAAAAACAAAATGTTTCTGCTCATTATGGTTTCTAGAGACATCTTAAGAATATAAACCCAAAAGGCTGTGAGTCTAAGAATATGAAAAGAAAAACCCAACATACTTCAAGAACTCATATTTTTAAGCGAACTTTGTGATGGTAGGCACCTTTTTTCTCATGTTTTGAATGTTCATATTTAGTGGTACTGCACTCAGTGAAATTAGAGGTTATCAGAGTAGCAGCTCTATGAATAAATGTTAAATAAAATAAAATAAAATAAATAAAATAAAATGAAATAAAAAGAATGCAGAAACATGAACTAGTGCTGTACCAGCCCTGGGATCTGGAAGGGGCTTTCTTTTGTTCTGCAGATTTGCTTCAGAATCTCTATCCTCCAGGAAGAACAGGTGTAGAAACAGAAGGCACTCTACCCAGAAGAAATTGCTGTCTAGCCTAATACATGTATTTATTTCTAGTGAACATAGAAGATGTGGATCTGTATATATTAATCCAAAAGGAAATCCAGTAAGTACATGCTCAAAAAGGGAGAGGAAAGCTTTCCTTTGAAAATACAGAACATGAACAACTGGTCCAACACACAGAACAGGGGAATTGTTCTATTACTGTCTCCTCACAGCATATCTTCATGGCATAATATGCATCTATAAATAAACTCACTTATACTGCTATTGTATATTACCTATTTATTAGGCAATTCATTAACACTCACTGGAAACGCACATTTTCAGTATAAATTGGGCCCGATGTACCTCTTCCATGCACATGAGAAGAGTCTAGTTACAGAGTTCAGGTCTACCACGTGAAAGAGTGAAAGTTTAATTTCAAGTAAAATATATGGGAATGCAGTTGTAAAACAGCACATTGAAGGTATGCAGAAAACTGTAGGTGGTCCGATCATACATGTCCCAGTGTTTACATGGGCACAACCTGTTCCTGGTGTGATTAGCCAAAGCCTGTAACTTGCTAGACAATTAAGCTGCCAGTATTTCACTTCCATACTGTGTCTTGCATCCCCAGAACCCATAAAGTACTTCGCAAGTTTCAAAAACCCAAGGAAATACACTTGCCCCTGTCAGAAGAGAAGGCAGTGAATGGCCACACAGCACGTGCACAGCATTTCTCATTCCAGTGCTTACAATACTGTGCACAAAGTCAAAAGGACTTCGTTTTGATTTCCCTGGCACAATTATTTTTCCTCATAATTAACGCCACTGTCCATTTGAAAGTTTAGCTCGATTTCCTCTGGCGCGGGACCAGATTCAACGCAGGTTTGACTGAACCGTCACTCCCTCGGTTACCAGCTGGATTACAGCAACGCGAAGCAGCAGCTGAAGATGGATCAATACCATACCCCAGTCCTTTCCGAGCCCCAGCCTGACGACACGATGTATTGATTGAGCAGGAAGCACAGCCAGAATAAAGCAATTCATTAGCTGAAACCTTGGGATACAATTTCCAGCGTCTTTTCCCTCGTCGCTCTCACTCACTCGTGCTTCTTTTCCGTGGTACACACTCGTGTTCTCCACAGTGTTTAGCTGCCAAAGTCATCGTGAAAAAATACAGCAGGGCTCTGGTCCCTGGAGCTCTCTCCCCTGAGCTCTTCCTATCCACAACCAAGCATCTATGCACATAATATTAGAAACCCAAATAAAATACTTTTAGTGGTCATGTTTTGGTTATGTCTGACTGAAAATGTACCATTCTGAGTTTGATCAGCAGAACTGCAGTGCAGCTCTTGTCAGGTCAGCCTTTGATATATGAATTACTTTTTCAACGGGATGTTTGCATCAAGTTCTTGAGTGGCTTGAAGCAGTAGCAGAGGAATTGCAGCACACTCTGGACCACCGGTGAGGCATGCCAATGGCATTAGTGATGCTGTTACACTTATGCAATGTACTATACTTATATAGTCAAAAGAACATAAAAATAAATCATGAAATTGCTTGTTGAGAAAGTACATAATCGTGACATTTCTTACCCTTTTATCTCAACTGATCATGGAATTCACATCCTTAGAATTTGAAATGGCCCACAAGATTGTCCCAGCGTGTTTAACAGAGTTTAAAAGGCAGGGAAAAGAAAGGGCACAAGGCTTGATATGACACGGTTGTTATGCGATTACTTCTAATACTCGTCCGTCTTCCAAGAAACAAGGAAATCAGTTAATCACAAGGTGGAGAGGGCGATGTAGGCAAAGTCCACCCGCAGTATCTCTTAAGATTCGACTAAATACTCCCAGCTCGTGTGGTGTTACTGGCCTTTGGCTGCACTGGGTTCGAAGAGCAGGCTGTGCTGCCATGCCCTGCCCTGCCTGGTGGCCCTGCTTCCCTCCCCACGCTTCCTGAATGACCAAAAAGCTATTAGGAAAGGATGATAATTAAAGCTATTGGACCCTCTTCTGATACTGAGAGATTATAATGGCCTGAAGACAAAGAAACTCTTCATGGACACCTTCCCATGGTGTGGTGGCAAATTTGCTGCCCCTAGAAGTGGTCAGGCAGCTCTGGGTTGTGGAGTTCTTTGAAGCAGTATTTTACTGTCTGTCTTGAAATAGGTATAGAAACCTATATAGAAATCCTGTTCCTTTTGTTATAATAATTTAAGTGCTAAAATTAGCAGTCCCCCTTCTCCCTCATGCAATGTGACTCTTTGATGCCTACAGCCCATCAGAAAGACCAATGCACTCAGATGCTCTGCACGAAGAATTCCTTGGCCACTGACACTTCTATAATTACTGCCCTGCTGTAAAACGAGACGGTGCACACCTGTCTAACACGTGAGCCGCACACAATCTTTGACTTTTCTAAGCCCCGAGAGACACATACTGCTACTGTTCCCATATCTAAAGGAGTATTGAGGTTATTTAATGTTACACAAGTTATGATTGACCTGGAGAAGTGGCGTAAGCATTAGATGCATCCCTTTATTTTGCATGAAACAGGGTAGGTAGGACAGGAGTCTTGCTTGTGTTTACAAATATTATTTCTATTCTGATGGAAATTTTATTTTGGTTGGAAATACATCGATGTGACAGAAAAAAAGAAAAGAAAAGAAAAGAAAAGAAAAGAAAAGAAAAGAAAAGAAAAGAAAAGAAAAGAAAAGAAAAGAAAAGAAAAGAAAAGAAAAAAAAAAAAAAAAAGAAAAAAAATGAAAAAAGGAGAGTCCTGGCCTCATTAAGTGTTGTAGTGTGGTTGTCTTCTTTATGAAAAGGAGATGACTAACAGAGGTATGACACAGGTCCCTAAAATGGTAGATGGTTCGGAGAAAGCAGGTAGGCAGAGATTACTCATTAGTCCTTGCAGTACGAGGCGTGCTCTACACTTCACCCTATCAAGCAATTTCAAAACAAACAAAAAGAGATAGTTGTGGTGCCCGTGCACATTGAATTGATGCATCTTGTGAATTCAGGGTATCGTGAAGGCAAAGCACTGAGAGTGCCAAAAAAAAAAGGATTAAATATTCCTATGGGGGACAGGTCGGTCAGGCTAGCCAGAGTGTTTTTTGGGTGTAGTCTTCATCTCAGGGCGTTCGTTCTTAAGCAGCTAGTTAGGAAGGTGGCTGAGTATTTCAAGGAAGGGATAATTTCATAACTGTCCTTGCATTTCTTCCCTGTGTAAGTGCTAATGGCCACCGGCAAAGAGTGCATAGCGGAGCTACGAGGATTTACACTTTGATCAAATTTAACTGCTTTTATGTCCCTTTTTCCTGAACTTTGCCATTTTCGTAACATAAGCCATTCATAACTGTAAAAATACTAATTTCCGTGGCATTTTCTTGGCTTTTGCCAGCTAATGGGTTTTGTATTTAGACCAGCACATGGGCTCTCATTTTGCCTAAGCACTGGCACTTGTGATGAGGCAGGGAGGCTGTCCTGTCAAAGGTACTGTCACCTGGACTGCTGGACACCTGCAGTTCCAGACAAAGTCTTCTCATAGAGCAAGAGCTGCGTTTAGTAGCAGGCTCAGATTAAAAAGGGCCACCAGAAATGGGCTCAAACACCAAACTTTCTGTGGATTTTTAAGTTTGCTCAATAAGCTAGAGTCATTTTCTCATCAATTCTAATCCAGGAAGGACTTCAGGACATTCCCTACCTTTCGTGGTGAACCCGTAGTGATGGATACATTTTCTAATGCTACAACCACATTGCTAGAGTGGGTGGAAAGTTCATCCCCACGTCTAAGGACAGCTCCGTCTGCAGCTTATGGAACCTGCTCAGAACGAACCGAATCACTTGGTAGTTAATAGCTTGGCAAGAGGTAGTTTTTAGAGTGAGCAATGGCAGGAAACACGACGGGAAGCTTGTTGTCACCTCCAGGACTCCTGCTCCAGGCTCCTTCATTGAGGTACAGCAAATGAAATGCTGACTGACCGTGTACAAGATAAGTATTGGGTGCAGGCTGGACAGAAAATGCGTTAAGTACTCACTTCCCGGAAAGATGATTTTTAGTCGGTATGCATGCTTAAATATGAAACACGTGGCTGACCTTCTTCAAAGCTCCAAGTGCAGCTCTGGACACATTTATCAGGAACAAGTTCCCTCGGCTTTGGGATTTAACGTGAGCCCTGCAAATGCTAAATCTGTGTAGTTGCATCAGGTATGTGTGGCCATTAGGCATGAAATGGATCCAAGTGACTATAACGCATTTGCTGCCCAATTTATTCACCCTGCATACAAAATCTCACTGCATTTATGTCACCACCAAATTTCTCCAAGCTTATGCTTCTATTCCACCGCTTTCAACCACATGACGATAGACCAGAGCAGAGCAGAATCCTAGCTGGTATCATGCCTGAAAGTCTGAAGACACGGTATTAGAAAGCCATAGAAGAAAATCAATGCTGTGGTCAGTAACAATACGCTATAGAGTAATTGGGGCCAGAGGCAAGGGTTTAAGCACAGCACGATCCTTTATGCGGTTTAGAGATTCTGATTGCAAATGCAGCTGCAACTTCTCTAAGTGCTCAAAGGTGAAGGTCACGTTGTGTGGCATTGGTGACGCTTGGTTTTTTCCCCAGAACTTCCGAGGGGACTCAAATTTCTCTCAGTCTCTGTAAGTAACAAGGTACTTGGGACACTGTGGACATGTGAATGAAACCTTTAATATTGCCTGTGCTGCTGTGATGTAGAACATCATGTCATTTGTTTGGTCGTTTTCTTCAGATTGGCAGTTACATTTTAGATATTTTTTTCCCCAGATTTATGTCATGATAAATCCTTGTTGTCAATGCGCAGACTCCTTGTGAGGGAACCTTTGCCAGCTGGAGTAAGTTCTGCATTATTACTTGTCTATGTGACTTCCTATGGTAATTAGAAGAGTAGTTCTAATTAAGTAGGACCAAAAGTGACAGAGGGATTGATTTGGTTCTGCCTTGAACTGTAATCAGCATAATCTCTGCCTCTGCACCCTACAAGGAATCTCCCCCTCTCATCATGTTGCTCAGATGCAGCCTGCACACCTGCAGGGTTGTAGTTCAATGATCAGTAATATTTTTAATTAATGTGTCAAACTTTTGAGGTTAGAGGCTTTTTAAAACAATAATTAAAAATAAAATAAAAATAGTCCCTTCGAAGCAGTGCTCTGTCGGCAGAGCAGCCATCGTTAGAGTACGGAAAAGCACGTACTGTGAGAATCCAAATCAGTGAATGAAAGTTCTGATAAAGCGAGTAAAATCCAAGCTGAAAGCACAGGGCAAAACCTTCAGTTTCATGATCATCTTCATTTCATGGAGAACACCAGCTGCTGCAAATCTAGACGCTGATTGTTACGGCAAACTGAAGGGCATCAAGTCATCTGTTGGTACAATCCCAACACAACTAGGAGTAACTCCTTTTTGGTGCCGTGTGTACTTAATGTTGTGTTCACTGTTGCCCTGAAAGTCATAAATCTCAAAGCAAATGCGAATCCTTAATACTTGCAAGGCAGCTTCCCAAAATTGTGTTCTCTGCTGAAGGGTTTTCATAGTCTTTGAACCCAGACCTCTGATCTGCAGGACTTTTGCTATCAGCACGTCGCTGTGCAACTTCAGTGCATTGCTTATCCTCCAGATGAAGTAGAAGCACTTTTATCTTTACACATCTCACACCTACTATAGCTCCAAAATATTTCTCAGTTTACAGGGTTTCTGTAACTATTACTCTTTGCGGTGGTTTACAGGTCAAGCAGTTCTTTCCAAAGAATAAATTAGTTCTATTTTGGTTGAACAGTTATTCATGACCCAGTCTCAGTGTCCTCTGATTCTTTTCTCACTGTTTGTAATGCCTATCCAGCTATTCCCACTACAAAACTGTGGTTTGTTTCTGATTCACTCTCTTTATCCGTGCATTTTTATTTGTTGTCGTAGGTGGTCACCTCAATCTCATGGGATTCTTTTTGTTTTCCGATGAGGTGACTGCAACTTTTTAAGCAAGGGCTTCACAAATGAGCTCTGCTGTGAAAGATGGAGATATAATTACGCCACCGTAACTATGGGGAGGCTAATATTCACAAGCATTTAATTAGCATCCACAAGGATCTCGAATGCTTCAAAATAACTAATTGCTGCATGGCTTACTCTAAAACAAAAATCGTTCTTTTGTTAAAAATGCATCAGCAAATCGGGAAGAGAGTTTTGCTGTGGGGGGGAGGTTAGGCTTGTCAGCCAGACCCGTGACAGACACTGGTACCACAACACCCCGGGGTTGCCCTGCGATACCTGAGGACAATGCAGAGAGCACTGAACAAATTGTACCTGCAGCGCAGAAGGTGCCAGAAACCACGCTCAACATAACCGAGTGCATCAAACCGGAGTTTTTTGGATATACAGGAAAGGAGCAGCATAAATAAAATGTTATTTCCTAAGAGAAAACTTGGAATACATCAAACTCAGAGTGAGAATATAATAATCGTACTGCAGACTCTCCCAGGAAAAGGAAGAGAATTTAGCTGCCCAAGATTGTTGCAGTATATGGTGTTAAACTTTTATTATGGTACATTGTTTTCCCCAGTTCTCTTCACGAGTGAAGCAGCTCCCTGGCTCCTTAGAAGCCAGCCTGACTGATGTAGAAATACCCGTCCCTTGCTCCCTGTCTTGCTTTGTTACACAGCACACCTGGCAGCAGTCACCTTTGCTTTCAGGGACTCCCTGGAGATCAAGCACCACCCACAGCCCTCAGGGGGCTGATTCCTGCCTGTGGCAGTTTGGTCCTACAGACTTCCCTGACCCCTTCGCAGTCTGCGATGCTGGAAGTGTGTTCAGCTCTCTATCCCTCTGCCTGTCCTGCCAGAAGCCACCGAGAAGCCTCCACGCTTCAGAAGGACCTTTGGCGTGCCCCATTAAAACACTGCACTGGTCCCTTCGTGGCCAGGGACACAGCTTTCTCCTGGGTCTGTCCCCAGCCTCAATAACCTGAGTGCATGTGTGTCTGGACTCTCTGTGTGAGGCTTAAAGGGTTTGTGCTGTTCCCAATAGGGCCCAGGGCCCTAGTATACTACGGCAAACAAATTTTGCAATGTTAGGGACTCGTCGGAAGTGTGAGAGAGACCTGATTTGCATGTTCATCCACAAAAATGTGCACGCATTCTCTACTTGCTTGAACAATAATTGGTACAGTAAAATTAAAGCTATTTAGTGGCTTCCTTTGGAAGGTACCATCTGCTTCAATGCAATATTTAACATTCAGGACTCTATTTATAAACAGGAAGAGGTGTAGACTTCAAAGCTGGATTTGCTCATCCCAGCATGATGGCCACCTCACAAGCTATATATACATTTAACATGATACAGACTACGGACCGAGCCCTGTATGTTTAAGTGAAGGAACAGAATGTGAAAGTGAAGGATTAGCCACCCTCCTCCCCAGGCTTAAACTAGAAGCAGTCAGTGGGCGATAATTCTCCTTATCATTCTCTTTTCATTAAATAATCACCAGCACGTGAATATATATTAGAGAAATAGAAATTGTGTAACTGCTTTGCCATGATACAGATGTATTTATAAATAGACCCTGCAGAAGAATACCTATTGTATTGATCTAAGAGCTTAGTTTTAGTCTCGCCTTTTAAAATTGTCCTTTGCTGGTCAATAGATAAAATTGGTTGTCCACGCATGGTGTTTGGATTCGATCCAGTTTCTGCCTTAAGCAAGCAACCAAACCCTGGCGTATAAAGGAGCGAAGGAGTGGCGCAGAGAGGTCTGCGGCTGCTGGAGCTGCCCAAGAGCACCTGAGCAAGACCCATGAGGCAAAGCAAGCCAGGGTTTGTCTCCTTTCTACAATGAAGGCAAGCGGGAAAACCCCTTGGTGTTAAAGCCAATGCTTATCAGTTGAGTAGTTTTGCTTTTGTATTTTGCCTTTGTATTCAAATGATAAATTGTTCTATGAAGCAAGGACCTTGAAAGGACGCGGTCGTGGTGTTTGCTTGCCCGCTTTGGGACACAGCCTGCCAGGTTACAAGGTGCTTTCAAGTTAAAGGCAGGTTAACATATCCACCCAAATAGCAAATTGTTCTTTTTTTTTTTTTTTTTTTTTTTTTGGTAATAATAATTTCTCAGCATCCTTTCTTTTTCTACAGTAGCTTTGAGATGGAAAACATGGCTACAGATTCATGTTTCATATATGTTCCAAAGAAAAAAGAGTAATTTGTAAGATAGATGTACAAATTAACAGTTGAATCTGTCATAACCCTGCTGTCACGGCTGTCAGGAGCATCATCTCCATTCCTCTTCCTGCAGTATTGATTTCAGCCCTCTTTGGTCAAACATGGCTCCTGGATCCATTTGAATGGCTCAAGTAGTCGTAGTTGTATGTCTGCTAGGGTTGCAGATGTGAAAAAAATAACAACAGCCAAAAGGACCCACCTCTTCCCTAAACCCACAGATTAACTTGAGTGGAAATCTCAGTGCAAAAAAATGCAGTACTTTTTGGGACAGATAACATGAAAGCACAACTACCTGAATTGCAAATGGATTTATTGTCAGGACTTATGTTTGACAGGCCGGGCCGGCAATGAAAAGTCATTCCGACATTTCATGCTGAAGGGCCGCCTTCACTCCCTGCCATGGTCGTCTTCCACTGCCATCGGCGCCTGCTGCAGGAGGCAAGGTACCATGCAGACCTGCTGCTCCAAACCTCCCATTATTTTGGACAGGATTTGGGATTTATTTGGATTTTGGACAGGGAATGACACAACATTTCTTTGTTAAAATACCTTATTTTGGTGAGTGTCCCAAAGTCTCTGCCAGTGAATCAGTGAGAGGGAATTCTTTCCTCTCTTGGAATTTGCTCAGGGTGTTGCCGATCTTAACAGCACAGATATTAAGATGTGTTCAACTCCACGGGTGTATTAAGGCTGTAGATACATTGGCTGAGGAATAAACCTTTGCACAGGTTGTTTTTCATTTGTCTGGTGATAGATGCTAGCGAGACAAGGCAGGCAGTTGACTGGGTTATTACCAGTAATTTCTGAAGCAGACTTGAGACTGCTGAGAGAGAACTGGGTAAAGAAATTGAGCCTACGCTTTAGGAAGAACATTCTGAGCATTATACAGAATTTGGGGGGGGGGGGAACGCACTTGTATTGAAAGAAGTAAAAAGCAGCAAAGAAAATGTTGTTTGCATTTGGACAAGGCATTTGTACTGCCCTGGCCTTGCTGTTGTTCGAAGCAGTGGAGAGAAAGAATGGTCAGCCTTGAAACATTTGTACTAGAGAGAAAACAAATGCATGGATGTATAATTACAAAAGGGGAGGGAAAATAAAAGGTCTGCAGAAGGAAGAACTTAATTTACCTGGCCAAGGGTTGAGCAGGGTTCGTTGTAACTGAAGAATGCTGAAGTGATGGAAAGGCTGCTCTTTTCATGTAAATGTTTAGTCTGTTGGCTTCTGGTTCTGGGAGTCCTGGTGGACAACAGGTTAACCGTGAGCCAGCAATGGGCCCCTGTGGCCGAGAAGGCCAGGGGGATCCTGCTCCTCTTCTCAGCCCTGGAGAGGGGCCACATCTGGAGTGCCATGCCCAGTGCTGGGCTCCCCAGTACAAGAGAGACCTGGAGCTCCTGGAGAGGGTCCAGCAGAGGGCTACAGAGTTGGTTAGGGGACTGGAGCGTGTCTCTTATGAGGAAAGGCTGAGGGAGTTGAGCTTGTTTAGGCTGGAGAGGAGAAGGCTGAGAGGGGATCTTATCCCTGTATGTAAATATCTGAAGGGAGGGTGTCAAGAGGATGTGGCCAGACACTTTTCAGTGGTGACCAGCAGTAGGACAAGAAGCAACGAGCACAAACTGAAACACAGGAAACTCCATTTGAATATGAGGAAAAAAAATACTGTGAGGGTTACAAAGTGCTGGAACAGGTTGCCCAGAGAGGTCGTGGAGTCTCCTTCTCTGGAGATGTTCAAAACCCACCTGGATGTGATCCTGAGCAACGTGCTGTAGGTGACCCTGCTTGATCAAGGGTTGGACTAGATGATTTCCAGAGGTCCCTTCCAACCTCAAGCACTCTGTGATTCTGTGATCCAGTAGCAGAAGCTGTATTTGGGATCAGCATCTTTATTTGGGTACAGAAGAGAATCTTATTATGTATATAGAAAACAAATACATCCAGAGTTACAGTATTAAATGCACAGAAAGTACATAACAAACTCTCAAATTTCAGAGAACAAATGGATTGCAAACAACTAAGTATTAGGAGGAAATTTTCTCTGGAGACATGTCTCATAGACTGTCTACTGTATGCTCTTTTTTTTGGCCTGTATTAATAGCAAAATACTAGATTAGATGCAAAACAGTATGGCTAGATTTCTTTTGGCCCATTGTTTTGAAGTAGGTAGGTGCCTTAATGTTTGAAGTCCTTATGAGCCTAAGACTCCAGTGAGATTTTCTTTAAGTGCTGGTGCCTCCAATTAACGCCATCATCAACAAACAGAAAAAGGCATTGTTTCCTGATGATCTTAATTTTATGCCTCTGTCCGGAATACATAAAATCAGATTAACAGCTGATGAAAATTACTAAAATACTGTAATTTGGACACGATTCCTGCAAGAGCTTACTAATTACTATTGTTTGCTCATGTTCCTATTGTATCTAGGTTTAAGCCAAAGGTGTCCACATCCATACAAATACGATGTGTCATCTTACTTGATTCAGCACTTTTTCAGCTGCATGAAGTCCTTTCCCCTTTCTGAAGCCCAGGGAAACCCTCTGACACCAGGACAGAAGGAATTTACCTTGTTCACGAGTACAGGATGGCAACCGAATGTATAATCTCTGTTATAAAAAAGTAGCTAACTGAACCTCACCATGGAGAACGCTTCATTCATCTAGCCTGTAAACTTAAACCAGGGCAAAACATGCAGACAGAATGCCCAGTTTGCTTAGGAAACTAGGAAGAAATTGTTACCCAGATAAAATTGTGGGTTCTAGGGACTGTGTTGATGCTGTTTCCTTCGGCAGTGCTGCTGCCACTGCGAGTCCTGCTCCCTTCTGCTCCTAGACATATACTTGCAGACACAGGTGTCACACATAGGTAGAGATGCATGCAGATTTTTTTTTTCATAATTTGTTTGTATACCCAGCCTTGTCCCTCTTAAATAAATTCTATGTGATCTATGCTTGATCATGAGGCAGATGTTGTAAAAGTCGTGTTTGTCAATGGTGATATATTCACTCAGTTCCATGATGATTACACTTTTAGGGTCAATGTACAGAAAGCACATATAATCTCCATACACCTTGCATATGTAGCCTTCTTTTTCAGGTTTTGGCAGCTGGGTAGCATCACAGAATAATACCAACCTATTTTTACTCTCTATGCAGCAATTCATAATGAGGACTAAGAAGGAATTCCATGTACAAAGAGAACTCGAGTAGAGATTGAGACCTGCAACACAAGCAGGAAGATGGATGATTCTGGCTCTCTCTAATTTCTGATCCTGAAGCAAAATTCACTTCCTAATTCAGTTTGACCTAATAGGCACAATCTTGCCTGCCTTATATACCCCTCAGATGTGAGATGTGCAATCTGAGCAGGAATGAAGGGAGGTAGGATCAAATTCCAGGTGAGATATTGCACAGTGCTTCAGCCCATCCGTTTCTGAAAGAGATCGTCATGGGCCTTCTACTGAGTAACATGGATTTGTGAACACTCTGTACTTGGATGCATAATCTTATTCATATGGTTACAGATCATATTAATTAACGAACATATTTATGAACGATACTAATTGATAAAAACATTTCCTTAGGACAATGTTTTTTGCTCCGTCACGTAGCATGCTCAGCTCCTGCTCGTGGTTTGTTTGATCAGTTGACAGTCAGTAGCCTGGGAGGGGACTGTGGCAGATGCACATTTAGTTCAGTTTTAGAGCTGACTGCTCTTTGATACACAATTGGTGAATCTCCATTAAAAAGTCCTGATTGCTAAAGTTATAACACCATCTGATCCTGACAATTATTTTTGCAAACGCTGGCCCTCGAAGCCAGTCAGCCTCCTCTGTCCTATGCTTTCTGGCTGCCAAGTCCCCGTTCTTTACAAAATGTTGACAAAACACTGGTGCTACTGAGTGTCTATTTAATTTTTGACTGATTTTCCTGCTGCATGAGATCACTGGCAACTGCTAGAACACACTCTTGCTTTCCCAAACTTTGTGTTTATTTCCCTGAAGATCTTGCCATCTGCTGCGCTCAGCTGCCCAAATAAGTAAAATTTTCCATGTCTTATATTTTTTTTCCTGAAAACATTATCTGTTCCCTCAATCTTTCCAGCTTTCATCAGGTTCTTTACGATCAGTTCATCTCATGTATCATAACGTGCCATGTTACCACAAACAGAAGTATTGACTTTGGCAGCGAGACTGAGGTTACTGAAGCAATGTTCATTAAGTAGCATTCCAGATACTACTCAGAGGTCAGCCAACGTGGACGACACAACCATATATGATGCTCTTTGTGCTGTGTATATTTTGTTGGCCTTACTTATCATTTACACCTCATTTGTTCCAAGTTGCTCACTGTTGCCAATCCTGAGTGTTCAAAATCATGAAATTGGCTTGCAAGCGATAATGCTCTGAGCAATAATACGTTTAGAAGTTCTTACGGCTTTTTAACCAGAGTGCTTGCATTTTCAAGCTTTTTCCTGTAGCTAGCAGGAAACATGCTTTCTTGTGGGGAGGGCAGAAGTGACAGCAGATATTCACACAAAGCGTCGTGACCCCTCAGAGCTGAGAAAACATCAGATATCTCACTTTTGAGAACTCTTTCGTGCTGGCTGAGAGGCTGAGCTACTCTTGGTTTAAACCAGCACAAATAAAAGAGAATGCAGCATAAATAACTGGTAAAATGGCTGTGTGCAACAAAATCCATGTATTTTTTCACCTGTTAGAACTGACGTGATCAGGGTCCCTCTCTACCTGTTCCGTCTTATTTCTCTTTAAGAATCAAGTGAAGAAAAGCTCTTGGAGATGGAAGGGCATGGCATGCAATTAGAGAACTGAAGCAGACTGGCTAGTTCTCATGCTGTTCTGGTTGTGCCCATCGTCTCTGCCAGTCTCTGGTATCACAGGATCAGTCTGAGCATACTTCGGGTCAATCTGAGCCTTGCTAGAAGTCACTGCATTAGCAAGTGGGAACTGGGCCTGATTACACAAACGTACTCTGTTCCTTTGCCTTGAAACATGTTCAGAAATAGAAATATGGCCAGGCAGAAAACCACCCCACAAGCCTGAATACCTCACAGTCAGCTGTTTGAAAACTAGAGCTGGGACACAGAGCAGAGATTCTTTGTGAATTTTATCTCCAAATCCATTTTGTCTATTGCTTGGCCAAGCAAGCTCTTCACGTTCCTATACCCTAGACCTCATTTTGTTTCCTCTCTTAGGTGATTTCTAGTGGCGTGAGAGCAGGAGACTGAGGGAAAGAGCAGAATGAAGAATAAACGTTTCTTGCATGTGGATCTTGGGGACTCCTATAAAATCTAAAAAAGAAACAGAGAAGGAGGATGTGGCTGGCTGCTGAGATATTCTGCGGGCAACATCCTGCCTGTGGCTAGGCCAGAACCTGCACAACCTTTTTCCTTCTTTCTTTCTTTTTTTCTTTTTTTTTTTTCTCTTCTGAGTGCCTGTGTATGTGCTAGGCCCCTAAGGACGCTTGCCACTGCGGTGCATGTATCTGATATGAAAAGGGAGCCCATGCCTGGGCATCACATCCTTGCTGTAGGTAGGCTCATAGTGCGCATGCTTGCTTTGTTAATTATCTGCTTCGTGCAGCTCGGAAGCGAACGTGAACTACCTCAATGTTACGAGGATGAGCTCTCCCTGTGGGAACTCTGTTTTTTTTTGTTTCTCTCCAACGCAATCTGAATTTTTGTCCCACAGTGCGGTGTTTTCCCCCAGCTCTGCAAAACTTTTCTGAAATGCCTTTATATCACTTCGTGTAGTTCAGCAGAGTGTAAAATAACCTCTTGGCATTTGCTTTAGTTCTGTCATATTCTGTTTACAAATTCGAAAGGACCTAACATAAATAGCTGTCAACACTTACATATTACTGTGATTCACTGACTTCACCACAAGAATTTTGGTGCAGCGGCAGAAAGAGCATCAGTATAAAAATCTTATCTCAAAAGCCATTGCAGTTGTTCATCCCTCTTTCAGAGAGCATGAACAGTGAATCTAATTTGCTACTTAAGATGTAATTACACCGAACAGGACATCCACACAGTACCTCAGCGTTAGCCTGGGCCTGAACCACCGAGAGTAAAGGGCTTGCTTCCACTTGCATGGCTGCCATAGGCACTGCTTTGATCCGCTGGGTTTAAAACTCAGGCTGGTAGAGGAAAAGGGGAGAAAAGAGGAAAGATAGAAGACATTGGTAAAAACAAAGAATGTATGTTTTTTTGTTTTTCTTCTTGTGTAAGTTTGGTTACACATACATCAAATTTTCTTGAAATTCTGATGATTTTGGGGGGCAGGGGGGGATGAATTCTGACGGAATCCTGCTAAGCAGTTTTCAGGCCTGAGGAGTTCAGCTTTCAGGAAAGACTCCTTGGGATCTCTAGCTTGTTCCACCTATTTGATACCTAACTACAGACCAGGAAAAACTCGCCGTGCTGATAGCTAGCTAGCGCCCCATGGTCCTGTGATCTCTGACATGTCAGGGCTTTCAGGTGAAAAGCCATCACCACACAGCAAACATCACAGACTAGGATTTAAATCATGTCTGCCATGGCATGGGAAGGGAAAAGCAGCGAGACTTGTTGATCCACTCTTACACAACCATGTGGTGGATAAATAGGCTGCTGGCACCTATCACATTTTGAAAAATCGCAGAGCTCCGGGCTTTCCTTCACAATTCTTGAGTTGAAAAATGCAGAAACACTGAAGGAGAGTTTGCAATTCGAAATAACAACCAACTCATTTGTGGCTGCAGGACTGGGCTGTCTCCAGCTGGTTCGGTTTAGTCCTATTGTCTGGAAATGCAGTTGCAGGGACGCCAGCTTGACGTCTCATCTGAGAGGCCTGGCTTCTCCGAGCTCACCACCTCACCTCGCTTTGGTGCGGGCTCACAGGGCTCTGGAGTGCACGGGGACTGAGCTGGGCAGTAAAAGGATCCTAGGAGACATATTTAGCTCTTGTGGAGGCTTCACTGAAATAAATGGACTAATTGAGGAGTGAGGCAAAACCGCTGCCTTTAGTGGTTTTCATGCACAGGCTGAATGGGCCCAATGTCATATTTTTCTTTTCTTTTCTTTTCTTTTCTTTTCTTTTCTTTTCTTTTCTTTCCAACCCTAAACAAGGTAAATTTCAGCCCACAGTTCTGGCTAAAATATTCCATATACCTAGTCCAGTTGATGAAATTTATCTGGCAATTGAATAGCTGAATTGAATTTATCTGGCATCTGGATGGCTGGCTAAAGTTAAGAACAGCCATGGCAGACTGTGAGCAGTAACCTGGACTAGGAGCACTAGAAAGATGTCACACTGTGTCAGGGGTGTGAAACAGTCACATTAGGGACTTTGTCACTGAGCTGCGAGGAAAAACAGTCTGGTGTTTTCATGCACGTCCTATTTTGCTTCCCTACAGGTCCTCGGTGTGCGGTATTTGGTGAAAAGAGCCACCTAGTCAACAGGCTGGGTTGAGGAATTTGCTGGCGTAAAATGCCATAAAGAACTTCTGAGTTAATTGGAGGTGGCAGGAGGACACGGGACATCCAGCATTCAAATCCACCATTCCTAGGAAGGAGAAGCTGCCAGGGGTTCTGGCCCTCTGGCTAGAAGCCAAATGTTTATGCAAACCATCGAGGCGTGGGCTGTGAGGCTTCGTCGCCTTCATGGTGCCTGGTCTGGGTGACCAGTGCTCCCAGGGAAAGCTCCAGCAGTGAAGCTGAAGCTCCTTTCTGTTAATTGCTGGTGAGGCCTGGGTGGAGTTTCTCTGTTTACTCTCTCCTACCAGGATTTTGCTTTGCGGGGGGCTAAAGCTGCCAGACAGAACTGTAATTACGCTGAGGTTGCCTGTGGCCTATACAAATTAAATGATGAAGACATACAGGTGTATCAGAGGAAATCCAAATTGCGGTGCCTTGGGAGTCTCAGCAGCTTGGTCTTGGCCAATGCAGGGCTACACGGGGTGACTTTGGGGTGAACTTCTGCCCTTCAGTTCTCCAGCTGCAGCCCATCGGTATACTGCTGCTACTGGAGAGCAGTTCTGCACTTTCAGGCTATTAAAAACAACTGAATAGGAAAAAGAATACAAGAACAAACGTGTGCAGATGCAGGCTTTACATTTTATGGGAATTTTGCCTTGGTCGCACCTGAAGCTGTGCTGTCTCCCAGTTGTACACTTTCTGGTGTGCATGTTGTATATTCTGGTATGAGTTGTGCAGATAACCACAGAAAGCTCATTTGAAGTTCAAGTGCTTGAAATACTCAGCAAAGTGAATTCATAAATAGCGTGTATTACCAGCATTTGTGCAAACTGTGTTTTACATTTGACTGTGTTTCTGTGTTTGTTTCCTAGCCACTAAAGCCCTAGGGACTGTCTAGTCTAACCTTCTGCATAACAAGGCCAGAGTTCCCTGCACCAAGCTCAGCATGTTGAAGTCAAAGTGGTCGGCATCTTTTTGTAGACATCCAGCCTTGATGGGAGAGCTCCAAGTGTCAAAGCACATTCTTGGGCAAGCAGTTCCAATGGTTAATCACCCACACGGTTAAAGGCGTGTGTCTTGTCCACAGTTTGAATTTTGCTGCGTTTGGCTTCCAGGCACTGCATCTTTGAATGTGAAATGTGAAGCTCTCCTGCTGCCGATTACTTACGTGTATCTGTGCAAGGAAAGGGAACGATGCTCTGTGGTTGGTGAGTAAGGAAGAAAGAAGGGTGTTAGTGTTCCTGCCCTTCTGCACAAGCAATTACGGAAGGTGCCAAATGGTAGCTTTTAGAGCGCTAAAAGGATAAATCCTACCGGGAAGTAGCAGGAATGAAAGGAGATGCCCTGAATTATTATAAATATATACTCTTAGTCTAATATAAAGAAAACAAAAGTCTCAAAAGCATCTGTATGCTGCTGAATACAAGAAATTATAAGCCTCTTTTTCCTCCTTCACTTGGGTATTCAGCATACTCTTAGGAGAAAGCAAATTTATTTTTTTGAGCATTTATTCATAAGAGCTTTCCCATATGATCTTCACATCGCATGAGCATTATGTATGAATGATATATTCTTATATAATATGAAAATATTAACATCATATAGACGAATAGGCTCTGTCTGATGACCAGCAAAATACACAGAGCTTCAGAGTAAAAAAAGCTGCTGTCTGTCCCTGGTGGGTCAGCAGCTGCTTCTCCCTCACTTCTGTGCTCGTATCTGTTCCACTGGCCTGCCCGATTAACTTTATCCAACGCCTCTGCAGTGTCTCCCCACCAATCTTTTGATTATTGCCAAGGCTTAGCAGTTTCTGGAGCGATACCGTACAGCTTGTCTGGGAAATCTCAATGCAGATGGAAGCTGGCTGCTATGTGTGTTACTGTTGGCAGTGACTATGTATTTAGAGCAGTATTAGCAATTTCTTCCCCCCCCCCCCTTTTTTTTTTTTTAACAGAGAAACAATAGATTTATTAAGCTTCCCCCTTTTTTTTGTGAGCTACGTAGTCAGATTTTACCTGCAAATGTTTTTTGGTAGATACTTCAAAAACATTGGCCAAAAAAAGCCTGAAATCATTCAAAGTACACGGGAGATGGGGAGAAATTGGCGATCACTTGCAGTAATGGAGCTTAAGATTAAGAGTCTCCAGAATACTTTGGAAAGTGTTTCTGGACACTGTGAGAGTATATTCTGGGAATGCTGTGAAATGGCTCCTTCCTGGGAAAGAATCTCTGGAAAATGTCACAGGAGGGCTTTCTTCATCCTTCCCTACCTCTGCCTGCCAGGGGCTGTAACAGAGCTAAGATGAGGGGAAAGACAAAAGAAAGGAAGGGAGGGAAAGAAGGAAAAGAGAGAGAGAGAAGGAGAGAGTAAGAAAAAGAGAAGGAGAAAATGAGAGAAAAGGAAAGACAGAAAAGGCCCAGCAGCCCTAATTGGCCATGACAAAGATTCTTCCAGGAGCAAAGGATTCTACGTGCCCGGTGCAATCTGCATTATTAAGAGGAATCACGCTGTTAGAAAGCTTGTCTGAAATACTCTTCCAGGTACTTCTGAAATGGGGGGATGGGAAATAATAATAATAATTAATAACAATAATAATAAGAAAAACAATAAAAGGAAAGAAAAAGAAGGAAGGAAAACAAAGGAGGGAGATTCTGAGGACACAGAAATGGAAGGAGGTGGACCAATCATTTCCCACTGCATATTCTCCATCTGAGCCCATGAATATGCAAGCGAATATCTGAGCAAACATTATCACTGACACAGATTCCCTTCCACAGCATATTTGTGTTGCCATGCGTATGAATAATTGCATTAGCAAGGCAGAAGGTCTGGTTCCCATATTTTACATGCATCTATATTTTATCTGTGGCCATGCTTTGCACTCTAATTATATGGTGCTGGAAACATCCATTTGTCTCGCTTCTTTCCAGAAGGAACAAGACCTCTTTTCCAGCTGACCCAGCACCTAGGAGAAATCGGAGCGAGAATAAAAGGTGTCAGCTCAAGCAAAGTCTGGACAAGATGGGGCAAAAAGCAAGCATTTTGGTGAAGTGATGGAGGTCATGACCCACTCCTCAGGCCATCTACTGTCTGGTAGGATCTCAGTGTATCGGTAGACCACATTTAATTGTTCCCTGCATCACAGCAATCACTTTTTTCTGACTCACCTCCTGCCCCTTGCTCTTTAATGTAAGCCTGTGGCCTGCAATGGGTGTGCGTGTGGACGGGACGTGGCTGCTCCCTCTCCACCCTGCTCCCCGAGGGAGAACAGGCCCCAAGCACGTGGTGCTAGCGCTCCCTGTTCGGCACCAGCTCAGCACCAGCACTGCTCCCGGCCTTTGAATCTCCAGGGACTGCTGTGCTGCAGCGCCATCCAGATCTTCCAGCGGGATGGCTGTGATCCTGCTGACATGCCCAAGTGGGAAACTTAACGAGAATCGGGCAGAGCCTGCATCTCCTGGGCTACCCGCTGGGATTTTGGAGCGGGCCTCACCGGTCCCCACACTGAGGCCAGGTTAAGCCCTTGCTAGTTTTTAACTCAGAGCAAACCCGTCTTTGCAGATAGGAGATGAATTCGCTACCGAGCAGAAGGCCGGTGCTGGAGTACTTAAATATCACTTAGGCCTTATCTGAAGATTTTAATGGGACTTATTTGGTATATGATCTTGGCCTGGCCAAGGCACAAGGGTTATTTTCACCCGAAATGAACTACTGAGGGGCTGACAACATCCTTTGGATGACAACCAGCAAGAAGTCATTACTCTTGGGATAGCTGTGAACTCCAGGAGAGTTAGAGAAATATTTCCTTCTTAGGCAGAACGCAGTGTCATACAAAGCAACTAACACAAGCGCTAGGTTTATTGGCAACGCCAAGATGGCGAGAATAACTGAAGAATATTTACTTACACTCTATAAGCAACATCTTCACAGTTTTGAATAATGTTAATGTCTGTTCCTGGCTTATGGTTTAAATTATTTTCACAAACCATTAAAGTCAAGATGATGAAATTGCCCTATCCTGTAGGGCACATCTATTTATAGAATGGATGTGCCCTGTACCAATAAGGATATTTTAAAAGGAAAATATATTATCTGAGTACTTTTCAGCTGCCTTCCCCAATCCTGTGCACTTGATTGTCATCATCCAGAGCTATACCAGCCTCTCGGTAACACTTTTTTAGCAATTCAGAAGATTTATGTGTCTGTTGCTGTGCTGAATGCCATTCTTTGAGTAAGCACAGAGCACTGAAACTTTCTTTTGAGGAGCGAGGGAGGAGGAGGAAAGATTAAAGCAGCTCATGTGACTCTTACATAAAACTTGAGAAGCTGAGAAGCGATTTTGATTAAAATATGATTGAAAGGATGTTCTGTGGCGTGCCCGAGGTTGATGCTTCTAAATGACGCAGGTGCACCCAGGAGAAGGGGGGCGTTTGGTTGTTGACTTTGCTGCTGCTGTTTAAGGATATGAACACCTGGCCCTGCAGGCTGCCCTGCAGGAAAGCCGTGGGGGACCAGCAGGGCCCCGGTGCGGTGAGGGAGTCCCCGCGCAGCAGCTGGTGAAGCCCGCAGCCCCGAACGTGCAGCGCTGGTTGAGAATGTTGCTAGTCAATTAGAAACCTGGTTCTGCCTTACATTAGGGCTGCTCTTCATCACCCTGGGAATATAAAATGGATTTTAAGTGAGTGCAAGTGTAACTTATAACCATTATAAAGCAGCTTTGCATCTTACAGCAATTTAAAGCCTTGGGGTAAGTGGGAGTCTGGATTCTCGGTGTATAAATTATGACCAGTCTGACTAAAAATTAATTGAAGAATTTTATATTTTGTAATGCTGCCACTAAACCGATCTGAGTAAGTCAGCTACATTTAATTCAAGACAACAACTGTATTCATTAGAGCTCCTTAAACTGTACGGTAATCTCCAGGTTTCAGTGTTTCACTTTGTAAATATTTGGGAATTTTATGGACACACGTTCAGAGATCAGGTTGTTCTGTCCTTTCTTTCCATTACAAACTTCCTAGGAAAAGGCATAGCACAGGAGGCCAGTACAGAAAACACGTTCTAGCCTGTTGTTTCTTTTCATATTCACCACGCTGCTTTAAATAATACATCACAAGCCGCTTCATATTCTGGGAGTTTTGGGCAATTAAACTGAATTTTTCAGTGTTTATTTCTTGGGTGTTAACTTATTAGTGATCTCACCCCTAGCACCAGTTATGGTCTGCTTGCTACCACCAGGCCCTCGGTTGGCACCGATGGCACCTGAATAAATCATTTACTCCAGGAAGTGTTCCACGTGTGTTACCTTTACAGGAGCAGGGAGTTAGCCTGCACTGCTTTCTGGCAGCAGAAGACAGCAAAAATAAATAATAAACCATGGCACCTTTATGAAAACAAATAAGGCCTTACTCCTGCAAAAACAACTACATGCATTCCTCCTAGTCCTTTCGTCTCTGACAACAGCATTGCTCCTGAAAGAGGAGGCAGAAAGGCAGCCTGGGTATTAAACAGGCTGAGCATCCCATTTTGCTTCAGAATCTCGTCAGCTGCTAGTTTTTAATTCCACACCATAGTTAAATTAACCAGATAGGGGATACCTATAACACGAACTGAGCGTGTCTCATTTCTTTGCTGTTCCCGTTTCCTTCAGATGCTGTTCCTTTCTCTCTATGCAGGCATCTGTCTGTCGTGATGTTTGCTGCTGCAAGTACATCTTAAAAAATGAATGAGCTTTTCTTCCATTCCTTTCTTAATTTTTTTATATATATATATTTCTTTCCATTTTTTTTTTTTCTGGGAGATTTTAATATTCACGGGGATAACATCTTAAGGCCCGACGTGAAATTCTGTGTTCTGTAGCCTCCCATTAAGAGCAGCGCCTAATTAAGAACCAGAGCCTGCAGGATGAACTCCCTGGGAGCAAATGACTAATTCTTGATAGCAGGACTGTGGCTTTAAGCCGTTGCCAGCATCTCGAGATCGGTTTGATGTTGGAGGCTGCTCCCAGGGGTCCCCTCCTGCAGCTTCTCCAAGGGCTGGCACCGGCGAGGCGGAGGCGGCGGCTGCTCCCAGGCACTCGGCTCCTGGATGCGCAGGCCAGCAGGGGGAGACGAGGGGATGTCTTTCCACTTCTGGGAACCTTGGCGCTGCTGCCTGCCATCAAACACATCTATTGCTTCTACACTAAGCCCTTTCCAACGCACAAACTCGCAGCGTTTAATTAAAGCTATAATTTTAAAGACATTTAGGCGATTCAGGGCGGTGGATTTGCACTGGGTGCATACACCGAGTTGAGTCTGCTGCTTGCACCAGTAAATGTATAGGGACGAGCTGCTCCTGCAGGTCCAGCTTTAAGCTGGTGCACATTTGTCCACGCTGTCGGGCTCTGCCTGGGCTACGGTCCCTGCAGCTGGGTGCAGCAGGGCGACCAGGACTGTGGCCCAGCTGTGCAGGAGATAAGGCTTGGCTAATTTCCTCTAACAGCAGATGTGTCAGGCAACTCCACCAGTTGCTCTTGGCAGTCTGCAGTGCCACTTGGCTGTCGTTTTGCTTCTGTCTCTCCTGCTTTTCATTCCTGTTTGCTTAGTCTTGATCCCCGGTTCCTGTCTCCTTTGTGTTAGGCTCTGAGACCTCACCTTGTTCCAGCCCTGACTTATCTTAGAACAGAGATTTTCAGACTTCTGGCTCTATGGATTTCTGACCATGCTCCTCGGTTCGGTAGACTCTTTGCTTCTCTGGTCTCCTGACTTATTCTTACACTGCCCTCGGTATTTAGCCCCAGACTTAGTTCTAACTTGGTCTTCACCTTTGAGCTTAATACAGCAGTTAGCCTGGTGAAGATACGGGCCTCTGAAGAAACCTGAAACTGCAGGGTAAGAAACCTGCATTACCTGATGTGTCTGCAGTGTTGGAAAGGGGGCAGATGGAAGACCTTGACATCATTTGTCTCGGGTCTGCACGCTGCTTGGGATGACAGGCCTGGCTTGTGGATCTGTTTTGCACCAGAGGCTGAGCCCAAATGCAGGTTTTCATTCTCAGCCTTGGATGACCATAGCTGTGCTTCTTTTCTATTGAAACCTACTGCAAGCAGGCTAGTTTCTGCAGCGGGTATGACTGTTTCCAGGGCTCAAAGTTATTATCTTTCACTTGTGTTCTTTTTTATTACTATCTGTTGACTCTTTCTAAATGTCAGTTAGGCTCTGTATAATTGCTCATAGCACCATTTGTTACTGTTTTCCATGCAGATTCATCATCTCGGAATTTGGAGCTACCCTGCCTTCCCGCTCCAGCATTCCTGATGCCACTGCTTATATTTTATTCCAGCACGATTCATTTTGGTAGCATCCCCTCTATGACTCTGTAAAATTGCCTATTTTTCTTTGCTTTCTAAACCGGGCACGGTTTCGTTAACAGCGTGCATAAATTCTGCTGATAGCTTCAGGACCAAATCCAGAACCTATAGAAACAGCTGAGCCGAATGCCTAGGAGATGCATGCAAGGGGAAAACATGCAAAGCTCCAGAGAGGCTGACCATGTGACAGGTTAAGTGCCTGCACTGGATGCACGAGGATCACACACGGGGAACCCCAGGAATGCATGAAGTGATGGATTACATGACTGTGTTTCGCCTTCTGAACTTGCCATCTCTTTGCAAGCTGGGCAGAACATGTTCAGATGAAACAAAGAACTGGTACCTGCTACAGGCCCTTTATCTAGCTCCCTCTTGTGTATTGAGGTAGAAGAAGTGTGGGGAGCCATTTGTCAAGAACACCATCGGATGGTGCCCCTTGGCCCTTTCAGAAGTGATCTACGTTGCTGTAAAGGCTCTCTCCACTGGCCTGCATTTCCTCTCTTGGACGTAACGGAACCAAACGGCACCAATAAGTTATATTGGCCTTCCAAGGCACTTGATGTCAGATTTATTTTTGTCAGATGCAGATGAACGTAGGCCCTTTGGAAGTTTTACGTGCTTGTAGTCAGCACCGTGAAGTTCAGCCTTGGGTTCTGCATATCTCCTAGAAATGCCCTGTCAACACAGGCTAGTAACAGTTTTAATCTTGTGGACAACTGTGCTGTAGACATTATGGCCTGTGCAATAGATTTCGATACACAGGTGTTAAGAATCCCATCACTTTTTATGGTGCAGGGAAGTAAACTGAAACAATTACAAATCTCTCTTATTTTAAAAAATAATCAGGAAAATAATCAGCTAAGGCAACCCTGGTATCCAGCCTAACCTCGCTGCACATATTTTCCATGCAGCCACCAGAATATTCAAGCACACTCTCGCAGTTCCCTTTACTTCCAAGATAGCGCCCAAGTTAACATTTATCGTATGTGAAGCCAGAACTTCCAGGGGCTAAAGCTAATGCGTGAAGGACAGACTCCCTGCAGCTAGAACAGTTTTTCTCTAATAATAATGATTAAAATTTAAAATGCTATCTCTTACAATCAATACTTTTAAACAGGATCTTAATTGGTTGAGTCAGTGTGCAAACATATGGTTACATTTCTAGAGAATAATCTTCAGCTTGCTGCTGAAATAAAAGTCCAGGCAACTCGACCACTGATTTTTCATGGGACACATGACAAGGTTTGGAGTCTCTGAGCCCGTACATCATCATGAAACACTTGACCTAAAACAACTGCCTTCTCATTGCGTGGCCATTTATTCCTCCTTCCGCTTCAGGTGGGTGCTGCTGCTTTCTGGAGCTGCTGTGTGCTTAAAAGAATTGTCACATCTCTGCTAAAATGGAAAAGAATTGCTCATAGGAGGTGAAGCGGTAGGGACTGGCTTATTTCAGACTTGAAAAAAAATCCCTCTTCCCCTTCTCTGCCCCACCCCCAGCTCTCACAGACCTTGTCTCCAAAACCTGTGATCAGAAGATCAGAGCTTCCAGCTTATAACGCTGGGCTTCCATTCTACTAGGGGATGAAATGACTAACAATGCTACCAAGGTTTCCTGATGCGAGAAGTCAAATGTGTTAGAATTCGACCAGAAATCCACGGAGCGTGTTGTTTCCACTCAAAGAGGTATCTCCATGTTCTCCTCCTGTTAATTGAAATAAAGGAATCCAATAGAACACAGATCCCACAAAAAAAGCAATCCCTCTGTGGTAAAGGAGGTCTCTGTGAGAAAAAGATGAAGGAAGAAGCTGTGCAGGTGGGGGGAAAAGAAGCATTTAAGTACTAAGGAAGTTACACAACCTTTACTACTAACGTGGATCCGAAATACAGAATTTTTCAATTCTGTTACCATTCCAAGAGAACAAAGAAGGTGTTCTGTGATTTTTCTCCCTCTCTTTCCTTCCCTCATGGCAAGGATAAAGAATTTACAAATGCTCCTGAAATAAGTCATGAGGTTAAGACTGCACCAGACCAAGACAAAGTGTCACCACTTTGAGGCCTTTTACCTGTGATCTGAATCTTGACTGTACCATATATTGCAGAGGTATGATGTGCGGTCCTTGGCAGTGGTACGCGTCTTGGTCTTACGTAAACTTATCTGAAAACTCATTATGAAGAAAATACCTGCAATGGGGCTTCTACCTTGGAAAGGAAGACTAAATGCAACAAATGCATAAACAAGACCCTCCCTCCACAAGGTAAAATGAGAGAACCTCACCTGCCCTGGATGGCATATTGTAACTAAAAACTTTGAAGCAAAGGAAAAGTGCTAAAAGTCCTAGATGGCCTTCAGAATTCCTAGGAAGGTGCTGGAGTTGTGACACTAAATGTCCTTATATAGCTGCAACAATAGTCATAATTACTTGTGGGAAAAAAAATCGGAGCTGAAGTCTTGTCCTCTGACTAATGGGGGAGCAAGTGTAAGCTGGAGACCCAGAGTCTCTGTTATTGCAGTCTATCAAGAATCCAAATGACTCATGCAAACAGCCTGCAGTCACAGAAGAACGGATCCAAACTGGCCCTCTGCGTCTCATGAAGTTGTGGCCCACAAGGCGTACGCAATACCTGAATTTACTGGCCATACTGCATTCCTGACGTGCTGCTTCTCCTTCTGCGTCCAAGTGCCGCTAAGCAGTGCCTCCCAGCAGCCAGGCTGAAGGCGTGGGGCATTTCTGCCCCGGCTCTTCTGTGCGCTTGGTGCTTCACAAAGTATGCTTAGCATATGGGGAGCTTTATACGTACCTGGTGTGGGCTCTGGGGTTTATCTGGGTGTATAGGAAATACCTTGCTCGAGCACTGGGTTTGCTTCTTATTGTTGTGTTACCGCTGCGAGAGGAATCGCAGATGGGTGCCTTCTTCTCACGGTCATGGGCCCAGAGGATGGCGGCACCACGAGGAGCTCTCCACGGCTGTTGGAACAAGACTCACGCCGTCGTACTGAAGGCCAGTCACGTACGATGCCTCCTCACGTTCAGGGAAAATACCACAAGGACGGCCAACCAAACACCCCCTAGAAATGCCAGGCAAATCAAAGCTGAGAATATGTGTCATAGCTGCCATGTTATTTTCTTTGTGGCTTTCTGAAGCAATAATATCTGCTAACCAAGCAACTCGAACGTCACCCCGCAGGGAAACGGGGAGCCGGGCAAGGTGTCTCTGGCTTCTTGGCTCACCTACACAGGGCTTATTCAACAAGAGCTCTCTAAACACCCCTCTCCCCGAAGAGGCGCGCCCCATTTTTCCTCTTTAATTAAACCCCACAGCGCAAAACCCCAACCGGAACCGCTCAGCCCCCAGACGAGCTCCTCCTCGCCGAACACGCACCGACAAGCCCTACGCGGCACCCACCGCGGGGCCGGGGGTTGCCGGCACAGGCACGAAGCCTCCGCGACACCCCCCAGGGGACGAGGGGCGACGGGGTCCCCCCACACCGAGCCCTCGGAGCCCCCGCTGCGGGGCGCTGCGGCAGGGCCGTGAGGCGGCGGCGGCCCCGGCCGGGGCGCACCTGGGCGGCCCCGCGGTGGGCGGGCGGGAGGCGCTACCTGACAGTGACTGGCAGCGGGGCGCGGCCAATGGCGGCGCGGGGGGGAGCGGGGCCGGGAGGGCGGCGCGGAGCCGGCAGCGGGGCCGGGGCCGGGGCCGGAGCCGGGGCCGCAGCGGCGGGGCCGGGGGGAGCGGAGGAGCGGGGCTGCGGGGAGCGGAGAGGCTGAGCGGGGAGAGCCTGCGGGGCGGGCGGGCGGGGGGGGGAGGGAGGGGAGACGGATCCTGACCTTAAGGAGGAGGAGGAGGAGGAGGAGCCGGCGCTGCGCCGCGGAGGAAGGAAGCGCAGGGCTGCTGCGTTTGCAACCTGGCCGCCGCCGCCGGCTCGGGGCTCTGCCTGGTGCCGCTGGTGCCTGCTGACACTTGTCTGGTTCTGCGCGGGGGGAGAAGCCGGCCGCCTCCAGCAGCGGGGAGCGGGGGATAATCCGCCGCCGGAGGTCGGAGGAGGAGGAGGGAGGAGGAGGAGGAGGAGGAGGAAGGCAGCGCCGACCCAGCGGGACGCGGCAACTTCGGGCCACCTCGGAGGAGCCGGAGCCCTGCCCGCAGCGGCGGCCGCCGCCCGGCCGACATGTCGGAGCACAAGGCCACCGACCCCAAGCTGTCGACGACGGACAGGGTGGTGAAAGGTGGGTGCCGCCGCGGGGTATCGCCCTCCCCGCCGCTTGGGGGGCTCGCCGCGGGGGTCGGGGCCGTGCCGGGGGGCTCACCCCGCGGGTTGGGGTCGGGGTCGGGGGCTCAGCACGGCGTCCGGGGCCGGGGGGATCCCCCCGCTGCAGCGCGGCCCCCCCCCCCTCCTCGCCCAGGCTGCGCAGGGCTGGCTGCAGAGCGCGGGGGAGCTCCGCCGGGCATCCCCCTTCCTCCTCCTCCTCCTCCTCCTCCTGGTTCGGCCACCGAGGGCTCCTCGGCGAGGGCATCCCCCGGCGCGGAGGCAGTGCTCGCGGCGCCGTGCCGGGCAGCACGCAGCCCCCGGCAGCCCGCAGCCTCCCCCGGCCCGCGGGGCTGCCAGGGAAGGCGGCCCCGGCACAGCGGCGCTTCCCCATTTCCACGAGCCAAAGCCAAACCTCCCGTGTAGATATTATTGAGCAGGTTATTATTTTGGGGGGTTATATTTATGCTTCCTATTGCCTTCCTCCCACCCCCCCCCTTTTTGTTATAATTTTTCTTACCCTTTTTCCTCCAAATGGACTTGCAGATGTCGTAAGAAATGCAATTGCAACCATGACACGTTTACTTATTTATTTATTTATTTATTTATTTTTAACGGCATGGAAATTTATCTTCCAATACCCAGAATATTTATAACAGTCAGTTATATCACGCCTAGAAGCAGGCTTCAGAGAGCTGAAGCAGCTCTGCTTAGCTGATGCAGATCCTCTCCAGGCACAGCGAGCCCTGTTGGGAAGGCTCCGTCGCCGTTACGGGGTGGCTGCCTTTTTTTTTTTTTCTTTCTTTTTTTTTTTTTTGGGACTTGTTTTAAAATCTGCCTTGTTCCTGACACATGACCAAACGTCCTGATCTCGTGTGTGACAGAACTTCCTTTGACTGAAGTAGGTGTTCAGCATGAGTAAGAATTGCTGCAGAATTGGAACTGCTATCTCCATATTGACAAACCCCCCAGCGGTTTGCATCTTAATGGGTTTTGTCAGCAACCACTCTTTTGCATTTTTTTTTTTTTTTTTACAATATGTTTGTAACATCTCAAAGCACCATTTTCTTAGAAAACTCAGCAGAACTGCATAAATAATTTTCTAATGCAATTAGAAATCGACTTTGTTAAACTGAGAAAGTATTGAACAAAACCCAAATGCTGCTTGGGTCTCTCTTCATCTCCGCCGGTAGCTGTTGTCTTGTGTCACATGAAGATTTGTTTAGTTGGTTCATTTTCCTATTAAATAGTGAGTTCTTTTCAAGGTCTTAAAATAATACCTGAAGAGGGTCGCACACAGCAAACTGATTTCTTAATAGGATCATTCTTTGCTGTATCACAGGCTCTCCACACTGCCTTCATGTAGACTGTAAGGAAGTCTGGTAGGAAAACAATTGGTGGTGATAATGGGGATAGGAAGAGGTTGCCTTGTTTCTTTTCCATGGGATGTCACTTGTGCTTTCTTGAGGCGAGCAACTGGAATAGGCTTGCGGTGTTAAAATTATTAAGAAATAATAATAATAAAGGAAATAACACCTTGTTAGCACCTGTGCAAATAGCCAGGGAGCCCTGATACCGTGGAAGGCAGACCAGGTTTTCTGATGGTGCTGAGACAGAACTGTGAAAACAACTTTATTTATTTTTTTTAAGGTTTCATTTCATGTGATATTTTAACTTAATTTGGAAGGGAGATGTTTGTAGCATATGGATGTAAGCTCTGGCTTAAGCTCTTCCCCGCCTGCATGCGTGCGGTTGGTTGTGTTGCTGTTGTTTGGCTTGTTCCTGTGTATATTTTTTTTTTTACTTATTTATGCATGTGTGTGTGCGCGTGAAGCCCTTACAGTTTGCTGGTGCATGACAGGAGATGTCTCCTTCTAACAACAGTTCTGAGCTGGCCGGTGAAAGCCCCGGCCAGGCAGCGTTACGCAACGATGGGTGCGCTCGGGGAGGTTCCAGCTCCAGCAGCTGCCTGCAGGTTGCTCGTGGCCGCGTGCTGCCTCGCAGGTGGGCTCGCCGGGGCTCCTTGGTTTTTGCAGTGCCCGAAACACTCGAGCATACCGAGGAGCGGGGCGCTTCTCTAGGCGAGAGCTGCATCTCACGCCCATTTTGCGTTGCTTATTGGATGTTCTGAACTGTGCTTGAACTGATTGCAGTCCAAAATAAAATGTGTTTCTGGGAGAAGGGGAAGATGGCTGAGGAGTCCCTAATGCTTGTAAGGTTCTGGTCTGCGCCCTCTCCTCTGTCGTGCCGTTGCTGCACGATTACATCTGACAGTTTGAGTGAAATTTGCAGCTCTGGGATGGTTGTGCAATGAGGGGTGCAAAGAAGAAATTCAAGTCTGCGTGTCGTGTTAAGTTTTCAGAAGCAAATTAACTCTTGGTAAAACTGACAGAATTGTATTCCTTGGGGTTAAAGGGAAAAAGGTTCCTGTATGTGAACCCGCAGCATGCGGTTACAGTTCGAGTAGTACTTTTTTAAAAAAAATTATTTTTATGCTCTCCTTAACGTAGTATGTACATAGTCATGAAAATCAGACACATCATCTTTCATCTATGGATTTATTTATTTATTTTTTTATGCTGTAGAGGAGCGATGCTTACTTGCAGTTATCAGAGCATTCGAAGATGGCCTGTACATTCAAATGCTTGCAGGATCAAGGCTCAGGACAACATAGTGTTGCAGCAAATGCTGACTTGGCATATTTACGGATTGAAATTCCTTTCTTTTTTGTTAGAGGTATGATGCAGCCTTCGCCCGGGCAGAGCTGTTTACGAGTTCTAGTTCCCTTTCAGGATTGAGAAGGCTACTCCTTATCTGCACTGCTTTAAACTCCTGAGACCTGCCAGCCAGAGCGTGGGCTCGGTTGCGCTAGTGAAGGTGGGGATACCTGTCCAGGAAAAACTGGACTGAGAATACCAGCTCATTCCTCATGGGTCACCGAACAGCTGTCTGATGTCAACAGCTTTTGGTCACTACTGACATTAGCAAGATATGAACCCCACTGACCTGGAGGGAAAAGCTGCGTATCAGATTACTTGACCTCCTCAAAATATTCAGTGTTGCGTTACTGCCTTCTAGAAATACTGCTCTAAAGCAGAGTAATCCTAAATCAAAACTTCAAAAGTGAGCCGCAATAGTCATATGAAGAAATAAAAGCAGTATTTCCTGGAAATCTTGCTGTTAGCTAGGTACAGTGATTGATTCTTCTGTGCAGGTCAGGTGGTTGTGTGCTTTTGATTTTGATTTTTTTTTTTTTTCTTTTTCCCTTTGAAGGAAAGTGGAGTTTTAATGGGATCCGTCCATCTCAGCTCTTCAGATGGGCTGCTGCCATGGCTCTTGATCCTTGGTGTTGGCAATCTTGTTGTGCATTGTGTGCTTAGGTGCACGCAGTTATATCAAGGACTGACACCCCCCAAAACGCCAGACACCGGCCTCTGCTATCTCTGCATTTCCAACCGTGTGGCGTTGTTAACGATCTCCTAACGTTCAGGCTGTCAGTTGTTTGTAATATAATATGAATGTCAGTTCCCAATCGATATGTTAGCCATCAGTGTTAACTTCAGATTCGTGAAAGATAAAACTGGTGTTTATTGCCGTCAATAATAGGAATTAGCCATGAAGTTTAGGGTTTCCATTAGTCCAGGAGAGACCTGTATGAGCACTCCAGAGGCTGGCGAACCAGGCTGGTCTTTATAGGGGTACTGTAGGAGCCTGCCTCTGTCTTCTGTGAATCAAATACTTTTTTTTCCCGGTATGCATGTACCCTGCAAGTGCTGGGCTGTCCTGTGTTTTTTTGGGGGTTCCCTGCCATGACCCGAACGTCAGTAGTGCTGGTGCACTTGGTATGTATTCTGGTGTGAATCTAAGTATTAGGAAGTCTCTGCTGAGGAGTGGTGCTACTTGGATAGTTACAGCTGTCCGGTGGCAGCAGATGAAACTATTTTGTGCCCCTCCTCAGAGGGTGCTGGAAGTTCAATATCTGTCTGATCCTCGTGAGGGAAAGGAGGGAGATGTGTTGTAGTGATTTCTGTTGGCATAGGAATGCTGACTCCATTTTTGTTTTAATTAATTTATCCTTGTAATGCTTAAGAATGCACTTAGTGGGAGCCTGCGTCTGGGTTTAAGGGATGTTACTGAGTGGAAAGCCCACCTTGAGCCGTGTGCTTCCCGTCCCCTTTTACCACCCTTCTTAGGGTGGTCCCCCCTTGGCTTTGCTACCTTTGTAAGCAAGGACCCCCAGTATGTTCATGAAGCAAGCTGTAGGAGAAGCAGTTGAGGACAGAAAACAAGTGGAAGTGCTTGCTTAGTCCTTATCTTACAGGTACTTAGTAATGACAACAAGGCCGGCTTATTTTCTTACATGTAACTGCTATGTTCTTGTGTCTCACGGCCAAAACCCATTTAATGCTTGTAAAACCGATGGCTTCTGTCAGCTGGATGCCGCTTAGGTATGGCAGTCTGTGTGTGTCTGACACCTTGCAAACCTGCGTTCGTGTGACTAATGTACAGCACTCGTCGTAAAGGATTGGGAACGTAGTAATGAGAAACCTAAATAAAAGCAAAGTACAGCTCTTGGCAGTTATGCTTGTGTAATTAAACTGGTGATTTATTTTGATTTGTGAACTCTCTGTACCTCTTACTCATTAAGATAATTTTGTAAATAAGACTGTACTGAAACAAGTCTTTTACTGCATAAGGAAAACCATGTGTGCGCTGGAAGACACCTTTCTTATGCAATTCGTGTTGCACTGCATAGGTGAGAGACTTTCCTTGTGCTTGGGACTGATACGGGGCGAGGGGGGAAACAAACTGCCTTATCTGTATGTTTCTGAATTCCGTGTTGGCTAAAGCTGTCTTCTGTTACGTGCTGCCCAGCGAGAGGACTGGTGCTTTTGATACCACTGGTGGTGGTGGTGAGAAACTTGAAAGAGGTGTTCATGCTGGATGTTATCAGTGTTTAACTTAAGTGGAAAATATGAGCCAGTTGAGGTAATTTTCCATAGGGGAATGTTGTCCAGGGCAGTTGTTTCCTCCCTGATATCTATTCCCAAATTCAATGGTATCTACTCCCATTGCGTGCATCCCACTTAGAGATGAGAGATTCTACACGGTTGTGCTCGCTTTTCTGTGCGGGTTGTGGCAGGAAGATAAAATACAAAACATACTTATCTCTGAGTATACAACCTGATACTCTTTATTCTTTATAGTTCCATGTCTTCCAGAACTCTCATGATTCTTCTCGCCTGGTATTTCTTAAGGAAATTTATCTTGAGCAGTGTTAATACCTCAGCTTGTTGCTTACTTGTATGTTGTAGCTTGTATTTTCCAAGCTCGTCCTCTTTCTTCAGCTCCTTCTGTTTTGCTGGGCAGCTCCTACTTTAAAGTACGGAAGAAACACAATTTAGATGTGGTACTCCATTAAGTATGAATGTTAGTTCATTTAAGGCTTCCCAGTGATGTGGAAGCAGCAGGGTGTGGGGGAGAGTTCCTCCTTGATAGGTTTAAAGAATATGGAGAAAAGCACTCCCTTAAGAGTATTTTAAGACACAAAGATGCTGTTTTACACTTTTTTTATTTTCTCAAGTATGCCATAAAAGAAGCCACAAGTTTCTGAAGTAAAAGCCACTTCAAATCACCTTCATGAAAAGGTGCCTTCTGATATTCTTTTATATGTGGTTTCACGAGTCAAATGCAAGTTGCTATTACATATCATTTCTTCTGCTGAATGCTTAAATCATTTCCTGTTCTGATAATCAGTCATTTACCTTGACTTTACCCCGTAAAAGATCATTTTATGGCTTCTCAGTCGATAATGGTGAAATGCATCATCCCGCTTCTAAAAAACACTTCAGCGTACGTGCGGCCTAGTTTGTGTAGGAGCGGGGCTCGGTGAGTAATCTGCTACTCGGCCTCTCGATGCAAATCTAGCAGTGTTGTACCCCGGGTATGTCCTGGTTAATTACTCCTTGCGTGGAGGAAGAGATGGAAGAGCCCACATGGAGAAACAGGGACAATAGGATGCCGTGGTGGTAAATTTTATTTTTAAAGACAAAAATCCAAACTACTTTACTCCCCCACCAGAAAGCCAATACTGTTGAAGTAACACCCCCGGAGTAGGATCTCTTTGACAGTCGTTTCCATGTGTTTTAAGCTGAGTATGAGGCCTATTTTTATTAGCGAGGTTAGGCATGTTAACGTTGATATGGCAACACTGGTGTATGAGGAGAACATGACTGTCGTATTTAAGATTTTAATTATGATGCCAGCACAATTTGCAAGTTGATAGCACTTGTATTTGGAGCTGGAAAGGAGAAAGACTGGAGTGGAAAGGCACCAGAAGTCAAAAGTGATGTTTTTATTTAAGAGTTAATTCCTGGGTGTTTGTGGGTGGGATGTCCATGCTGCACATGCTAAATGTGTAGATTTTTATAGGGATTTTTGTGAAGCTTTGGAAAACATTTTGCTTAACGGTAATCTTAACAATTAAACCTCTTTGTACTTAGAAATCAAGGTGTGCTATACTGAACTTCCACTGCAGCTTTCCGTTGTTTTCAGTCTTTTCAGTACTTTTCTCCCTTTTAGGTTCCAATGTGCTCCTTTTCCTGTTCATACTCTGTCCTTATGTTCTTTTTAACTTCATTTTTTCTTCCTATTGCACCATATGTTGAGCAGCTTAAGCTTTAAGACACCAAGCCTGTTGGTGGTTGGGATGCACTTTACCTAACGTAAGAGGTTCACTGGGTGCAGTGCATTGCCTTTGATGCATCTGTAGGTGCCTGGGGAAGTGTGTGAGAACAGGGGAAGTGTATTATGGCTCTTCCTCTGACTTCTGTTGTAATTCTGCAGCCAGCTGCTGACTCTGTGGCTTTCTTTTCAGTGACTAGCTCCACTATCAGTGTGCTACTCAAGCTCTACCCAATTTGTCCCAGAAGGGTGTCTGTATGTTGCAGCTCAGCTGCTGCTTGCAGGTTGCTTAGCAGTAACGCTGAAAGCTCACAGCATGACTCCTGGTTTTAACTCACGTAGCTTGCAGAAAGTTATATGAGGGCTAGTGTGGTCATCGGTGGATTTAGTTAATTTGGGAAGGAGGCAGTGTAAGTACTTATGCTTTGGTGTCTCTGCAGCCCAACACAGAAATTAATTAGCAAGGGAAGGTAAGATATGATGAAGGTGGTAATGCTTCCTTGAAAAAAACTGAAGTTCATCACGGGTGAGTGAACTTCAAAGCCTCCACCTTAAAGTGTTAAAGGCATAGAACCTAGTCTGTATAGAGATTAATCTCTATGGCAAAAGCTTTGTGGAAAAGAAAGAAGAAAAATCTCTTCTAAAATACAACTGCATAAAGCCTTAGCAGTACTGATACCTGTTTTTCCATTTTTCAGATAAGCAGATAGGGATTGATAAAATAATTGAAGTTTGCATTTTGAGGTTTTCTAAATCAAGAAGTTCTCCAGTGGGCTGAAGCAGGTATTGGTATGAAAATGCTAGTATTCTACACCATACTCTTTTTCTCCAGGCAGTCTTTTAAATACATGCGGCTTAGGAGTTCTGTTGCACCATATTGTTGTCGGCCTTGAGTTGTCCTAGCTCTTGCACAGTGTGGAGTTGATGGACTGTAGGGGGGAAAAAAAGGCAACAGTTTTAACCAGAGAATTTATTCAGAATCCCAAAGCCAAGTTAGCTCTTTGTGGTGGTGTAGTTCTCACCAACAAAATCAGTGTAACTAACCTCCTGCAGAGCAAACTGGCAAAAATCAGAGCCAACATCATAGCACAATTACAAAAAAATATCAAGCCTGCACAGTGTTGCCACAAGAAAGGAAGTGCACTTTGACCTTGTGATTGGAATGGTGAAAATAACACGTGTTAATAATGGGTTATGCAGATGCGATTTTGCAGACAGTCTTTAGCACTCACTCTGGGCATTGTTCAATAGACTTAATTAATAGAATCCCAACTACAGTTTACTGGCCTAATTTAGTGTGACTAGGGCTTAATTTTTAATTTAAGCATTTGTGAGCGTCCTCCTGAAGGTAGGTTATACACTTTTTTATATTTTTTCTTACTGATAGTGACAGCCAAGTAATTGTGTGGCCAGATAAAAGCTAAGTTCCTGAGTTGTTCATGTTTTGGACTACCCATCATTTTGAAATAAATCTTTAGAGGTCTAGATAAATAGCTCAAGGGGAGAAGAAGAGGCTCAGCTCCTTGTCTCCTTGGTTTTCCTCTTCTTGAGCTTTTTATGTTCCTTTGCTGTGGTTGTATGTTACTTGTTATAATGTCCCAGATCAGTTCCTATGGAGAAGGATATGCGCCGTGTAGGGTTGTGTGGTAATCTTTCTGAAGTGTTTGGAGTTCTTCTGGAATTGTTTCTGACATGGAAAACCTGGTGGTGAAACCAAGTGAATGCTGTTTTTCTTCAATAAATCAGTGTTTTTATTAGTAATGAGGAGAAAAAGCAGCACAGGGGAAAAAAAGGAGCTTGGGATGTGTTTCTGGTCTATAATCCTATATGGGTGATTTTGGAGGAAAAAGCACATGGCTAGAGAGAAACATATGCTAATGTATTTTCTCTGGAAATGACATGAAATTGCTTGAAATAGTATATTCCAGGTTCTGCAGAGATTTTTTTTTTTTGTGGGCATACATACTTTTCCCCTAGCTTTTTCTCCATCTGTCAAGGAGTAATGTTCCAGTAGAGAGATGTCTCTGAAAATTTTTTCTTCATCTATCTCTCTATTTTTTTTTCTATTTTCACATTTTATTTGCAAGTGTGTTTGAATCCTTATGGAAATTTTGTTTTAGTTCACATATACAGTTAACAAAACAATTAAAAGCTTCTCGATGGGGAAACCCACCCTCTTGCTGGCCTTGGAGAGAAGATGTTTCATCATCCACTTTGGACTTGAGATAATCTTCTACTCAGCAAATTTGGAACAAATTTGGAAATTTCTGGTTTATTTCTGCCTTTATTACTGCAGAGACAATTTTAATAATTAAATACCTTTCATTTACAGTGATTTTTTTTTAAGGAGTTTAAAATAATGGACAATTTGAATGCAGAGCCATTCAGACAAAAATTCAGAGCCATTCCCCCAAACACACACACAGCAAAACAACTAAAAAACCCACAAACAAAACTAAAACATCAAACACAGCAATTTAAATAATTTTTTGGTCTTTTTTTTTTTCCATGATGTTTGCCAAGTTTCAGTTTGATGTAGATTACAATGGTCATACTGTGTTAAAATCTTTGAAAAAGTGCAACTGGTCATTAGCTACAATGACACGAACAGCTGTAGTATTTTATGATAACAGCTGGGAACAATCTAGTTCTCTTCAATAACTTTTTTATTGTTCCTTTCATGCCATTTTAAAATGAGAAAGCGAGATTATTGTATTTGTTCTCTACTTTACACCAGGGATTTCTTCGTAGGCAATGGTGGCAATTAGGTATCAAAATATCGCATTGCTCTTTGTGACTTGGACCGTTTCCCTTTGCAGGACCTGTTTCATAACCCGCTGAAATCTGCAGGAGTTGGAATCTTTTCATTAACTTGAGTAAACTGTGAATCAAGTAGTCATCCTGTGACTTACAGTTTTGCTTTTGCTCTTCCTTTTTAGTGCCTGATTTCTGTCCACTGTAGGGTGTGTTGTTGTATCCCACCTTATGTGGCTTAGGCAGCGTTATCTCGTATTTTCACACTGAGCAAAGCACGCTCCTGTTTACAATGCTGTCATCTAGCAAGCAAAAAGTGAGTTGTCTGTTTGCCTCTTTAGCTCAAGCAATAGTTTGTTTTGTTGCTGTGTCTTCAGAAATTGCCTAAAATATTTCCCATACATGTATGAATGTGTTTATCACTGAAAAAAACACATAGGAGCCATTCTTATGTAGAAGGGTTTTTTTTCCTTTTTTTTTTTTTTTTTTTTTTTTTTTTTTCCTGTGTTCTGCTCACTGGAAAATGAGTTTTCTAGTTTTCTTTAGTAGTGAATGCATCTGGGTTGCCTTAAATAAAATGCAGTCTGCTTTGCTTAACAGTTTTTCTGGCGTAATGGAGTACCTCCTAATATTAAAATCACAGCGGTAGTACTGAGGATGGATATAGCAGATGTGTGTAAAACGTAATTTTCCTTGTTGGGAGGCCTGTGGTTCTGTGCTGCACAAAAATAAGGATATGAGGGGAGGGAAGCAGGGTGGTGGTGGCTGGTGTGAGCAGCTGCCTGCCTAGGAAGGAGGCCAGCAGCCTCATCAGGTGTGTTGGACGTGCGGATGGGGAGATGGGGGAGCAGAAATGAAGGGCGCAGGGGGCAAGGGCAGCGAAGCGTTGCGCAGGGGGTCCTGGGTTGCTTAGAAATCGAAAGCCCGGAGCTGTTTTAGGAGTGCTTTGCCTAATGAGTTGTTTTGGCTCAGGTGAATACCTTGGATTTTTAGAGGTGTTTGTGCGCAGCAGGGCGGGAAGCTGTGCCATAAAACCACAAGGGAACTGGGCTGAATCAACAAGGGGAGGACTGGCAAAGGCACTTGGTGAAACTTTTTTAGTGACTCAGATACTTTGTGTGTACAGCCCTAAATTAGGTTTAAATTATCTGTGAATGATCTTTGTGTGCATGTTTTTTTTTTTGTTTTTCTCTGAAGAAAAGTTTCCAGAGATAGTGTTTACAGATTTGGTTACAGCTTTTAAGCTGTTTGTCCACACTTTATCAGTAGTAAAGAGGGGAAAGTGACTTTAAGATGGCATCTTTTGAGTGTACAAGATGAGGTTACTTTTGGTGGAGGAGAAGGAACAGTGAACTACAAAGAAAACAAACTTTTTTTTTTGGTTACAAATGGGGCTGGTCCCGCATTCATTTCAGTTGAGGGACTAGCTTTAGCTTATGGGTAGTCTTCTACCTTAGCAGGTGTGAGCGTATGGTGTTTTTTGGTAACAAGATACCCTTAATTTTAACAATTTATCCTTAATATCAAAGTTCTTAGTCACTTGCAACTAAAAGGCATGAGCTTTGACTACTCCAGAGTCGCAGCACAGTTGAGGCTGGAAGGGACCTCTGAGGGTCATCTTGTCCAAGCCCCTGCTGAAGCACATAGGCTCACTTGCCCAGGACCATATCCAGTATCTCCAAGGAGGGAGACTCCAGAACCTGTCTGGGCAACCTATGGCAGTGCTTGGTCTGGGGAGCCCAGACAGAGCTGGATGCGCGGTGCAGGACTACGCTATTTCACTCACCATTTGATTATTGAAATGTTAAAGCAGGCAGTTCCTGTGTGAAATTTAAATGTAAATGCAGGCGAATTTATACACGTAAAGTTCTTGCACGCGAGGGAATAGCATGTCCTCATACTTTCTAACAAGATACCGCTGCTTCTCCAGAGCTCTGAGTCCCAGGTGGCACCAATCACACACGTAAACAGTACCTGTTTACCACACACACCGTGTCACAAGAGGAGGGATAGCACCCTTATTAACCCAAGTCTTAACTGCGTGTAACTTTTTGTACAAAATGTTAACTTCACGTCTTTTATCCCATTTTCACAGACAATACTTCACTGAAGGGTATTGTTAGTTTAACCTAGGCTAGCTGTAGAAGTACTGCCAGTCAGAAAGTTACTCTGCAGATATCTTTTTGGTTATAATCCAGTTGCTATGGTTTCTGAATATGTATTAGACTTCTCTTTTTCCCTGGCTTTGTGGGAGTTGAAATAGATGGATTTTTTTAAAGGTAGTCTTTGAGAATTTGCCAACAGCCTCCTGGGCTGCATTAGGAGGCATGTTGCCAGCAGGTCCAGGAGGTGATCCTTCTCTTTACTTAGCACAGGTGAGGCCTCACCTGGAGTACTGGGTCCTGTTCTGGGCTCCTCAGTACACCAGTGATGTGGAGCTACTGGAGGAAGTCCAGCAATGGGCCACGAGGATGACTGAGGACAACTGGAGCATCTCTCTTCTGAGGAAAGTCTGAGAGAGCTGGGGCTGTCCGGCCTAGAGGAGAAAAAAAAAAAAAGCCTCAGGGTACCCAAGAAAACATTTTTGAGTTACTGAGAGGGTTGTCAAACACAGAAACAGGTTGCGTCTCTATCCTTGGTGATATTCAAAAGCTGTCTGGACGTGGTCCTGGGTGGCTTCCTCCAGGTGGCCTTGCTTGGGCAGGGGACTTGGACCAGATGACCTCCAGAGGCCCCTTCCAACCTAAATGATTCTGTGATTGTCTTTCATTGAACTCTTTTAAATGGATAATTGAAGCACAGTTTATTGGTTCACAGGCCTTTTGACCAGACATGAGATAGAGAAATCTTTCTTCCTTTAAAAATGAACAACTGTTTCTGATAATGAGATCTTCTACAGGACAAATGCTTTGTGTGATTGTGAGGAGCCACCATAAAATATTTACTTTGAAATAACACCAAGATACGATGTATTGGGGAATCGTATATTTTATTTTTATATTTCTACAGAAATTGACACATCCATATGTAGATGGTAGTGTTTCTGGCAAAACACTTGCATAGACTTTGATGAGTTTCAGAACTCTCTAAGCATTGACAGCTCCAACATTTTGTGTAACTTAAAAGGGGGAACAAGAAGTATGCTCACTGTAGTTTGCTTTGGGCAACTCTAAAGAGAAGTTTAAAAAGCTTTTATGTGAATTTTTCATAGTCATTACCAAGGCTTCTGATATGATGGCCAGAAAGGTCCATTTTCTTTCAATTACTGGATGGAAGTTATCTTTTACTAGTCTTTGGTCCATCTGATCATTTCATAATGGCATGAAGATTAAAACTGAGATTGCTGTCAATCAGTTAAAAAGCTTTGAAAATTGTAATAATGAGAAAGGCTTTGTCCTTCAGATCAGAAGTTCTCTTTGCTGCTTTCTCATGCTTTTTAGTTTCCCTGTGAAAGTACATGTTGCCATGCAGGGCTAGTTAGGAAACACCCGAGTACCACATGTATAAATGTAAAATCAAACCTGCAATAAGTGAAGTTACTGGTACTACCCTTGTAGAGCAAGTTCTCTGTGTGGAATCACCTTTGCAGATAATTAATCTGGGTATTGGCCTTTTTTTTTTTTTTTTTTTGTAGTGAAAACATGGCTTTCTCGCATTGTTCAGGTGACTAGATAGATGTATTGGAAGAAAACGATAGGCATTCAGATACTGTAATTTGAAGTGAGAATTGCCTCAGTGCTCATGTAGATCATACTGTATAATAAGACATGGGACAACATGTGAAAGAAGTTTAAATACATTTGCTGTCTTTGCAACATACGAAACAAGAACCAGCAAAGGATTTGCTAGTTTAGCTAATACATCTTTGGCCTAGGAATTTGTTATTAGAAAAGTGTATGTCAGAAGAGTCATTGCTATGGGGAATCTTCTGGTCTCCAAAGAGGGATTCAGGATGTTAAGAGTTGACGTAAAGGTACTTGTTGAACAAATCAAAAAGGTAGTGGGTTGAACACAGGTACTGCAGGAGGTGCTTTGAATAGGTGGAAATGAAGAGCAAAACAAAAAGCCCGACAACCATCAGGTGCTGTTAATAGTATATACACCTTTACCGTAAGCACAAATGGATATTCCAGTAGTCTTCCCTCTAGCAATGCTGCGAGGCATTTCTTCCTAAATTGCTTTGACAGTTATGCCCTCTTCTTTTGTAGAGGTAGAGGCCGTGCCAAGAGAAGGCTTGTTATTAAAGTGGGCACCTGTCATAGTCACAGATATTTTACTGGAGGAAATTGTTTCTGTGAGTTATAATCATGAAAAACTTCTCAAGAGTGAACTGATCTGTATCCTGATGTGGTGATATATATATATATCGGGCAAGATGAAAAGCTGACTTCAACTTGTGCCCTTTTTCATCCAAAACTATAAAGCAAGTCCTTCAGATAAATAATTTTATCAGCAAGTATTAAAAATTCACCAGAGTTTTGCAGGGCTTCCAAAACTGTTGCCTGAAGTGTTAACATAACACTGTTGTGCAAAGGCAAACCCCGGTTCCATTGTGATTCCCCAAAAATAAAGGGCAGTGGATTCTTCCTGTGCCTTGATACAGGGCTAGGGTTTTAACTGCCTCCCTAAAGGTTTAGCAGAACAAAACCTGTCTTCAAAGATGCAAGGTTTTGTCTTTGTTCAAAGAAAAGAGTTGGTGGCAGTAATAACGCTTCTAATGCGCACAGCAGCCGAGTGAACGTGAAAAGTCAGTGAGATCAGATGGCGTGTCTAGCCAGACAGTGCTACAAAATCCTTTCACAACTGTGTTTTAACTACAGAATGAATCACCTTAGCCTGATTTTTTTTTTTTTTTTTAATCTAGTGTCATGGATTATTTTGGTGAAAACTGTTCATTTCAAGGTGTTCACCTTGCCTCATGAGCATCAGTCTTTAAAAAAAGCTTTTCTTATTAAAAAAAATAAATAAAATCATCATGGTGCATTTCTAAACCGTAGTCTATAAACATGGGAATAATATAAGGCAACCATTTCATTACAGGAGTCCTTGTTGAAAGAAATGCATTTTTTTTTTTTTTTTGCACCTTCTGGACCTGCAAAATCGTATTTGTTGTTGAGCATCTGCCAAGATTTGTCAGACTCGTTTACTGAGGGATGAGTCTTCTGGAAGTTTCAGTAGGCTGAGGATCCAGGGAAGAACAGGCTGGATTAGTTCTGAAACTTTGAGTGCTGTAGGAGGCTGGGAAAGAGCAGGCTGAATTTATTGCTGGCGCAGTGCTCAGCAGCGGTCAGAGAGGATACCGCTCAGAGCTAGGGAAAAACACAAGTGGCGTTTGAATTACCTTCCCTTGTCTTCATCAGCCCTTGTCACAAGGTTATCCTTATGCCTTCCATCTGCGAATGCTAATAACGTTGTAAATATTTCCTGCAAGCCTAGGAGACTCTGCTTTTGCATATTTTGGATTAAAAAAAGAAGAAAGTTACTTCTGTACTGGCTCACCCTGGAACACTCTAGTTTGGAACTGTGCTATTTAGAGACAACTTTACGTGTGAGTAGTTCAAAGGAAAAATCTTTTCATTTGATGTGACCTTCGCCAGTGAGGAGTGCTGAGTATGATAAATGGGCTGGGGAGCAGGGTTATTTATTCATGTGTGCGCATCTATATTGCATTGTAGAAGCCTCTGAGTGGCAGGTTTCTCCTGAAAGGTACCCGAAGAAGAAAACAGGTCCACATAGGTTGTGTGTTTGTACCTGGCAGTACTGTGGTACAGTACAAAGCTGTTACTGATATTAGCAGGTGATTCAGACCTTTACTTCAAAACTGGAAATAGCAAACATCCAAGCTGTTCCTATTGAGCTGCAAATTCAGTCATGTTACTGGTGTGTTTCTGGTAGAACAGCATCCTAGGTCAGCGCACGTGAGTGCACTTCTCATGTACTGGTGGCGCAGTGAGAGGAGCAGGTGCTCTTAACCAGAACCAAACCAGTGTGTAAGGGAGAGGTAAGTGTTAAAGGCTTTCTACCAATAACCCACCTTTGACTTCCAGTTTAGATGGGGAAGTGATGGGGGTAGTTGTGTGGCCTGGGGGGGTCTCACAGAGGCAACTGCATTAATGCTTTGTGCTGTGTACTAGTTAGGTTTTGACCTTAATGCTTTAGAAAAATACTTGCCTTTTTCACCTCAGAAAAGACTGAAGTCTCAGGCTGCTAAATCCTACAGAAAATGAATGATTTTGTTCCCGAGTTAACCCAAATGAATGCCTTTGATTCCTTTTAACAACAACAACAAAGCAATCTAAAACCAACCAAACAAAATTGTGTACAGCTGTACAGGATCTCTTTTCTTTGTATGCAAATTTGGACTTGATGAAAAAGAGGATGTTTTCTTGCTGTAGTGACCTTGCTGATATAAAGCCTCTGTTAATATGGCCTGTCTAATGTCGTAACCTTCTTCTTGAACGAGAAAACTGATGACTGGAATGCATGTTGTCAACTTCTGTAATCAGGGTACTTGAAATATTTACAGTACCGTGATTACTGTAAGACTTCTTACATATACACACGCTGTAGCATTCTTAAATATTTTTGCCTTTCAAGTCTACTTCCTGGTTCGCCTCTTACAGTAGATTTTCTTGTTTGTTTTTTACCTAAGGTGTTTGGCAAAATGAATCAAATACAAACTCCTTGGCCTCCTGGCTGAGGCTTGCCGTGTGGACACTCGAAAGATTTCCTGCTGAAGCAGGCGGGAGGAACGAGCAACTGTGCAAAGCCTGAAGCCTTGTTACAGGCCTCAAACCCCCTCAAGCACCTACTGAAGCTGCCAAGCTCCGTACCAGGGAGTTCCCTGTCAAGAGACTCGAGCCTTTTTGTGGATCCAATGAAGGGCATTGAGCAGCAGGGGGATAAATCCCGCTTTGCTGGCGAGGACTGTGCTTGGACAGCCACCTCAGGTGGCTGGGGCTGGCCTGTGGGTAACTGCCCGGCCCTGTTACTCTGTGGGATGCAGAGGAATATCAGTGCAGGGCTTGGCAGACCGATACGTCTCCTTTCCATTGTGTCTGAGCTGCGAACGGTTGGTGTCATACCTGACTGAAAAGCTTTCTTTGACAGAGGCAGCTTAAGCTTCTTGTTTCAGGCCCTGATAGTCAGTCCAAAGGGAAGTAATAATGTAGCCCAAAACTATTACAGCTATAATCTTTCTTGCCTGCAGGGCAAAGTTCACAGAAAAACCTTCTGAAACCTGCCTACAAACTCATTTAATTGAATCTCATATTTTAAACTGGGCATATCTTGGAGTGAGTCCAGGGCATGAAACTGGAGAGGATTTGGTGGCAGTAATAGATGATGTTCTCCTGTAACTGGATTGCCAGGCATCTGTTTTCTGCCCCGGAGGAGGCAGTGTGAAAGAATGTGCCCACCCAGCGATAGGCAAAACTTTGCTCTTGGATTGCTCCTTGCTGGGGATCTTTGAGACACTGCTGGAGTGTAGAGCTCTGAAATGAGGCTGTTGGAAGTGGTTTTAGTCCTCTGGCACAAGAGGAGTACCCACAGAAAGAAGATATGGATTTTGCTTTTTTTTTTCCAGTCTGAAATTGTGGAGCCAAGTCCCTCTTTTTCCACTGGAATTAAGGGTGGTCCTAGATGTTATGCTCTGTGTTATCTATGTAAGACATGTTTATCTTTGACTTTCCCTTCTCTCATGTAATCTAGCAATTTTCTTTATAAAATCTGGGTGTTTTGGTGTAACTCCTACCCAAATGAAGCACGCTTTTTGCTTGCCACTCCCTCTGTGGAAAGGCCAAGAGTTTAGATACCGGTTTGCAGATGCTGATTGTTGTTTAATTCAGCTCAGGTTTTATGGCAAGAAGGATGATGCAAGAAGAAGAAACAGTGAAGAAAAGATAAGTATAAATAGAAACAAGTCATGCCTGGATATACAGTGATCTAACTTCTGTCTCCCATCAGAGCTTCTCTTTTTGTGTCTGCCTTAGTCACCTGGTCTTCACTGCCTGACTGTGGAGTCAGTCTTCCCTAACAGTTTTTCACCTCTCTCTGAGAAATTTCCATTTTTCAGGTTTTTTTATTTAGCAGTCTAGTCCCTTCTCCAAAACACCTCTTGATGGTGATGTACATAAACTACCTCAAGGTTTTCTTAAAGAATAGTGGAAGCAAGCCCACTAGTTCTCCCAGGAGGAAATCTCAGTGAGGTCAGTCATATTCCTTTAGCTTCTCTTTTGGTTTTGTTCCTTCCTATGCCTTGTAAAGCAGGCAGGAAGATTTCTCATAAATCACTTTTAATTTCCTCTTGTGCAGAATACAATCCAATACGGACTTTTATTTTTCTTACAATAAATCTACCAGAAATTGTTGTAAGGGTTTTTTTTTTTTTTAAAAAAAAAAAAAAGCCAGGTGTTACAAACACATCTGATGTTTAACCTCACTTAGACCTTTTTGTTATTGATCTTCCATTTGCTTGATCCCTGTGTGGTTAAGTTATTGGCTCATGGAATAGGTAATTAGGGTTCACCTTACCTGTAATAGCCATTGGTTATTTTGACCTGATTTAAAATACTGTAAATTCAAATACATATTTAAATAACTCCTTGTGAGCATCTTTCTTCATATCTGTTCATGGAGTATTCAGGTTTTCAGGCATTTTAGGGTTTTATTGGGGGGACCATGAGATTAACAGAAGTGCTGCATGGAGAGAGAACCTTCAGAAAGGGGGAAGAAGGGAAAGAATAGACAATACAAAGTTTTGTTCTCTACCATTTTTTTGTTTGTTTTCATTTTTAAGCCCAGCAAGAAGGGGGAAAGTTATATTTTTCTGTTTCTAGCTACTGTATTGCATGTTGGCATCCTCCTTCTGTTCTCAATAGAAGTTACTGAAAGGGGAAATGGATCAGGTAGCCTAGGTGGGAGTAACACGTGCTGGGATCCACAGCAAATTCTGAAAACGTGATGTTTGTTACTGCAGTTTGTTGTGTGACATTGCACATCAAAGGAAATGACAACATAAATTGTATTTTGCTATGCTGGTACTCCTGCTAATATGCAAGCTTTTTTTTTTTTTTTTTTTTTTACCTTCTCTGAAACACAGAAGAAATTCTTACATCTCCAAGTCCACATGTGCTCAGTGGCTTTCCCGTGGTCTTGCAGGAAACCAGCAGCATTTTGGCCTCCTGAGTTGCAGCCCAGTGCCCCAGTCTGTTGTGTCAACGCTGCTCAAAATAGTGGTGTCTGGTGCTACCTGTGTGACAGAACAGTTTGGTCTGGCACATGCCTGCTTTGCCTCTTGCCTAAGTCGAAGCACGTATTTTATCCTCTAGAAACACAGTCCTGCTCTCCCCAGCCGGGATTCCAGAACAGAAGCAAGGATTAATCTTTAAATGAGAGTCTGAATCATTACGGCGAAGCCTGGACTTTAAGTACATTCAGGTGTCCTTGTGTTTTCAGTAGCAAATCTCTTTTCCAGAATGGTCACAGTTAATTTTTATTCCAATTAAAAGAAAAAAATAAAGGAAACTTGCTACTTTTTTTTTTTTTTTTTTTTAACTTGACATTTTAGGATGGAAAGCAGTTGAGCTGCTCACAGCTCATTATTTGAAGATTTACAATGTATATTTAGACTCTGTTGCTTTTTTTCATAGCAGCTTTTGTTTTTGATGTCTCTAACTTGGTCCAAATCCAGTCTCTCTGGCACTGGGAAGTGGGTTTGAACGGCAGTGTGTCTCCTTCAGGCAGTGGCTCAGGTGAGCAGTCACTTAACTCCCCGAAGGCCTTGCTGTATCTTAAGGCTGTGTGCATCGCTGTTATTTCCTCAGACCTTGAATGTGTTCTCAGGCATTCAGCCAAACATGGAATATCACAGCCCTTGAAAACTGGTTAGATCCCAGTATAGTTTGCAGTCTTTCATAGGTACTTTGTTTTTATATAGCAGTGACTAATAACAACAAATGCCGTCTGAAAAGGCTCTTAAAATTTGAGAAAGGTCTTTTTTTAAAACACAGATTTTTCCTAAGGCAAAGTGATTATTCTGTAGAATCTGACTCGCTTGTGGTGATTTTTCTCCCTTAAGAAAATCTACAATAAATTCACAGAAGAGCTGTGCATAGAGCATATATTGCTCTCTGCTCCTCTAATCCTATGATTTGTAAGTGCAATCAATTTACAGCATTAAGGAGGATAACTAATAAATAACTTGTTTTAATGTTTTCCTTGGGAGGTGGTGACGACAATTAAAAAAAAAAAAAAGGAGTTTTGCTTTTCAAGCAGAAGTTGAAATTGCTATTTGTAAAGTATGTGACTTCTGAAAAGGGCTACCAAGATTCATTGGGTCTGTTTGCAGAAAAAAATCACTCTGTGGGTTGGAGATGCTGGCTTAGAGGAGTGGCACTGTCCAGAGAAGAAACCCTGTCCTATTTTATCTTTCCTTCCACTTTGTCTCTCGCTTTTTTTTTTTTTTAATTCTTAACTGAACAGTGTTGATTTGTGACATGATCTGAAACACAATGAAAACAAAGTGTGTTGACAGGTTGGCATTCACTGAGCTTTGGTGCCAGGAGGCTTTTGGAAAAACACCTAGTCCTAACACGTACAAAAAGTCAGATCAAATACTGCATAGGAGGCTGCTTGCATTTTGGTCATTGCAAAATAGGGTTGTTAAGGGTGTTGTAGCCGAGGTGGGCTGTCAGGAGTTTAGTCCTTCTGGGGACACGGGTATGCTGAAGTGGAAAGGGCTGGCTGTGTAGTTGTAGGGTGGGATTCTCTCTCTCTCTCTGCATTGCCGTTAAGTTGCAATCACTTTGTGCATTAACCAGCATCTTGTGTGAACTTAGAGTCATCTGAAAGTAAGCTGAAGGGGTTGTTTGTGGGTATTTGTGTAAACCACTCCTATGGAGGTTTTGCAGTATTTCATGCAGCAGCAGCACTCCTGAGTGTTAGCACCCCGGATTGGCCGTGCATGGAAGCAGCCCTTTCTGAGCTCTGGTCTAATAAAGTATTTGCTTCAGCTGTGCAGAGACCGCTGTGCTCTTAATTCAACTGAGAGCTGCTGAGAGCTCTCCAACAGGTAGCAGTGGAAGAAGCAGCAGCCTGGCCACGCAGCAGGGCAGAGCAGTGCCTGCGAGGTACGGTGGCGGAGCGCAGCCCCAGCAGCCCACGTGGGCTTCTTGCAAGCAAGCCTCCTCGCTGAAAGATGACAAGCTTGCCATCCGGTCTTCCCAGCCCATAGGCTTGTTATCGAGTCAGCTTATCAAAACGGCAGCTGCAACCTTGTATTTCTTTTATTTTGTTACTCACTAACGCTGGTTCCTGGTGTGGCTCTGGAGCCCCTTCCGTACGACGTGCCGCACGGGAGTTTGCTGCGGTGACCCCGGTATCGGCAGGCAGCCTGTCTTAATGTATCGGGTAAGCATAACAGTTTACAGAGGGCTGAGGAAATTCACTTAAGGACTGGTAAATATTGTTTGCCTTATCTCTGTTAACCTAAACAATTCCTCTAAATGGCTGCTGGTAAATGATCTCGACTAGGTTCTATGAAAATGAAGTATTTGATTTTAAATGAGTTTAAGAGGCCAGCCAGGGTTTGCTTCTCTGTGATGGCAAGTTCTCAAATAAATCACAAAATCGTGCATGGGTGGTCTCGAGTCAGGCTAATTAACTATATTTGGACTTTTAAACTCCGCGATGCCATGGCTTTTCTTCCTTATTTTTGTTCCTAAAGGCTTAGTTATTTTTCCAGAAGCGTATGAGCTGATGGCTTACAGAAGCTAGCAGGGATTGTGAGAGTTTTAGCATCCCCTCAGAAGAATTTAAGCGCAGTGCTTTTGCAAACATCTGCAAAAGGTTGAAGTATGTTACATTGGCATTTCAAAGGAGCAGGGCTGGACCAGAAGGTTTTTTTTTCCTCCTGCTGTCTCATTTGCTGCTCTGTGGTTTGCTAAGGGGGTAATTAAGAGACGTGGAGTCTTGGCTGTGAGGAGGACACAGCCCTCGACATCTTCTTGCAAAGGCTAGGAGATGGCTTGTTTTCTCAGGGTCTTGCCTAAAGCCAAGTATAAAGTGCTTGTTCAGCAACTTAATGATGTGTTTCTGGTAGCGTTGCCAGGTCTTGTTCAGCTTGTGAAGTCTTGCTGATTATAAAAGAGTTACAGTTCATTTTATTTTGATTTTAAATCTGTCACGCTCTTGCTTAATCTTTCTCCTATAAAACACCAGGAACGTTGCTAGCTGCTTCCTTGCTCTGCTTGATTTGTGACGTCTTTCAGTTTTATGATAACTGGTTAGAAGTTTGTTTTAAACCTGCAGCCACCTGTCTGCCCTTCTGCGGGGGTAACAGGTGGCTGCCCAGCATTTTTTAAGACTTGATGCCGGTCACCTGCTAGCTGAGGATGTCTTAGGTGCTGATCTGAGAGGAAGAGGTGCTGCTGGTGCCTTGCTTCCTTCTGCAGTCGCCCACTGTTCAGATGGAGCAACTTCAGCATTTCTGGTGCTGTGGCCATGTCCTCTGCTATAGATCGGAGGCCAGATGAGTTCTCACCGGAGGCTGGGAATGGCCTGTAGTCTTCCGTGCTGTAGGGCTCTTCAAAGCCTCTCTGCCGGTTTGAAATCTTCCTGGAGAAAGAGTGAAAAGAGGAGCTTCTGAGCTTCCTCCTTGTTTCCAACAAGAAGCAGCTTGCTAGCTGATTGCCCAGACTTGCAGCAGCTGGGTCCATGATGCCAGGCAAAAGTCACAATAACTGCAACTCTTAAATATCCTAAAATGAGGAGTTTTAAGATTTATTAGAATATTCGAGATCACATCTGGAGCTCATAAAGTACAGGGCGCTATTTGTTATGGATGTGCTATTTCTTGTCCCTTCTAGTGGTTTTTGTGTATTTGAAAATCTGCGGTAATTTCTTCAAGAAGATTTCATTGGGTTGAACTTTTCAGCTTTAACTCACCCAGCACAACGTATGAAATTTGATATCCTCCAAAGATGAAGTATATGAAAGAAGTGGTAAGGGTTTTCTAAAATCACTAAAGAAATAAATCTAAATCCAATATTTTGCCTTTTTTCCTTTCCAGCAAATCCCCCCAGCTGTGCTGGGAAGCCCTGACATGGTGCAGAGCTGTGCTTGCCCAGCAGCAGTTGTCTCTAGGTAGGGAGTTTGCCTTACAAACCCTTCTTACGGTGCTGTAGCAGAAGTTTTCTCTAGCCGTGTGCAGAGCATAGGCTATTGTGACTTTTAAAAACAATTCTTACTGCTTATGAGCACAGTAGTAAAAATGAGGGCTCTGGAAACAGATCCAAATCCATGTTTGTGGGTGGCAACACTTTTTTTTTCTTTAAATCTGGAGTCTTGAGGCAAGCAGCTGCAGTGCCTATAGCATGGCTCAAAGGGCTGCAGAACTGAATTAGGCAGGCATGCTTCTCTTACTGATATTTAGAAGCCAATGGCTTCCCAAATGCTTTTTGCCTTATCCAGGGAAGTGTTTTTCCAGCTTGTTAACGGCTGGAGCATTTGGTCCTTTTGTTCCTAGGAATCTTCTGTAATCCTGAAGACCTCGATTTGGAGGTTGAAGAGTGGACGTTTCCTTCCTGCCTCAACTTCTCTTATCTGCTGTTTTCCTAGGGAAAAAAAAATGTGGTCATTGAAAAGTAACCAAAAAAAGAAGTCTGACAGTTTCACGATAATAGTCAGATGTTTGCTTGTTTTATTTGTGCAAGTTACAGGTGGCAAAAGCTTCAGTACTGAAGAGTCTGTCCCTGGTTGCAGTTAGTAAAATGAGTGGAGGCAGAAACTAACCACTTCAGCACATTGCAATTTCCCCCTAAAGTTTTGAGCAAAACATCCTCAGCCAGTAGAGTTCTGAAAGGCGTGTGGAGGTTTGTACAGAAAGTTCTCTTAGTTTTGCTTTTCAGGAATGCAGACCTGTCCTTCCAGGCTGAGCTTTTCTTTTGCATCAAATTTTCTTCTTAGGGTTCCAAATGACTCAGGCTGAACAAAAATGACATGAGCCCTAATGATTTGTACCTCATTAGAATTAGTTTTCATATAGAGCCTGTCCATGATTTGTATGTTTGAAACGATGCACAGGAATGTATGAAATTCCTAAGCTGACAAAACAAAAATGAAGATACTTGGCTATTCAGAAGGCAGCTGACCAAAAGTACTGTTTTCTACTAGATTTACGCTGCTGTGAGAACCTCTCATATTCTGTTCTTCAGTCACTGACTTTCCTTTGAAGTACAAAGTAATAATGATAGAACTTGTGATGTCTACTGGTGCAGTATGAATACATGCCAGACGGTGTTTCAAAGCCTGCTAGGTTTGCTGTGGTAACTTGTCGGATTGGTGGTGGTCAGGTTTTTCTTGACGCTACAGGAAGAAGTGTGGATGAAACGCCTGTCTTATTCCTTCACCTTGGCTGTGTGGTAACAGCAAAACCGCCCAGCTGCTGCCAGCCATCGAGTGGGGCGCGCTGCGGTGCCGAGATGGGTGCTCGTGCGGTCAGCGGGCTGGATCGAGGCTCTTCTCACCTGCCTCTGCATGGGGCCTCAGCAGAGCTCCTTGCCTCCTTTATTCTGGCGTGGAGACGTTTCAGAAGGTCACAGAGCTGGAAGGAGGAGGATGTGGCTCCTGGTACGCAGCCCCCTTGGCTGCGTGTTGGCCCTCGTGGCGTGGGAGCGAGAGGAGGAAGAGTCGGGGTACAGATGTGGTGCCACGTCTCGGATGGGTGAAATCCTCCTGCTTGGTGCATTTTAACGTGGGCATTTCATAATTGTGTGTGTGCCAAGACCAGGCTCTCGTAGTGACATCCTGAGAGAGCCTTTGCATGAAGCACATAATGAAAGAGAAGCTTGGCTTCATCCTAAAGGTGGGGTTTGCATTTCTTTCGGGATGCCTCCCTTGTTGTTCAGTCTGCATAAATACCAGGTCTTGTCTTTGCTGTGCTCAACAAAACCTGAATAATTCATGCAATTCTAACTAGTGGCTGACGAGAAGAAGCAGTGCTCTTGTGATTTTTGTGATTGGTGAGATGACTACTTGTAAAGAATTGAAATGAAGCTTTTGAAAACCAGGAGTAGAAAAAATATTTCAACTAGAAGCACGCTGTTGTTAGCTCTCTTTTTTTGCAAGTGGACTTTCAAACCTCGTTAAGCAGAAGTGTAGCGATAAGAAATAGAAACCATTGAAAAGGAAGACAGTATTCATGTGTTTCCTGTTTTATCATTATTCTGAGTTTAACTTAATTTGGCAGTGGCGAGATTCACGTGACCTAAAAACATCCTTTTGAAATAAATTTGCCAACTTACATGGCTGTGTTTAGTAGTTCTGCGTTTTGAAGGAATCCGGAGTGCATTTGCTCCGAAGCTTACTTTCATTATGATGCGCTGTACTGCGAATGTATCCAATCTTGCTTTAGTTCACTTACTGGAAATGAAGCCTGAATGACCTTAAGTTATTTATTTAGTAGGTGGTCCTTGTATGCTTTGGTGTTTAATTTATAGACAAAACAATATGTGAGCTGTGCAGGGGAAATGTACATGTCTCTTCCTCTATGAATAAAACCAAGGTTTTATTGCTGTCCTAAGGAGTAGGGTTTGTTTTATAAATGCATTGCTCTCTTCAGAATGTAACAGCTCTATTACTATTTTGTCTCCCTTGGTCACTCTTGAATGAAAGAGGGGAAAACTGCACGAAATTTTGTTTAAATTACAAACTAGGTATATTGTACAAAGGCTGTTAAAAATACTGGGGTGACTCTTCCAAAGATCGAGGCTGCTTCCTAGGCCTGCATCTGCCTTCTGGTTACACCGTGACTCTGTCTCGGGACAAGACATGACACCTAGCATCTTTTCCCTTGCCCGGGCTCAGTTTTGTTGTTGTATTTTCCAACACAAAGAAGCTGATGGGTGGCGTTGGCAGGGTGCCTGGGTGCCTGCAGCTTCCCGAGGGTGCGTGGCCAGCTGTGCCACCCGGCTGGGCTCCCCCGCGGGCTCCCCTGGGTGAAGGAGAGGAGCCCAAATGTGTCCTCCGCAGGGAATCGCGGGGAGGGGGATGCAGAGGGAAGGGCCTGAGCTCACCGCGTTCTTGTTTTGAACCCAGAAGCAAATCCAGGGCATTGTAGAGGTAAGAAATAGTACCGATAATAGGCATTGGAAAAAAAAAAAAAAGAGCTGAGCGTTCGTGTGCAGAATAGAGCAACAGGAAGATATGCTTAGCTTCTGAAAAGGCTGGCACTTGTCCTACTGAAGTGATCTGTATAATGTTACAGTAGCCTGCTGACACTACAGAATTTTGGTAGATTAAACTGCAGTTTGTTTATATAGATTTTCTTTTTTCCCCTCTAAGGTTCAGTAATTCCAGTTGAAGGTGTAGGTCTTTAATTAAATAAAATTATTTTCATCTCTGTTTACGAAGCGTGCAGGGTGTTCAGGCTGAAGCTCAGTTGCTATTTTTGGTCTTAAACAGTAAGTTGTTTTTTGAGTAACTTCACAAATATGGAATAGCTCCACAGCCAAGAGAATAGCCCACAGATCTACGCAGACGTGTTCTGGCTTTATTTCAAGTGCATGGATCCCTTAGCGTAATTTTATTACCTGTGTCTTCTGTGCATTTGGGGAGGTTTTTCTCCCCCCTCCCCTCTGTCCCATCTGGGGGAGCGCGTGGTTTCAGGAGAGTTGCCTTACATCTGAAAACTTGGCAAGGAGTCTGCAGCTCATGTAGTCAGTTCCATTCCTAAATAGGGACTTCTCCAGATATCTTTCTGGTTTCTGCTTAATTCCCGACTGGTGGCCGCGAGGATGTTTTTAGGACGGTAAATAGGCACAGGCATTTAAAAACATGCCCTGTTCAAACTCTGACCGCTGAAGTAATGCTGGCATTCACGAGGGCATCAACAAACTCGGCGAGGGAAAGAAGCGCTCCCGGTGACGGGATGAGACCAGCTTGGTCCCCGAAGAAATGATTTCTTTCCATTGCCTGCATGGTGGCAGGCAGCGCGCTGTCCGCCGAGAAATTAGTCTGGAAGGCTGAGCTAAGCTCAGTAGTTTGCTGTCAGACTATTAAGTTAATTCCTGAAGGAGGCCGGCTCAGGTTGTTTACTAGTCAATACCGTCATTATCGTCCATTTGTTACTGTCAACAGGGATAATTTGAGCATTTTTGGAAGACAAAGCTGGAAGGGATTCTAAACGGTTAAGAGGACAGATTTAGAATTTAAGATGATGAATTGGAAAAATGGCCTGAAATCGATGAGATGCAATTTAATAAAGACAACTGTAAAGTGTTATGCTTAGGAGAAATCAAATGCACAAATATAAAGGGGCCAGGCAGCATCCTGGCCGGGAAGGACCCAGGAATTGCAGTGGATCAAAGACTGAGTTTGTTAGGGGTGGTGTGTATGGCACTGAGATTTCATTAGAGCCGTGTAGCTGATAAACACGTCAGATAAATGGCTGAGGAGATAACTAGTCTATTGTGCTTAGCGCTGCGTGTTTGCTCTCCGTTTTAGACTTAATAAAGAAGTATGTGGTAGACAGAGGGGGCAGGGTTTCGGTGGCAGCAATGAGGATGGGATGTGAGACTCGAAAAACTCAGCCTTTGGGGAAAATTTGAAAGCTCTGAGTTTCTTTAACCTAGAAAACTGAAAGCTCGGGGAATGCTTAAATCTTCAGTGATGTGACAAGATGGTGTAAGGAAGATAGAAATCAACTCTGTTCCTCATTTCTGTTGACGCTGAGACGAAAACAAATTGTTTTAATTTGCAGTGGAGGAGATTTAGATTATGCAGAACTGAAATTTTCCAGCACTGAAAATGTTTTTAGGACTGAAGGACGTCCTCCAGAGACTCACAGATGGATGCATTGACACCGTTGCAAAGATGCACAAAATTAAAGCTGACCTAAATAGGTAGCATCCCCTCACCCCCCGCCGCCGTACGGCAGAGGAAAGGAGATCTCAGCTGGACTCAGAACAGCAGAGGGGTGAGTTAACCCCATTAAGAGCCTGTGCTCTCAGCCTCAGAGCTGCGCTGACGTAGCCAGGGATATCTGGTTCTGTTGATGTAGCTGTCCTGGGTGCTTCTGCTGAGAGTTACGGAGGTGCCCTAAAGATGCCAGAGGCTGCCCTGGGGGCAGGGGCTGGTATAGTCAGGGCTTCTCAGCCTTTCTAGTCCATACCCAGCTTTTTGTATTAAAAAATCTTGTCTTGTTATGATGTGCCCTTCCTAGAGTGAGGAAGGGTCCTCGTGCTTCACTTGCCTGCTGTGGTGCTGTGGCAGTGAAGTACACCTTGCGAGCTGGGAGGAGCAGGCTTAGACGACTGCCAGGGGGTATTTTGGAGTTCTGGGTTTCTGTCGTTCTGTGTTAAAATGATCAGCTGCGGTTTTCTCTTTGTATAACTCAAGACTGTTTGCAACTGACTGAATCTGAAACCTTAAATTTAGCTCTTTCAGTTGTTTTTTTCTTAATGTTTGTGCAGTAGCTCCTTTCAGGGCAGCATCTTTCATCTACCTAGCATTAGCATTAGTAATATTGCTTTTAAGATGTTATTAACATTTATTATATGCTGGTATACCAAGATTATTATTCTCACTATTTTTTCCAGTCCTTATGAACTGTGTTTGATAAGCTAATGTGATGCACACTCAAACAGCTCCATATTCATTGTTGTCAATCTAGTATTGAATTTATCAGAAAAAAAAATGCTTCTTTCCTACCTTTTTCTTTATTTCTTATTATACAGATTCTTCAGTCTTGGGATTTAAGGTTATTGGGATTTCTGTTGTCCCTTTAGCCTGGGTAAAGCTGTGTCCAGCTAGGCAATGAATTGAAGTTCTGTAGCAAGTGGTAGTTTTATTGCTTCCTTTTTTATTTCTGAAGAGTACAGCATGTACTTCTGGATTCTGTGTGTGTGTGAATGCTTTAATTGGATAGTTTTCATGTGCTCTAAATAGTACGGAGTGATTATTTCTTGGATGTTTTTCAGTTTTATCTAAAGGTGCATTTCAAAGTTAGGAAAATGACTATATGAGGATTAGCTTGCGGCTTTAAAACAAGTCTTGGATTCATAAGAAGCGTTTAGTTCACCAACCTAAAGGAAGTAAAACAGCAGAGCAGGCTGTAGTGTCTCCATCCGAGTCACTGCAGAGTTAGCTCCTTGGCTAGGTACACTTGCCTACGTGAGACTTGGCGCTGCAGTGGCTAAATTACCTCTTGTGCCTGACCTAGCACATTCAGAATTGGCTCGTGTGTCTCCGTAGGGTTGACCTACCTGAGTCTTGGGCATGTTCCACAGCCCTGCAGCTGCCGTACAGAGAAAAGCCGTCTTGCCTTTGATCTGTGTTTGGCAGGATTGCTGCTTTCAGCCAGCCTATGCTAACTGGTGTCTTTGGAGAATTAGGGGGTACCTGGAATTGCAGTGCTTTTTCTTTTCCTATCCACATCTCTCCAGCTGTGTGGAATGCTGGACACAGATAAACTGTTTGCTCTCTTTTTGCTGTGACTTTCACTAGGAGCTGCTTGTGCTGATGAGTAAGAGATGGTTTTTCTTTCTCCCCCCCCACCACTGGCCTTAAACAACAGAGCAGTAGATTAAAGCATTAGTTATGTTTGAACATCACAGGAAATAAAATTCCTGATTATAGATCCTAATGACTTTTGCTTTTTAAATATAGTTGCTATTTTTGAAATGAATGTCTCATCTCTTGCACACAAAAGGGAGGATAAGACAATTTCAGGGAAAATGAGATGAGCTGTTCTATAGAAACTGGAGAGCTCTTTTTTTTTTTTTTTTTTTTAAAAACCAAAAAAAAAAGGAAAACCAAACAAGTTTTACTAGAGATTGGCTTTTGATTTCAGTGAAATCGCTTTCAACTTAGGTGCTTTTTCAAAAAGAGAAAGTAAGTTAAGGAGGGAAGATTAATCTGAGTCTTGCGTGAAGTGATTTTATATCCTTTGGGATGGAGGAAAGTGCATAAAAGTGAAATAATGATACTTAAACTCATTCAGACAACAAATTTGGCTTTTTAACTGATCGTCTAATGTGCAGAAGCTAACATTTTGAAACTCCTGTATTCATACAAATTTGTCACGTGGTAAGGGCCTAACTTTCAAAATGTTCCTAAATACAAAATTGGTGTCTTTGTATGGCACTTGATGGTGGCCATGTGTACAGAATCAAAGCATTGGCTTTTGGCGTTGAGGCCGTTGATCATCCGCGTTGGTCTAAGGGAAATCAAGTTAAAAGGTCTCATGCATAAGGGACACACGTTCCAAATTATTCATATGAGGTGGTTGTTATAAATTAGCACGGGTTCTAGGCTGCTGTCATTAATTCCTCATTCAGGTGCTACTTGAGGAGAAGGGTGCATCCTGTTTGGAAAATAATGCTGTGAACAATTACTTGTAGTGGTATTCAGGCTGCTGATTGATTTGCATCGTGGTATCTGGGTTGGTTCTCTCTGCATCTCTTTGCTTGTAGCACATCTTTTTAACCAAAATTTGCCTAACCTTGGTCAAACTCAATTAGACCCTGTGCACAAAGGCCTTCCAGTGCATGTTTTATTACTTGTCGCTGATCATGGCTTGTCTGTGTGACTTTTTGGCACAAAATGAAAAGTGGAGGCTCAATGCCTCTATTTTCTCTTCAGTGGGGCTTCTGTATCTCCTCTGTGGGTATGATTCGATGCTTCATGCAGCTGCCTCTTCAACTGATTTAAAGATTACGTTGAAGTCTATCTCGCTGCTAGGAGTAAAATTAATAGTGGAAAGGTTTTTTCCAGATAGTCCCTAGATCTGTTTTGTGACAGTCATCGAGATGAAGCTTAAATGATAAAGTGACAGGAGGCCTCTAATGAGCTGTTTCAGTGCAGTTTGTCAGTAGTAAGGCCAGTTTCAGCAGACCTGACTACTTCATTTAGCGACTTGCATTAGCCTACTGCGTTATAATTTCATTTCCTTCCTTGACAAAATACCTGCACGAGTTTATCAGGCAGTTTTCATCAAGTGGAAATAGCTTTGTTAATTTGTTAACGTCACCATTAGGGTTCCCTTTGGTTCTGGTCAGTCCTTCAGTGTGTGAAAGTATTAGCTTTGCTGTTCACGATAGTATCTAAATATTTTTCAGAAAAACTCAAATATTTAGACAGCTGCTTCCTCTATTCAGTACAGCGCTGAAGAGGATATTTTTACTATCCTGACACTGTGCTCTTAAACTAACTCATTAATTCATTTGGCTTGTTATTCTTCCTTCTCTGCGCTCAGACAATTGGTTTATGATAGTCTGTTCTTTATTTCCCCACGCCGCTCTCTGCTCTCGCTGTGTGAGGCACAGCAGGTATTTCACCAAGGGATTTGGCGTGCGTAGTATCAGGTGGTGTTGGATGGGACTTGACTTCCCTGAAAACCTGGAGTAATGACGTTCAGTGTTGTAAATTCGGGCTCTGTAAATATTTCATATGCGTCTGAAATAGCACTATTGCTCTTACCAGCACAGGCAGTGTTCAGCATTGGGTTCTGCACACCAGCGCTTCTGCAACTCCCTCCCAGAGCACACCAATTGCTCTCCATGTTAAGTGAAGGGCATTTGTTCACGTCCAATAGGATTTTACATTTTGACAATACTTGCTACCCTTGCAAGGTGTAACTAGACCACTTAAATATGGAATATACTTCATTATACCTATTTAAATATGATATATGCTTTGTGTCTTCAGCTGGTGCATCCTTGCGCATCCAAGCCCTAGATGCTCCTGCTCGAGGTTTGCTTCATCTCCTTTGAGAGCAGCACTTGCCATCAGTCCCACTGTGAATATCCCGTGCTTAATGACAATGTGTAGTCACCAAAGGAGCTACATGGGAGGATTTTTTAACCTCCGATTCTATGTAGGCCAAATAATTCTCTGTAGCGTGTGTCCTAAGTTCTTTGAATTGCTAAAACCTTTCGCTGCTTGCAGTTCCGTGGAGCTTTCAAAATGTTCGCTAAGGCACGCAAAGCTAGACTGTGAAATGTATGCCATGGTAGGGAATCAGTGCAGGGCCCTCCAGAACAGGGCCTTCATAGTTAGAAATCTGTGTGTGGCGAGGTTGTGAAGCATGGGATAATGTTACTTGGCATGCAATATCTGTGTTTGCCAGAGATTTGTTTTTGTTAGCAGATTTGTGTGATAGAAGCACGTTTATGTGAATCTGACCTTGTATCTGCTCGTCTTCTTTTCTCCTTCAGGTAACTTGAGGGATGCTAGCAAATCTGGACGCTGGGCTCTGTAGGGTTATCACATGGCGGAGGCGTTCTCCTGGTGGTTATCTCCTTTTGATAAGAAAACATCTGACGTGCAAAGATGACGAAACACTGTGTTGGCAGGTTTCACCAAACTGATGTAAAGCAGTCTCTCTCCTTACCTGCCTTTTCTTCCTCTTCTTAGAGGGGTTCACTGAAAATACATTTTTTTTAAAAAAAAACACCTTCCTCGTTGTATTGTTTTCCTCAGAAACTGCCCGTGTTTTCCCCAGGTGCCTATTTATAGCCAGCGTCTCAGTTACTGGGAAGACTCAGCTGGCAGGGCTTGGGGGGGATTCCTGGAGGTGACATCACCCGCTCGGCAAATCAGCCTCCCGCTGGCACGGCGAGGAGGGAGAAACCCTTCCCTGCAGACGCGATGAGAGCGCTTGCAAAACCAAGAGAATACGTGCAAAGGTGGAACATCTTACCTGCTTCTCGCTTCCTGAAGAAATAACGTCTCAAAACTCCCGTTGCGGGCTTGGTCTTGAATTTTTAAACTGTCCACCTACTCCTTCCTTCTTCCTGAAGGCTTCTTTGTATTTCTTTTCAAGTGGAACTTAAAAGGTTTTTTTTTGAAGTGAGTAGAGGGGAGAATAGACTTTAATTTCCTTGTCTTCCAGGCGATGGCACATGAGGCGCTTCGTGCTGGCAATAGATGTGCATCCAGTGGCAGGTCGGGCTGGGGGGGACACGGGTGGTGGCGTTGCCTCGTCCTCCTGGACACTCGCTGCTCCCGGGCTGCCCCTGCCCCTCACATCCAACGGCTAGAGGGTGTCCTCGGAGGAGGGGATGAACATGAGGCACTTAGGTGGCTTATTTGACGTGCGTGTTTTTATATACAAGGAAGGGAAATGCTTTTTATGGGGAAAAAGGGAAATGAACGTTTTCTCCTATTCACGGATCATCTTGTCTGGGAAGGTCCAAGTACTGGAGGGAGGGAGGATAACCTTGTCCCATCTTGCAGATATGGATTTAGAGTGCATAGAGGTGTGTTGTCTTTTTTCTTCTTTTTAAAAAATAATTCTCAAACCCAAAATGGAATGGGATCCAGCTTTCTGCATTTGAGCTTTGCCTTTGCTGAAGCCCTGGGCGCAGATAAGTGAGCTAAGCAGAGGGGCAGTGACCACATAGCAAAAGCAGCGCTTGGGCTCCCCAGGATGAATTTTGATTTGCGGTGTGGCAGGACTGGAGCAGCAGCTGATGAGCTGATGAAACCTGAGGAGCTGTATCCCCACTTCTTCACTTGCTTGAGTGTCAGAGGACTTGAACTCCAACCCATCTTCCCCCTCCGTGTCCCCCAGTGGTCCAGCAAGCTCAAGTTTAAGGTAGTGCTGCTTGCTCTAGAGATTTCAGCTGTGGGGAGTCAAGGGATGGACAAAGCTGTAGCTAAAATGCAGAGAAAACTTTCACTTAAAAATAACATGCCCCCAGTGATATGTGCATTACAGGAATGTTTGTGCAAGAAGAACAGAGCTGGGAATAGACGTTTTAAAGGAAAAAAACCTGATGCGATAGATATTAAGGTGTTTATTTTTTCTGGCAGGCCTATAAGAGTTGATGGTGTATATAATCAAATGGGGGCGTTTCGGAGGTTACTTAAAGTTGCAAGTGTGACTCTGCTTCCCTCTCTGATTTGATTATGTACTGAGGCATGATGTGTTAGGCTTAGGTAGGCATAGAAAATATTGGGGGTGTTTCCAAACTTCAAAATACTGACTATCTTAGTGTTTGTCTTCTTTAAAATTACCAGTTCTTGCATTTTAATTCTTGTGCAAGTCTCGAAAACAAACAACAGACCGTGGAGGGGAAGAGGTGTTCCCTGCAGTAGCCTAAGGACTCTTCCTGCTCCTGTCATTGCTTTTATAAAACCAAGGTCGGGGGGTGAAAAAAGCCAATTTTTTGGCCAAAAAATACATCCTGCCCTAGGAGAGGCTGCTGGCCCCTCACCCCGTTTAATGGTGGTGTGGTACCTTCAGCTGGACCGGGTAGCAGACGGGGGGAGAGGAAAGAGGTAAGGTGTGATGTTAAGCTCACATGGAGTAGGTCTTGTGCCCAAGGAGGCTGGCTGGCAGCTCAGAGGCTGTGGAAGGAAGGAAATCACAATCCGTGGATGATAACACTTCAGAGTGACTTACATATCCTTCACATATATGTGTATATGTATGTATGTATTTAAATGTCAATAAAAAATGGTGCTTTGCTCCTTTATAAACTCCTTGAAATACGGCAATTTATTTAGCTGCATAAGGTGACGTATGTACTCAGGCTCTCGTACTGCCAGTCCTGATTAATTGTCCTCTCTTAGCTTGCTAATTGCTTCAAAGAACATATTAATTCCCATCAAATGTTAGCAGAGGCCTATCACTGTGGGCTCCTCATTTACTTGTTTTCAGGACTGCGGAGGGAGGGAGAGGCACCGCATCAGTAGGAGTTTCATTATTGTCGCTTGTGTGTTGGCCATTTAAGTCAGTCAAGTGGAATTGGAAACGTATCGCATGCCCGGCGCTCCCTCTGACAGTAATCCCGAGGAAGGAAAACAATTAGTTCCTCTTCGTATCCCTGGGCCTTGAGTGCGTGCTTGGGGCTGAGTGCAAGCTGGATCCTTTCTTCAGCCGGGGCCATTAGTCATACTGTGCAGTTCAGTAATTTTCTCTGTGAAGAACTGATGTTTTCATGAGCCTTAAAATAAAGGAAATAACGTCTGCGTACAGCGTAGCCTCTTAGAATGTTTTCGTGTGGGCTTTTATCCTATTTCTGCGAGAAGAGGTAAAGAAGCCAAGAGGGATCAGACCGATGAAACTGCCCAAAGCACAGCTTTTGTTGGCGCTGGTGCCAGCGCTCCCTCGCTGTGCCTTGTGTGGGAACCTGTTACTATTCCTTTTCGGTAAAACAAAGATCTCCATCGGTGTATCCCTCCATCTGTCTGTGTGGTCCCTCTCTCTGTGTCTCTATTTCAAAACCAGACCTCAATAGATGTACGATAATAGATCGGAAATCTTTGCTTCGTGAGCAGATCCTGCTAGGGGCCCTGTAGTCCTCCATGGCAATTTGGTTGATTCAAGATCTTGTGGGTTTGGCCAACTTGAAAACGACGTGAGTGTAAGGCAGAAGAGGAATGCTCTCGTCAATTAGAAAATGAAAAATAATTTCAACACCCTGTAAAGGCTGCTTTTCGCTGCAGTGACTTGATGTTAGTGAGGGCGTTGTGCAGGGAGGGTAAAGCAGCTCGTGTTGGTGTCCAAGTGCAAGCTGCTGGGCTGGGACTCCTCACAGTTCAGTCCTGATATGGCATTCGTTTCTGTTCAGAGGGCAGATCCCAAGTTTGGAGATGGCTATTAGGAGGACTTAAATTTCCCAGAATGGTGTGGGTTTTTTTGGGTTTGCTGCTCCCTCCCCCTCCCCCTCTGCTCTGCTCCTTTTGTGTGTGCGTGATGTTAGGGGACTGCGTGATGATGGGGAGAACAGGATCAAACAGACAATTCTCAGCTCACTTAACCAGTTATGAGTTTTTTTTTTTTTTTTTTTAAATGAAAGCAAAATATTAACTCTTACACCAGAACTGACAGAGCGAAGAAAAAAAACAAGCTTCTGCGTGGTGCCAGGACTTCAGGATCGTGCTTCGTGGCTGAGCAGTACGTCGCAGGCAGCAGCTCAGATGTTATGCTTGTTTGGTAGCCCTGCTTCCTTTGTTTTGGTCGGCTTTTCTGGTTAGCTGCCAGGCTGTGACAGCATGGAAATGAACAGAGAACGGTTCGGGTTAAGCTAAGGCTGGCAGTCCTCTGGCTCCTCAGGTTGCCATGACTCCGGTGAGCGCGTTCGGCCTCCCGAACGCTGAGATGCTCAAGTGTCCGATGCAGCGTAGACGAGGCTGTGGTAGAGGCTAATTTGCAGCATCAGAAAGCTGTCAGCTGCATAACAGATTGTGAAGATTTTACCAGCCTTCTTAAAGCATGTGTACTGCAACGATTTTGGAAAGCCTACGTCAGTGGGCTTTGGATTTCCTTCTTGGAATTGTCCTTTCCATGCAACCCGGCTTCTCCAAAGTCAATTTGTTCATGATAATTCCCAGCAGGCCCATACCCCGTGGCCTTCAACTCTCCTCCTGCCAGGAGCCTGTGGTGGTAGGTGTGAGGGGAGATGCTCTGCCCAGATCGGTTCAAGACAGGCAGTCGGTGGTTGCAATTAGACTTCTCTTCCAAGCAGCTCTGGCTTGTCTCAACCCCAAGAGCAAAATTCAGGAATAGAAAGTAATTGAGCCTGTGAAGTTCAAGAGGCTGAGAACAAAGTCCTAATAGAGTATCTCCTTCGGTCACTCAGGAGCTGCCATTTCCTTCTGTGGAAGTCGGATGCCATGCGTGATATCTAATGTGTCTTTTTGTGGGAGGTGGGGGGGAATCCTTGGGTGACCCAGCCTGCTGCATCCACATCATTTGCAACTCTGATTTCCATCTCCACAGAGGTATTGTGTCATGAGGTCTGTATGGCTCCAAATTTAGTGTTTGTGACTACTCCAAATTCTTCTTGCATAGCACAGCACTGAAAACGTGTAATTGGTAGAAGTGTTATATCTCGACATCATTTTTTAACCTCCTCTCCATCTTCTTTCTTTGAAAAGAAAGGGATGCTTTTTCAGCAGAGCTGTTGATTATGCTTACCAAAGTGTATAACATGGATACAAATAGTTAATGGCACTGCATAAGCTTTTGAACATTATTAAATGTATTGTACTGTTTATACTGTTTGCGATAATGAAATACAGCAGCTGACTTCTGACCCTCGCACATCTTTGTAGAGTTGGATTTCTTTTTGCCATGAGTCAAATCTGCTTTTAGTCAAATAATAGCTGTATTTGAAGTTCTGTAGTCATTATCTTAGCACTGGCTTCTAATTTTCTACATTTATGCTGTAATATTACATAACTTTACTGTTCTTGCTGGAAGGTGAAGAACCTATGTGAAACCTGGGGTAATTATTAGCCCACACATTGGGTCAATCAGGAGCGGTCTTCTTCAATAAGCGTATTACTAGGAGTATCGAGCATATTGCTGAGCATGTACTAATTAGTAAAGAATATTATTCTAAGTAATTGCTACTAACGTATCTGTATTTAGGTAGTTTGTTTTTATTCTGTAATGAGTTTTGCTTTGTACGGTATCAGGCCAAGTTCAATGACTAGCAGCTGACATGTCTTAATGAGCACAGCAATACCTAATGAGTACTTTCTCGCTATTTAGCTGGGCAAAATGGACTTCTGAGTGCAGACGGGGCAAGGCTGGGAGTGCCTGTGTAACACTAACGAGGCGCGTGGTCCTTCAGATAGCAGATTTTGGGGATGGTCTGGGCAGCTGCTGTATCGACAGAAAAAAATCATGGAGTGATGTTGGAATTCCAGTATGACTACTTGGTATTTGAGGATTTGTAAATTCAGTGCTATACACCTACGGTACTCAAAGAAAAAAAAGAAAAAAGAAAAATACTTTCTGGAATCTTTGGCAAGTGCACGGTTTCACGTCCTCTGAGGAAGAGGCACTATTTTGGTGCGTGCTGCAGTGAGAAGGAGGCCGTCGGAGAGCAACGCTGCTGCTGCTTGTAACAGCATCCTCGAAAAGCTGCACGGCTCAACTCCCAGCAGTTAAAAAATCTGTGGTTGCGATGGGGGGGGAGAGAGCACATTGCTTCCCCTGCAAGGGAAGCGAAGGTTGTCTAACAGTGCCACCCAGTGATGCCTGCCATAACAGCACACCAGGACAAGGTGCTCCGAGCATGTGGGAGGGAGCCCAGCGCCGTGGGGCACCCAGCCGCAGGCACGACCCGCTTTGCGTGGGCTAAAGCTGCCTGAAGAGATGGGTGTTGGGGAGGAAGGAGGCAAAGCTGCCTGTTGGCGAGGTGCGTCTGCTTGCAGCTTGAAGGGGGTATCCCGTTTAAATGCGTGCGTGCGATTCAGCTTCGTAACTAGGCTTTGAGAGAGATGACTCTCGGTGTAGGAAATGCGTTTTGTTTCATGTCTCACTCGTGCTAGCGATGAACTGTCAGAGCAGTCCTGTCGCTGTATGTGCAGTAAGCGCTCGGCCGAGCGCTTTGACTTGCAGGACGTGCCCAGAGCACAGTCATTCTGAGACGGGGCTCGGAGGACAAATACAGCAGTAATTGAACACAACGGGGCTGCTGAATCAAATCTCCGCTAAGTGCCCCTTCCTGGTCTCACCTACCGAGCAGTCTTCTGCAAGCACATATATCTTCTGTGTTCAGAAACCACCTTCTAGATTTCTTTTTTAAAGTGTTACGAGAAAGAAGAGAGCCTGCATAATTTCCCCATTAGCTGGCATCAGCCCTTCTCTTGTCTCTTGCTTTGTCTTCCTGGATACAGTGGTGGAGAACAGCAAGTCTGGAAAGTTAGATTTCAACTTGCAAATGCTGAGTCCAGAACTGGAATTAGACAGAACTGTAACTGTTAACCTCTGGAAACCACCTGGAGAGGTGGAGAGATGCCTGGACCCTGCGCGGGGGGAGCTGCATTTTAAGACTAAAGGGGGAAGAAAGCAGTTTGTATACTGCTGATATCATAGGCAGGTTCTGTTGTTTTGAATAATGTAAAATCTGAATTTTATTATTTCAAACTGTGAAAGGTTAAAATGCATTTTAATATCACGAAGAAGAGCTGAATACTCATGCATGAGTTCTGAGGCAGGTGCCTTTATATAGATCAGGCTTTTCTGTGGCGCACCATGGAAATGCGCACGCTGGCACCCAGCCTGTAAGCACTGCTTCCTTGTGAGACAGGGTTAAATCCTCAATTTTGTTTGGTACGCCATGTGAGTGAAAGTAAAAATTGCTTGTAGGCCTTTCTGAGTCTTCCCCCCTTTTCAATTTCATGATAGTGGTCACGACCTGAAGGGGTGTCTTCCACACTACTGCCTTTGAAAATCTACAGGTATAAACTGAGTTCGGCTTTTGTGCTGTCTACTTGGGATTTGCCCAGTCCGTTGATAATATTTTTAGTCTCTATTTAAGAGAGTCTCCTGCAGTTTCTCCTGCAGCTCTCAGTTTCCTTGAAGCTGTTTTGTCTACTTAAATTTTTGCAGTAGATGTAGCAGAATATATTTAGGTATGCCTTGTGCTTGCTGATTATCGTCACTTTAAACACCAGGAAAAAAAAAATCATAATTGCTTAAAAGGGACTGATAGGACACCAAAACCTTTAGGATTAGGAATGTTAAAGAAGAGATGCTAAAAGATGAGTACAGTCACTATAGGCTGTCATAGTGGGATGTGGCACTAATTATGGTTTGATGGATGCAGAGACCGTAGTAGCTGGGAGGCTATAGGGAGGCTTGTCCGTATTTCATGGGTCTGGCTTTGTTTTGCTTTTTCTCTTGCTTTCCCAGTACAGGGATGCTTTATATTTGTGTTTTCCTGCCTTAGGAGCAGTGGAGTTGGAGCACGTATGTCCATGAGCTCCTTGTGTGTTCATCGGAGTGCTGGTAGCAGGGAGGAGGCTCCTGAACTGGATGGGTTTAAAGCTGTGCCTTGAATTCCCTGGCTGCTGGGGTGCCTGATCTCCTGCCGTGTGCGAGGGGGCTGGCTTAGCTGTACTTGGAGAGCTCTTCTATACCTAACAGAGGCAGAACTTGACAATTTTCCTTTAATGCTCTGCTTTTGCCTGTAGCTGTGTTAGGGTAGAAGGGAAGGAAGAGCATTAAGATGCTTTATTACGTGGAAATCCACAGGGATAAATGGGAGTGGCTCTGGAGCTTGGGTCTTGGCTATGCAATTTCTTCTTTATGAAATAAAATCTTCACTGAAGTGCTAATTGCATTCTTGTCTGTGTAAGCCATTTTACTGGGGATGAAGTGAAGTGGAGTGATTATTAACTATTCTAGATGTCAAAACTTTCAGGTTATTCACTTTTTTAACTTGGGCAGTATAACTTTATGTAATTACCGCTAAACTTCCCAGTTTGACCTGATTTTGATAACAGCGCTCTTCTTAACCCCATTGAGCTTGGCAGTGGCTGCAACAACAGTTTTTTGCAGTTCATTTAGTGGTTTTCATTTACTTTAATGAAATTAATGAAGAAGTGTCTCAACTTTGCCTTTCAATGATCATCTTCCAAAAAAAAAAAGCCCCATGCTGAGCATTTTTGGGATGATGTGATCTCCTCTATATCAATAGTTCCTCTTGACCTACGACATTGATTTCTAATGATTGTCTATGTTGAATCTTGTGTTTGGATATCCTGGGGGCTTTGGCATTAGCAAAGTCTAAGGAACAGGCCATGCAGAACAAATTGGCAGTCTCCCCACTCCCTGTCAAAACATTTGGGCCTCCTGCTCGCAAAGGAAGACGCGCTGGGCCACCTGCGTTCAGATCCTGTGTGGCCGTCGGGACACCCAGCACTGAGCTCGTCCTCGGCACAGCTGTTTGTGCCTGGATTGCAGTAGTGACGGCTGCTAATAGGAAAAAACCTCTTGGTTATCTCCTGGTAATGAGTGTGTTTTTAATAGAATAATTTTCACAGAATCCAACTCTTAGATTTGCTTGGTCTCGCTTTCTGAATTCTAATGCTGAGACTTATTTTGGCATTTGTTCTAATATGTTCCATAACTCAAGTCAACTGGTTTTTTTTCCTTTTTTTTCCCTCTGGTTTCTTAATGTCAGATTTGCAGTAACATGCTGTGCATGTACCAGGACATGAGTGTGTGTAGGTGTTTTGGTCTGTGTTAGTTCTTTACTCAGATAATTGTTAGCACTATTTAAGTATTTGCTTTCCTCGCTTGGATTTGCTTGTTCCTGTTGCGTTGGAAAAAAGTAGTGTGGTGCCATCTGTTAGTTTCAGACTGCTGCATAGCTCGACCTTTGGAGTCCTGGGAAGATGCAGCACAGTGCCTTCTTGGCTGGGAAACATTAACAAGGCAGGTTTCTGCTCCACCCGCCATTTAAAAACTCAACTGGATGACTTTATTGTTTGGGGGTTAATTATTATATATTTTTGAAAAGGCTTTTCCTACCAAAGAGACTCGATTAGCGTATCGGCTCCGAAATTACATCCTGCTCACCGTTTTCTGCTGCACGCAGGCCATTGTTTTGTTCTGCCATTTGTTTTAGTTCACTAGATAGTTTAAAATATTAGGATATATGGGAAATTGGTTTGGTTTGTTCTGCAGCAGTATCATTAGTTTTCCTTTCTTAAATTGGTAAAATATTAACCTTTCAACACAGGGCACAAAACCTGGATAAAATTAATAAAAGTCTGCATGTAGTTTTCCTATTGGAAAGGGAGAGCAAAAAGGCACTATGGGAAGATGAGAATCTTGGTATTTACGCAATTCACAATGTTGATTGTTTTGTGTATTGCTGTCTTATTAACAGACTGATCTCAAGTCTCCTTGAAAGCTCCAGCAAAATTTTAGCTGAGAGTGAATTCTCAAATCAGTCCGTAATAGTTTCAAATAGATGCTGCCATTTCGATACTTAGTTTTACTTAGAATTATTTCTGTTATCTATGATGGTGATACTGCCATAGCTAAGAAAAATAAATAAATAAAGTCTACCAAAATAAGTAAGTCTTGAGATGCCTGCACATTCTGCGAGGAACTTAGGTTGTGTTTGGGAAATTGTCATGGACAAAAGGTCAACCTTGAAATACTTGATAGAGCTGTTCCCTGAACCAAAGGTGTTCAGCGTGCTCCAAGCTATTTAATACATCTCAGTGATAAAAAGGAAGACGTGTCTAAGCGGTGCTGCTACCTGAGGGCTGCACAGTTAGCTGCTGGGTGATGCAGCGAGGGGAGGACCCCGCTGCTGCCTGCGGGATGCACAGAGGTGCCAAACCCAACCCGCGTCCACATGCGGTCCGATCAACTGGTAGTCCTGCCAACTCATAGCGCGTCACTTGGTGGCTTTGGTTGGAATAAACAAAACCAGGTTTACCAATAACTTTTATCTTTTTTTTTTTTTTTTTTTTTTTTTACCTCCCCCAAGAACGTAGAGCAGGTTGTCTTGAATTATGGGAAGGAAAATTTTCCTTCACTTTAAAAAACTACTACTACTACTAATAAAAAAACTCTAAACCAATTGCTCTCTCAGAATCCTGACCATATTTTTCTGTCCAGTTCAGAGTCGTCTGTCCTTTCGAGAGAAACAGCAAAGCATTGGATGGATTTCTTCTTTAAGATTTTAAGCACGCATCTGTTAAAACAGTCATCTTCTTTCATAGCTAAGTTTTCTTATTTTTTTTCAATACTTGTTAAATTACCACATTTCTTTCAGTAATTGAGGTGGGAGATACCAGGCCTCTCAGTTAATTGTATATTTCTAAGCAAATATATAAGTTTTTGACTAGTAATTAGGTCCTTCACTACTAGTTTATTTTGGGGAAATTAGGTTGGGTAAATGATGTGATAATTTCAGTTGCTGAACTGCTTGTCAGAAATGTGCTGACCTGTGTGTAAGTTAATCAAATGGTTTGGCGCATTAACTGAAGGAGTTGACTAATAATTTAGAAATTCTTATGCATCAAGTATTTGAAGTCTCGATGACATTTGAAATGTGTCTATATGCATTATATTTCATAGAGGCCCGAGGAATGCTTCTATATATGGGGATTAACCAAGGTGATGTTTTCCTTCTGTGTGAATATAATAAATCTGGTCCTGGTGGAAGAAGGTTGAATTCCCAAAATGCAGTCTTAAAGGTGGAAGCGGTCTAGTTTTATAGATAAACATCTGTAGAGAAATGCTGGTCTTAAGACGCTAGACCCATCCTGCATCTGTGTGTTGAGTCTCAGAAATAATTGACTGGATAAAATGAAAGTAACGATTCTCCTCCTGCTAAGCCAAATGAACTTTGTGGAGGGTGCCTACTGTGTAGCAGGATTTCATAATAGAAGCAGTTGCAAGACGTTCTCATAGGGTGATATTGTTATCAATGGAACAAAAATGGCAATAATTTGAAAAAATATTTAGCAGATGAGTTACTGCTGGCTCAAAAAGCAAGAGCCTTAGTTGATAAAATGGATTCACTTACATGATGCATTGCACAAGAAGTGGAAAGGTACACAGGGCATGATGTTATTTAAAGCCATGTCATACAATTCTTCATGTTTTTATACCTAATATGAGGAATTTTATATGTATTTCAGTGGAACCATATTTTGCAATAGTATTTTCCTAAATATTTATCTGGAGTGACTTTTGAGTGGGAACGTTTTATGTTTCATTTACACATGCAATGTCTATTGTGTATGTAGTACACATAATAAAATTTTAAGTCATATATAAATACATATAAAACTATATTAACATATTTTATTATAGTGGTCACTGGGTAAGATCCAACTTGACCAGGCAGCATGGCAGAAATCTGACCTGCAAATGCAAACCTGATCTCTGAAGAAAGCCCTGCCTCAGAGCCAGGAGCTGCTGTCCTCCTCATCATCAGGGCTCTTCCCTGTGTCTGTGAATATGCAAACTCTTGGTTGATGATGAACTAGCAGTTGCTGCTCAAGAAAATGCAGCATTGTTTCTGCTCTCCGTAGGACAATGCAAAGTGTTGTGCGCTCGAAATGGCTTCCTCTGGGAAGCCGTGGATGTGAACCCTGTGGCTTGATGGAAAAGGCAGCCAGCATCTGCATGGCACAGCTGACAGAGCGCAGGAACGTGCCCAGTAGCGATGGCAGCTGACCAAGAACCTGGAGGGGTATACAATACATCTCAGAAGGAGGAGGTAAAGGGTATGTGGGCATGGGGAAGACCTCTTCTGGAGCACTGAATCCTCTTATCTGTCACCCTCCAGTACTGCAAATTACTTCCAAGAATTGCTCACACTCCACTTTAACACTGTTGAGATCTGTTTCCCCATCTGCTCTGTTCAAAGACTAAATAAGAGCTTTTCTTCATTCACATCTGTAAAGTTTATCGTTGGCCAGACTTATACCCACTTCTCTGGTCAGCGTTGCCCACCAATTTATCCCTAGCTCATCTTTCCCCCTGCTGGATCCAAATTATTTATAGCAGGCAGTCATCTTTCTCCCTTCCCCCCCTTCCGTTTTGCGTAGCAGAACAACGTGAACTCTTGCAGCTTCTCATAAAACAGACCAAGGGCTGCTGTGATCATCTCCCCAGCCCTGCACCTGTCAGGATATGAGATTTTCCTGAACACAGGTGGCCAGAGCTGTACCTGGTGCTCGCAGCCCTCTCTCACCAGAGCCCTCCTAATTACTGCATCTCGAACCTGCCTCACGCATCCCAGGGTTGTGCATGGTAAATAACTTGTGCTGTTCTTCCCTCTGCTTTAAATGGATTTAGAGACAAAGACAACCTATGTTGTTTGCAAGGGGCAAGCTGACAGTGAGCATATAGGACCCGGACGCGTTTTGAAAATACGAAGCTGAAGAAATAGAAACGTAAAACTTGGACTAATGAAATGGAAAAAATGTAGTGGAGTCTTGCAGGAAAAAAAAGCAAAAGACCCTCAAACCTCCACTAGCAAACAGATATCAGTGACAAGGGCAGTTCAAAATGTTATTGCTTAATATTTGTCAAGTCAAACTGCAAAATGTCCTAAATTTACAAATAGGAACAAAATCCTGCCCTGTTAGGAGAATGCTCCGGGTGATGCAATCAGCATTTCCTTTTTTAACCTCGGTATTTCTGCAATATACCATTAATATTCACTTCAGAAAATCATGTACAGAAGCAGTCTGAAACAAATACTGCAGTGGAAACAGCCTGAAAACATTCTTGGATGTGATGCGCCAAGTCTCTAAGTGCAGCAAGCAGCTTGAGGGGAGCTATCAGCTGGAGTTTTGCACATCAAAAACCTGCTGTGTTGCAGATTTCGGTGTTCAGAATGGAGTACTGGAGACCTTGAGTGCTTGCATGTGGTACTGTGGGAATACACAAATACACACCTCTTTTTTTTTTTTTTTTTTTTTGTCAAGCTGTTATTTCCCCCTCCTTTTTTTGGGGGGGGAGGGAGGAGTAGGGGCACAGTTTGAAAGCAAACAAATCTTTCAACTTCTAAGAATTGCTGTGGTCACGAGAAAACACTCATCACAAATTTTGAAGTAACTCTGGCCTTTAAGGCCTAGTCTAGCAAAGATTTGCCTCGACCCTATATAATTGCTGTCATCGTGGATGAGATGCGGTTACTTTTATATGAAATGTGATTTTTTAAATTTTTTTAACCTCATTTACCTCAAAAAGCCTCCCTCAATCATAGTTCTTCAAAATTCCTCTGTCGTATTGGTAGCTGTAAGCATTGCTTACAGAAATCTCTTGAACTTGGTGTGAACTCCTACAGGTGAGAGGGAGAAATCTAGTAGCAAAGCAAATGTTTGTAAAATGAGGTAATAGCCCAAGTTACACAGGCAGCGAGTAGATAGGAACCCCTTGTGCGGCAACGCCTGAACCTCTGATCCCAAAACTGGGGGAAGGACTGGGGGACACACAGCTGTGCTGCTGGCTGAACTGGTGTGGATGCTCGTGTGGGGTTGGGACTATAAAAACCACTTCTGACCACTGTGTTGGAAATAGCATCCTGCCCAGGCCTCGCCAGGCTCTCCCGTTGCTGCTGTGGGCTGCGCGTGGTGGGGGCTGTGGCATGCCTGCCGGGCCAAGGAGCTCCCTGCAGTGGAACGGCACGAGGCAATCCTATCTGCCTACATCATTTCCGAAGAATCGGTTTAGGTACAAGAACTAGAAAATGACCTAGTTATTTTTCTTCTTCATCTAAGTCCTCACACCGCGACTCCGTGATTTCAACGCAGAATTTACATTGGCAGCAGTTCTACCTCGTCAGTGGTGGCAAATCTACTTCTAATTAATCTAGATATTTTTCTCTGGGGGTGAATAAGTCATTCATAGTTAGCGTAGTAGAAGGTTTGCTTGGCAGTTCAGTTCTTTGAAGACTATTACGTCCCCAATGAATACTTCTTGGGAACTTCTCTTGTGTAGCAAGCAAATGTATACAGGGCCAGAAACTGTGCTGCGTGTGTAAATTGAGTTCTGTTTTGCCATTAGGAGCTGTAGGTTCACAACGTGCCCGTGTCTCTGCTTTTGGCAGGTAATGCCCTTCAGCTAAGGAATCATTTAAAGAAATCTGAGAGACTTTTTGCAGCTTCCTCGCTTGGAGGCTTTCACCACGAGTGAGTCATTCTGGCTGTGTGGTTCCTCCCCCCCGTGGGACCACTGAAAATCTTGGGCTTGGTCTAAACCTGAACGAAATGTGTCAGAATTCCTTCCTTCCTTTTCATCCTCACCCCCCTGAAACTCTGAGCTCAGCACTCTGAGCTAATAGGGGCTGGAGCTGGGCAGAGCTTTCAGTTGGTGCTTGCGGCCAAAAATGCAGTTTTAGAAACGCTAAGATATTTCTGGAATTAATTTTGATTTTGTGCAGTGGTTTATCTCGTGCAGGGAGATGACATTTCAAAAGCTGAGGGAAACCTAACCTTGACATTTAGAAATAAAAATTTTTGACGTACATTTTTCATTGGTTCAGTTTCTCTTAGCCTCAACAAAATAAGCTCCAGAAATGCTTTGTTTGACCCGTTTCCTGTGTAACGATCCTGTAGGAGCTAAGCTTCAATGAAGTGCTAGTGAACCAGAGCTTGTTTGCTGCCATAATGCTCTCACAGCGAGTTCTCAAATTTTTTATTGCTGGGAAAAAGAGCAGGAGAAAGCAGGAAGACTGATGTTTTCTTGGGACGGGCTTTTGACGGAATTTAATTAAAAAAAAAAAGTTGGCAATCGACAGAAGTAATCTGTTCCTGGTGTAATTACTGTTCAGTAATTACTTCTCTACCCATCAGCAGCTTCTGTTTGATGGGGAGAAGGGGAGAAGTTTTCCATTTTTCAGCTCATAGACCTCACTTGTAGACCTCTCCTGCTTTCTCCTGGCAGCTCCCCGTCCCTGAATAACTTCTGTGCCCACCTGGCCCGTAGCAGTGGGGCTGTGATGTTTATACCTCTGGGTCTCTGGTGGCTGAGGAGCCCCTGGCTCCATTGGGGTTGCTCGGATTGCCCAAAGCGAGCCAACGGCAGCAGCACCGTGCAGGCCTCGGCCTTGGCACAGCGAGGAAGCGGAGCGATGCTCGCAGACCAGCTGGGAGGAGCAAACTTGGTTTCTGCTCATTGACACAGAGCAGGAACCATCGCCTTGTGCACCTGAATCAGCATCTTGCAAGGACCCGCACCCCTCCCGGTTGGTGCTCCTTTGTTCCTCCTTCCCCCCCTGATGGAGCAGGTGCAGTGAGTGGGGGAGACAGCTGAAGCAAGGCTGTGGAGGAGAGGGGTTGGGGGCCCGGAGGAGGGATGGAGGTGCTCAAAATGGGCTGGCTCTGGAGAAGGGATGTAGGAGATGTGGGCTGGAAGGCAAGGAGGCAGCCTGCCATCAAGATAGTGATGCAAGGGAGCTGTCAGAAGCACCTCATTCTTCATTCACCCTTAGATGTCACTTGCTTAGAGCCCTGTGCAATGGAATAGGAGAATTGTTGCAAGTAGACTGAAAATCCTCTATAGCTAGGATTTTCTCCAACCCCTCCTACAAGGGGTTTTCAGTCATAATTCTCTTCCTTGCTGTGGTAGATGCATTCCTCTTTTCTCCTGTGTGCAGCCATGGTATCCTGCTGTGATGGTGGCGTGCTAAAAAGGCCTATGTGATTTTTAGTGCCCTGTTATTATTTCAGTAGAAGATACACAGGTATGTTACGAATGCAAGTTGCGTTGCCCTTGCGATGCTGCAGATTTACAACTGTATTGGAGTGAGTCGGAACCAGCTACCAAAATTATTTATTTACAGTCGTAACAGTAAAGAAGATAGCTCTTTGCTTCGACAGTATCGGTCCCTGTCTTTAATCTTTAATTAACTCCCTGAATTTGACTAGATCTGCAAATAGCAGATGGTGAAGTGCTGCCAAATTGCCGCTCATCATCTGCTCCTCACATACATAATTTGTAAGAATATGTATAAAGAAAATATATATCAAAAGTCCTCAATACAGTATTCCCTGATAACAGGGGGATTTGTCCTTTTTTTTTCTTTCCTTTTGTAATAAAGTTTAACAGCAAGCAAGAGATAAAATAAAGCGTTTGCACAAAGGAACGCTTTTATGATAGATCTTGAGACCAAGCAAATGTGTTGCTAGTCTAAAACTCTGCATTGTTCTAAAGCAAGTGAATAGTTGATCTTTGAACTGTATATGGTTTGAATGAAATGGGTAGTGACCTACAGATGAAGTATTTTGCTTATTTCTGCTAATAAATAACACCTTCTTGTTACTTGTAGTGATGCTTCATTACTTTGTCTGGATTTTAGTAGCTTAACACAAAAATGGAAAGAAGGGTTCGTTAAATGCAGGAGTCCCTATTGGGGGCTGGGGGGAGAATTGTGACTGTAATCTTACCCAGTAGAAATATCCAATGTTTCTCCCTTCAGCTCCGAGGAAAACTGGAGACGTAGACTGTTGTCTTGGCAGCATCTTTAAAAGCTCTCCTTGATTACCGAGTATCTGCTATTTCCTTTAAAAGAAAAACTGTAAACATAAATTTAAAAGTAAAGTTGAAATGTGGAGGAAAAATGCTGCTTGCCCAGGCACTCATCTCTCCATTTAATGTTATTTCATATGCAAGGCTACTTTTGCTTCATGTTTTCAAGGCTTTTGTCTGTAGACAGTGCAGTCCTCGCTTGAATTACAGCAAGTGTAACATGAAAATGGGATTGTAGCTGTGGAGTTATGTTTTCAGGTCATATTAAGGAGGTGATTTGAAGCTTAACTGTGTTGGCTTGCCCATATGGCTTCTAAGGATGGCCTCTCCATCCTCTTAGTTGGGGGTTATTTAAAGTCCTGCAGCTGGTGGATGCCCAAGTGAAAGCTTGCAAGATGGGGTAGGAAGTCACTTCTGCGCTTTACAAATGGATTTGGTTGTGGAAGAAGGCACTGCCCTAGATTCTTATCCCAGGGGCAGAGCCTTACTGCATTTAAGCAGTTTAACAAATGGACAACTGAGTAAAATGTCTGTACAAGCAACACAGAAAGGCTTGAGGGAAGGAGGGAGGAAAAAATGAGTTTTTTAATCCATTATCTGTACTTTTTGGCAATATTTTATTAATGTTTTTTTATGGCTTCTTAACTTTTCAATTCCATTCTAATTAAGTTTGCATTTAGAGTGTACCCATTACCTCTAACTGATATTTGTCATGCTGTCAGGGCTTTATACTTATTTTTGCTGTCTAGTAATAGACATGTGGAAAGCTACATCTTGAGTATATAGGCTGGAAATGAAGGCATTAATTTTTCCTTCTTCGCAGTTCGGTCTGTCAAGTCACTTAAAAAAATCTGTTTCAAGAAGCGAGCGTTGCTCAGTTACTAGATAACGTGCCCGTAGTAGGGGGAAGAAAGAATTCCTGAAAGAGAAAAGGTAAAATATGTTTTGAGTGTGGTTCAGGAGGTAGGTAGACTTGAATCAGATAGTCTCAGGGCTGAGATGGTGTCAGCTGTGTTCGTGGAGGCCGACGCTCTCCTGCGTTAGGAATTATGCATGCGGGTGGTGTGTCTGCCATCTTCTTCAAGAGAAATTCACAGAAAGAAATGTAGATGTATGATAAAAACCTTCTCATTCATCATTACTTGTCATGTAAGGATTCAAACCAGATGGCAACAGCCCGGCTTTTAGATCTAGAGGTTTACGTCTACTTCTGTCGCGATCTGTAACCAGAGGATGGGCCGTGACTGGGGGATTTTTCTTCTCCACTGACTTAAATCTTTTAAGTGTGTGGTGGTAGCAAGCAGAGGCCTTAGCTGAAAAGGAGACTGTTTTAAGGGGTACATATAGAGACTTGGGGCTGGATTCATCTTGCCCTGTGACTCCATCTCAGCTACTCGCCTCCACCTCTTCTCGAGGTGCTCGGGTGGTCTGGCAAGGGAAATCTCTGTCCTGGGAGCGTGTTTCGCTTTAGGACAGCGTCTCAGCATTTGTCATGCTAATGGAGAATTCCAGGGGGCTTGGTAAGTGTTTAGTGCAGTTGTATCTGAGATGGTCGTTGAGGTGGTTTTTACGATCCATGTTCAGATTTTTTAGGTCAAAATGCAATGTGGGCAAGCAAAGAATACAGGAAAGCAGCAACATTTGCTTGGAGTCACAGAGCAGGTTCATGACAGAGCCAAGGAAAGCGTACGGGACAAGGGATGCAGTCCTCTGGACAGAACTGTTAGGTTCATCTAGCAAAGCATGAATAAATAGGTTGGTCTTGCTTTGATATTCCATGTAGTAGGTCATATCTGTAAGGATAAGTATGACCTAACTATAATTTTATAACTGGGTCGGGCAGAACTTTTTGATCCTGGTTTTGACATACTGAGTGTTATGAGACCTTTAGTAAAATAAGGGAGATCCGACATGTTGAGGATGAAACCATGGATGGGTGGGATGGGAAACCATTCCCCTAACCCTCTTTTCTAAGTTAAAAACAAACAAAACCACAACTTAGAATGAAACACATCTTCCTCTATTTTGCATTTTCCTTGGAAATGAACGTTTCTGAGTGTTTCAGCTGCTTTCTCCTCCTGCATGCTGTGAAAAGATGGATATGCTGCTTATGCTAATGTATAGATTGGATGCATAATGCCCTGTATTTTGTCTCCCAACAGAGAAAAAAGACGACAGTTGTCACTGATAGACGTAAACCAAAACTGGAAACCCACTTTTGCAAGTAAATAACGGGGACAGCAACAAGCTGAATAGACTTACAGTGACAAAAGCATACTGAAACCTATGTGCAACTGTAATTTTTAAAACCTGGTGTTTAATTTCTCCTTTGTAAATTTCTGCCCTTAGTGGTTGGATGAGATTTAAAGCTAGGAAGACTTCTTGATTGCAGATTCAGTCATAATCAGGGTTTGGGCTAAAGTCTCATTGTCTCTTTGTCTGCCTTTTATCCCAATTCCAAAAAAAAAAAAATCTGTCAAGGAAAAGGAAAAGCGAGAAAAAATATGGCTGGAGTTAACAGCATGGTTGTGCTTTTGTGATTTGTTTGTGATGTAAAAGGTGAGTGCTGCTGTCCCATGGTGGTAGCAGCACATTCTCCCTTTCCGTGGCTGCTGTGTTCAGGTTGGGGGGTGGATGCTTGATGCCTCAGTCCCAATGTGATTTCTGATGGTACCCAAATGAATGGCACATGTGCGTCTTGGCTGTGAATGAGCAACCTGCTTGGAATTTATTCGTCCTCCTTGCCCCTTTTTCCAGTGTCAGCAATGTCAATGTTCAAAGGAATGAAGTTTCTAATTGCTTCTTGCAGCTGCCTCTTCCATTTACAGACATCCATGGCATATGGAGAGCAATATTAAATATGAATAGGAATGCCAGTGATTGTAACTGTTGAAGAGCGAGGACATCAGACGGGCCAAGTACGTAAAGGCCTAGGTATTCAAGTGGTAAAGTCGGTCTGTCGTGTGTGCAAAGAAATTAGGGCAGTAGTGAATGTGGCTCGGTGAAAGATGTATTTGTTTTTGCTCGAATTGATTGCAAAAGATGCATTAAAACAGAGAATGAGAAATGCTGACTGGCCTTATTCTAGAGGTAGTATCAGACCTGAAACCTGTCATTAGCCAATCTAAATTTCCAAGAACATGCTTGAGTACATATTTTAAGAATAACACAGTCCCCACTCCACTCTTCTGTAGGGATACTTAAATCAAAACTCGTGGGCGGTTTTGGTGTTTGTTTCCTTTATTTTCTTAGAAGAACAAAGGCAGTTTATCGTGACTAGGGAAATCTGCAGATTGGTTTCTCCCTTTCCATCGTATGCTAGGCATAAAAAAGAACTGTACAAATCAACAACCAATTGATCGACATGCATGCCCTATGTGGTTTGGCTGTTAATATTATGCTTTTTTTTTTGTGATCCTCTTGAAATGAGAGCACAGTAAGCTCTAATCAAAATTTGCTGATGTTTCCTGTTATAAGTCATTGAAAACATAGTAACACAGTCACACCTGAGGATTGCACAAACCAAGCACTACTGCTGCGTAAGTTTTTTTTTTTAGGTTGCAGGTTTTTCTATGTTAACTAACTCCCAATGAGATGTAACATCAAGTTGTATCCTAAAAGAAATGCTTGATTAGCGTCTGGTACTAGTCAGGCTGTACTACTGCTTTTGTGTACTTGCCCTATATGATGGGGTGAGTAACCTTTCTCAGTGTTTTATTCCAGTCAATAACAGACTAGTACTTTTTTGCAATGGGTTTAGGTATTGCCTTTCCTGTTCCTTTTAAGATTGTTTCCTGTGGTCTAATAAATAGTGAGGCCAAAATAGTTCTAGTTTTATTGCTAAGTTTGTGTGTGCATGTTATTTGATGTTTTAGCTATGTGTTGAGTGAAATGACAACCATGAGATTGAATCTACAACTTTGTTTAGCCCTTACTGACAGTAAGTAATACCTTTTGTGACAAGAGACTTTAGGTGCTTAGAGGTGAGATTTTTTTAATAACATTAGAAAACTTTATATGCAACAATATACCAACAGATGCTTTTTAAAGCGTGAATAATCATGATCGAGTTGTGCTTTCAGAGACTCTCTAGAACAAACTTGCTCAGTCTGAAGGTAAAAATATGATGTTTCTCAGTTTGTAATTGCCAACTCTTCAGTCCTAGCCTAGAGCATGAAAATGGAAGAAAGAAGTATTTTTAGTAGATACATTATTCCTGTTAAGTAGAAGTTCTGCAATTAAATTTAAAGAGATCTTTTGATGCTGCATGAGTCAGAAGAGAATCCAGCACCTATTCCTATAGGTTTCAGTTGCTAATTCTGTATTGTTAGTAAGAATAGTAGGACACAGTTTTATCTCAAAGCAGGTGATGTAAAATCAGTAGAAAACATTAAAGCTTACAGACCAAGCATTCCTAAAGTGGGAATACTCATTCAGCTGCTGTTCACATAGGCATCATGGTACAATCACAACATCGGTTGTGTGATCACAACTGAATTTCCCAAGATCTTTTTTTCAGTCTGCCCTTGTCTCAGTTTCTTGTGTCCTTTGTGATTCACTTTCCGTTTGCCTCTGAATATTAAGCTCCTGTTTGTGTGCCATTGAGTAAGGAAGATACTGTTTTACACAGTTGACTTCTCGTAGCTACCCTGCTTTTTATTAAGAAAGTTATAAATGTTCCTTATTGACGGATTTTCTTTGGCAAGCAATTCTTGATGTCAGCAGATCTGTCTGTGTGTCAGAATATGAGCTGAGGTAGTCAGTTGAGTCAGAGTGCAAATGGATATTCTGGTTAGCCAGAGCGTAGCAAATTCAAACGTAAATCCCTGTTTGAAACTCAGATTTTAGTGCTTTTGGTCACTTCTTGACCAATTCTGCTAACTTTCAGGAGGAAACTTCAGTTCGTTTGTTGTCTCGGTCTGTGATGACAGTATTCTATTAGAGTGATATTAATTACTACAGGCCAGCAGTATGTCAGGTCACTCTGTGCTGTAGGACAATCTACAGTGATTCAGACATATGTTCATTATTAAAAAATATCAACGGGTATCTTTGTACAAGGTATGAAACACTGATGCATCTCCACCAGGGGAATAAAGAAAGCAGAGCCAGGTTCTTGTCAGTGGTGCCCACTGACAGGACAAGAAGCGGTGGGCACAAAGTGAAATGCTAAAAATCTGTTTTAGAGTGGTTTGAAGAAATAATTTGACTGTGGTGGTTGTCAAACACTGGCACAGGTTGCTCAGAGAGGCTGGGCAATCTCCATCCTTTGTGATGCTCAAAAATGACTGGACAAGTTTGTCAGCTTCAGCACTTTTCCTTTCCTGAGAATCTGACAATGTAAATGGAAAACAATGCAGGATTAAGGTAAATGTTAAAGGTAGTAAGTTTGGGAAATGACCGTAGTATAGTTTTCTGCTCTAGGTTAAAGCATTTAGTCGCATTTACCAGTTCTCACTATTGAATTGGCTTTTCTGCAGCCACTTGGCTTGGGCTGATGGGAGGCTGTGGAGCACAGGCTGCCTGCTGCTTCTTCTGCTTTTGTCTTTGCTCCTCCGTTTGACCTCCTTGTGTCCTCCACTGCAGTTCCCTTTGCCATCTTCCCCTTGTTACTGGGCTGAAGTGGTGTAATCTTGTCATAACGTCTGTCGCAATCCCCGTGCAAACTAACCCGTTAATGGCGGACTGTCAGAGGCCGTGTGCTTCCAGAGCACCCGGAGGAGTGTTCAGGCACCGCACCTCAGGCAGGCCACAGTCTCCATACCCCGTGCCACTCATACACTTGGTGACAAATGCTCGCAGTTCGTAAAGCCACTCTTGTTCAGGATGTGCCTGAGGACACTTCTAAAGACCAGACGCACAGATTCTGCTCTTCCAGGATACTTGCGTGGTATGTTTAAAGGAAATGCACGCAAACTTGGCCTGTGCACAGAAAGCAGTGCCCTGAGCTGAAGCACACACTCTGCTTAAGCAGGACATTAGGGCAGGTGCACAAGTGGTTACACGCCTTCCACACGACAGGGCTAATTCACGTCTCACTAGGCGTGATCTTACGCATGTCCCACAGACGTGGGTATCGTCTTCATCTCCATAACTAACTCCACATAGCATCTGTTGCAAGTCTTCTGTTCTCCTTTTCCTTCGCCTGTGCCAAATTATGAAATCTAGGAAGTGAATCTAACATTTAGAATTTAAGAAAATGATTTCTTCTCCTGTCCTCTTAATACTGAAGTTCTGAAAATAAACTACCTAAGATAATATGCTACGACTGAAAAATTGGAAGAGTGATGTTTGAAGAGATTATAAATGATACCCATCATGAGCCATGATTTAATGGGTTGAAAAGTCAGTAAGATAAATATTTGGGCAGCCAAATGTTTTATGCAGACCTTTAAAATGCTCATGAGTAAGAGCCTGAATGAGTGAGAAACAAGGCTAAGGAAAAAGGGCACACAGGTATGGCACCGGTTCTCCCTTTCTGTAATAAGGTAGGGGCAGAGGGAGACAAAAGCAAGTAAAGATTAACTGTGTGGAGAAGCCAGACCAAAAACTATCTACCATTTCAAGTGCAGAGTTGCAAAAGGAAAGTAAGTCTTCCCCAAATGCAGTGTTCTAGTTTCTAATTGAGCTCTTTCACCATGCCTCTTGCATTCTGCTGCAATCTCTAATTTCTGTTAAAATCAGAATAGAAAGAGAAAACTGAGAAAGCACTAAATGAATCACAGAATGAAGACATCTTTCAGAAAATAAAAGCAACAACAAAAAGTTAGTTTCTAGCTCACAGTTGTTCCTGCTGTTTGGTTGCCTCTGTTCTGACGCATGATAGGGTATGGCTACAGTACAGAGCTGGTGTTATGAAGAAAAATTTGTGTTTCTCTGTTTAAGCCAGTTTCAAGCTACTAGAGGTGATGAGCAGCGGTACGGTTGGACCCCAACCCCTGACAGTGTAGGCCTCTAGTATTTTCTTCTGAAGTGTTTGATAGCGTCTTGTGTTGAAGAGACTAGTGTAACATACCAGCATCAGGAACAGCCAGGATACTTCACTGCATCGGGGAGTAATCACTCTTGATTTCTTTTGTGTGCTTTGTAATCCCAGACACATGTAGATACCTAGTAAGGCATTTATTCATGGGCCCAAAACTTGCTTTCACTCAGACGACCGGAGGCCTCCCTTTCTCCTGGCTCAGATGCTATAGCACTTAATAAATGACTTTTGATTGTGTGCATCAGGAAGACCTCTTACTGCTACGTGGATTGTCAATTCACCACTATGTTTGTGATGAAACACAAGTTTTTTGTTTGTACCTGTTCTTCATTACTTTACAAAAACACAACTGTCAGCTGCTGAAATTGATGGGCACAGAGTAAAATCCAGTATTAGTTTTACCTATATATTGCATGAAAGGAAGACGTGGCTGAGTAGAATTTTTATCGGTGGCTTCTGTAGCTGTTGATTTCATCTTCATCTGCTGGGTCTTGCACATAAATCCAAGCCTCTACCAGGTACTTCAAGAGTATGAGATTCCTCCTTTATTAATGTATTAATTCCTGTATAGTCTGCTCATTAGATATGTGCTGCTAAGTTAGATTTCTTTTTGAGTGTAGGCAACCATGTGACTGCTTTTGCTCTCTAATCTTACCAACTACCTTGCTCAAGTGTGAGAAGTCTCACCCTTTTTGCCAGTCTTGTGTCTTGTTAGCTGTTTTCAAAATTAATCCATGTATTTCCCAGGTCACTGGGGGAGGAGGCCCACTTGACTGTTAGTGCATCTTGCAGTGAAATTTCATTAGCTGCTATCTTGAAGCTACTATCTTGAAATTTCATGAAATGGGACTGAAGATCTGTTAGCAAAAGCCAAACTATTTATTGTAAGCTTGGAAAAAGCGTTTTCTTGTGCTGAAATGCCATTTGAACAATCTTATTCTAGTTTTGCAGGGAGCGTGGCTTAGTGTACTTAGCCTGAAGTTGGAGTTCCTTATTTTGCATTCCCTTTGAGCCAAGTCCCTGATAATAGATCAAACTGTCATTCTTAATGGAGTCAAGAGCAATAAAAGAAGGACGAAGTGCAATGTGTTGTAACAGTGTGAAACTGGAATCAGGTCTGTTACTGTGAGACATAATGGCATATAGCTCATTCCTGCATGCAGGCTGCATCATCTCAGGATAATGATCTCCGTGATGAGACAAAGTGTTTCTGAGAGAGACTGCCAAAAATGAAGAGTATGAGTAAGACAGAGGGTTTTTTTCCCCTGCAGAAAAGCACTGTGTTCCATAGCCCTAAATGTCAAATTAAACGGTAACTTCCAAGTATAAATACACTTTATAATAGGCACTATCAACCGTGCTTCGGAAAGCTGGAAATCTTGCAATATATGTTGGAAAAATGAGACATAATTTCTGCTTACTTTATCATTGGCCATATAAATGATCTGGAAGAGCAGGTGAACAGTGAGGTAATGAAGTCCTAATTCGGTCAGAGTATTCAAGAGCCAGCTCTGAAGAGTTGTGCAACTACCCTACAGTGCTGCTTAACTGAGCCACAGAATTGTAAATGGTCCTTGATGTAGAGAAATGTAAGTGCAAGTGTGCACGTAGGAGTGGGAAGCATCAAGACGTTACAGCTCTGCTGGGGTGGGCTCTGGCTCATACCACTTTATGGTTACTGTGGGATCATCTTCCCATAGGTGGCTCTGGGAAAGCATGAGCCCTGTGCTCAGCACCACGTAGTGTTGGTACAAGGCAAATTGAACACCAGGTGTTAGTAGGGGAAAGATGAAGAACAAATGATGAGACATCATTGCACCGCGCTGTGCCAACATCTTAAATATTCAGAGCAGTTCTGGGCCATTCCATTGGAATGGATGTGGGAAAACGGAGTAAAGTAACAGGATCAGATGTGTGAAACAGCACCCATGCACAGGGGAAGCACAGGGTTTGTTTTATTTCTTCTAATAGCAAATGGTCAATTTCATGTTCTGGATGAAGATAAAATAGCTCTGGATATTGTTTGTGTTTGGGTGGATCTCAAAAGCCCTGGAACAGAAACAATCGTAGAAATAAAAGCTTACTTGGGGTGGGAGGAGGAAAACACTTTTAAAGTTTTTTTGTGTTTTTTTTTTTTTTTTTTTTTTTCTTTCCCCAACATTGAGTATGAAATAAGTCACTCAAGCTGTTTTCTGTGTTTGGGGCAAGGAGAAAAGTTACTTCGCTTTGGTAGCTCTAGCCTTTTGTGTGCGTCTGCAATTCGTGTTTTTTTCCCCCCTCCATCTCGCCTTCCCTCCCCACTTTCACGTGCATGCAGACACAATCTTTTCGCTAGTTCTCCATGAGGATCCTAAAACTGAGCTTTCCATTTTCCCAACCCTGTGTAACAGTGAGACCAGGAGGGCCCTGTGAGATTGTGCGTAGTGAAGTTTGGGCTTCCTAAACCAGAATTTGGAAGGGATCTAGCCTCAGTTGGTCTGCATCTGTGTTTCCATTCCTCTTTTTAAGAGTAGGTGTTAATCTAACAAAAAGTATGGTTATCCTGCTATTACGCTGCTGCTGCTTGTTTACATAAATGTGATGAGATTGGCTTGATACCTGGTTTGGTTATTAAGAAAGGAAAAGGAAAAAAAAAAAAGTACCCACACCATGAGGGCTATAAAGCCCTGCAGAATGATGCACAATGTTACAAATACTTCTTTCCCTCTTAGCAACAAATATGCTGATTGGAAACCCTTATTTTAGGGAGGAAAAAATTGTTAGGAATCTTCTTGGCGAAGTCTCCAAGCATGAATGTTGCCTCACTTTTGTGGCAAACCTTGGAGGGCTGAGGTAATGCAAGCTGCCAGATGTTGAGGGAGTATTTTCAATTTTGGAAAAGATTAAGCCTTTCCTTGGGTTCTAGGGCTTCCTGCAAAGGAAGTAGGTGAAGAAAAAACATCAATAGCCTACAAAGGAATGCAATGCAGCCTTCTGTTTGAAAGAAGGACGTGCATGTGCGTTAGGTGTAAATTTATCTTCAAAGAGCTGTTCAGTACTTACACCACAGTAGCTGTTTGGAAATAGTGTGTTGCCTACAGGAGAGGTTACTTCTCGTTTCTGAATGTAGTCTTATTTTGCCTTGTATTTTGAACCAACTGTATCCGCCTGTTTACAGTGAAACACGTAGGCCCCTGTTCTGTCCTTGCCTCGTAGATGCGCTTATTCTGTGCTTTGTGGTTTGCCATTAAGGTCTTCTAATCTAAATTTCTGAATGCGGAAAGATGAGGGATAGAGTGCTTTTCAAATATGGTTTGAAACATCATTTCTCAAGTAATCAGGTAGAGTTAAATGGCCTGGATGGCAGCAGACTGTTTCTTAGTGCTTCAAAAAGAGAAGATAGCAGTGTGATTGCATGTCCTGATTCATTCTGAATTCCAGAGGGAAGGATTCAATGTTGTCTCCATCCACATATGTATGTGGATGTATAAGTGTATATTTTGCTTTTTCATAGTCACTTTTTCCGTTGTGGCAAGATTTTTGCAATGAATATGTTTTCAACATGCTTCTATATTGTGTTTTTTGTTGTTGTTGTTTTTTTTCTTTCTTTCTGGAAAATGTGAAAACTAGTGTTACTACCAGTTTATAGACTGGTACACTGGAAAGCAAGCCTTTTGTGCTTGTGCTGAGATGTCTACCTGTAACCCAAGCGAGTTAGGTTTAATTGGTTTGTAAGTTGCTGTGTGAGCACTGCTGGATTTGTGAGTTCAGTGCTCACTAGGTTAATAGGGAACCCCACAGATGAGAGCACAACTGAATGCAGTCCAATGCACATCACAAAAATTTCAGGGTGAAGCTTAAAGAAAGGACTGCTGTAGAAACTGGTTCAGTTTCTTCATGCAGGATCCCTGCCCAGGCCATTCCTTTGTAGGAGAAGACATAATCTGTTTTTTCTACACTTGTGCATTATAGAATATATAATGCACAGCCCTTGCATGGAAAAGATGGATTTGCAATGTTTCTTTCCGCTCTCTGGGAGTCTGTGAACCTTAGAAAACACCTTAATCCATCCCCTTGCTTGCATTTGTTGTGAGGAACAACATTTTCTTCTTGCTTACTGGATTACTCCAAACAATTTTTCTTCTTCTTGAGCTCAATATATAGCTTCCAGCCTGGAAGCGTTCTGGGATTCCATTTGGAAGGTCTTAAGCGGGGGGGGGGGTTGACAAACAGCTTAACTTGCTGACATCTGCTGCCAAAGTTGATGTGCGTGAATGTGTCAGATCATTTTGGCTGCCTGCGGAACAGGGAAATACTAAAACTGTAAATTCAGTAACGTTTTGTTTGTCCTGTCAGACGAGGTCGCAGATTCAAGCAATGACTGCTGGTTGAGAATTTGGGATGCAGTTTAACAGATCTCCCTGCGTACCTGCCCCCAGCTGTAGGCAGAGTGGATTCTAACAGTGATACTTCCAAAATATAAGTGTAGGACATGAGTAATTTAGAAGTAGCATTTTTGTAAAGCTGAGAATTAAATAGCTTTTTTTTTTTTCCCAAAAAAGGAGTTAAATCAGAAGGCGTTAACTTTGACCATTAAAGTTTTAAATGAAGAATTTATCCTTTTTGAATCTGCCATTAAGAATTTACTTAAATATTTAAATATTTTAAATGATTAGGACAGTGACATGGATTTTAAGATCTTCAGATAATGAAAAAAGAATGGATATCCATGTACTGTGATTCTTTAAAGCATCCTGCGGGGTACAACCATGAAACAGGTCTGAGTTTGATCTGAAGTCCTTAAAAGTGTGCTAACTGCCCTCCTGTTGTAAATTCCCTTGTTTTGGGGGTTTTTAGGCTTTCTGTAGGAGTAAGTCCATGAAAGGTAGTACCCGAGTATGGCTTTGGGTGATGAAGGGGTATTTGCCAAAGCATGCGTGGTGATGGTGCATCAGGTGGAAAATGGCAGCAAGGCAGGAGTCAAAATTAATATTACTAAAAGTTAAACCTTAGAGGCTAAATAATCATATTATTTCTGACATGTTACACTGGACTAGTATGAGTATGGATGGAATCTATAACCTTACTTGCTCCTTGGGAAGGACAGGGTAGTTTACGACGTCTTTTAGAACCACGTTGTTATTTTTGGATGGTGGTACAGTCAGTCCAGCAGTCTTTGGGATTATTGTTCAGGCTAGTTCTTAAAGAAAAATCTGAGATTTGTAACATGGAAATGATGTGATCAACAATGATAATGTGAGGCATTTGAGTTTGCTGACTTACCTGAATCTGGATAAGAAATGGATTCTCTGCTGCTCTGGGAAATTCCCAGAGGAGGTCTTGGACTTTGTTAACAGACATTCAAGAAATTAAGCATAAAGGATGTTGTTTGTGTCATAAACCCTACTTAGTAAACATTGTAACTTTATGTTCTTAATGCTAAGATAATATTAGGCTTAGAAAAGCCTTTGTGTCATGCAAATGTAATATATAATAAATACTTGCCTTTCACTTGAGTGACAGAAGGGTAGGATTTTCTACTCTTTATCAAGTTGCCAAGCAATTTGAGACTGCTTCATTCTGCAGAAAATGATTCAGTTGAAGTGCACTTAATTTAATCTCCTCTGTTTCACTGAGTATTTGATAAAAGATAATTGAAAATGCCTCAACTTGTGCTTCAGAAAGTTGTAGTTAAACCAGGCTTTGGTTTGCTCTTTTGTTTTTTTGCTCCCTCCTAAAGGTCAGTGAATCTTACTTGTAATGTGAACTGTGCTGGCAAACTGAGCCATTTACGGGCTCGATCCAGAGCCGATGGAGTAGCCAGTTAAACAGGCTTCTAAAATGTATTTGTTGCATTATTCACTCTCCTGTGGTGTGAACGTTGAATTAGTAATTCATGCAAGTTGTCACTGGCCATGAGGTGGCTCATAGTTGATTTGTTACCTGGTGATTTCTAAATTTTTATAGCAAATCTCTTTTTGTTCATTTATGAAAGCAATTTGAAAAAGGATGTGCGAAGGGAACGTGTAAATGGCTGGGATTGTTTCTGCTGCTTTCTTCACAGGTATTGGTTTGCCAGAAGGTCGATCAGGGTGCTGGTTCTGTAACACAAGTTCCTAGCCAGCTGTTGTCTAAGTCGTTGCAATTGTCTTGATACTGCTGAGAGTGTCTCACTTGCATGCCCTCAGTGCTGCTTTTTCACCAGAGAGAAACAAGTATCTTGTCCTTTTTTTTCCTTATAAAGTTTAGGGTGTTCTGTACTTTCCCCAAGAAGGCAATGAAAGAAATATTACCCCATCCTCAACAGAGCAAATTTTGTCCCTGACCTTCACCATCCTCTTTGTTAAAAAATAATTGTCTCCCTGATGTCTAACAAAATGGTGATGGTTTCAAGACTGTTCCTTAAAGGTATTCAGGAAAACAAAAAGTCTGATAAAAACGATCAGATATGGTTTATGAACAGAACAGTCTATGAGATTTGAGGGGGATAAAGGAAGGGCAAAACTTTTAAGCAAACAATGGCTGTAATTAACCTACTATTTTTTAGTTTAAATGAAATCTAAAATAACTTGACAGTTGTGAGGTGAGAGATGTTCCTTCCACAGTCTGTGCTATATTGCTGCTACTGTGCATTACTTTCGGGTGCATCGACTAGAAGTAATATAGGAGATAATTGGTCGTTTTCACTTAAAGACTGAGGGAAGTCCATGGTTGAATGCCACAAAGCCTTGTCAATTCAAGCATTCATCTAAAATTATTCAGGAAAATGGTTCAAGAAGCTTGAGCCTACCAGCTCTGGTCAGGAATTTGAGACAGTGCGCTGCAGAGCTTCTCTGTCCAGGGGTTTCCACAGGTCATGTCTGGTCCCTGTGCCCAACAAAGCAAGTCACGTAAAGATCATGAGGCTCAGGCAGGGCTAAAATCATTCTAACGGTGCCTTCTCTTTGCTTGCTGCACTGAATCAAGAGGTCACGTAGCAACATTAGCATCATTCATGAAAACCTCAGGGGCAAGCATGTTGGAAAAGGCATGCGGGCAGTTGTGCTGGGGGAAGGCTGCTGGACAAGCTTTGGCTACTGCTTGTACCAGAGCACAGTCACCTTTCCAAGCAGGGATGAACACGAACAGAGGCTCCGTGCGGGCAGTGGGAGGCATGAGTTGTTAAATGTGCTGCCTTCAGCTGGAGCATTCTGGGTTGTGCATTGTTTCCTGCGATGGAGACCTCCTTGCTGCTTCTGCTGGCTGTGGTAGGAGGAAATCTACGTGGTAAAAAAAGAAGAGCGAAAACCCAGACTCTCTGGAGCTTAAATATACATTGAGCTGAATTGTAGTACTGAAGCGTTCAAAGATGGATTAATTCTTGGATATACTTCTACAGGCAGAAAACCAATAGAAAAACTTGTGTCACGGACGCCAGCAGGCTACCTGGCCCCCTGTGGGCGGTAGGCCAGGAGGCACAGCATGAGTTACGCTTGGAGAGGAGGCTGGATTTCCCTCCTGGCTGCCCACCCAGCAGTAGTTCGTTGCATTGTAATAAAAAGACTCAAATTAAACTTCAGTGTCCCGAAATATACATCAGTGGTGTGTTTTCAAGACAAAATTAGATGCCAGTCAGCTAGGCCTGTGCAGCTTCTGTTAAGATTTTGCAGGTGTTTGATGACAGGATTCAGTTCAGTTAAGTAAGCCTTGTGCTGTACAGTATAAGCATTATGAAAATCAGTTTTATCCCATGGTAGAATGTAGTCAAGATTTTGTGTGTGTGTGTATGAGATAGGGGGAGATTCTGCAGTCCTTTTTAGACATGTGCTACTGGAAACCATTCATAAATGAGAAGTACATAGTAAAATATGTGCTTTCTTCCATGTCAGGACTGGAACTAGATTAATGGACTGGGAGCGTTCTGGTCTGGAGCACAGTTTTTTTGATGTTGTTATTCTGACCTTTGCTATGTAGTCTACAAGAGTATGATTTTACCAAGTATAGAAAAATGCTGTTGTCTCCAGTCATAGCGTGCTCTAGGGGAAGAACAAAGTAATTTCTAATGCGAAGGTGGTTATTGATCTCTATCAACTCTATTTATAAACCTATTTCTCCTTAAGCGTTTTTTTATACTGGGTTATTTTATCTTTTTGGTAATGTGCATATGATGCATTAATAATGACAACTGTTGGTTTTGTCTGGTCATACCAGACACTCAGAACGGCTGCATTTCTAAGGAAATAGTGTAGGCCATTAGAAAAAGCTGCATTTAGTCGTGAAAACCAGACAGTCTACTGTGCTTAATGTCTCTTAAGTTACAAATATGAAAAGACTATAAAAAGGTGTGAAGGCAAATTTAAATACTGTTTGAGCTCTCCAGTGGCATTCCAGAAGTCCAATTAGCAGAATGGAAGAGCTGGGAGCTGCTATCACCATACTAATTTGTTTTGCCTTGGATAATTTATTTTAAAAACCAATTTTATTTTAAAATTGGAAAGGGGGGTATTCAGTACCTTCTTGATTGTATTTTGAGACCTTCATAGCAGGGCTAAGACTTTATAGCTGATTTAAAATTATTCCCGAGGGTGAGGAGGAGACAAGCATCTGTCCCCAGCTGAGCACTTACCTGCAGCGTATGACTGGTTTGGCTTGTTTGTACAGGCACTTTTTGTGAAATGGAGGCCCTTGAAAGACTCACCCTCTCCCTAGGGCCCTAGAGTTTTCTGGTGATAAAAGAGGGTACTTCAAACCTGGAGCTACCCGCTGGCTGCCCATGGAGCATGAGAGACTCTTCTGTGCGTTCCTCTCAAAGTAATATTGCTTGTGGAGATAATGGCTTTCCTTAAGATGCTCTTTGAACAGAGACAAGGCTGTTGTAGTGATTTGGGTCAAAATGAAGGTAGCTGGTACTGAGAAATTCCTTTCAGTATGCATTTTGGGTATAGTACCCATTATTTTAGAAGGATCCGAAGGATCCAAATTGCCTGGGGTACTCACAGCTCCAGGGTACATTTCTTTTTTTACATCTTCACTTGAAAACTTGTTCAAATGGGATAGGAATTTCTGGTGGTAATGTGCATTTGGGAGTTTGTGCTCGAATTTGCATCGATTGGAAGTTAGTACTGTTTAGGAGCCTAGAAGTTTAGAAGTTCATTGTGTTTGCTAGTTATGATCCTTGAAGCTTTTGGGAGCATGTGGAGTAGTGGTGTCCATTGCCCTTTGAATTCAGATGGAGTATCTCATTTGAAGTGGTAAGACTTTGATGTATGCTTCTTTCAAACTTTTTTTTTTTTTTAAAAAAAAAAAAATGGTTTAATTTTGGCCAATTTGAACCTAATGAGGTTCCACAAGTCTAAGTGCAACGTGCTGCACCTGTATGGTTATTACAGACATGAGGACAGAATGGGAGAAGAACTCACTGAGAGCAGCCCTGCAGAGAAGGACTTGGGGTTGTGGTGGACAAAAAGCTCGACAGGAGCCAGCAGTGTGTGCTCACAGCCCAGAAGGCCACCTGTGTCCTGGGCTGCTCCAACAGAGGGGTGGGCAGCAGGGGAGGGAGGTGACCGTCCCCCTCTGCTCTGCCCTTGTGAGGCCCCACCTGCAGTGCTGTGTCCAGGCTGGGCCCCCAGCACAAGAAGGGTGTGGGGCTGTTCAAGCGGGTCCAGAGGAGGGCCACGAAGATGATCAGAGGGCTGGAGCACCTCTCCTACGAAGACAGGCCCTGAGAAGCTGTGGATGCCCTGGAGGTGCTTAAGGCCAGGCTGGATGGGGCTTTGGGCAACGTGGTCTAGCGGAAGGTGTCCCTGCCCATGGCAGGAGGGGTTGAACTGAATGAGCCTTGAGGTCCCTTCCAGCCCTGTTCTGCGATTGATTCTAAGGATTTCTTAGGGTGTCGGTCTCAGAAGTGACCAGTTGATGATGTTACCTTTCAGCAAACCTGGAGAAGTGCTCTTGATTTCACAGCTATGTGTGGTGTGTTTTTAATTTTTATTTTTTTGTGTGTGTGAAAAGGAACTAGAAGTTGTTATAGGTGTTGGTACATCTGTATAGATGGATAAATAGATAAAATATGTAATCTATATAGGTTTTGTATGAATGAAAACACAAATACAGGTGTATGAATGCATTATTTCTGTAATCATAATTCCTTCCTTTGTTACTAGACGTGTGAGTGTGTTAAAAGAGCATAGGCAGTATGTCTTGATACCACTGTGGTATAGATTTTCTTTCTTCAATAGATTGTTATATTTTGCATTTAATAATGTTTTATTTAGAATAATTGTGTAGAGTGTTCTAAATATTTCATGTCCAGGTGCAGTCCGTGTCCACCTGATAGGTACCGATTGCAGATGGTGCAGGATAACAGAAGTTAAAAGCAGAGGACTCATTCTAAGAGACATAATCACTGTAATTTTTGCAAATGTTTTAATATTGCAAAGCTGGAAGTATATTTTTATATAACCCTGCTGATTTTGAAAATGTAGGGCGAGTTACTGGCTGCGGGATATCACTGTAATTTATAAAGGTGCCTCCTTTTGTTACTCCATCCGCTATAGTAACTGTTACTTTGGTCATACCATATCCAGAGAAATGGGTTTGAGGTACTGGCTGTGTAATTCTTCACGTACCTTTCTAAGGTCCTTCAACTCTATCTTCCAGTTAATGATGTTGTGGATATTGTGTCATTTTTTGAATGTCATTCGTGTGCACGTTCGAAGCTAGAAGGGGTTTGCCTCTCCTCTAAACAAACCCCTTTGCAAAAGCCTTTGTTCTCACCTAGGAGAAAACTACAGCAAGCCTTGACAGAGATGGTTTGAAGTGCTTGTGTTGTGCGTAAACATCAGACACCTGCAGGATCCATGGCTCAGCTGAGAGATGTGGCAAATTATTTGTGTTGTGTGATGTGTTCACCTGGTCTAGTCTGGCTTGCATCAGGGTGTCAGAATGCAGCATTGTCGCGGACGTTTTGCTGCGTTTATCAAACTTTTTCCTACCTTTTATCCTGCTTGTTTTCTCCCTACTTGTTCAGGCTGTGATTTTTTCTTTCTCCCGGGGTGTCTCTGATCTTCCTGCTGCTGCACCGCCTCTCTTGCATGGGGCTGGAAATCTGCATAAAGCAACAGCCAGTGAATCCTCTTGCATTGTGCCTTATTGTTCCCCCTTGTTCGAGCTGTGAAGTATGCCTTTCATCTGTGGTCTTTATTATACACTTAATGCAAAGCCGTTTTTCAGCGATAAAGATAACTGCAGTCTTGGAAGGATGCTTCTTTCATTCACGAGTAGCAGGAACTAGCCCCTTGATATTTGAATAAAAGCACTAACAGCTCCATGTTCCACTTAAGTCAAAGTTGTTTTTTTGTGAGTCAAGATGATATGCAGAAATGAAGTAACGTATTTAACAAAGTAGAACTGCACAGCACTATCTCTCGGGGGAGGGGGGGAAAACACCACAGCTTGCACATTTATGATTGTATGTGCTGGGTCACTCTTCGGTGCTAGGCTTTGAATAAGGCTTGCTGCATTGCTTTATATCGGTAATAGCGTAATAGACCAGCTCTATTATTTAGATCAGCAGTATCAGCTGTATATAATTTTGGATAAAAGTCCTGTTTCTTGCTAAGGTCACCTATTCAAAAAAATTCTCATAAACCTTTAGAGGTAAGCTCGTATCTTGGTAACGCAGCGAACGAATAATTTTGAGAGATTAAGAACTGGTGCAAATGTGTAGGCTAGTTTTATTGTTTGCCATCCATTGGTGAATGGATCTGTTGTTGTTATTTCCATGACAACATCATCTGTGGCTTCTCTGCTGGCTAATGATGATTACTTTCGTGCATTAGCAGAAATATTACAGAAAACCTGACTTGAGAGCTGTGCTACAGCCCTTGAGTCCAATTTGCTGCTTTTGTTTTTGCTGTTCCCTGTGTGAAAGACATGTTCATTTTATATCTCTTCTAACGTTCATTATTAATAATAATTTTTATAAACGTGTGCACACTGCAAGCCTGCCCTGCTGCACCATCAACTTGCACAATTGTCCACTGCTGCTTCTCCTCCTCTCCCTCCCCCCAGTTCATCCCGTAGCCATAGCTGCATCCCAATTAAAGCTCATCGGTTTAAAGAGGAGTAAAACTTTCCCTTCCAGGGAAGGTGCGCTAGCACTTTATCTCTTCCTGGAGGAAAAGACGATTTCTTCAGTTTCTTCAAGCTGAAGAAGGTTGAAAATACACTGCCCGGTGGGGCTGGGAGCCCAAAAGGCCCCAGGCAGCTGAGGACTGGAGACAAGTTGTGCGGGAGAGGAGCGCTGCCCACCTTCCTGGCCCTAGAACAGATGAACCCCTTTTTTCTCCAGCAACCCCTGAGCGTTAAATACGGGACAGGCTTTGGAGCAGACGGTTCAAGTTCAGCTTCTTCTCTGCCTGGGAACTGCGCCTGCCTAGGCTGCAGCGCCACGGTCCCTCTCTCCCCGGGTCCCTCTCTCTCTTGTAGCTTTGCTGGCTTGGTGAGCACATTGGGAGTCCCCTTCTGCTGTGCTGATCTCCCCCGGGGCATCCTTCACGCAGCCACGTGCCTGACGCACGCCTGCGGGATGCAGAAGCGAGAGCCCCGGTGCTGAGGTCTCTGGATGTAGTCATCGGCAAGTGAAGGTGAAATCGCTTGTACGTGACAGGGCTGGGAGTGAAGCACGCGTCTCCTCCTCTCTCATGGCCTAATAAAGCTGCTTTTTCAAAACTCGAACGCTCTGCTTAAGAACAGGATGTTTCAGTGAGTAGCAGCAAAATGATAGGTTTAGACAGATTTATTTTTATCCAACACGTTTGTTACATGGCGATTGAGATTTGAGGGGAGATACGGTTTACAAAAATATAAAAGCATCTTTAGGACAAAAAAGAAGGATTTGGCTTAAATATCCTTTTAAATACAGGACTAGAGGCTTATACTGAGGGCTTTGAAACTGTTCCTGCCACGTATGCCCAGATAAAACACAGCTGAACAACAGTTTAAAAAACAAAACAAAAAAACACCCTTTTTTATTTACATCCTGCATGTGTTTTCCCAAGATTATTATTATTATTTTTAACTAAAAGCAGCTTTTTACAGCAGTCCAGGTTAGCTGATGGAAATAAATATGGATGCTGAGAGGTGCTACTTTGGAGACGATTCCAGGGGAAAATTTCCGTGTTGACACGCGGTGGTGTAACTGCCAGTAGAGCTGAGCCATGAAAACAGAACAAAAATACCAGGGCTGATTCATGGCCACATTACTTCAGATTAGTGCCAGCGTAACTCGATTTGGTTTGGTAAGTTTTATTTAGACATCTAGAGCAGGCTGAACCCTGTTTCAAAGCTCGCAGTATCATCTGCTCAGGCCTGGGTTAGAAAGACCATTTGTTTAATGGAATTACAGCGGCATACCACGGTGATGAATGTGGTCCATAATCTTCAGCACTGATCTGCACTGAACTGCAGCAACATCACAAGAAAATTAGTTCTCAAGTGTGCTGAAGGAAGAACAAGGAGCTGTTGGGGATTGGTTCATACAATATGTTGGAATAGTTTCAATTCTTTTCATTGGGAGTGAAAGGCGCTATTGTTTACAGGGCCAGCGGAGGACTTGTGTGCCCTCTGCATTCTTCTTGTACCCTTCCTGAAAATGCTGTGCCGAATTCCCTTAGTGAAGGTTCTGGTAGGTCTTGAACAGGCTTTCAAGCGGGGGTATTAGTTTGAACTAGCAAGCAGTATCTCGGCTATCAGGCAAGACGGAACAAATTGTGGTGAGCGTGTGCTGAGCTGATTAAAGTTCAGTTCCAGGAGAAGCCAGTCATTTGAACTGTATTCGAGTATTCAAAGCATCAGCCAGTTTGAGTCCATATAGATACACTTTTATGCTGATTTAAAATCTCTGTCAAAGGCAAAAAATGCTACTAAAGGAAAGCCATTTGGGACCGAATAAATAAATAAATCCGTCAACTGCAGTTTCCAACTACTTCTTAAGGTTAATTTGGCTCTTGGTGCACTTAGGCCAGGCACGTATCTAAGAGTAAGCCTTTACTCTTTATACACCTTTGGCCTTGTCTGACTGATTTGGAAAGTGCTGTTGTGCTTTCTGCATTTCTCGTGACCAACAAAATAATAAACCATATTGCCATTTATGGATCAATGTGATTTTAAAAAAAAAAAAAAAATCAGTTCACATGGAGTAGTTCAGACATTAATGTTACAATGTTCTTCATGTCCTGGAAGTTACTGGCTTAGGTAAGGTGTGCTGCTTTTTGTTTCCTTTTTATTCTTTTTCTTTTTTTCCCCTGAAGGTTTTGAGGAGAGGGGAGTGGATAAATCAAAATTTGAGCAATTCAAACATGCTACTTGAGGGTGGCATTGGTCAGTGCTATCGGCTTAGAGCCTGGAAGAAGCAGTCAGTAAAACACCGCGATCTGTTCCTATCCCAGTGTATTTGTTCTGTTGGCTGCAGGCTCTTTAGGCAATGTGTTGATTGCTAGATGCCAAAACAGCCTAAATTTGAAATGTGACAATATAAAGGTACATTTTTTTAGGGATTACTTTGCAAGGATAGCAGGAAATTCTGTTTCCTCTGCTTGGTAAATAGCTTTGTGATTTTCATGTAACAGGGATAGGTGAGCTACTGTTCTGTGTGCCAGGAAGTGACTTTTGTAGTATGATGTTTAACCAAAGCAATTTCTGTAATAAAGCGTTTAACCATAAGTGTTATAACTTCATCTTTCCAAGACCCTTTTTAACAACTTTATGGACTAATGTGAGATAATGCATGGTGGTCAGTGTTTGCATGCTGAAACTTCCCTGTAATTGAGTCTTGTCCTGATTGAACAACTACGGAAAGGAAAAGATGTGTGCTTTTCTTCCCCTTTGCATGGCGCACAGCAGGCTTTCACCTGAACTAAGCTGATTTCTCACCAGACTTGGTTATGGTACCTCACGGTGCACAAAAGCTGTGAGAGGGACTGAACTAAGATTTCGGGTTTCTAGGTGAGGAATTGTCAGCAGTGCTGCTTCTATATGTGTTGCCAGATACGAGACTGAGGTTTATCAGTGTCTATGGACTGAAATGGGTTGAACAAGAAGTTCAGAGCAAAACGGTTCCATAATCTGTGTTGATGCCTGTAGGTTATTCACATATTTTTTTTCCAATGTATTTAAATAATTTTGGTTATTACCCACATGTGATTGCTTCTTAATTGCTTCCAATTGGGAACAATAGTTCAGTCTTACTGTAGAAGAGAAGTTATCCATCACTCAAGTATCTTGGGGGATGGAGGAGTACGCCTGATTCCTTATCTGAGTCTTGGAAGATCTTTGGTATTTTCCATTGTTACAGGGCTTTTTTTTCCTCTGACTTTGTTTTCTCCAAATGAATTGTTCCTATAAAGGAATTTAAACTGTGGATAATGATTGTTCTCTGTTCCAAAAGCTAATAAAAACAAAGCTCAACAGTATGCAGTTGGAGGCTTATGGAAAAACTTGGGTGTAACACACAAAGTAGAAAAACAAACTTTGCTGATGAGGCCAGGAAGCTACAATCACATTTTCCAGTTTTAGCTGTATGTTTTGGTCCTAATTGGAAAGGTTTCCTGTAAAACTTAATTTTTCCTCTCTCTTTTACTTTGTAGTTGTTTTTTATCCGCAAGCTGTGGACAGGAGGGAACATTAAATGTCAAAAATATTCATGTATGATCTTGAACATAGGGAAAGGATGTATTTTTATAATATTTTACAGGAACACATGTTGTTTTGTGCTCACTAAGACTGTTAGGATTTGTTTGTTTATTCCAACAGTTGGCCAAAAGATACTTTGGGAACGCTGTTGCTAAATAACCACATACCCTACAATTTTATATTTCAAACAAACCCAGTTCTTTGACTCTTGAAACTTTCCTTTAAGGCAGCTTTTAAAAGTGTACCTCTTTCCTTTCCCCTTTCCGATGGGTACTTTTTCCTAGCTTCCCAAGGTGTTCTGTGTGATGTGTGTGTTGCCTGTAGTTGTCTTTCTATGCCTTTTTAGACTTTTTCTTGAGAAAATGAAAAACTTTTTAATTGTTGATTGATAATGATTGTGGAGGCAAGAAGGCAAGATTTGAGTTAGATTTGGCTTGTAATGATTCCAGTCTAAAAACTCCTTCACTTCAACTAGCAGTAATGAAAATTTGTATTTGTTACTGATATGAAGAGTGTTCAGAGCAGTTGGGATGGATACACGTCAATCACTTCATCAGACTAAAATCAAACAACCGAAGCAGTTTTCTGTGTTTATCCAGGTCTTGGTATGTTTTATTACTCTTGATTGGAGCTCTGAGTAAGAGTACTGTGTCACTGCTCTAACCTCTTTAAAGAACCCCTATATCTGAATTTGTCTTTATGGATCCTAAGGTTTCCCACATTGAATATAAAGTGTACCCAGTCCTGTACTGGTGGGTGGTTCTGTTTTGTTTTTAATGACTATTTCTTTGTGGTGGCTTAAATTGGAATAGCTACTTACGGTTGTTCTTAAGTAAGATTTTTTTGGGGAGTTTATGAAGGCATTGGTTATTTTGGCTTTATTCTTTTAAAGAATTTGAAGACAAGGGTTGCTATGTACTTGGCTTATTGTTCGGTCTGGAAGAGGCCAATAATTTGATGAAAAGACCAGACCGATTCTTGAGATGGTGGAAAGAGGTAGCACTGTGACATTTAATCCTCTTGCCTGATAGCTATGAGAATGGGTAACTTTAATGGAAAGACTGACAGTAATTCAGATTTGAAGTTGCTGAAAATAGTCTCTTAGCTGAGCCAAATAATTCAGCAGAAATGCCAGAATTTCAGCCCTGTTCTGTGGGTTCCAGGCTAATGGGGACTTCTGGTGTCCTTTCTGTCCACTGTCTCACAAATATGCTTGTAGAAGGGGCCATTTGTGCTTATTCAAATAACAGAGGTAGTTGAGACAAGATTATCCTGTCCAAAATATAGCCCCATCATTGAGGTGACAAAACTGTACGGTCCCTGCTTTGCAGCCGGTGGGATGCGGCTTTCTCTTGTAAAGCAGCAAGGGTTAGGTGTTACGGGGGAGAACCAGTCATTCCTCGGCAAGCCTGAGGGTCATATTCTGCAAAATGCTTTGTGTGAGGGATTGTCTTCCTGTATGTATCACAGAGCTACGCTGCGTGAGGCCTGCTTGTGGTGTGCTCGGGCAGATTGGCTGAAGTAGGGCCTTGCAAGTGAGGGCTGAGGAGGCAATGTGTACTGGCGAGAGATGATGTTGGAGCTTGCGCTGCCCCTGTTCGTGTGGCCAGGGATTCCAGTTCATCCTGCTTACAGGACGTGCCGCGTGGTCTTCTGGCTCCTGAGCTCACACGTAGCTTCCAACCTCAGGGTGAAAAGTTGCCCAAGTAGTGAAGTGAAGGAACCGCCAGCCATTTAGTTCAGGGATCAATCTTCTGCAAAAGTGCAATTATTCCAAGGGAAACTGATAATTTAATTCAGAAACGCAGGTAGAGAAAGTGCACAACTCAGCATTTTAATTAGGTGGCCACTTCAAGAGCCTTAGCATCTGAAAACAACTTAGCGCTAGGCCGAGGACGCTGCATGACTGAGGCCTTCCTTTCACAAACACCTTCCCAGCACAGCCTCCATCCACAGCTCGGCGAGCTGGTGGGGGGCACTCCCATCATTGCTGTTGTGTTCTCTAGTTGTGATTGAAATATCAGAAGATATTAAAAATAGTGAGCTAACTCCTCAGAGCTGTAATACTTGATGAAGTGTCATGGCTAGTTATTTCTTTTTTTTTAATTTTATTTTTTTTTCTGAGCCTACAGATACTGAGAAATGCTGCTAGCACAACTCATCTCTGTCTGTTTCATGCAGCAACTACCATGCCAACCCGTAGTACCTTTTGGTGATGATATAAATGACTGAAATTGGTTAACCTCTTCAACAACAAGCCCTGCTCTTGTGGGGCTTGTACATGTGTTATGTTAAAAGGACTTTGACTTGACTATTTTTAACACAACTGACTGCTCGCTCTATTGGTAGTGGTTAATTTGGGGCTGCAGGTATTATCGTCTCTTCTCAAGTGCCCCGCTTTCCATGCTGCCAAATGAGACAGCTGTTTAATGCATCTGTCGAAGGAACTCTTCTTTCTCTTTGTCTGGTAAGTTCAGTGCATGTGGGCTTGACTGGGGAATGACCCTTCTGTCTGCTTCCTGATTTGGTTTGCAGATGCTGTTACTCTGAGGTGACTTCATGGAGCAGCACCTTCTTTTTGATGGACTGTTTCTTGATAGGTTATTGACTAGCTCGCCCCTGGTAACAGGCAGCTTTCTGTGAAGTAGCATGCCTTGTTCTCTGGGAGATTGATCTAATTACGTCTTTAAACAAATACATCTGTGCCGAGCGCTTCCAACTATGCTGCAAGAACTTCTTGGCCATGGGAAAATTGGTGCTAAATTTCTGTAGATAATTTGTAATCCTCATAGTTTATTTTATATTGTAGATACATTTTCCAGACTTCAGTTTCTGCTGTTTTCACCATATTGGCAATTATTTAGTTTAGTCAAACTGTTTTTGTCAAAATCTGATGAACGTGTTTAGTAAAGTAAACAAGGAAGTAGTCCTCAGGTACATGATGTCTGTAAACGTCACGTCAGAGTTTGATCTTTTAGAGATGTGTTGCTAATTCCAGTGATGTTTCAGAGTCAGTAATAGCTTCAAGGTAGGGTTTGCATCAGCTGTGCCTAGCCTTACTGAAACTAGCTATTGTTAAGATGAAATCCGAGAGTTCTTCAAAAACAGCAGAATGCGTTCCACTTGTATTTCCACTGAGAATTTTATTCTGAGTTGAGTTTTTCACTCTCATACAAATATTTGGATTTTTACCAGTTAGTGACATTTTTACTCTCAACTCAAATGGACAAAAAAAAACCAACAGAACTTGCATCTGTTGAGTGCTATTGTACAAAACTTTGTATTTAAAGAAATGATGTCTTCTAAGTACCTCACTCTCCTGTTTATTGCTCCTTAAAATACCTGCTAGGAAAATGTGCAGGTTAAGCGATCACAGTGATCTGGCTGGACTGAATGGCTGATCTGTCACTGGATAGCTTGTATGTGGAGACGACAACATCATCCATCCATATGCTGCCTGAGGAAATCTGTGGAAAGGGATGTTTGTCATGTGGCAATTCTACGCACTTTCTATACGTGTCAGCATTAAAAGAGATTTTGGCAGTGCTTTTTCCCCCTCTCCCTGCTTTGGTGAGCTCTGTGCTGCCTGGGAGGCTTCACTCTGTTCCTCCAGCAGCTATCAGTGGCAGAGACTCATTTTCCAGCTCTTCTCTGATACCTGAAGTAAGTCATGGGGAAAAAAATATTTAATTCTTTCCCTTTTGGTTCATAGAAACCTTGTAAGCCAGAAATTCACAGGTAAATGGATAAGAACATAGACAATCAGATCACAAAATGTTAGAAGTAGGTCAAAAAGTTGATCCGTCTGCTGCTTTATGTATTGGCCAGCATGATCATGCACAGTGTATGTGAAATGGGGGTAGCCTTTCAAAGTCAGCCTGAAAAAAGTGTTCAGGTAGCTATTGAAAATGTTACTGTCTTTTGAAAACATGGTTTTGTTGGAGTTTCTGAGGTGGCGGGGGAAATGACATGTAGCTGGGTCCAAGGATTATGAATAAGTAGATGGGAGTGGGATGGGGAAAGCTGCCATGACCCTTTCGTGAGCTTTTCTTCTGTGTGTGGAGGTAGCATCGACCTGTTCACGAACCCGTGCTGTCCCCACTGCTGCTGTGCCAATGTTTCTTGAAGTGCAGAATTGCAAATTGCCATCAAACAAAGGCAATACATTGCAATACTGAGATGATGGTGGGCACTGTGGTGTTTCCACTACAGATGAAGAAGAAAGCATTTACTCATTTCCCATAGAAGTCCGTCATGCTCTAGACATAGTTACAAATAGACGTACGGCATTAGTTGTATGAAATTACAGGACAGGTTTGTCACAGAGGGGAGATGAAATGCAGCTTGGATATTGATGAAAGATAGTTCTTCTTACGGGCAGCCTCCTCTGAGAGTATTAATATAGTGTACAGCTTCATTTTGAAATGAATAATACATAAACAAAATAATGCATTCTTTGCCACATGCTTGTATTTTATTTATGTGTGCGCACATGTTCAACACTAATTAAGCACAGCTCTTTATGGTTTATTTATTTGTTCTGTGGAGGCTGCTTAATGTTTGAGAGAAGCAGTAACAATGTGTCTGACCTTTACCGGGGCTGCGTTATCAGTCAGATGGGTTCTGCAGGAGCCTGCAAGAACAGGAAAATAGCAGGTTGATCTTTTTTCTCCATTTGCTGGAACATGTTCAAGAGACCTGAAAGCACAAGAAAAACAACTACCACCGCCACCAAAAAAAATAGCGAGTGGCTCAACAGCTTCCTTGTGTTTCCAGGTCTCAGGAGGATGCTACTGACATGGTGAGGTAAAGGGTTAAAAATCTGTTTCCTTGCTTTTTGCTGTGGTCTGTGTTTTATTACCACACCCCAGTGATAGTATTTCATACGGCGAGCAGTTTTTCTTGTTTAATGCCAATACCAGGAGACAAATGGTGTACCTTTAAAAGGTTTCAAACTACTCTAAATGGAGGTAGTGACCAGGCCTTACGTTTTCCAGAGCATGGATAACGTGCATGACTTCTTTGTCTAGTGTTCTTGTGGGATCTGTCATCAAACTTCTTCAAAACGTATTTGCTATATGCACGCATGTTTTGTGGCCTCTCCCTTTTCTTCATCTGAGGTTGCACCCCCGTCTTCGTGCAGCAGAGACCCCACCTCTCGTTACAGAAGCACCCACCGGGGCAGTGCCAGCAGCTCTAAGCAGCCAGCGCCTCCTTGGGCTCTTCTCCAGGGCTCCTCCAGCAAAGCCTTTGCCAGCCACCCAGTCCTGGCTCTGTTCTCCCCAGCCTCTGCCTCCAGCATTTTCCCTCCCAGGGTTTTTTTCCTGCTAACACAGAGGCTGCCAGCGTATTTTTCCTCGCCTCTAGATAATCAGAATATCCAGCAGAGAATTATTCAAGTACCAGAATATTTTGCTTCACAAAGAGATCAAAACTTAGGTCATTTTCTTGTAAAGGGGGGAAAAAAAAGTTGCAACTTTTTTTTTTTTTTTTGGTCTTAGCTACATACTCTTCCCTGCTGTGCATGCTGTGTGCACAGTTGCTGTCTGGTTAGGCTCTCGGTTTTATTTCTGACAAATACAAAACCACTGGGAGAGAAACAGTTATTTGTTACTCGCGCTAATATCATAGGTTTCAGGAAAAGTAGAAAAAGCAAGCAGGTATGGAGAAGCTGATAGATGCCTGTGTATTTGGACGGTAACGCTGTATAAAGCAATGGAAACTAAATGTTTGTTATATTTATAAGAGGATTGTGATTGATCCTGGCATTTATTGGCGATTCCAGTAATGAACTCTGTTTAACTGATTTCCACATGAACATGACCATTTCTTATGTTGTTCTGTGGAAGCGCTGTGTATGTGTATATACAAAATTAATATTCTCCTAATGGAAGATGCAATTTGTGCTCTATTCAGTCGCTCATGTTTGTGCTAATTAATCATTAATCATCCACTGTTGGAACGGTATCTTTTTTTCTTTAATTAGCCACTGGTACATGTTTGTTAGAAATCTGCCTGCAGAGCTCTTCCAGTGCTGCAGTGTGGGCCATATTTCTCTGTTAATCAGTAGGTAACGTCTTAGGGCTTGCCTTGTTTGTGTGCTTGCTTGCTTGTTTGTTTTGCTCTCTGTCTTTATAAATGTAAAAATCTCCTTGTGGCTTGCGTTTGTATGTGGCGGTTACCTCCCAGTAGCAGTGTGCTGCATAGGCTGTTACACGGCGATCCCTCGGGGGAAGAAGAGCGGCTGCTCCCTTGCCAAGGAATGCAAGCTAATGGTAGCGCTTCCAGCCACGTGGACTGGAGATAAGCAACAACTTTCTCCTCTCCTTCCTCCATTCAGGAAGGATGAAGGATTATTATAACTAGCTGGCCTTTTGTTTAAGTCCTTCTCCAGAAGGACAATAAAGATGTGGAGAACTGTAGAGATCATTGACGTGCTTGTGAGGAGTTGAGGCCTATGGTGGATATACCTGAAAGAGACACAAAGCACAAAACCTCCTCATTTTTGTGAGTGTCATGGGCTACGCTTAACCACAGTAGTTGCAAAAAGCAAAATGGGGTTTTGGTCTTTCCCAGTTGAACTCTAATTACAGAAGTAGCAGTCAAAGCATGAACTAATCTAAAGCAGTTGAGGAGTTCTTGTAGATGGAGTGAGAAAACTGCTGGATCTGGGGAAGGCCCTTCTGAAACCCAGGGCTGCGTTTCACCTTTGTTGATCACTGCACCCACAAATCCAGGTGGGGTCTGGGGCTTGACAGCACTTCCTCTTCCCAGTTTTGTTCCCTTTTCAGTCTGTTCTCCAGTTTCAGTGAATTTCATAGACCCGTATTCATAAGTCCACATCAGCGTATTTCAGTGCATGGACTACTGGAGTCAGGGCAGCACAAAGTCGAGCCAAAAAAAAGAAAGTGTTTTCTGAAGACGTATGTGTTTCAAGTATCAGTGGAAAACAGCTGCACAAAATGAAATTGTTTATTATCTGCTCCGCTACTTCTGGTAGAAGTTCTTGGGTCAGGCTTTAAATGATGTGTGCGATCCGTGGGCTGCTTCCAATGCACAGGGATTGTGAAATGTAAAGAAAATTGAAACCAACAGACGTACTGGTCTGCTGCGTTTCGTTTCTCACAGCGTAGCAGAGCTCCCAGGAAGAGGCTCAGCAAGGGACGAGGGCCCTTGGCAGGGCCCAGGTCGCTCAGGGCATGCAGGGCCAAGGTCAGCCCTGCAGCTGCCTCTCCCCTCTCGGAGCTCCCCTCTAATCTGACTGTCCTGCAGCTGTGGCAGTGTAATTACCCTGTGGCAGGCAGTGCCTTAATGCCGCTCCGGCTGAACCATGAGGGAAAGGGGGTTAAGCTGGGATAACGCTCCAGCCTTGTCCTGGCAGCCAACAGCGTCACCTCGGAGCCTTCTTGCTCCAGTTGGCTCCGGGAGAGGGAAGGCGTGAGCGTCTGAAGTTTGCTCTGAGCCCGAGCCCTTACGTGACGGCAGTGTGCAGATCGCTAGTTGCTGCCGTGTTGCTAGGGCAACCTGCTGATTTATTAATTTATTTTAAACTCCAGACCGCTGAAGCCTTTGCTGGAGTGGTCTGCTTTGCGTGCAGGTGTGCTTTGGTGGTGGTGGAATGTATCTTGTGCAACTGATCTGGAGAAGACATCTTCTACCACCTCCCAAGTCATTAGAGAGAGGAGTTCAGCACTTTAATTGGAGTGTATCTGTGCATGTCTGTGCTCAGAAATTAAATATCATACTGGTCTGTGTATTCATGTCGATGCTACGAGAGCATTGGAAGCTCCCCTCCCTTCTTTCCCTGAAATTCCCATGCTTTTTTTTTTGTTTGCACGTATCTATCTGTAAATGTGGCATAAGTCTTCCTTTCAATTTTGTTATAAACACAGAACAGTTATTCTCAGATGCGTGGATAACAGCCTGCAGAATACGTATGCTTCAGTGATATCTTCATTTATGTACACTTTAACCCACAAGATACAAAAGGCAGTAGGAAATTCATTCCAGTACTGTTCAGCAGCAGAGATGACTTTTTCTGAAATGTGTCATGATTAGTAATAGAGGCTTTACTGTAAAAACTGATGACACTTTTTTTTTTTCTTCATGCAGCTGTCCCATTTCCTCCAAGTCACCGGCTCACAGCTAAGGAAGTGTTTGATAATGATGGAAAACCCCGTGTGGATATCTTAAAGGCACACCTTATGAAAGAAGGGAGGCTGGAAGAAAGTGTTGCTTTGAGAATAATAACAGAGGGAGCTTCAATTCTTCGTCAGGAAAAAAATTTGCTGGACATCGATGCACCGGTCACAGGTTAGTATGGAGTTACGATGGTGGAGGTGATGCTTGTTGTTTTGGGACATGTTAAATAATACATCAGTGAATGCAGCTTCCTAAGGAGCTGAAAGGAAGCTTGAAAATAACTTACTCTCTTCAATTCTTTATCCTTTCTTTGTCTCTTACCACTAAGATAATGGAGGCCATCAAGTATCTTGTAAGAGAGGAAATGATCATATCTACTGAACTCCCTCTGTTTCTAAGTCAGACAATGTTTTTAGCCTATATGAGATGATTAGAAGAACTTTCTTAAACTTGAAAAGGGTGTCTGGCCTTTTGTACCAGGAATTAATCCAAAAATGTTATAGATGTCCTTTACCATAGTAGCACTATTCAGACATACACAGTTTGGCTCTGAAGGAACGATGGTGGTACAATAAATGGAAATTTTAATTAAAAGTTGAGGAAAATAATGAGTACAGCAAAAAGGAAAAAAATTAACAGAATCCCAGTTTGCGTTGCCTGGGGAATTAATGAATTGTGCTGGCTGCAGAACCCATTCTGCCCTTGACTATCAAATACTACCACCCACTCATTAATCCTCAGGAAATGCCTTATATTTTGAATTTCCTTCTCTAATTGTCTCCTGCCTCGACTACATTCTGAACGTATGAATGCATTCTCTTGCTCTAATGTGCCTCCTCCCCTGTTTTGTTGCTGTTATCAGATATTAATACATTTTTGGCATGAGATCTATCTGTGGCATAGAAAGTTAGTTGTGGTGCAAAAGATAACTAATTTTAGTCAAACCAAACCATAAACTTGGTTTAAAAAGGCAAGTCTTTTTGTCACTTCTTTTGTTCCTGGGGAGGCCCCCTCACCTCCCCAGGCAAACAAACAAAAAATCAAAGAAATATTTTCTCCTATCCTTTCTAACCTAGAAGGGTTACCAGTATTTATTGTCTTGTACTGGTAGCATTCACAAAAAAAATACATAGAAATAGAAAGCCTTAATTTTCAGGAACACCTTTCTCACCAAAGAGCATAGTGTCTGGACTAGGATGATGCAGAAGTTATTAAAGCCTGTAATTCTTAAAATGACATCCAAATAAGGGATTCTGGGCTGACCTGGAGAGGTAATGTATATCATCCCATATGTAATAATTAGCTTGTCACACTGCCTTACAATTCTGATGGAAAAGGTGTCAATCATATTGCAGCTCAAGGATGAATAAAGGGAATAGGGTGAATAAAAGGATCCCCTGAGTAGACTGAGAATAGTGTTCAACAGACATTTTCTTTGAAGGAAGAATACAGGCTGTTCAGGATGTTAAACGGAAGAAGTTGTGGAGAGGCAGTACCATGGTCCATAACTGCGTGGCAGATGTGCAGAAATTCTGCCTGCTGTTCTGTGGAATATTGAATCTACTGAGAGACGGAGCCTGTGGGATAGGTCTACTGTGTCCTGACTGATTTCCATAAGTCCATACTTTAAAACAAACAAACAAAAGCCATTAATTTTATTGTTTCTTGGATGCTTTTGAAGGTGTGTGGCTTGTTTTGAATTGTATTTTGGCAATTAATCTCCTGAAGGTTACCCGATTGTATATCACTGGTATAATTTAAGTCTTTGATTCTTTTTTCAGTTTAGCCTACATCTTGCTTTGTTCTTGCTTTTGAAATTATTCTTATGCGATTATTGTGGTACTGCAGCATTCTTCAGGGTAGCTGATAGGTATTCTCTTTTAAGCTAGCGTAGGAAGGCTGGACTCCTAATGCTTGTTAGTGGGGTAGCTGAGAAGTGCTAATGTTCTGTATGAACAAACATGAAAGCTGGAGTTGTGAAAGTGATCATCAAAAGAAGGAAAAAAAAACACGAAGGGAGGTTGGCGAAGCTTGTGAGACATTGCGGGCCTGACAATTTGCTTTGTATGAGTAGTGTGACAACAGATGACTGGATAATGAGAATATCAGTTGACCGATGGTGTGGTGGAAGTGCAAGGTACACAGGCAATCAAGAAATAACTACGGAATGGAGGAAGGCTTTTTTCAAGCATACAGAAAAATAAAATCACTGATACAGTGGGTATGAGAATAAATGTATAGATTTTAGACATGGCAGGCAGCCTTGTTGAAGAGTGCCAGTCATTAATCATTAATATGAGATCCTCTGTGGGAGATGCATTCATCTTTTAGAAACATATCCCTGTAGCTGGCTGATGAGATGATGATCATCAAAAAGGGAAGGAGGAGAGAAAACTAACTCTTGAAATAAGAGCATTGTGGATTAGTGCAGTCGGGTACTTATTAAAAAACATGAAAAGTTTATTTTTCTTGAAGCCTTGTGCAGCTATCCCTTAGCTTGAAATGTCTCTTTCTGTTCATTTGAGGAGCGAGATAATTTTCCTCAGAAAAAAATATCATAGTTCTGCTTATAAGAAGTAATATGAGATAGGGGGTACATAGAAGACCCTGATTAGATGGAGAAGCAGATTTGTATAATTAGGGGATGGGGCAGGGGTTCTGAGAAGAGTCTTAGTGTGGAATGCATAATCCATTATTTTGTATCTGTGTAAAAGTTACTCTGATTCTGTGGTGAGCTGGAAGTACCAGTATGATTGTCAGTTTGAGTTAATGTATCTTATTTTCAAATTTGTCAGGGCTTTCCAAATTCTCCTGATTAATTCATTTGAGACTTAAGCTTAAATTCCTGTAGTTTGCTACACGCAAACTATGCATGGATGTATGTTACAGCTCTGGCTTATAACCAAGGTGAAGTATCCTGCAGTTTGCTGGTATGAGTCTGACCAGAGCCTGAGCTAAGAAGAGCCTCCAAGTCCACGCTTTCAGGCATCTCTTTTTACATCTGGAAAGCATTTAGGCAACTTTGTTTTGACTTTTGAAGGTGAGTTTGGAAGGATGGAGAGAATCGCATCAAAATAATAAAAGCTATGTAGAAGGGAAGGCTGATAGTAGGGATTAAAAATGGTCCCAAGGACTGCTCAGAAGACAGCAGCGAAATGGTTGAGACTGGCCACTTGTGTTGGCCGAGAACATGATGGAGGTGGAAAGCTTGGGAGATGAGGGGAATGAGGAGCCTAGAGTGCTGAGGCAATGGCTGGTGGCTGTGCAGGCCAAGCAGGAGGTTGGCGGGGTAGTGGGGTAGCTGGGCAGGGTACCTGGGCTGGCAGGTGGAGGTGGCACATGGTGATGTGGGCCTGGCTGCCAGCAGTAGGAGCAGTTACCAGCACAGACCTGTCTCGTGTGCTCATGGCAGCAGTGGTGGGCTCCACAAGGGTTGTGGGGGCTTCTAGGTCCCTAGCCTGGGGACAAAGCGAGCCAGGCACCCTGGGCTACCAGGATGCTGTCTGGTTGCCTGCAGCACCATGGAAGTAAGTATCCCTGACAGCCTTCATCCCCAGGGGAATGGGCAGCCAGCAAGGGAACAGGGATGCTGCCACCTTCCATGGCTTTGAATTGTTTCTGACTTCATCTTCACCGTCTTCTCTTGGAGGCATGTGGCCTTTTTCTTAAGCTTGTGGGTTCGATGCGGTTGAGGTACCATTAGCCTACAGCTGTTCAGTGTTCAGGTGAAAGATGTCTGTATAGCAGCCTTAGAATTTCCCATCCTATATTGTGTACTTAGCAATATAATGGCTTGTGGTGAAATTAGCTCCTTTTTAATTGATTTTTTTCAAAAGGCTAAGGAAGTGTAATTCTGAACCTCCCTGATGGCAATATTACTGGAGTGACACCGAAGAACACTTGGGAATGCCAGATTTAGGATTGCCTGAATAGTTTTATATGGCCTTATTATATGCTTTCATTACTATATAGAGTGTTTTTGAGCAACCCTTTCCCTAATGACTAACTAATTAACTAATCGTTTGCATGGGGCCTCACATGCAGATCTAAAATCTGCTGTTATTAAGTACTGAACGCTCTTACCTGCATGCTGAGCACTTGCCTCTTTGACTTCAGTGCACAGGTATATGTGTAGACTTCCATGGCATTATCTATAAAATGGTAATTTGGGGGAGTTTTGAATGTGTTCAGTCAGGAAAAAAAAAAAGCGTAGGTAGAGGCTTTGATGGGAATGTTGTCTTGCTTAGCTCCCAGGCTGTAAAACGGACCCTTTGGCTCGCTTGTGTTGCAAGAACAGTAAGTCATGCATGTCTTTTTGAAGTGATGAGATGCTGTTACGCTGAGTGGTGTTGAAAGGACGTGAGCAAGTTGACCATGCTGTCTTCAGACCAGGTTTTATAAAAGTTTTGTAACTAAAGCATGCTTCATGCAAGTGAAGAGACCACAACTTGGGAAATTGCTCGCTGTCAATGGTTTATTCTCTCCACTGCATTGAAAAAAGTGGAAAGTGACAATATGATGAAGGAATTTGTAGCATATGCAAGAGAGGTTGTGCTTGAAACCTTAATTTTGTCACATCCTACATATGATGAGGAGAAAAAAAACCCTCCATATTTGTAGTGTTCTCTTTAATTACTAGGTGTATGATTTATTGTCATTAGTTGGCCTCAATTCGCAGGCCCTTTTCAGAGCAATAAAACCTTTTGCAACATGATACATTGTTGTTCTCCTACATCTGCAAAAATCTCTACAAAAGGTTAAATAGTGTTATTCCATCCCCTCCAGATTAATAACATGGAAGAAGTGAACGGTCATACTGCAGAATTTTATTTCAACAGTAAAGTAACTGATGGCAACAGCCAATTCTAACTTTAAAGCTGGATCTAATTTTGAAATTGGCCTAGTTTTGAGTCTAGTGTGTTGCATTTGATGACCTTCCAACCTTAACATTTATGTGATTCAAATTTATTTGAATTTATACCTTCTTAAATGATATCAGCTCCAGAGTAGACCTAGAACTTGAATGGTTTGTCTAATATGTCTCATTGTCTAATATATCTCATTGTGCATCTTTTACCTTTTGAGTCATGTTTCTTGAAGACATTGCTAGTTTTACAGATACTGAAAGAAAATACCTTGGTATCTTTTGTACATACGATAGCACAAGTGAATACATTTGTAAGAGATTTGTGTTGGGGTTTTTAAGGTAAGTCTGTTTTTCCTGTATATCTCTTATAAAAGAAATTAGCATGTACTCAGTTTCTTCCTGTAACACATGGCATCTCATTGGAAACACAGTGTGCACACCTTTTGGTTAGTCTCTGCCCATCATTACTAAGAAAAGTTTCGTCTAATGAACTAAGAACACAAAAATCTAAGTCACGCACATCTTCATAAACCTGTGCATTTTTGCGTATGGTACTTACACGTAATACACCCACATTACACAGGCAGCTAGCTGCTTGTGTATAGATATTCTCAATTCTGTTTGCCTGGGTACCATCACCAGCAGTAGCAATGACAGCAGTTTCTGGTATGCTGATAGTAGCCAGGCCACGTGCAGGCATGGCATGGAGCTAGCATCTATCAGCCTCTCATTTAGAAGAACAGGAAAGTAGAACCAGAGCATGTATTTGTTTTACCTAACTGTTCACATCCTTTGTTGAGAATGCCCTCACTGTGTGCTATCCTGTGTGCAAAGCTTTCTAGAAATGGTCTGTTCCTTGGCTATGTTGTTTGCCTCTACAAGTGCTAGTTTAGGGAGTATACATGTTTATAGATGATGTAGACACACAGGAAACACTGTTGCTTGCAGAGCCTTCATTGTTATTTGCATTGCATAATTTAAGGTTGGTAAATCCACGTTTCCAGTAGGTATATAAGTGTGTTAAAGGATAACGCACCCACTTGTGGTTTCGTTGTACTGTCTTTGGGGGAGGGGGCAGAATTTCATTGGCTTGGTTGAATGTCAGAATGGTACAGAAATATAACTTAAAGACTTGCTTTGCTTGCTATGTTTGTATTGTACTGAGGACACAGGCAATTTGCATGAGAAATTGATTGTCTGGGGGGAGGCTGTAGGCATCTGAGAATAGCCTGTGTGGGAACAACCGCAGCAGCTCTGGTGACTGTCAGAATCATGAGTTGGATTGTAGGTCCATAAAATCTATAGAGGGAAAGCCCTTTCCTGCCAGCATGTGCCTTTCTGATCTTTGAGGCTTCTGGATGTTCCCCGGGGGCATTATTTGGTGGGATGGGCAGGCCTCCTGGATCCGAATGTTTCCTCATTTTCCACATACCTTTCTCCTTTAAACTGCATCAGTTAGAACTTCGTAAGCATAGAAAGCTTCTAGCTAAAGTGATCAATGCTAAGATGAGCTAATAAAAGTATTTATTATGCCCACGTTATAGTAAAAAGGCAATAATGCTTAAAATTGCCTCACACTGTAGCACACATTTAAATGATCTGATGCAATTGAAGAGCTGAACTAAAACAATTCTGTTTTTTACTTTTGAAGCAGTTTGAGACAGAATTCCAGCATGGAAAATAAACAAGATCGCTCATTAGCGGCCTACCAGTAATGTAAAGTCTGTCTATATTAGCACAACATCAAAGTTTGTCTGAAATTAACATTTCAGTAAAAGCAATTTTAGTTAAAACTTTTCTATTTCACACTTGAGTAATTTAATTTATACTCTAAACCTATCGTGCCATGATTACTGTTGAGGACGCTGTGGAATTTCCAGGACACTGTTATAACTAAAATATTTACTTGTCTCGAAGAAAGCCATTCGCATGGTCAAATCCTAAAACTTCCTCCCAAGTAGCTGGCGTTTTCGGACGCCAAGCCTAAACGCTTTACCGCTAGTCGGAAGTCTGGGTGCCTGCTGCTTCTGAGGGTAAGTGTTAATCACAAGAACTCTTATTTTCCCATCTTTGCCGTATCACATTCATTAAAATTATCTTTCAAGGCTGTCGTTAATGTCGTTTGTGATGCTACAAGTAAATAGGTGATGGGGTCTGCACTCTGAGCAGGGTGCTGGGGGTCCCATGTCATGTCGTTTCCTGTAGCTCAGCCAAGTAGTGGTATCTTTCACTTGTGAGTAGCTTCAGCTGCTTTAACTGTATTGTACGCTTGCCTCCTTATTTAAAACAAATGATGCTACACTGCTTTTACATGGCTGTGTAAGGCAGTTCTTTGACTCATTAAATAAACCGGACGTTATGAAGACGTATTTGCTATAATTTTTAAGGTGGTTAGGCTTACTCTCAGTGTATGCATGAGTGCAGTTTACTATTGTAGCAGTTATTTACCTTTACGTATCACTGTTGAAAACGTTGTTAGAATAGAGAACCTCCATGTTAAACTTCTGTTAAAAAATAATTTGATATAAACGTACTGTTGAACAGCTAAAGTGAACTTGATTAAATCCTTTAATTGGCTTGCTGATTAAAGCTGACACTGCTCCAGCTATTTTGCATGCTTTATTGAGAACTCATAACAAGTCGAATCACTCGCGGCCTAAAAACTGAGACTTCTGAAACAAGGTGAAGATGTAAGGCTGTACGTATTGCAGTTTTTTTGATCTGTTCCTTCGCTAAATGCTTCTGTCAGTTCCAGATATGGATTGAAATATGCCTGCCCGCATCCCTGGTAGAACAAAGCGATTGCGTCTTGTAGCTTAATTGAGCTGCCTCAGACATTAGCATCTGACATTTTGGCAGAGCTGATGTTTTCTAGTAGCAGCTGCCTAAATCTATCATTATTGCCAAGGCAGTGGATACAGACAGTATTCTTTACAACTACCTCACTTGTTCTTATAAATAATCCGTTTATAGTTAACTTGCTGTGGTGCACAAATCATTGGCAAATAATCCAAAGTGAAATCGTGGAGTCGTAGGTTCCCTTCGGGCATGAAGCTTAATTTGGCGCTGTGAAATGGAGGATCAAATCTGTATTGGGCTTCAAGTCAGCACAGAAGTTGTATTGATTAAAAAATAACCACCTGTGAAAATAAATAAATAAAAATGCTTGCAAATACCTAGCCCTTGTAGGCCTTCGTGCCGACCATTTAGCTTTTATTTTAGTGTGGGGATGCTTCTTCATCATGTAAATGCCAACGACTCAATATAGCATGTTAGCGTTTCTTCTAGGGCTACTTCAAGAAGACACAGAACGGCACGGTATTTATTTTGTTTCTCAAAGATACATTTTTTTGAACTCGCAGATCAGATTTGCTATTTGTTTTACGATCATTTAATCAGTGGCACAACTGGGGTTAGCACTCGGTAGTTCTGTAGTTTTGCTCCTTGGGTTTCTTTTCAAAAACAAGCCTGATGTTTATGCTGTGTAGTGCTTGTTAGAGATAAAGAGATCTTTTGTTCTTGCCTTTTGTGTTTTCTTCACTTTGCCTAGTTATCTCTCCTTTTGATTTTGGCCTCAGGTTAATTTAGCTCCATCTTAGGCTGTAGTTTATATTGGAGGGAGGTGTGGGAATCCAGTGGGATTGCTGCTGAAATCACAGCCACCCACGTTCCCTCCTCCTCCCCCAGTTTGGATTGGGGAGCTGCTGAAATGAGTAAGGCAGAAGGGGGGGTAGAGGGAAATTCCAGCATACGTTTGCCTTTTAGTCCTTCGCCCCCGGCCAACCCAAAATCTAACAGTCGTGCACGAACCGGAGTGTCTCCCCCCCTTTGTGCGACTGTGTGTATGTGCACGTGAGGAAAAAATAGAGGATAAGGATTTGTGCAGAAGGGAAGGGAAAGGTGTTATTCGCCCCATACCTGCAACTGTAGAGCAGCCAGAGTATAGGCATCAAGCTGGGAACAGTTAAGAGAGAGAAGAAAAGGAACCGGAGGAGTGTGAGGGGGTGGACTAATAGCAAGACAGAGACAAGCAGCATTTGTGTTAGCTGATCGTTGCCACTTGGAGACTATATCCTGATGAGATAAACCACTACGTTTATCTGATTTGGGAGCTGCTGTGCAGATGCGTGGCCCTGTTGCTTAGAGTCCGGTTGCATTTTCGGAGCTGACACGAGCTGTCTCCTCTTTTCATCTGTGCGTGATGGTTGTGCAGCTAGCCTTTCACCAAAGCCTGGCAAGGGCAAAGGAGATGGCTGGCAGGCTCTTTAAGAGATACTGTAAATGTTACCTGCCTTCACTTAGGAAGAGCTTGACTCCGAGAGCATTAGTAGTTGGAAGTGATGCTTATGGAAGGATGCTATTCTGGGCCGGGTTCTTCTTCTGCTTCTCCCTGCCCTTAGATGCTTTTTCATTAGCATTTTAATCATTAAAAAAACCGCTATCAGAGCTGAGATGCATACTTTCTCTATTTGGTTTTCTGCAATTTATCAGGATAAAACATTTATAGAATAATTTCCAAGTGTATATAATATTCTCTGTGAAGATTTTGCCTTTTAAATGGAAAATCTGCTGTAGTTCAAAACATTTTAATTAGTTTAAAAGAATCTAGTACTTCTAAATTGCCTTTAAACTCTGTAAAATCGGTGCTCTTTAAATAAATGCACCAGTTGTGAAGATTGTGCTGAACAGGAGTATGTTTTCAATCTGCAGTTGATTTCAGAGAATCTTGGTAAGTGTCACTGGCAGGATTGTGGCAGTAGTGTATGTGGTTTGTACTGGGGGGGTGTCCTGCTATACAGTCTTAACCTGACTCTAAGGGTCGTTATCTGCCTTGTTAGGGTGTCAAACTATTGAAGGGTGAATGAGTTTCAGATTGTTCCTTGGTGCTTTTTTTGGAGGGGGCATCCAAATCTAGCTGAGATTTATGCTTTATACCATTCAGGATGCTAATTACTTTGTGGAAAATATTCTTGCCAAGTGAGGAGCATCTTGTTCCTGGTCCTGAAGCAGAAAGTCCTACGCTGTTTGCTTACTGCCTTTCTTTATTGCGTAAGTAATACCTGGAGCTTAGCAGTTGTGTTGAACCTTGTGCATCACTTGCTCTGGGTGTTGGGGCTTCCTGTGAGTTTTTTTGAATCCAGCTTGCAGTCACCTTGAAAAGAGGCAACCTAAGGGAACAACAGCAGTGGAGTAAGCTCCACTTTTAAGAGCTTGTGACTGAATATCAGACGTTCTTTTGCCCTTTAGCTCAAGGGAAGGCGCTACAGAGAGTCCTTCTGGCTCGTTAGGTACATCAGCATCATTGCTTTCGGAGGTCCTGTCTGAAAATTGCCACGTTGAATACTGGGTAGGCACTTTTTTCCCCTCTGCTCCTGCTCCAAATCTACCTCCATATGAAATGCTACTTTTACAGGTGGAAAACACCACAAAAGGATTGTTCCAATCAAAAGGCACGGAACTCTGAAACCCAAATGAATTGCTCATGAGAACTCACCGCAGGGGTTTATTCAGCCAGATCAAGAATAATTGTCTGAATAATGAAGGAGATAGAATTGAGTGAACTGTCGAATTTATTCTTTATTAACCTGTATTAATGAAGAAAACGTGCAAGTATCATTTTAAATGTTGAAACTTAGAAACCGAGCCAAGCACATTTCAGCTCGTCTTTCATGTGTGTTCTCCTGTGTTCCGTGCATCTGCACAGCAGTCTGAGAACTGCAGGGTGGCGGCATGGGTGGGAGGCACTGCTGGTGGTCACAGAAATCAATCCTGTGACTTCATCCTTTGGCAAAGTAGCAATGCAAAAACACTTCTATTTTCTTTCTGCTTGGCTTACTTTCTGTCACAGGCAATAGTCGGGGTTGTCTAGAACAATAAATTATGAAAGTTAATGTTGCTTCTTTGTTCCACTTCATTTCATTTTTTTATTTTTTTTATCAGGCTTAAGAGAGAAAAGGCCAGCCTCAATGCAGATAACACAAAAATAAAGAAAAAAGGACTGGAGAGCTATTTGTGAGGTTAGCCTACATACTTAAAACTTGAGTATATTTTTTCCCAACAGAAACTCAACAACTGTGCTTGAAAGGGTAAAATATTTTTGAGAATCTTGCCTTCTTTAGCTTTTGAACAAATGAGAAAATGTATATTCCTATTAATTATTAGAGCCTAAGACAGGTGATAGCCATTTAACCAAAATTTTACATGCAATAAGATTAGCATGATAAGCCAGTGTTGAAATGAGAGTAGGCTGCTCTTTAATTATAGCTAATACAATCATCGTTAAGAATTTGAAGGTGGTTTGTATGTGATGCCTGTTATTTTAATGATGGATTGCAGCAGATTAAAAATAGGTTTGTAGTCTGCTGGTACTCTTAGAATCACTTTGTTTTTGTTTTCATTAAGGTAACTACTACTGGAAATAGAATTGCTAATTACAAAATAAAACCCAACAAAAACAACAGCTTAATTTCTAAATGCATATAGAAGTTACTTAGGGCCAAAATTGCCTCTTAATATAAAGGGTCAGGATCAAACAAATTAAATCCTTTGTAAGTCAGTAGTCCCTCCATGGCAATCCAGTGATTGCACCTAGATTGTTTTGTAAAATTGAAGAGGAAGCACTAAGGACGTGTGGGGAGAAGTCACCAACGAAGCATGGTGTAGGCTATTTGTATTGCTTCCTGAATTCTTGTTAAGGCAACAGCTCTACCCTCAGTCAACTGATGACTTTAGCAATACAAAATGACCTGTGACCAGTGCCTCTAGTCTAGGCATGGGTAAGAGACTCTGCTTTTTGTAGTTCAGAGGCTTGAGGCTGCAAAATCCGGAGACTATGTCAAATGCAAGATCTTCTGAAGATACCAGCTGTTTCAAGTGTAAGTGATTGCAGATGTCATCTGGTGGTGTGCGTTTGGCACATCTGGCAGCCTCCATCCAAGGCCACATATTCCTCCATACACATGAGAGCAAGAACAGCCACAGCCGTCATGGTAAATCCAGAACACAAAGGTCTCCGGCTGTTGCTGCAGTCATAGGCCGGAAAACTCCAACAAGTGTGCACGAGAATATGAGCGTGCACCCTTAATGCAAGTCAGCTTTTTATTTTTGAAGTAGAATTTCCTTTTTTCAAATTACACGTTTCAGAGAAGTTTTGGTGATCTTAATAGCGCATGCAGGGACAAACTGGGTTTGTATTGGATGGAGGTGGCAATGACATGATGAAAATCTGCCACCTTTGCTTGGCGCACATTTTTATTGCAGAAGTAAAACTGTTTCAATTACCGGAGCAGAAATTTTAATTTTTGACATTAGTTGATCAAACCTCGTTGCCTCTGAGTGTGTTGTAGCACCTCAAGGGCTGTATTTTTAAAAATCAGTAACAATATCAGGAATATATAATCTTTCCTGATTTTTATATAAAGCGTTTTTTTTCTTTGAGAAGTGGTTTTAAAGTCTAATATTAATTGAATGGGTAAAGGTTAAAACGTTGTAGCAGTAGCAGTTCTTCACTGTGCTATTGAAGCTAAATTACTCACTTAAGCTAGTTTAAACAAAATCAAAGCATTAGTCTGCCAAAAGACATCTATCTTCTGTCACATTTGCAGGTTCTTTTGTTCTCATTTCATCACATGCTTTCCCCAGGCATCAGTTACTTATTCTCCAAACTAAATCTTTATTTTCAGCATGGGATTTCATTCAGTAATGAAGATGATAACGGTTTTGTTATGTTCTTGCTACACAAGCCCTTACCTTAAAATCACAGAATAATTTAGGTCGGAAGGTGCTTTGGAAGTCATCTGGTCCAGTCACTTGCTTGAAGCAGGGCCGGCTTCTGAGTTAGGTCAGGGCTAAATTCTGCTGCTTCGTTTCTCAGCTCCCATCTTCCAACTTGCATGCATTCCTTCTTCTGACCCCATGGTTCTGAACAGACATCCTACTGTTCCAACTGTACAGCGAGGGAAGGAATCGTATTCTTTAAGCACCAAGCCTATCCCCTGTTTTGTCAATTATCCACATTGTCTGTTTTGCTCCACGAACCCCAGTGACTCATTGTGAGCTCAGACCGTTTCACACTAAGCCTATGAAACATTTCTTTGACTCTTTGAACAAGGAGGACTAATATGTGGTACTCCCTCTCTTCCCCCCACCATTCCCCTACCCCTTGTTTTTTTTCTCTTTTCTTCTCCTTGTGACTTTATCCGTGAAAAAGTCTGCCCATGGACAAGTAATTTTTTTTTCTGTTCACTGGCTGGTCGTTCTCTTCTAAAGACCAAGTTCTTCCACATGTATTTCCTGGGGCAGGCAGTGTTGACACTTAAACCATTGTTAATAGCTGCTGCTTTGCAGTGTCTGACCGATGATTATTCACCATTAAGCACACGGAAGGGGTTAGCGGGGAGCATGGTATTCAGAAAGGCTGTTGTGAGTTTCTGTAGCTGTCTTGTCTGTACCTTCCTTGAGTAGCTGCCTCCTCTGTCGGCCTTTGGAGTTGTAAAGCATTGCTTGTAGAAGACTTTGAAGATATTTTGATAACAAAAAGAATCCACCTCTACAGTTTTCCACAGAAATTCACTATTTCTCTTTTAATAACAAAGAGAATCCACCTGACGGGTCGTCGTTTTACCTGAAACCTTGGCCTCGCTAATAGATAATATTTAAAATTTAAGTTTTGTGACCTGATGTGTACTTGGACATGGAATCTGACTTGCAAAAATCTGACTCATCCCTTGTTTTTTTATGTTTTAAGGTCATGGCCTAAATCTTTTGAACCTTTGGAAATGAAGTGTTAGGTTCAACTCCTGTTATAGGGGTATAAAAACAAGTTGTCTCCTCAAAGTGTGCGTCTACAGGAACAATATGGGCAGAAGTATTTAAGAAGGGCATATTTCTAGTTGAAATGAATTCACATTGAGAAGTTTATGGAAAATATAGATGCTAACGTTAGAATTTTTGATTCAGTGTCCATCCTGTCTCATGTCTTCCTGGTGAACTGGAAACCTTCTTCCAGTAAATAAATATTTATATTTACAGGGTATACTATATGTGATCTTAAAGCACGATTACTGTAACTGATGAATGTGCTGTGTGGGTGCTGTATCAGTTGTGAGGCTCTGGTGTATTTGCATGCATACAGGGAATCATGTAATTAACCACATTAAACTGAATAATACACAGCCTCCCCATTGTTCCTCTTTATGGGTGTAATTAGATGCTGAGAGAACTATAGCAGGAAATAGGAACAGTTTCCTCCTGCCACCCCTCAAACAAGTTTTCAGTTCCAATTAAAATAAATTACATTTTCAACCAGAAGAGATTGCTCATGTGATATCTATGTCATTTAGAAACAGGCACAGAAAGCCTGGTGCAAAGGTAAATATTAGAAAGGCAAAAGTGGAGGAGAACAACTTAGAAATTATAACCAAGAGGAATTCCAAAGCTGACTCTCCGAATTGCTCAGTTACTCTCCAATGTGAAACCTCTACTAGAGGTTGAATAATGGGGTGGGAAGCCCCCTCATGAAACTTTGGGTACCAGAGATTCCTTTTGTTAAACTGGGTGTTGTGCTTTGGTGCTTCGATTGAAGAGTAAAGTTTTATAGGTTAATATATTAAAAAAAAGACAACAACAAAAACTTGATTTTGTGAAACTAAGTAAGGAAGAAGTAATATATGGCACTTTGTGCCCCAGACCCTCCTATTTTGATCCAAGAGTGCATTGTTTCCTGCACTGCTGCAGCAAAAGGACTGGTAAAACAAACAGAAGAAAACCCTTCACTATGATGCAGTTAGATGAAAGAATGTTTTATTATTACCATTTTTTTTTGCTGAGGCATCACATTTCATGTCACAAATAAAGCAGATGTTTGGTTTAAAAGCATAAATAAGAAATGAGAGGGGAAAAACACAGTATAAATCATATGAAAGAGGAAAAGCCTAGTCTTCGGGCTAATAAACTATGCAAGGGAAAACAGCTGTCTACTTACGTGTTTTCCAGTACAGGTAATTTTATTCCTCTTCGTGAGGATAAAAGGATGGGTAAGATGGTGCGTGAAGGAAGTTTTGGGAGATTCATAATTCTCTAGTATCATCGTATGTTTTCAGTGACTTTTAAATCTTTTGATAGAAGTCATGGCAAATGATGGTAGTCCTTTTTAGTTTAAACGTGCAGGAAAACTAGCACTAAACTGCAGGAAAACAACTGCTGTCTCCTGTCATTTTTTTAAGTATCATTGCTGTATAATATGGTTTAATTATGTATAATTAGTATATTGATCTCACTGGCTTGTGTATGTGGAAGATGGCTCCCTAGGCTGTGTCTTCATGGTACCAGCTCCCTACAGTACTTCCACGTGCTGATCATAATGTGAACAGAATGTGGTCTGGGGGAGATTTTGGCCCAAACAGAAGGGATCAGGTGTATATATATATATTTATTATCACGCTGCTGTATATTTTTCAGCACTTTCTTATCCTACAGATGCAGTCAACCTGTGTTTGTGTGTCTGTTGGAGGATGCTGTCTGTTATCTGTCCTTTCTTCTTCCTAAGCATGCTTTTGAAGCTGTGTGTGTAATGCATCTTACAGTCTAAATTCAGCAGTATCAGAGGATTCTTGCAGGTAAGAGAGCTCCGTTGTCCAAAAAAAAAAACCCACAAACAAACAAAAAACACAAACAAACAAAAAAACCACAAACAAACAAAAAACAAAACACCAAAAAAAAAACCAACAAGACAAAAATAAAAACACACGTGATCTGAAGCCTGAGTAATAGGTCATGGATGAGTATCTTGATAAAAGACGAAAAATAAAGTGTTACCTGGTTAATTGTTGGATGGAAAAGGAGGGAGTTGGAGAACCTGGCCAATCAAGCCATGGCTTATCTTATGAAATTTAGTATAAAGATAGTTTAGATCTGGACTGAAAATCTGAGCTGCATTTGCAAGATTGGGTAGCAGTTAATGTTTCTGCAGTTGTGTGGTAAACTCTGAAGTACAAGCATTGCTATGACAATTCAATTGGAAAATTAGCAGCACAGTATGGAAGATAGCTCATTCTCCTCCCACTTCTTCCCCATCTTTTTCATCTACAAAAATAGTATAATTCCTGGCAATCTTCATATTTTTTCTGCAATTTTCCACTGTCCTTGATGATATTGGAAAAAGTACAAGGCTTAATTGCTTCCTTTTTTTTTTTGAGATATACGAAGAGATTGCTCTTCATGTATATTTTTCAATGAATACTGTTACTTTTTTAGGTTTAAAGTTGAAATGCTGAGACAGTTTTGTGAAATTGGCTGTAATAGTAAGTTCCGCTCATTACATAAGGAATTTAGAGCATGTTCTGGTGCAATCCCCACTGCTAGTTTGCCAGCTGCATAACTACAACTCTCCTTTTCAGTCTGATGCAATCCTGGAGTTATTCTAGCACCATTATACCTGTTGTTGGCTGAAGGGTGAAACAAGTCCTTCAGAAGCTGCTACCTCAGGTTAGCAGAGCTGAGCATCTTGAGGCCTCCATTTTCCCTCATCTGCTGAGGAACTGCTGAGCCCGTGTAAGTGACATTTCCTCCAGTGTGGTGGTGACCCCTGGAGCTGAGGTTGCTGCCACCTTGGCTTTCTGGCTCATTTGTGCCTGACCTGCCTGCTGGCTGTTGGGGCTCCCCGGGCTCTGGAGCGCCTCTGAACCTGTCTGCGGCTGTTTCAGTGCGCTAAGCACGCTGAGACCTAACCTGGCAAAAATTACGTAGTTAAATAGAGCGACTGACTTTTTGTCCTTGAGCTGTGCTGAAATGGTTCATTTTGCTCAAGGGTGGTTGGGATCAGGAGCCGGAGCAAGGGGGACTATGGTGGCCAAGGGCATGCTTAGCTGAGACTGCCACAAAACCTCAGGCTGAAATTACTTTTACTTATTAGGGAAGCTAAAGCTACTGTGTTTCTTTGAAATAAGGTGTTTTCCTGAATGCTCAGGAAAGAACAAATACCAGTACCTCAAATGTGCAAGAAAGTCAAATATATAATCCAGGCTTGTTTAATATGCATAGCCAAAGTGTGTAATGCTTTTCTCATTTTCTTATGGTGTGATATTTAAATTATAGGAGAGATTCAGTACTTCTTGAAAAGTAATTTGCTATGGTCCTGTGTTGCTGAAGTATTGCTATTATATGGAAAATCTGCTGATACTTTTTCTGACTGTTGTAGAATTATCCTAGACTCAATATTTGAGTCATCCTGTTTCAAATGAGCTGTCATGCTTTTGTCATCAAGGAATTCTGTACAGCATGACGCTTCTTCACAATGATTTCTATCGGGTAAATATGCTGAAATTATACTCATGAAATTTGCTCAGAAGATGAAAAGGTTGCATTTGGTTTTGCTGAAATAATTCTCTGTGGAACCAATGTAATGGAGGTCAACTGTTCACTTGTAGTCTTAAAGAGAATCTGAAATCAGTATGGGTATACGAACACACAAGGGACAGTTTATTTTGGCCTGGGTTTCATGCAATTGTGTGTATAAGCACACACACGTTACACTTCATCCTAGTGAAGCATCAGAATATATATTTTATGTTTTTTTAAAGATATTTGAGGTACTGATAGTAAATAAGCCTGCATTCTTCTTCAAAAGTAGCAGAGTCACTTGTGCAAGTGCTCCAAATTATGGCTTGGCTTGCAATTGTTTGTAGCTTGTATTCTAAATACCAGATAATTATATACTAGATGGATCTTTTGCTGCAGTCTTCCCAGGGTTTTGAATTCTATCCTTGCAAGTTTCATTTTGTTGTACTCCAAGGAATATCAATGAGAAAGTAATTTCTGATGGCTTAGCATCCATTCGCTACTTTCTCTTGTTTTCAGTCATGAAGTCTGTTTATTGAGATTTTTTGTCTCTGGTGATAAATGATCTACTTCCTCTTGGCTGTACTGTCTCTACGATGCCCCTAAAGAAGCCGGCTGACCTTGTGTGAGGTTAGGAATGCCAACACGTAGTTAACTCTGTGATTAGTTCCGGCAGGAAGCTTTTAGCTATATTCCTCACGTAGGCTATGGTGACCTGAAGTGGAGATTTCTTGATGTTATCTCCTCCCCTGTGTTTTGCACTCTTGCTGAGTATAAGTAGGTTGATCTCATGCTTGTGTCCTTCTTGGGGCAGACACCTGGCATTTCATCTTTTCTATTGCATGCTTGGGTGGAGGCTGCTTGAATACTGGGGCCAAGAACTACTCAAGTCTAATTTATTTTATTTTTAATCCCATTTTGTTTCATCAGAACCTTTTGCTGAAAGCATGGAAAAAATAATAATCTCGGGCTGGGGAGAACTTAGCATGCTCTCTCAGGTGTTCTCTTAAATTTAAAAGCAGCCCCTTTCAAACAAGAAATTCTGAATCACCCAGAAATGTCTGCTTCTTACTGCATCACGCAATGTTTTTCTGTAACAATTTGTCTTGCTAGTTCTTCTTGTTGAAATTACAATGCCTTTGTCAAAAACCCCGTGCAAGTCCTTTTCCAGTCATCTTTCCCCATTTCTCCTGTGTGAGTTTTCAAAGCTCTCTCTGACCTTCTCTGTTTCCTCAGTGCATCTGGTCTTGGCTCTTCTCATTGTTTCTTTTTGCTATCTGAAGCCCGCTTCCTCTCAGTCACATCCTTCCGCAGAAACACGTGAGATCGGTGCAAGCGTTCACTTTATTTTGGCTGTCATTTAAATGCTGTGGCCAAAGGCGGGTGTGTGGATTACGTACAACTTCGTGTGAAATTCTTTATCTTGGTGAAAGCAAGCTGCACCTTTCTAGGACTAGCATGTCAGTTCTTCATCGGCTGTTGAGGTTCACGTATGAGGTTCAACAGCCTTCTTCCTCCTTTTGAAAGGCAATTGCTTGGTTTTTTGGTTTGGAGTGTGGTGTTTGGTGGTGGTTTTTGTTGTTGTTGAATTTGGTGTGTGTGCCAAGTCCCATTATAAAAAGAGTTGAAAGGACTTGCATCTTAAAAACAAAGAAAACCCCTTCTAGTTCTGTCTTTAATCCTGATCACTTCAGGAGTCTCATTTACACCCAATCTCATGGAGTTGCCTGGGCACATTGTATTTTCTACGCACAAATGTTCAGCAAGTTTGTCTGGTACAGTTTGAAAACAAGCTGTATAACTTGCCTCCTGTGTGAGGAAATGTGGAGATGGATTAGTTAATATCGAGTATATTTGTTAACAGATTTTAGGAAATTCTGGAGAAAGATGCAATGTTGCCTTTTTAAAAAAAAAAAAAAGCAAAATCTTAATGTAAAGAAGTGTCTCTGCTTCTATCTTCAAGGAAAATGGGTTATGCTTTAGATGTCTCTAAGCAGGAGGTGAGGAGGGAGAATTGTGTTTTAAATTTAAATAATAATAAAACAACATTTTCTTTGTGAAGGAGTTTGAGGTTATTATACTTGTCTCAGACTTCTCTTGCAAGGTGAGCAGCTATGACAACTATGGTATTTAAACATGTTTTAGGTCTTTTTTTCTTCATATCCCATAGTATGAAATACATTTTGTCTGCATTTGGTAATGGTAGTAGTAATAATTTAGCTAGCAGTGAAATACTGCTGTGGAGTCATTTGGGATGTTATACCCATGTTATACTGCAGTAGTGGATGTGACATTCCTAAAGTACCCAGTATAATATCTCATTTAAAGGGATATTAAATGCCCTTTGTACTACCGGAATCAGACACTATCAGGCCTTTTTTCCTCTGGAATCAGGCATGAGTGTTCTCTGCTCCCAGCTTAGAAAGAATCAACTTCTAATTCATTTACTGGGAGCTGCTTTTGAAATAAGAATTGCAGCAAGCACTGTTTGCAGCAGTCCTCAAAGGACATGTAAAGCTTGGCTCTCTTTCTCTAATGGATGACTGCTGTTAATCCTGAGTGATGATTCTTGCTGTAGTTAATATTTCATAACCAGGCAGCGTGTTTGCTGAAGGGAGTTTTAATATAGTGGGCCCTGGTTTTGGGAATAGCTTAAGGGCTCTGTACCCGTGTGTGTTCTGAAAGAGCAGAGCACACGTTTTCTCTTCTCTGTGTCGCTGCTCGTGTTTGCAGAGCTTTCAGCTGTGCTTTTATTTACTTACTAAGATTTTATTCCAAGTCCTTCATCTTGTGGGAAGGTGCCTCCTAATTTTGTCATAGTGGAGCTGCAGGCAAGGTTGAAGCAGGTAATCTGAAGGTTAATTGCTGTCCCAAGGTACTGCACAGCCTTCCACTTGTGGTGCTTCTAGCAGCAGGAGAAAACTGTACTGAGTTCTGTTTCTTCTTTTTCCATGAGATAGCTAACACACAGTATATAGCAATAAATGTCAGAGAACTATGAATTAATACTACTTTGATTCCTGTGTTAGTAGCATTTTTTTTTTTTCTGGAGTCTAATGTTCCTTTTCCATTCCTTATTTTATTTGTTAGCTCATTATATACTGCTTGGGCAGACTGATTGCTCTTGGCAGCTCTTTGCTGTTCTGAGCACAGGCAGCTCACAGGCAGCCACTTTGTTGTTGGGTTTGGGTTTTCTTGGGTTATAACACTATTGACTAGGGAAGTAACAACTCACATTATTGGTGCCTGACACGATTCAGGGCGAGCTGTAGTTCTACTGGGCGTCCTGCTTGAGATGACATTTCACTCACTGGATTTTCTCCAGAAGAAAAAAAAAAAAAAAAACTGTTATTTCTGACAGGCTGGGTTAACTCTGATGTAGCAGGATGGAGCTGTAAGCCCCGAACCCCAGATGCTGCAGGGGCTGCAGTGTCCAACCACTGCTGGGACAGCGCCAGGGCACCTTCACGCAGCGGTGTCTGGAGAGGGGCAAAAGAGTGGGCACGGGAGGGCCCTACTGCAGGGCGGTCACCGGGAAACGTACTGTATCGATCAATAAGCTAGCTGGGAATTCTTGAAGGAAAGCCTCTACTAAAGATAAAAACATTATTTTATTAATTCAGTCGACCTGGGAAGAACACAAGTCCATGTGCTTATTCCTTGGTGTAAAAATTCCTAGGGATATTTATCTTTTGTGGTTGCTATTACCCTTAACATTTGGATCAAGCATAGTCAGTGATTGCATATAGTATTTTACAAGGTTCAGTATAGTTGTCTCACAACAGATGAACCCTAAATGTTATTTAGGCACTGTTCTTAATCATGCCTATTATGCTACATATGCATCTCTCTATATGTATTGATTTTTTCTAATTAGATCTGTTCATTTGGACTGCTGTTTGTTCCCAACAGAGATGAGGAGGTGCTAAAGAATGATCTGGTTTAGATGCTCCGATGGAAAATGAATTTGAAAGAAACAGCAGAATGTGTGCACTGTATAGAGTGGCCAGATATATTGCTCTAAGCTTTGTGCCAAAGACTCAGGCACATGTTATTAAAACAAACAAAACAAAACACCAAGAAAACCAACCACCACCACCAGGAAAAACAAAACAAAAAAAACCTTGCAAGTTGCATGGTATGGCCTTTTGTATTCTCTTGGAGTATGTTTTGTTCTTTGGAAAGGCACGTTAACTTGATGTTCATCAAAAAGCTTTTGTCAGTAGGTGACTCACACAGAGTTACCCCGTAAGTGTGTGATGGAAAGAGGACGCTGAGGAGGCATGCATTTTGCTTAGTTGTTGTTCAGAGGAGCACAGTATCAAATGGGCAATGCAAATAATAATGGTAACATTCTGGAAAATAGAATATTCCAGGAGTGAAAAAGGCAAAATTGAATGGATTTTGAGCTCTCAGGGAACAGCACACAAGCAAATGCTGGGATTTGTAGACTGAGTTAATTTTCTTGTGCTTTTTTTCCCTGAGGACTTGTGTATAATGATGTATACAGCAGGTTGTCTGTAGCCAAAGGCTTTTAGAAAGTACTCTGCCTAGGTCTTTGTTTCATCCTACTGAAATGGAAAAGGATTTCCAAGGGACAGAATCAGGCAGATGTTGAAAGGTTTTGAAAAGCTCCCTGTTCCTACATGCTGACTGGATTAACGAGGCACTTCTCAGCTCAGAGCATAATTGTATATGCTGTTTATCTTTTTCAACTAAAAAAAAAAGTTCATTTTTTTTATTACTAGTCTTTGATATAACTATTCCATTTACCTGTCCAGGCTTCATTTTGACTATTCCTTCCAAATTTTAAATGAATATAGAACCTTCACTTATGTTTTCTAGACATCTGCCCTGCTGAAAAGACAGTAGGGCTGATCTGAAAGAATCCATCAAATTCTGCAGAAGGTAATTGCACTGCTCAAAAATACCCTAAATTGAAACAAAACAATAAAACCAAGAACTCATTAAATACATGCTACAGTAACTAGAAAGTTACTATATATATATTTAAGTTATATATTAAAATACATTCCATATACACTATTATATATGTATTTTTAAGAATATAGAGAGTATGTTACAGATGTACATCCTAAGTAAGGGGAAGTACGGTGCAGAAGTACTTTTTTCTTTTCTTTTCCTTTTTTTTTCTTTAATGAAGTTGCTTCCACCCAGGTGGTCAGCGTCTTAAACCCGTGGAGCAGATGGTTCTCGCCAGGAGAGTGAAATGCAGAAATGCAGAGTGCAATCGAATGGTGCCAGGCCATGCAGGACAATCTGTTGCCTGAGCTTGCCTTAAAAGCAGAACAGGAACAACCCAGAATTCACAGATGAAAAACAGTCACAGTCCAAAGTGGGACACAAGAAAATTTAATGGAGTATTTCCTGGGAAACACAAAGAAATGCTTGAATATCAATAGGAGAGAATGGATTTTAAATTTATAACCATATTTGAATTTATTTCCCTGATTTTAGCTACTGAGTGCCCAAACTGTGCAGTAAGGAAAGATTACTTTTAAGAGCTGTCACCCCTTTCCTGTGATGAGCCCATAAACACGTGCTTTGCTGACCACCTCGCACATAAATAGATGCAGAAGGAATCCTTCCATTCTTGGCCATACAGTAAGCCCTGCAAATCTTGTGTTTTACACTTTCTCCCCTTCTCTGAAAGCAGAGTGCAGTCCTTTTTGCAGTCATGCATTTGTTTATTTGAGGGGCTACATTCCTCTCCTTTCTGTTATGCTCTTTAAATTGCAGAATTTCCTGCAGATAATGTAACTATACCTTGTATCAAAATAGTGGTGCTTTGCATCTCACCACGGAAGCATCTTTTTTGTTTTTATTTGGCCTCCGATCACATTTTATGTCTCCTCAGCAGGTGCACAAGCAGACTTTGAAAGGCCTCTGCATTAGAAATGTGGGCTCGCTCATATATTAGCTTTTCTCATCTTCTTCAGTGCATCTGCCTCATGTTTGCCTTTGGGAGGCTTATGATGCCCTGTCTGAGAGGTGGGGCGGGTTCGCATCCCAGAGAGCAGGCTCTCAAGGCAGGCCAGTGTTAATTTAATGTCTTTGTAGCAAGTAGGTAGGTTTGACAAAAATCAGGCAGCAGATGGAAACTCAACTAGGAATGGAAGTGAGGAGGAATGCATCTTGCAGCATCACTAGCTGGAGAGGTTTCTTGAAGGGGTGCATTATGTTGGTTTTTCAACTGACTAATGTCTGTTGTTCTGTCTTAGAACTTAAGACAAGTCTGCGGTTTTCCTTTCAGGTTAATTCTGTCTGCAGCAACCAAGAATTCTGGTGTGTCACAGTGCTTTGATCTGTGCAGTAGCCCTTCCTAAGCAGCTGATGGTTTAAAGAATATAATTAATTTACAAGCACATGCTGCTTCCTACTTGGGGCATATTTTGCTTTGGTACTCCCTTTTGCTGACATACGTGTAAGCGTGAGGCTGTCACAAAGAAGTACAAGGTTTTGTTGTCGTGTTTAGAATAAAAGACTTCTCCCTTGCCCTTGGGCTGAAAGCATCCAGGAGAGAGCAGGTACTGATACGTGTTTGTCCAGGGAGAGCTGACAGGCCTCTCTGCTGTACGTCAGTGATCCCTAGGACTCTGGACCGAGCTCTGCCGATGGTGTCCTGTTCACCAGCCTGTCATGGCTCTGTTTGGCGTAAGGCAAGTGGCTGTGGGGCTAATTACGATACCGAAACACAGGCATCTTCCATGGGGGCTTCTTGTATGTGCCCTTAGCCTACTGCTTTCTCCTGTTGACAAGACTTCCTCATGCAGAGCAGCGGGTCCGTGCCACCCAGCCCCTGAGGTGGGCCTGTCAGCCACGCACCCAGGCAGGAGGCAGCGGTGCGCGTGAAGGAGAGGAGGCCTCGGGCTGTCCTCCTGGCCTCATCTCAGCTGTGTATCCACTGCCAGGATGGGTTTTTGCTAGGTGTGGGGGTGTGTCAGTACTTGAGCGAGGCAGCAGGTATAGAGACAAAACCATGGGGTTCAGCGTCCCTGCCGCGATGTGTACATGCAGGTGACACGGAGCGGTCAATTTGGAGAGGGAGGGTCCTGACGAGCAGCTAACATACATGCTTGAATCTCTCTGAGAAATCAAATTTGGTCATGTATTTAGCACCCCCTGAACTTACTGCAGTATTGAATTATTTTAATCTCTACCGTCTGAGGGTTCATTATTGTAAATTATTATTTAATAAAAGTAGTAGTGAGCCATACTAATCAGATTGCAGCACCATTATGCCGAGCTCTCTGCAGTCATCTAGAAAAAGGCAATTTCTCCTTCACAAATAGATCTCTTTCCCACTCATTCTTGTCCCCTCTGTTTTTGTTTGCCTGCTTTCTTTTGTTTATGTGCAATGACTGGTGCTAAGGAGTCAAGGTAAGAAGTTGAGCTAACCAGCATTTGGAGCAAACTCCACGAGCTGTTACCCAGCACGTTTTTTTCAGAGGTACATTGGATAGAGGGAAACGATTGGTGTTTTCCAGTTTTTCATTACCAGCTGAGAGTGAAAATATTCTTTTTTGATCCAACCAGTATTTTAAGGCACTGTATAATCCCTCCTGTAGAAAGCCTTTACAGGCTTCTCTTTTATCCTGTGTTGCTCTTGAACCTTTCCTGATGTGATTTTAAAAGTGACATTGGCCTTTGCTTTGAACTCATCATTGTGTGGGCACTGGGAAGTAGTGTTGAACGGTGTGCCTTTGCTCCTTCCAAAGGTCAGTAAGGAGGTTTATCATTTTGTATGACTTGACATCTTTTATCAGAGTACAAAGAGAAGGGAGAGAGAGATGAGGAAGGGAACAGGAAAGGAGTTAGGGTGAAGCACGCCTGCCTGATACACACGGTTTCTCTCAGTATTTCCAGAGAAGCAACAGAAATTGTGTTTTGAAAATCACCACAAAGAAGAAAAGTGGGTTCAAGAGGAAAAGTGAGTTCAAGCTTTAATTTTTTCTGAAGCTTTAATTTCCGTTAAATAACCGTTGTTGGTGATGTTTAGTTCTACAAGCAGAGAACCACGTCTGTGTGTCACTTGGTAGGTCCAGTCTCAGGAAGACCCCAGCTTGTGTCTTCCACCCCTCTGCGAGCAGCACCTGTGCATCAGCTGAGTCCTACCAGCTTTGGGCTGCAGCCACGGCTGGGATGTCAGAGCCCAGGAGGTCAGGCAGAGCACTGAGGGGCTGTTTGGCTCCGCTGGGCATGCAGCTTTTGTGTTCTGCTAAATACATCTCTAGAGCCATAATAAGTGAGCAAATTTCTTCAGATTTAGCTGTGAGTCGGTAGGAATGTATGGCGCATGACACAGAAGAGGATGCTCTGCTTTCAGATAGTTGCATGATAGAGAAGGATAAACATGCGTTAGTATGGAGCCAGAGAAGAGGCAAATATTTAGCACATATGTGACAGTTTAATTTCATGTTTTCTATAAAATACTTTAAGCAATTTTTCCATGGTTTTTGCAACTTCCTTGATTTACAAATATTTCCGTTCTCTTAGATTTTAAGTCTGGAGGCTCAGTATGGGTAGTATCAGCTACATGATGTGGGGATTGCCAACCTTATGACCATTTTGGCTCTACAGATACGTGAGGCAGCTTTTGCAGGTTAGGCTGATACAACTGATTCAGCCCAAGAAGTGAGGAGGGAGATATGTGAAGGGAGACAAGGCCAGAGAACTACATGTGGGAATTACAGAAATCTTAAAAATGGAACTGAAGGAAAAAATAGATCCAGCTTTTTATCCCCAGGTATATACTGTACTAGGAAGCTATTGGAACTACTGGCAGTGTAGAATTAAGCTTCCCAGTTCTAATGTGCGTCTACAAACATTATTTTTTTACTAGAGGCCATTAGTGAGGATAGTGATTTCTACTTACATCCAAATAGGTTAGATTTGTGTAGGGAAATCCAGCAGCAGCAAGCTAGGTTGTGAGAAACAAAAGCACAGAGCGAGTTTAGTTTTATGTCTATACAAAATATAATACAACATTAAGTATATGTGAATAAAAGGGGATGAGGAATTGCTTAAATTCAGATTCAGATTTTTATTCTCTAAATGGGATTTTTGATATAGACTGAGCGTTCTTTTAATTATTTTTTAATGGAGGGAGGAATGGGGAATTAATCTAACCATGATCTCTCTCAACAAAATGAATATATTTAAAATTGACAGTATGAATTTCTGAATTTAATGGAAAAGTAGGCTTGCTCTTCTTAGAGTATTACTTTACATTACATTCTCTTATGCTAATCACTACTGTGCAGTGTGTTATTTGGTTAGAATATGTGCGCCAAGTTTTGACTGGTCTCGAAATTGAGACAGTAAAAGATGCTGTCTTGGAAAACTGTCTAAGGAGCATACAAATGGTTGATCAGCCATTGCTAACGCATGCTTTAAGGGGTAAGTTTTAGTTCCTGGACACGTAGCTGTGATTGCAGGGACATCGGCGTTGCTCACATCAGCAGTAGCTTGTTGCCAGGGCAGGATGCTTTACCTGGTATAGTTAAAGATGAGGGGTTTCTGGAGACAGGCGTGCAATTTACTGAGAGCAGTAACTGAAATGCCAGCAGAATAATCCTGCATCCGTGCATTCACCAATGGTAAAGCTCTGTTACGTACAGTTGCACACTCCCCAGCGATGTGTTTCCAAGTCTGGCCGAACAACAGGGTTTCAAATAGCATCGTGTTAGCTACAGGAGGGTGTTTTTTCAACAGGAGTGTTGCAGTGGCTTTGTACTAAATGGTATGAAGCAGGTTCCTCGTGTCAGTTCTTTATTGCAGTGCAAGTTAGTTTGGGGAAGGGTTAAAATTCTCTCAGAGCGTGAGCTCAGTGGTGTGGGTGGATGGCCCATGCTGCTCGCCACCGCCGCTCGATTGTGTGCGCCGGGGGTTGTTCTCGCCGTGGGAGGTGGAGCACAGAGAGGAGGTGAACAGAAAGTCTCTGCAATTCCTTGCCTGGGTGTCGATGTCAAGAAAAAATAAGCCAACCCTTAATTCCTTTCTTGAGTCGCCTACGGAGGTGTCTGACTCACGTTGCGTAGCTGATGCTTTTGTCAAATAGGTAACGGATCGCTGCCGGCAAATGGCGCTCCCCCTTGCCACGCTCATACCAGGCAGTACTCGGCTGCTGTGCATCTGTTTGCCCCCTTCACGTGTGATGGCTGTCTTGTGCCCGCCGGCTGATGTGCTGCAAAGCCTCTTCTCTGCACTGTGTGCTGACAGGGTGTTTCGTCCTGGGATGCTCTGAAACACTTGGGGACACACACCTGGGATGGTGGGGGACCGTTCCCTGCAGCTGTTGAAGGTGCCTGCCCTGAGACGCTGCAGCAGCCTGCAGGCAGGAGACCTCCTTTGAGGTGTTAGGAAGGACGTGGCTTTAGCTGTCCGTCTGGACAGCTGAATTTTGGCCATCCCACAAACCATTCCCTGATGATGGATGCATAGCGAGGCTTTGGGAGGAGCTTTGTCCTCGCGCTAAGAAGGTGCTGTCAGTGCATCTTTCAGAGCTTGCCAGTTTTTCAAGATACAATCAGTGATTTTTGCCTGTGGTTTCTATCAGTGCAACTGAGGTAAAGCAGGTTTTGCTAGTGCTTTCCGAGATCGTGGATAAAATTCGCAGCAGGCGTACAAGAAGAAAGATGAACTTCTCTGTTGTACTTCAGTGGAGCTGTTTCGGTTCACCAGAATTATACAAGCTGCTAAAGTTTTCCTGAGGTTTGCTTGATGCCCCTTCCCCTCAACACAGAAAAAATACCCTTAGTCTGTAGTATCATAGCTCTTTAAGGGATTTTTTGAGCCAAGCTGGGATGACAGCATGATGTTTTGGGAGACAAAGGGAACCGATGGTCAGTAACCAGAAGAAGGCTGCCAGTTGTTACACAGCTCACATATTACAGCTGTACCATGTTTCTCCATTTGCTCTCCCTTGTGCATTTCTCTGTCCTTTTCAGATCTTGCAAATGCCCTGCCTCTTGTGTTGGAAAACGGGAGGATGGAGAAACTACCCAGTGTCCTGGGAGTTACACAAAGATACCAAATGCTTACTTTGGGTTATTTTCCCTCCGTTCCTAATTTTGAAGGCCGTGGGTGTGCTTTTAACTGAGAAGCAGCAAGCAGTTACTCTGTTGTTGTTCTAATTGTTCTGTATTTTATACAGAAAATATGAATGTATATATTACAAATACATTGCCTTTGTCCCAGTTTTTTCTGTCCTCATCATTAAGACTTCTTCCTAAGCATGGGAGATGCTGGAACTTGAAAGTCCTCTTACCACGAGTGATGGAATCCTCTGCCATTTTAGAAATCATTTATTTATGGTTTTAATTTGTCATGGTGTGTAGTTGTTCTTTCTGACTGCGTTCACATTTCTGGATTCAAGGCTGTAATTTAAGGCACAGTGTTTGATTAGAAAACATATTCAGTTCCACAGACAGTGCCGATAGAGTCCTGCAGCCCTGACCTGCAGGACCAAGTGACTAGGATGGAAGAAAGCCAAATGAAGCCAAGTCATGCACAGGCACATGGCCATTGGCACGGTCAGCTATGTTGTGTTGTGTGACTGGAGGACCTTGGCACCTAAAAGGAACAAGGAAGGAGGCAAACCTGTCTTGTAATGCCCTGCAAAAGCAATTTATGCATCTGAAATTCCATCTTATACTCCCTGTGGTATGATTATAGCTGGCTGTGCATTGACGGTTTTTCATGGTGATGTTAGGTACTGGAGGCTAATCACATTTGAGGCTTGTAAATAGCTGTGTGAATTACAACTGCCTTAGCTAGGGTTTCAGAACTGTTGTATTGCTACCTCTTGTGGATTTTATCCTGATGATCAGTTCTTATTAAGGTATGTACTGAGGAGATGATAACCCAGCTGTTTTTCACTGCCTACCTGATTGCATTTTCAGCTTTCACTGAACATGTGAATGATCTGATTTATCTTCTGTTGTTGGACACAGTGGGCATTGCAGCCAAGGACAGGGTACTGAGGGCAATGTTGGTCACAGATTAGAGGGTCGGGGGAAAGGTATGTGAGTAGGAGTCTGTCAGGTTGCTCCATTACAAAGCTGGCTGCAGCATTTCTGCTGAGTATGATGTGGTCAGCCTCTGAACGTGCAACAGGGAGATGCAAGGAAGTTGGTCAGAAAGAAGGGGCCAGGCTAAAAAAAAAAAAAAAAAAAAAAAAAAAAAAGGAAAAAAAAAAGTGAGCAGGTATAGTGGCTGATGGATTGCATTTTACCAAATTGTCTGCTCCATTTTCTCCCAATGGAGCTGCAGTCACCAGTCTGCACGTGCAAGTGCTGGTGAGGGGAGGTAGCTCTGAGGAAGGGGAAGGGAAATAAGACAAGCTGCTAAGTCACATCCTTCCAAGCTGGAATTTAGCACCAGGAATAAAAGATGACTGCCAGGTGAGTATCCCAAGACACCAGAACTTCAGGTAAGGATTTACTGATTGTAATATTGCAGTCAGGTTGCTCTATGACTGACTGGCCGTGTGAGAGCTTGGGTGTAGGCTGGGCATTTAGGTCATCCGGTCATCAGGCTTGTGATTATCACTGAAACTCTGTCAGCCTTGTAATGAGGAGTTGAGGTGGTATGAGCACTGTTGAAGCAGAAATGCCTCTTTCCAGAAGGCTCAGAGCTTTATCAAGAGACAACTTACATATAATATTTTCATTGATTATCTTGGCATAAGAAAGAGGGAATGTGCTAATAAAATTTACAGGGGACACATTGTGGGAGGCACTGTCAAATAGAGGATTGGAAATGAGGGAAGAACTGGAGTGTATGAAAGGTTGCAGTAGTAGGAAAGGGATGAAATTCTTTGGTTTCATAGTATGAAGCTGAGAGTATCTGCTGTGAGAAGGTTGTTCCTCAGCTTGTCTTTGGGGGAGAAAGTCCTGGATTTGGTGGCTAATGGCAAAATGGCTGTAATTCCAAAAAAAAAAGGTGAATTCTGTCCTATCTGGAAAAAACATTTCCAATAAATACAAAGAAGTGTTAAGCTGATTTTCATCTGGGGCGGGGGGGGGGGGGGGTTCAAGGCTCTGGTGAAACCCTGTCTGGAATGAAGCACAGAGTTCTGATTTGTTTGTATTCAAGGTAAAGTTAAACAGAAGCAGGAATAGTTTAAAAGGCCACAAGGACAAATGGTGTAGGACTGATGGAACAGGTGAGTCTGAAAAGAAAAGGTTAAGGGAAGATGCTGGAGGGAAGGTGACCTACTTTATTTAAAAGACAGTGTTGGTACAAGAACTGATGGTCACCTATTAATAAAGATAAGAACAGGTAGTGTGAAGAACTGATAAGAACAGGTAGTGTGTGTGTGTTTTTTTTTTAATTTCATAGCACGAGGCAGAATTCCTCTTGGTGATTCTTGTTAAGATTTCATATTGCAGTATAAAAAATGAAAAAGTATGCAGATTATGAAAAATAAACTCAGAAGACTTCAGAGTAGCTTTAGTGAGGAAAGAACCTGTTCAAGAACAACAGCAAATAATCTTGAAAGGAAATAAAAATTGCTTCAGAAAAGAAAGAACAAAGAGAATTATCTACAAAATTTAGAAGTACGATTCTATTGTAAGCACTTATAGTTGTAGCTGCTGGTGGGAATCTGACTGATTTACAAGGGTTCACTGGACACTGAACAGAATTAAAAAGAAGAATGGAAGAATGAAAGAGCTACCTACTTAATCAGTGTTTCCATTTCAAAACATTGCTGGCATACTTAGAGGTTTGAAATCTTATGTATTGTAGTTTAAGATGTTGGAGATGATATGGCAGAAGTCCAAAAGGAATTCTGTCGAGTTTTGCAGCACGGAGGCTGTAAAGCTCACCAGACGGCTCTCACTATATTTAATCTCTGCAGTACAGCATTGGTAGAAGTACCAGGGATGTTAACTTACGGCATCTGGGCTATCTTTAGCTGTAGAGAGAACTCTAGGCTTTATTACCTCATTCTAATTTCACATGTGTAGCATGAAGGAGGGAGCTCCCACTAACGCTGTTAAAATGTTGATGTAGACAAAGTACGTGACCATGGCTTTGCTTATATTTGGAAGAGTTGTGATTCAAAGGCATCCCAAAAGAAAGGACACAAGCAGATGAACAAGTCACTGCAAGGTAATCATGAAGGTGTGAGGTTTTCATAGTGCCTCTGCTCTTACTGAAATCTTCCTGTCTGCCCAGGCCTCTCCCGCTGGCAGAGCAGAGCAGCCTGCCTGTTGGTGCAGACCAGGCATTTTACAGCTGGCTCTTCATTAGATTTTTGTCTCATTTTGTGGGCTCCTGGGTTGAAACCCTGGGTTATGATTTTGCTAAGCAGCTGGTTAATCATTTCTTCACATGAAGTTGTTAGGGAGCGTACTTGAGTTCATCAAGGCCTGAATGATTGTGGTTGGTTTTTGTTTATTTTCCTTCTAAGAGTTTGAGTTTGCCTTGCAAATATGTCAAGCTGATGTATAGAACTGATAGTTTTTTTTGTCAGGAATCCACCTGAAGCCCCCCTTGTGTCTGTTGCTGCACACATTGGGAAGAATCTCTGAGGAAAATGACCACTTCACTGCTTGAATCCTGGTGTGGGAGTGCAAAGCTTCAGCATGGACCCATGTGTTGCAGTAGGAGAAAGACAGAACATTGCTCTTTGAAACAGGCATGGTCCATCCTTTGCACTCCATGGGGCAAGATGCCTGGGGAGGAAAGGAGATGATACCCTTGTCTCCGATAATGCATGCAAAAACGGCTGAACTCCAATGCTGAACACTTTACTTTGCATTTTTGAAATGTTCTTTTAACTCTTATACAGTGCCTACAATTTAGGACTCTTATTTAGGTTAAAGCAGACAAGGATTTAAAAAAAAATAATCATGAAGTTCCATACTTTCACTTCAAAAAGAAGGGGGAAAATTAATATCAAAAGAAGAGGTCAACTGCAGAGAATAAGCCCCAAAATGAAGGTTTCGAGCTCTGTGTGACTCCTCCTCTGGATTAAAAGGAGTTCTTCAAGCTGAAATTATCACTTTGAAAAGCGGTGGGGAAGCTTAAACTTCATGCAAAGGAGGATGTAAGTTCAGAGGCAGGGGCACCACAACTCCCTTATCTAAGATGGTAAGGAAAATCTTTAAGTCAGACAAAATGTCCAGCATACAGCTAGACAAAAACATCATATGATGGGTGAATAACTGGTTGATGGGTAGGGCTCAAAGGGTTATGGTAAATGGGGCTGCAACAGGCTGGCACCGGTCACCACTGGGGTCCCCCCAAGGCTCCATTTTAGGGCCAATTCTCTTCAACATTTTGATAAACAATGTAGGACGTAGGACTAGAAGGTGTTCTGAGCAAATTTGCTGATGACACTAAATTTGGAGGAGTTGTGGACTCTGAGGGTGGAAAGGCCTTGCAGAGAGATCTGGACAGGTTGGAGAGCTGGGCGATCACCCACCACGTGAAGTTTAACAAGAGCAAGTGCCGGATCCTGCACCTGGGACAGGGCAGCCCTGGCTGTACATACAGACTGTGCAACGAGACGCTGGAGAGCAGCCCCGCAGAGAGGGATCTGGGGGCTGTGGTTGACAGCAAGCTGAACATGAGCCAGCAGTGTGCCCTGGCAGCAAGGAGGGCCAACCGTACCCTGGGGTGCATCCAGCACAGCATCGCCAGTCGGTCGAGGGAAGGGATCGACCCGCTCTACTCTCTGCTGGTGTGGCCTCACCTTGAGCACTGTGTGCAGTTCTGGGCACCACAGTACAAAAAGGACGTGAAACTGTTGGAGAGTGTCCAGAGGAGAGTGACGAAGATGGTGAAGGGCCTACAGGGGTCTTCCCTGTATAAGGAGCGGCTGGGTCACTGGGCCTGTTCAGCCTGGAAAAGAGGAGGCTGAGGGGAGACCTCATCACGGCCTACAGCTTCCTGATGAGGGGGAGTGGAGGGGCAGACACCAGTCTATTCGCTTTAGTGGCAAGTGGATCCAAGGGAATGGTGTCAAGCTGCGACAGGGGAGGTTCAGGCTGGCTGTCAGGAAGAGGTTCTTCACTGAGATAGCTGTTGCGCACTGGAACAGGCTCCCCAGGGATGTACTCATGGCACCATGTCTGTCAGAGTTTTTGGGCTGTGCACTTAGTCACACAAAGTGTTCTTAGTCGCAAGAAGCGTTTGGACTGTGCACGTAGTCACGTGGTCTGAATTTTTGGGTAGACCTGTGTGGAGCCAGGAGCTGGACTCAGTGATCCTTATGGGTCCCTTCCAGCTCGGGATGTTCTATGATTCTAAGTCTCCAGAGTCTGTACTGATGGCCTTTGTAAAAATATGCTGCTCAGATTTTCAGCAAATGATCCATTTCTGGTCTTTGCTATGCATTTAATTATGGTGGTGTAATATTGGAGGTGCAAGAGAATGTGTACAAAGGTGAATGTTGTACATTTATCTAAAGCATTTTGGTGGTATCTTACTGTGTGTGCTGGGGAAGTGCTATCTTCCTTATCTGAGGCAGGGAACAGAGGCAGAGATACTAGTGCTCAAGTTGCATTAAACAAGCACAGATAAATTTCAGTTTGATTTCATGAGAACTGCTCTAATTCTCTAAGTGTGAATGTGGCTGTGGGCTTAAGTGGTCTGATAGTGATCGTGCAGAGATCTCTAACAGGGCCAGGAAATGAACCCATAGCCCAAAGCCTTACACGTAACATGCTGTGAGGGAATCGCAGCTTTGTGAAGGAGCTGGTGTTACGTGCTTAACTGTTCAATGTAACTAGCTTTGGACAACGGATACTTGTTTGTTCGTTTTTTGTGTCCTCTTGGGGTGTGTGTGGTCTTGCTTGTGTTATTTTTATTTACTTTTCTATCCTTTGGCATACTAGTGCATCATCATCATCAGAAATCTCAAGGAAAGCAGCCTGAACATCCCAAGTCACCAATATTTGGCATCTGTGACACGGCTGAGCAGGCCAGATAACTGCAGTGGGCTCTCTGTAAATTGAGCACGTGGGTAGTTGTGCTGGCAGCCAAACCTCTGTCCCGTCACTTAGGAATATCAAATAGGTTTGCAAGAGGAGGCTGGGGTGAGGGGACAGGAGACTCTGTTGGGAACGTCCATCTCTTCTCCCTGTTGACAAGGCTATGTGCCTGTGATTTCTTGGCTGAAGAAACTTGAGTAAATAATAATAATAAAAAGCTTATGTGGCCATTAACAATACTTGTGCCAGAAGGGGATGCTATCAATCTGGGTGGGAGGAAGGAGATAGAGATTAAAGATGTCTGTCCTGGGGATCACTCAGCATCAGTGGGAAACTCAGTTTTTGCTTCTTCCCCGTTAAGATCTTTTAACACTTTATCTTATTCAAACCAATAATCGCATGTTTTGGATCTGCTAATGCACTTGTTCTTAGAGCTGCCCTTCCTGTGTGGGAAATGCAGCGCTATTAACACAGCCTCCTGCTGAGGATATAAACCTTGCCATTACGTGTTGGAGGACAGGATTGCAGGGGGCCACTTTGGAGGAGATATAGATTCATTTCTGCAAAACTGCACTGTGCTCTTATTTATTTTAGCACCAAATGTCTGGCATGACCAAAAAGATGCAAAGTTGTCATAGCTGGCAAGGCAGACAGCTTTTTGCAAGTCATGTAGTGTTACGCAAGGAGTAAATTACACTTTTGGTAGCTAATTCGGTGAGTTGAGTTCAGGAAGATGGAAGATAGGGGACAGATTCTGTTATGAGATTGCTTACCTTAAATTATTGAGAAGGGAAGTAAGAAGAGGGACACCGATATTTCTGCCTTTTCATGAATTTAATATCATGCATGTTTTTAGGCTCTCTGAAAGTTATTGAAAATATTTTTTAAGTTATTTTTTCTTCCTGTGATTATCAGCATCATATGGTCACAGAGACTTTTTTTTTACACTAACATTAGGGAAACAGAGATTTTCTTTGGTGCTTGTATTTTTCTGCTTGCTTATAGTGGCCTGTCTAGTCATCTGTTTGGAGTCGCAAGGCAAAAAAAAAACATCTTTTGTGACCTTGCAGTGCATGTTCTAGCTTACGTTTTGGAAGGCAGGCAGAACCTACCCAGTCTTCTCTACAAATCCATCCAGAAATGATTTCTTGCACAAAGCCTTGGGTTAAGTCCTGCAGCTTAACAAGGAACTGCTGAAATTTCTATCAGGTGAGGAATAGCTTCTGCTGCCTTTTTTTTTTTTTAACTTTAATCCTTTAATCTTTAATACAGGTTTCTAAAGAGAAACAAAGGCAAATTATAATTTGTACTGTGTGAATGTCTGCTTAAGTTTTGGCATGATCTGCATGATAGAGAGATGTCAATATCTGTAGCATCCGGTGATTTAATCGTTTCCTTTCCTGAGAGAGGACATAAACACTCTTAAAGAAGAAACTCTGCTGCAACATACCATACAGTTACTTTACTTGTCTGTAAATGTCCAGAACATGTGGAGGCATTTAATTATCAGAACCATTTGTTGTTATTGTTTCATTTGCTGATAAGGAAAATAGAAAGAATAAAGAAGTAAAAAAACAAAAAAAAAAACAACCCTTATTGGAAAACCAAAAGCTTTTCAGACTTTTGTGGTTGATGTTTCATGCTTGTTAACTCCAGGATTTGGTTTCAAAACCTTTTTAACAGAGATGGTAATGGACTTCTCCATCTTGCAGAATATGTGGAGGACTTTTGTGTAAGAGGAAGGTAAGCTGCAAAAGGTGATACACCATTCAGTAACAGCATCCAGATTTCCATAAAGCTGGTGCTGCTGGGATTGGATGGACACCTGAGGCAGAGGAGGTTGCTCCCTGTGAACTCTCCGTTTAGTTGTAGTCTTGTGGTCCCTCTCCAGATTCTAACAGCTCGTGTTGGTTAGTACTTAATCCAATGTGGCCAGTGATGATGATACAGCTTTACTTGCCAATACAGCCTTAACCTTATGGGTCTTTGATTTCCTTTATTTTAAATCTATAGGTGCTGTTACTTAGTGTCTCCTTTCTGGAGTTTTAGTCATCCCAAGGGTAAGAGTTACTAGACCAAGCAAAACAAACGGCTCTTCTAAGGTTAGTTTATTATGTCACGCAGTAGATTTTATTTTGAGCTGTGGATTTCTGCTCTTTAAACAAAAGTTGACTTAAGTGACTATAAGCTCGGGTTTGTTTCCTTGTGCTGTCACTCTGCCAAAGGTAACCCTTGGAGATGAATAGGTGAGGTGAGGGATAAGGATCTAATGATGCTTGTTGAAAATTAGTTGTAAAAAGAGGGTGTACTCTGGATGTCTTCCTTAATTCCTGTTCATGTCTAGGCAGTTTAAAAACAGGTTTTGTTTGGATTTTGTGATTTCTGGTTTATATTGTTTCTTTTCAACCGGGAATCCTATAAAGCCTTTTCAAATAATGTATCTGACTATCAAATGTGTTCCCATGCCTGTAGTATCAACATCAGGCACACCCTTTGTACACTTAATAAAACAGAAACTGTTTCCCCTGAAGGTGCGGAGAAACAGAATTAGGTTTGAATGGAAAATCAAATAAAGCAGAATTGAAAAGGAGAGAGAAAGAAATCGCATGAATTTCTGAGGTGAGGGTTGAGTGTATTGTATTGTAGGCTGTAAAACTGCTTAATGCAGTGACTAATGTAACTGCGGCTACTCAGCATAGCATGGTGCCTACCCCTGCACTCTGTTGACATTGTCCTTTACAGTCCTTAAAAATGAATTTGAAGTGCTGCCAGCAGATATTACCTGACTTTATTGTAGGCTATCCGCCTAATGTGCCACAGCTGTTCTGCACTGAGTGCTGTGCACTGAGAAACTGACTGCACAAAATCTTTCCAAAGAAGCACTTCTCCAGGAGTGCTTTTATTTTCTCGAACAAAAACTAAGGGGGGTGCAGATGGTTCCTGAGAAGGAATGCCACCAACCTGAGCCTCCTTTCCTTGCTTGGCCTGGCAGCACGAGGCAGGATGCTCTGGTGCCACAGCATGTGGTGCAGTGCCACGGTTCATTTGTCACTTGTGATGCTGCTTTTGCAGAAGGAGGCTGCAGTGTAAATGGATGTGGAAGTGGGGGTGATGTCTTTGCGGTGACGAGGCCTTCATACTGCATCTTACTTAGGAAGTTTGACGACTACCAAACCAGAGTCTGAGCTGATGCAGCTATTTGTGATAGGTAAACCTATGGAAATTAGAGGACCCCAGCAGAGCTTAAAGGCCTGAAGAGATGATAAAACTTTAATGATGTTTTGCAGCCTCATCTGCATTTCTGTATTTTGAAGCTGCTAATTTCCACTTTGTTTTCTTGATGGTTTTCAAGGGAAACAATGAAATCCTTCTTTTGTATTGTTTTCTGCTGAAATAAGCTTCTGTCTAATAATAAGAGGAAAGCCATGAGGGAGAACTGGTTTTATCTGGGATGCAAGATCTGTGTATGACTCATGCCTACGGGTAGCATTAGACTGTTGATTGCAGAAGACATATTTTCTCTAAAAATGCATTGAACTAAGCATGAAACTTGATACTGAATATAGCTTGAATATATACTTACTTTGTTTGCTCAGTTCCTTTCAGAATAAAGTATTTCTTCCTGGCTTACAACATTTTAAAAAATAATGGTAGTGCATAGTAGTGGATTATTAGATAATGGTTGTTGTCTCAGGCTTTTTTTTTTTCGGAAAACCATTTTTTTTCACTTCTATGCTTCATTTATTCTTGGCCTTCCACTTAAGTGTGGACCTGTTCCTGTCCTGAGATGATGCAAATCGATTCCGGTTGACCCAGATTTTGATGCAGTCCAAACTGCATCAGTGCAAACAGGAGCCTTGAGAGGTGCACTCTTGCCTTCCCTCCTGCAGTAGCACTTTCATCGTTGGCCAGATGAGCTGAAAAATAGGGCCAAAAAAAAAAAACACAACAAAAAAACAAGGGAAAGAACAAAATAATAAGAGTGGGAATTAAAACAATTGTGAAGCCCTGTCTTTAGATCCATTTTAACATTGTGCTTGTACTTCATTTTGGAAGTGTATCAATACTTTTGCATGACCATATATATTTATTTTTCTTAGTATTGCTCTTGCTGTAATTTCTGGCTAGGTCTGCATCTGCCACTTGAAACCACTCACTGTCTTTATTACTGAAGAGTGAAGTCAACATCAGATAGCCTAACCTGTGTGGTGAAATCGCTGATTTTTTTCCCCTCAGCTGTTTTTAGGCAGCATTTTTGTCCTGTAATGATTATCCAAGTAGGAGAAGAAAACATTTTTTCCTTTTTCATTGCTTTATTTTTATATGTATTTTATTCAGGATACACATAGTCTTGAGAGAAAAATACAATTTTGCTTTCCATTTAAATTAGTTTTTTGTTTTTGTTTTTCCTGGATGCAGAAAATGACCGGTCTTTGTTCTTTTTCTCTGCCTTATTTAGCCTGCCAAGCTACAGTGGCACAATATGAAAATGAAGAGCGTAATTGGTGGTGTAGTTTCCTTTAATAATTCCAGACTATCTAATTAGGAGATACCTACTTCTCAGATTGTGTGGACAAAGCAACACTTGTACGTTGCAGGATCATTTTGCCCAATAATTTAATAAGGAAGATGTGTCACGCGCACCTCCCTTATTCATTGCTCTCTTTTTGTTCTGGCCAGGCCAGTATGTTTAAAGTTCTCTGGAAGCGGGGCGGTACTTTAAACAAGTCACCCTTTCTAAGGGCAGTGAGTTGGAAAGAGACCTTTCAGATCGCTGCCAGCTCATAATTTGTATTCCTGTTGAATGAAGTCATCTGATACACAGTTCAGAAGACTTCACGTTTGCAAGGCAGGTTTCTTACAGTAACTTCTTCTGCATGAGGTTCTCAGATGCAACAACGAACTGAGATTTTTAAAAATTATTTTTACTTCCGATGTATTTTGTTTAAAAAATAATAATCTAACAACCTGATTTTGTGGTGATAAAGGTAGTGGGATGAGACACATACAGGAATTGGTGATAAGAAAATGATTATTTGTAGAAAAATCCATATTCCTTGTACTGACTTAGAATTCAGTGGCACTCTGAAAAGCTTGTGCTTTGCATGATTTTGGCAACCTGAGGAACATCAAATTAGGCTGAGGTTATTATTATTATTATTATTTTTCAAAAAAGAGGAAGAATCCCTGTAAACTTGGTGAGTTCTGATCTCTCACCCCAAGTGGGCATGTTTCCAAGGACTTCATCCCAGAGGTTTAGGGGACAGGCAGCGTGACCTCCTGCATCTCATCAGGTTCTTCCCTTGGGCTTTCCTCCCTTCTCCCAGCACTTCCACCATTTGTCTGTTTTGACAAATGTGTCCTTCAGCGATTCCAAAATATGAATTTTCAGTTTCTAGAGCTTTACTAAATTAAAACATTTAAAAAAGGCAATACGCACTCTTGTGTGAAATCGCTCTCTGCTTCTTACAATGGCTAACAAAACGACTTCATGCTGGCTGGCAACTCAAAAACCGTGTCAGTCAGTAATGAATGTTAGAATACTGTATGTAAGAATGATGAGAAGCTTAAAATGAGCATACAGGGAGTGAAATATTACATTCTCAAACAGAAATGGCCTTTTAAGGTACCAAATTAACTCTTCTACTGTTGCAGTTTTCAATGTAGAAATATTTCTTGATTAACTGGTAAACTAAAGTAGAAAAACAGACTGGTGTGGATTCTTCTTTTACATTCCTGAATGAGCTGAAAAGATGAGTTTTACCATGTACTTGTGTTGTCACTAATTGAGTTTTAAATGTTGCAGTCTATTTCCTGTTGTAATAATGATTTATATCTTTGCAGTTAATGAACCCAGGTCGTTAGTGCATCCGTGTTTAATGGCTGCCTAGAAAAGTGCGGCTGTTGTACAGCCCATTCAAAAAGCCATCTTAAATGATGGTTCCTTACCCTCTTACCTAAAAGAAACTTCCCAGAAATGGTGTGATGTGCAGGTGGCAAATAGAACCTCTGGCAGCAACAGAACCTCAGTTTGAAGAAGTATTTTGGCTACTCAGATACGAAATGAGAGAACAAATGGTAACTGTGAGTGCTCTACAGAAAGAAGGCAGGGCTAGTCCAGTTCACGGCTGCATCTTGTAGTGCTTCTTCAGTGGTGCTGGACTCTTGAAGTTTCACAACCTCGCCTTCTATGCCTAAGGGACACTGTGATTAAAGAGAGGCAAGTGAGTTGATCATATTTATTAGCTGTAACTACCAAAAGCAACAAACCAACCAAGCAAAAACAGAAAACAAGCACTAAATGTTTGTTTTGGTGTTTTTTTTCCCTCTTTGGCAGGTATTTCTGGAGATTTTTTCTGAACTGACAGTAGTCTAAGCGAGACCTGCATGAGTCAGATATTTTTGTAAGTGGATAAAGATTTTCCTTTGAAGGGAATGCTGAACCCTATTTAGTTTCTGGTGTATAAACTGCACAGTAGTTTTTTTTAAATGGCAAAAAATATGTTCTTTAGTTGAGACAGTTTTATTTGTATTCAGCTATATACCGCAGGCCAGGCAGCAAACAATCTTGAGACGAGTTCAGTGAATATTAACAATCGTTGATCCAATGCAAATCACATTTGTTCCTTATTGTTTACCAATGTTACTGATGGCTTGCTAAGAACATGCAATTTAAACAGTTTGGTTTTAGCTGAGATGTAATGAATAGCTGTAGTAGAATTTCATTTCTACAGGAGAACAAGTGGAAACTGCTTTCTTGACTTCTGTGAGATTTGTTTAATGTCTGGTACTGAAGACTTGCTAGACAGCAGAAGCCCTCTGGACGAAGTTTTGGGCTTTGCTCTTCCATTGCCTTATTGCTGCTGTTGGCTCGTAAGGATCGGTGGATGACGGGGGTTGAAAGGAAGCCGTGATAAAGGTTGGGACTAGGAGCTGCTCCTTTTCGTGGGTGATGTTCATAGTGGAGTGATGGTTGGGCCAGATGATCTTGGAGGTCTTTTCTAATCCTTATGATCCTGTGATTCCTTGTTCAGCTTGGGAGGGACAACTCGGGCTCTCTGTATGTTGGAGGAGGATCTTCGAGACTGTCCAGATCATGAGATCCTTCCAGCTCTGTGTTTGCTATCTCAGTCCCTGATGGAATGGTTTATAGCAAAGTAGTCCACAGGAGGTTTCTAATCCTCCGTCCTCTTAGAGAAGTTGTCTGAACAGCTCTAGAGTTTTAGATTTTGTCGTTTGGTCCATTTTCACAGTGTCTTTGTAATAAGAGTTTAATCAAAGCTGAAGATGTGTTTGACATGAACCAAGAGGACTTTTTTCATGCATTTAGCTCTTAGTCTTTTACACTTAAATAATTCTTAAACAGAGTACTAACATTTATGAAAGGTGGCATTGTCTCTTCTTCTTAGCAGTGGTTGTGGAGATTCATTTGTAGTCTTGATAAAATGCTCTCCCAAGGAATGTGTACTCATCTTCCATATTGATATTTTCATACGTAACTGGCTCTCTGTTATACAGCTTTTTACTTTGATGGAAAAACTCAAGTATTTCCTAGATCTACATGCTTTCTTTTGAGTTAAAAGAATACTTATTTTTGGATTGTATTTAGAAATCCTGTATTGTCTGAGACTGCAGAAAAAGGAAGGGGAAAAAAAAAGGATTGAAAGCCTATTCTTCTTGAATTGTGTTTTTTCATAGCAGATTCATCAACTGAGCTTCCAGTGGTTAGACACTCCCGTGTTCTCTCACACACCAGAACTACGTGCAGCAGCAGATCAAACATTGTCAATCTAAGGTCTTTAAGGATTTTTGTGTACAAAATTTGGTAACAAATATTTCAATTCAAAATGTATATACAGGAAAATCATTAAAATTTCAATGAAAGTATAGGTTGTAAAACCTTTGGAGCCCATGAAAACATTTGGGTGTAATAAATACAGGTTTATGATCCAGGAGGTATTATTTTTTATTACCTGGCCGGATAAGAGGCTAAAAAAGAGACTGCCAAGCAATATCTAAAGTTTCAGCTAAGTGCAGACAATCCTTAACAAACATACGAATACATTAGAATTTTATTATTTTTATGTGCCTGTAAGGTTTCTGCTTTGCAGTCACTTCCAATAACGTTGCTATCACAATCCAGGGAGAGTAGTCTGAAAAGCCACTGAAGTGCAAATAGTGCATTTTTTTCTTAGCACACATTTTTCACTTGACAGTAACAAATCCACGAGGGAATGGTTTCCCTTGAATTGCTGGACTGCTGAGAGCCAAATTTGACGAATCAGTCGTGCTAACTAATACAGCGGAGAAGCAGCAGCAGCAACTGTGCTTCCTAGAGGAATGTATAATGGGGGCAAAAGATGGCATAAAATCAAGACAGCATGTTCTTGGGAATAAAATCTCTTGCTTGCTTATTACGTCTAGGACTGCAGTAGCTGGAAACCTACGTAAAAGATGAGCATGGGCAATTTGCAAGAAAGGCTTATAAACATGAGGTAGATGGGGAGGTGAACAAAAGAATTATTTCTTGAAAAGATGATGGAGCTTTGTCGACTGCTTTCCTTGCTAGTGACAGGAGTTTTGTTGCACAAGAAATGGTACAGATGAGGGATTAAATATATTTTTCCTGAATGCATGAGAAAGTTTGGCTTTTTTTTGTTTGCTAGAAGTTTTTGTTTCCTAATGAACTTTCAGCTCCCCATGAGAATTCACCGTTCTCGTGCGTGATACCGTAGTCTGAGTGGAGGGTGCACTTTTTTTGTGTTTTTTCCTTGGAGTTGACCAGGTTAGCACAGCTTGATTTTTTAAATCATTTTTTTTTTTATTTGTCTGTTTATGTGTGCAGGACAAAAGTGAAGCAAACTATAAGCAGGGTTTGGGTTAGTATTCACAGAATCACAGAATTTCTAGGTTGGAAGAGACCTCAAGATCACCAAGTCCAACCTCTGACCTAACCCTAACAGTCCCCACTAAACCATATCCCTAAGCTCTACATCTAAACGTCTTTTAAAGACCTCCAGGGATGGTGACTCCACCACCTCCCTGGGCAGCCCGTTCCAATGTCTAACAACCCTTTCAGTAAAGAAGTTCTTCCTAACATCCAACCTAAACCTCCCCTGGTGCAACTTAAGCCCATTCCCCCTTGTCCTGTCACCAGGCACGTGGGAGAACAGACCAAATTGTAGTAGTTGTAGTTGAAAAGAATATTTTTGGAATGAACTAAACTGATATAATATTATGTTTTATCTTAGCCAGAAGTAGACAATGTTTTTTTTCTGAAAACTGAGTCACTCTACAGAGGAAGAGTTTTATATATATTTATTATTATTATTATTATTATATAAAATAAAAATAAAAAGAAGAAAATTCTAATGAAAGAAGGGCTCAACTTCTTCAGTCACTGCATTATGCTGGGTTAACAAATGACCAGTACCTAACTTGCATGGAGTAGAAGCAGGCAAATGGTCATCTTTTTATTGCCCCATTAAGACCTTGTTTTCTGGTATGCTGTGATAGAATAGTGTTACATAAAATATCCAAAGGAGTACATGCGTTGTGGTCTGAAATAATGATCACGGAGCACGCTTAGCTTTAGTTATCCTAGCGTGTTGTGGAAATACAGCAGATATTAACCCAGCAAGGTTCTGAACAGTAAGCATCTCCTGCTAAAATACGGGTTTGTCTTATTGCACTGGGAGTAACAGTTGTGTAGCAGTACTGCACGCCTTAAATACGTCATGTCTTACAAGAGCCGGAGTGTATTGGTACATGCACCATCCTCCAAGAAGAACGAGTACAAGGGACACACGTTCAGAAATTATTTCAGTAAGTCAAAAAAAAAAAAAGTCATCCTTGGCTGACATATTTTAAGTTTATCTGTAATTTCATTATTAAAACCAACAAGTGTAAGAGATTGGAACTTGTCCCTGCACTGGGAAGAGTTGAACTAAGGTTTAGCTTGTTTATACTGTCGCAGTGCTGAGAGGGCAATGTGACCTAGGGCACTAATACTGACTGGTACATCTGGAAAAAGACAGGACAATAGGTAATTCCCAAACTTTAGGAAGCAGCCAAGCTACTTTAACGGCAATCCTCCTCTTGGCAAGCTTTCCCTTGGTCAATGTGACTTGACGAAATGAAAACTTAGGAAGTAAGTTGCCTATCTACTCTGATGTAGTTTAGAAATCCCTGTAACAGATGTCAGGATTGTATTGATCAAGTGATCAAGTGGAGCAGAAACTCATTTGGCCTGTGCAGCTGTTGGAAATCAATGCCAGTGGGCGCAGGGTGAAGGTGTCTTCACATCCCTGAAGTCTGCTCTCAAAGCTAAGAAGGCAGCAAGGAAATGGGCATTTTGTAGCATTAAGCTGGCCCAAATACTTTCTGGTTTGGGTATTAGAACAGTCAGCAGAGCAGCAGTGTGCAGTGCTAGGCACTTCTCTGTAATGTGACATTGATAAAAAGCTTTATTTCGTATTGCTGTGGCAGCCTTTTGGTGTGTCCATACGGGTCTGGCCACTGCCGTCAGGAACACGCACCTACGATTGCAGTGCAGTTTTAGTTTGCAAAAATCCATATTTGAGGGGGGTTTATGCGTTATTTTTGTCAGCAACTTTGAATATTTTTGCATGAAAGGATGGTATTTGTTTCTTCTGATGCCTAGTGCAGTTAGTTTCTGCTCCTTTCACGTTTACTGTTGGAATCGCGCTCAGAAAAGGGCTGGTGTCTGAGGGAAGCGGTTGCTGGTCTCTTGCATTTTCTTCTGTACTTTCTGCTAAAAGCATGTGCTTCTGAATGCTGCTTTCAGAAGAATAGCATTGTATTATCACATACTTCCTTTATTGTAAAGGCTTCATTAATGTGGTTATACGTGATACTGGGAAAAAATAATAAGGTCGTGTAAATACTGTTTCATATTTAGGCTATATGTCTCCAGGATTTTGTTCTTTGTAACTGGATAGTCTGGGAAGTGCTATGGAAGAAATAATCACGTAGCTCCTATCAGAACTAATAAACTCTGAACTGCCTGAAAATCAGGTTGTTGCGATACACGACGTTACAAAAGCTGACTCAGGAGTTTATTTGCTCTCCGTACATACAATTTTGTATTAAAATACCAAGTCTGTGAGATGATTTTTCTTATGTGGCGCTGTGTTTGGGGGAGTTTTCAGGCCGTATGTGTTGTTACAGCCTGTTTATGTGCGTGTGATCTGCTAACTGTTTATGTGTGTGTGATCAGGCTAACTGAAGCAGGCCTTGATCCTGCAAGAGCAAAGAGTAGGATGCTGGAGATCCTTGAGATGCTTAATTCGCATACACTTGATTTGTGTGCAGTGTTTATCCTAACCAAATCCTGTTTGACCGATTGGTAAGATATCTGAGCATTTGCCTCTATGTGGAATGCTTGGTCTGTAATTATTAAAAATGCATCTACATAAAGATGTCTACAAAATAACTCTACATCAGAAACCTGAAAAGATCTCACATTTGAAATTACTGATAAGACTACAGGCCATAAAGACCAACTCAGTATAAGAATAGAGTATTCACCCAATATTCTCTTCGCGAAGTGTTGTTGATGGTGACGTTGTCTTTCCTCAGCTTACAAATAGCAGTACTCTGCTCCCTCCCGTAGCAGCTTATTGTATAGGGTGTGGTTGGCTGCTATTTGCCAAAAAAAAAAAATACTTCTTCCCTCTGACATACATACATATTTATTTTTTCTTCCTCAGCCAGTTCGATATAGTGGGAGAGACTGCCTAGTTTGCTTGAGGAGCAAGGCACAAGACCTAGCCCAAATCTGCCCGGTTCCACCCCAAATACTACAGAGTGCTGCTGAGGTTGTCCCTGCTCTTTTATATCCGTAATAGCAAGGTTATAGAAAGAAATGTGGTTAAGGGGCCTAAGTTGTTCATCAGCCTTGCTTTTTTGGAGGGGCTCATTTTCGTAATTGTCATTAAGTAATAAGTTTTTTTATGGGCTAATTTTTTCAGTGCTATATTTAAGACGATATATATTTACTGTATCGTTTGTTTTTGAAGATCATTTCAGGAAAGCTGAAACATCCAGCTATTACGTAATTTTGTTCTTCATCAGTTTCAAATCCATTTGCACAGTTTTGTCCATGCTGATACCAGTCTGCCACAAAGCGTGACACGTCTTTCCTTAATCAGCGTTAGCTTTTTGGAAACAAACAACCTTTTTCACGTAGTCATGTTGAATTAGAATCGGCATATGAATTTTACCACCTACTCAAGATCATGTTTAGGCATATGTCTTCAGCAAGAAGAAATTACTGTGGTCAACTCTTCTTTTCAGTAATTGTAAGATGAGCTTTTACCAGGATAGAAATTACTGTGGAGAGCTTTCTCTTTTCTCAGAACTTAATCTTTTTTTTCACAGAGAATTACATTTTCTCAGCACAGTGCAACATCAGTACTTCCTGGAGAACATAAGTGCTCTATAATCTTTAACAAACAGCTAATTTTACTTGAGTTTGGTATAAGATTTTGGTTGGGGAATTTGGGTTCTGTAATTTGAAAAGGTCATCTTATGCGGCTTGAGTTAAAAATGCGAAAATACTTGCTTTCCTTAACCCTATGCAGTCACTGTCCTGGAGGTATGAACACCTGTAGTACGAAACTGTTGGAATAAAATAATAGTTGGAGCCCATTAAAACATGGGTGCACAAGCCGAGGTTAAAGCTCAGTAGCCTCTCACTACCTGTTCTTTTCTCCCATGGCTCTCGATACAGGTCATTAAATCCGAACGCTGAATTTCGCAGCGTTCCTCAGACACTAATCCCGCTGTCTCCTACCAGCCAGGGTGCATACAAGTATCGCGTTGCTACTGCCAGTCGCTTGTTAAAAGCCCAGGAATTTGAGAGACGCCGTTTTTATTTTCCTTCAGCGGCTGTTTCTGCGAAATGCAGGCAGAGTGCTACAGATCTAAAGGTAATAAACAAATGCGTTGGTTCATGTCGAGCAAATGTTCGCCTCCCATTGATAAGACAGGCTGTCGTGCCGAAGGAAGAAGGATGCTTTTTGTCACAGAATACTGCTCCTGATTCTTAATGAAACACCAGGCTGGGGGTGGGATGGAGCATAAAGCAAATTTGTTATGGTTTAGAATGAAGAGACTGATAACACGATATTCGCTGGTAAAAATGGAAATACATATTACAAGCCAACGTGAACATCACTTTTTTTTTTTTTTTTGTGGTTAGGTTTTTAGATGCCAGGCATTGATAAATTTGACGCTTGACACGCTAATGCTGCTACCTGTAAAATCTTGTAAATACTTGGGTGCTTGGAAGGTAATGAGATTGCAGTCTGCTAGGGAAATAATGCTCTGAAATTTTACTTTAAGAAGATCAAATGAGCATATCAGAGCTTTTCTTTTTCAAAGGCCCTTTCCCCTCTTCTGCCTTCCCCTCCGTTCCATTTGGAGCACTGTGCAAGGCCAGCCTGTGCCTGCTTCTTGTGCAGGACCTTCCTCCCCTATAGAAAGGTCTCCATTGCTCTGGTGAGACTGGATGAAGCACTCTGAGGGTGCCTTATTCCCTCTCTGGCTATCCCTACTCACTGAGCTTGTGACCTTCTAAATTATTAAGCTTCTTCAGGCCTTTGCTTTTCACGTCTGTAAAACTGGGGATAAGAGAATTTCCCTACCGCTATAAATAACCTCAGTCTCAGGATATGAACCGGGAATCCTAGCCCATACACCGGTGAAGCACTTTCCTCGCCAGTAATCCTTTTGGTGAGGTTGTTTGGGGAATAAGCATTGCTCGCTGGTACTGAGGATGCATTAACAAGAGACGCTGACAGCGTGCTTTGCTTTTCCATTTGCTGTGGAAGATGCTCAGGGGCAGTCCTGCCCTTGGAGGGTGGCAGGGAAAGAGCCAGTAGTTCTTGATGCACGTGGGAGGGAATGCTGCTTGCTCCCACCTTGTTTCGTTCCTCTCCCCACGGCCTGATTCAGCATCCTCTGGTGTTTGAGTGCTGAGAGGACCTTTCCCCACTGGTTTCACAGGAGTTGGGTGTGGGCTGGGGGAATTGGCTAGACCAACATCCCATTCCTACTGCTACATTGCTTTGACTGGAAATTGAAAGCCTCTGTTTGCCGCCTCAGTGCTGTGATACCTGCTTGCTGCCCTGAAAAATGCAGGTGGGGTAGGAGTGGGGGCTGAGGGGATTCTCTGCTGGTGTAGGTTTTACAGCAGCTGGTAGAGGCTGTTTATTGAGAGCTGCTGTTTGTGGTAATCTCCAGTGTATAGAAAGGAGCTTCTCTGCTTGCCAGGTTTGTGTACCTTTGTTGTTGTTGTTTTGGGACACGGCAAGTAATTTTATGATGCAAATGGGAAAGTAGTTTTGCAGAGCTATTTTTAAAAACTTCTTGCTGAAGATATTTTTGTAGCCTTAACATCTGAAGAGTTTGCTGCAGCATGTCTTGGGTTTTTGCTTTCTCCTTCCCTAGAGAATGTTACCAACTGCTGTCCTGAAGGTCTCTCCTGATGCAATGTTTTCCCTTCCCCGCTCTCTCTCACTCTACCTTCCCAAATCAAGTGTCATTAATTTGTTCTAGCCTTCAGGGGATGGTGGGAGAAAACTAACTCCTATTACCAAGAGTGAGTGTGGGTTGATCTTTATAGGCACCAGCATTTCAGTTGTTCACAGAGCAGAATGTGGTACAGCATCCTCCTCTGTAGCAAAGAAAACAGCTTTTCCCAAGACGCTTGGTTTTTGCTCAGTACAAGGAAGGAAAGATGGGAACTAAACAGTGCTGTCAGCTGCGACATCGATGGTCCATTTGCAGTTTCCTTTGCTGCACTGTAGGGTCTAATGGTTTCTGGCATTACCTTCGATAAGGCAGGCCTCCTTATAAGCATATTTAATTGCAGTTTTTTATTAATGCCAATTCTCCCTCGTAGGACCAACTCATCAGTTTGCATGAAGTGAAAGAAAAAGATGCAGGAAAGCCCGTTGTAACCATGTCAGATAAGCAGATAGGGATATGAATGAATGAAATGGTTCCTTTGGAAATACGGAGCTTTGCTGTTAAATACAAACATTGAGTATAACAAACATTCATATGAAAGGCCGTTGTGTCAAGTCTCGTAGATGTTTTCTTAGGATGATATGTTACTTAGTGAGCTGTCAAAATGCTTCTGACTCAAATGAAAGAACTTGCAGACTTCATTACTTACACATTAAGAGAAATAAAAGTGTGTGCCTGTAAAGCAAGACATACAGCGGAACCCCTGAGCTTGTCTGGAGTAGTGTTACAATGAGCACCTACTGATCACAGTTTTTGGAGTTCCTTCCTTTATTTTGTACTTTTCCTCATTCTCCAAAAAGTAAAGAAAATCTCTCAGTCTTTAGCAGTAAGAAAATTGCGTGGAACAAATCTGTGGCATTTAAAACATTTCACACTGCCGTGGCAACGTATAATGCTTCTCTGAAGTAGGTACACTTGGACATGAAGTTCTTTCAAGCTCAATGATTTGTATTATTAAGGACACGTGACTTCTGTAGAAGTCTTTGTTCTTAAGTCTTGGGAAAAATGAGAGCTTTCTGGTTAGCAGTTGAACCCATCAGCAGTAATGCAGTACTTTTCCTTGAAGCACAGAGTTTTTGACAATTTAATGCATCTAACTCTTGCAGGTGTTTTTCCTTATGTTTATCAGTTGGCTAAGCTCAGTCTTTCACTTCTCTCTTCATCTATTTGTTTTTGCTTTCATTTTGTGTCCACTTTTGCTCGTACATGCTCCTTTCTCACTTGGCTTTTCCATTCAGCCTTCAGTAACTTGTTGTTGCTACAGCCCGCTTCCCTGGAGTAGCGGATGGGGGTATACCCCTCATTGGGGCGTGCAGCCTCTTTACCACGTTATCCAGCAGCCCTGGCTGAATGCAGTAGGTTTTCAGAACATCCACAGAGTCGGCTCAGAGATATGAAGGCTTACAGTGTGCTTGTCCCTTTGCCGGTAAGGCTTTGTAGGTCCCTGGAAAATTGAAAGCCCTGGGAAGCACGTACTGAGTAATGGAACCATAAGTAGCTATGCAGTCCTAGAGCAGTGCATGAAGAAAACCCTTTTGCAGTCTGCATTCTGCAGTGTAACTCAATAGGGTGGTTTTCTCCCCCTAGATTTAAAGAATTGCATGCTTCTTTGCTGAAGCACAATCTCTTTGAGCTCTGTGCAAAGACATTCCTGGCTTAGTGAACGAAAATAACGAGTTTTCAAGCAATGCATAATACTCCCTACACAGTGCTAGTTTCAAATTTAAAAGGTAGTTTTGATTCATTATTGTTAATTGTTATAAGAATATGAATTTGCAGATGTTGCTTCTGACACTGATGATGGAGTGTTATGTATCTGCTGCTAATCCCTGGTGTTATTTGAAGAGGCAACATAATCTTGTGGTACATGGAATGTGAATTCATTTGAAATACTAATGGTGTCTTACTATTGGACTATAATTCATACCAATTAAATAATTACATGATAAATGTGAAAATAAGTGTGGTATATCCAAGCTCGTACATACAGAAAAATTGTGAATTGAACGTGTTCAATGTACTATGAATATACATTCTGTTCTTAATTTTCAACTGCAGTGGGAAACCGCACATAATTGTCTCTGGACTGAGACTGTATGTAGTGAAGAGCATTATTTCTGTGAAGTAAGACATCTGAAGAGCATTTGCAGACTTTTATTAGTTCCCATAATAATGCAATCTAAATTGCTACCCTGCCACTTTCTTCTATAAATAGTGTGGCAGTACAACTGCTGAGCTTTGGGCTTCCTTCACTGCTGGTGCAGCTTTAACTCACTGGTTTCTGTTCACTACTGTTGTTCCTTTGACATAATTCAGACGGACATCCTCTCTGTGGAGCCAACCAAGACATAAATTAATTTGTATAAGGATGACAATTTCTTACAAGAAAAAAAAGAGAATCCCTTCTCTTCCTGGTGTCCAACCCCATTTTTATATTAAAATGGTATTGTACCCACCGTTTCATTGGACAAGTTCTGGTGGAGTAGTGCAAGAAGGCGTCGGGTATTAAAGGACTCGTTACAACAAGTATGACAGTGCCAGTAATCGCACGGGCAGTCCATAACCCCGGATCCTTTGGAGGGGCCCATTTTATCTGTGAAAACTTCTCAACAAAGGTAAATTTCTGATGAGTCCCTGAATAAGCAGTGTTTCTTAAACCTTTTTATTGCCTCAGCGGAGTCAGTAAATGACTGTAAAACTGTTTAAAAGTAGTTTTCTTCATGTAGCTTGTGGTGCACTTGTGGGCTTGGTGCTGCAAGAGGTCAGGTAGGTAGATGCTATCAGGTTATCCAGACACACAAATTCATGGTTAACAAGCCATGCACTGAAGCGTGGTGCTGAGAATGGTAAATTGGAGGAAACAAAAACTTGCTGTTGTGCAGCTGGCAATGGAAGGGCACAAAGAAGGTTGGAAAACACTGGATAAATGAAAAAAGTCCCTTTTGGGGAGTTTTTTTCTTTAAAAAAAAGGCACTCAGATTATTTAGTTACAAACTGATGAACGTAAAAATCAGTTTAGTGTCATGACACGATGGCACTTTGAGGAATCCAGTAATACAGGAAAACATGGGCTGTCCTGATAGGAGACATACCACATACAGTATTCCTCCTTTTGAGGAATTTGTTTTTCTCTAAACACAGCTGCTTTTAATGTTAATTCCACACACACACAAGCTGTGTTTTATGTCCCCCGTGTTCATACTTTAAATCCATAAGTACATTGATCCTGGAGATTTTCATTAAGAATTGAATTTCCTGCTTCACCGTGCTGTTGGAGTGGAGAGAGGTTTTATTTTGTTATCATTTAATGGAAAAAAACAACCCTGTTTTGCTAGCGTTCCAATACCGAAAGAGTATACAAAGGGAAGTCTTCAGCAAAAACTGAAAGGAAGCAGAGATCCAGTAGTAATGCTTGTCCAAGAATAAACGCAGACCGCCAGCAATCACGGAGCTTTCAAAATCTTCATCCGTAACGTGAAGGGGGAAGGTGGTGCGGATGCGGACCTCTGCTGCAGGCTGTTGGTTGGACCGTGCTGCAAGAGCACGAGCCGTCAGAAGCTCAGAGACCTGCAGGGACACAGCAGAGCTGTGGCTGATGGGTGTTTCTGCCTTTATGAATGGAAATAGAATGCTGGATCTCTTCTGTCCCCACCTAAGGAAAGATAAAGTATCGATTCAGCTGCCTGGGAAACCTTCCAGACAGGAGATTTGTATGGGTTTAGAGTTGGAAATGAAAGAAGGCAAAGCTATAGCTTTAAAGCAGTTGATTTCAAACTACGTACAGTTCCTAAGAAATCCCTCTTTAATTTATTTCCGAACAAGACCACCCCTCAGAACGTGGGTACCCAGGCTTCACAGGCAAAGGACGTTTCAGGTCTGTACGTTCAGACCTGGCAAGTGTAAGATCCTTAAAGTACTTCGCGCTGTTCCAAAGCAAAATGCTGCTGGGGTTGCCTGCATGTAACGCTGTGGTCCTTCAGTAGGAATTCTGGGATCTCACTGAAAATTAAATCTCAGTGTTAACTCTTAATTTGGAGCATCTTCTCTCGCTCCCACTGCTTTTACCTACTGATGTTAACGCTTCTATTTTGGAACTGCTGCAATTGCTTGGCAAGACTGAGCTCGAGGGCTTTTTAGCTTTCTCTTTTTTTTTTCCCTTGGATGTATTTCTGGATCTGTTGTCAAGTCTGGAAAGAATAGGCTGCTGTGTGTAAAACGTCTGGAGTTCGCATCAGCTATTGATTCTCCAGTCCAATTCAGAATTTCTGCAAGCCGTGGGGTTGCAAGGCTCTGCGGTTTTTATTTCTGTCCTCTTCACCGGTTTGCTCTCTGCTTTTCCGACTCGTGACAAGCTCGTGGATGTGTGGCTACTTGGAGAAAGCTTTTTAACCTTGCTGGTTTCTCTGTAATGACCTCGGTGTACTTACCTGTCCGCACAGAGAGCGATAAATAACTAGCTTCTTTCTTGGTGGTTTTGGGAAAGAGCAAAAGTTGAATCCATCTAAAATCTTTCAGTCTCGTTCAACTTCAGGGTCTTTTTTTTTTTTTTTTTTTTTACGGTTGGAGCAAATGGGGGCGGGCGATAATTGGGAGAACTGTACAGTTATATAACTAAAAGCTTTTCTGTTGGAAGTTAGGAGAGCAGATTGCCTGGCCATCGATGCGCCACACGTGTTCGTAATCTTCCCACAGTGTCCGTGCAGAGGAGTGCAGTCAGGCACGGTGCTTCGGTTTCGTGGATGAACACGTTCAAATGAAGACATGATAAAAATATTTTTCATTTTGGGGTACACATTTTATTTTTTTAAAGAAATAGGAGTGGTTTTGTACTGCTTGAGGATTTAAATAGTATTTGTGTTGCATAAATGATGGCAGTTATTATTCTTAGCTAGAAATTCTAGCTGTTGATGGCTTCAACAAGAAGGCTGTCATCTAAAACTCATGGGGGAAAAAAATCGACTTGGAAAAAGAGATTATGCAATGTAATTCAGTGGTGATAAGAGCATTTTGAAAATACCCTGTTGCCCTCACGGCAAACTGCTCAGCTAGGCAGCGGTTGTGAATTCTCACCCATTTCACATAAATATTCATGAAAACAGCGACTGCAAGATCAATTACTTTTTCTGTTTTGTTGATTTTGTTTAGTTCGGTTTTGGATGGTAGGACAATGTTACATCAGTCCTATTGTTGATGTCGACATTCAGAGAAAAGTGATGGAAGTTAACAACATAATGCAAAAATGAACTGCAGCGAAAGGCAAGGCACGGAGACTGCCCTGCACTGCGAGTCTGTTGTATTTGCTGTTACAGCTGTTGTCCTGTAACGTCTGTACTGTTCTGTTGTACCTATGTGGACTTCAGCTTCTCCATGGCATTAAATAAATTTGAGGTTTATTCATCTGTGGTGGTACAAGACCTCAGTATTGACTTACAAGTAAAAGCTCAAATACGAGTACTGCTTGAATACAAAAAATAAAAATAAAAATCAAAGAAAGGATCTGAAGTCTTCTGAATTTATAGTTAGCAGTAAACTGGTTGTATTGCTGTTGCAAGATAAGGTCAATCTCTGAGCCTTGCTTTATTCATTCTCTCTGTAACCACCCTTCCAGCTGGCAAATCAGGATCAGGATATTTAGAGTCGCTGAAGGGAGACCCGGTCTAACAGTCAGAAGCCCATGGTAACAAACCAGTGTTGTTAAACCACGACATGTTGTTCACTGTGGAAATAGAGCAGCATTGGAGGAAAGACTTAATCAGGAGCAGCCCAAAATTGGTCTGGATATTGCCATACCTAAGACAGGTGTTTGACAGATGGTCTTAGGCTAAACTCCTTTGCATCCACTCTCCTGGGTGGACCAAGCTGTAGTGCTTCTCGTTCCATCCCTTATCTCTTTCAGTTTCAGGCCTGAAGGCTGTTAACATTTTTCTTTGTTACAGCTTGTTGCCTGAAAAGGCCTGGGCTTGGCCCTAAACTGGGGCCAAGTTGTTTGGTTTATTTATTTATTTTTTTTTTCTCTTGGGTTGAGGAAACAAAACAAACCAGGTTTTGACACAGCATTGTTAGTTAAGCTTCCATGGGGGACTGCAAAGGCTTTGCCTTCCTTCCTGCAGATGTTTGAAATCACCCACCAGTGAGTATGAAATTTCACAAGATAGCAGAGCCGATCTGTGGAGACTGAGACACAGAAAGAGGCATCTCTGCTTAGCCCTGGCTGCACATCGTCTGTGCTCTGCCTGGCGTCCTGGGAGCTGCTCTCTCTAGAGGTGCTGCAGGTTAGGTTGACTTCATTGTAATGAAGTGAAACAAATCATAATTATGCAAGGTTACATAAAGTGGTAAAGGTTAAAGCATGAAAAATCTGTGTCGTCTTGTCTAAGACGTGCTTTAGAGAAGCAAGCAGGCCATTTTTTGTATGGTTTCTTCCAGTTCTAAAGGAAACTTAAGTCCCAAATCTGTCAGCTATGAAGCAGGAGCATACACAGGACTGGCATCTTTCGTCTTTCCCAGAAAGCCTGGCCTTGGGGCTGAGACAAACAGAGGCATGATGGTGAAAGGAAGAGTAAATTTGCTTCAGCATTTTCTCTTTTCAGGCCTTCTTTGGCTCATCTTATTCATATTGCCAGGATTGTGTGCTCTGCTGGGCGGCAGAAGGTGTGGATAGATACCTGTGGAAATGAATATTGGTCAGGTTTGCTTGATAGCTGTCCTCCAGTTAGTTGGTAGCATCTTGCACACTTAGGTGGGTGCACGTCATAGAAAAACTGCTTCTGCTGAACAGCTGCCAGCTCTCACCAATCATGTAACTAAAGGACGATGCACAAATTGCCGTAACATGTTTCTTATAAGAGAGGCTGACTTCAGAATGTGGGTGCCTAAGATGATTGTAGCATGGTGAAACTGAATACAGCTCTTTCCTTTCTTTTTCTTCCAGTTTGTGGAGACATCCATGGCCAATTCTTTGACTTGATGAAACTATTTGAAGTGGGAGGTTCTCCTGCCAACACGCGGTACCTCTTCCTGGGGGACTATGTGGACAGAGGGTACTTCAGCATTGAAGTAAGTTTCTTATTTCTTTTTTTTGGCTGTGAAACTGCTTGCAGCCTGTTGTGTGTATTTGACGTAGTAATTTAACCACTTCAGGAACAGAGGATCTTTGCGGATACCACTGTGAGCAAAAGAGGTCCGTGTCAAACGTCACTGTTGGGGTTTTCATAAAGGCTGTTTGGTATCCACCCAAATCCTGCTACATCTGTGCAAGAGAGCTGATGGAGAGCAGTCCTAGGAACTTGTAGCGACCATCCACATACAGCGCAGAAGGCAGTCTGCTCTGCAGCTTAAACAAGTTAAATAGGATTAATAGACACGAGTGATTAGAACAGAGATGTAGAGGAATAAAGTGACACACAATTTGACTTACTGACTTAGTTGATCTGAGCCTCCTGTATGCAAAGTTTTTATGAAATGGAAGGACTAGATAAAACAAGAACTAGAACAAAACTAGAACAAAAAAGCCAGCAACATAGTATGCTGTGCTGGAGAGAATGGATGAGTTCTGTTTACATCTGGGTTGCAGCAGTGCATGATCTCTGGCACTTGAATCCACAGAGCAGTGATGGACATGTGCCCTGTTGAAAGTGCTGATACCCGGTGCAGATACCAGCATCAGGATGTAGAATGCGGAGGTCAAACGGTAGCATCTTTAGCTGGCTTCTGAAGGAAAATCTATGAAGAAAACTGTCCTGTCCAACATACCTACCTTTGACTAGAAGAAAGCCGAATACCAGGCACAAGTGCATTGTTAGAGTGCTCATAAAAAGAAATGGATTTTTTTAATTTGTTTCGTTGCTTGGTTTTGCAAACTGACAACTGAGGTGCGCAGTTACCAAATAAAATCTAATCTAGATGTGTTCATCCAGATCATAGCTGATCTGGATCTAATCTGATTGAGCACTCAATGGTCCATCAGAAACCCTTGCAGCAGCTATTGAGCTATAGTTTGAGTTTTTCCTTTGAAGAGTTCAGACTTGAACTCCCTCTAAGCCAAGGCAGTTATGTTAGGTGCAACATAGGTCCTACCATGCACGGTTGCGTAGCAGTGACTAGTTAAGATGGCAGCATACACTGCTGTTTCGTTTTACAAACGACCTCTTAGTCCACTTCTGTCATACTGATATAAAACCATGTAGTCCCAAACAGCTGAGTTACTTGCAATGTGTTTGTAAAATGGATCAGTGCATTATCTTGCCAGTCCTATATTTATACTATGCAGAGAAGATTCTTACAAGTAAGATTCTATAAAACTATTTCTGCTTTATTGGCTGATTTTTTAAAAACTTACTTTCAAGTGTTAACAGCATCTTCAGGAAGTGATACATTCTACAAGTAGAAATACAGTTTTCAAGTGCAAAATTGCAAAGTTCTTTAGCCCACATACCATAAATGTTTAATATAGTCTGGATTTAATCTCACACTGAAGTCAACGCTGTGATCTTTGAGCTGTGGGCTAAATCATCATCGCGTGGATGAGTCCACCGTACCGGTCTGCTGGAAGAAGGGTGGGAAAGTGGAAGATGCCTTTGCAGGCTTACGTTGTTGTGTGACTGAATCTTGCATTACCGTTTTTCAGTTGTGATAGCCTAATTTTTATCTCCTGAAGACTTTGGCTGAACCAAGTTGTATCTGGAAGCTTAGAGTTTTGTCTCCATTTCTTTATGCTTTTTATTAGAAGAGACTGAAGAAGTGATTTGCTTCAGCTTTCAAGTGCCTGTGTGACAGTTTGCCAAAATCTGCTTTAGGGTTATTACTGGTTACAGACAAGAGCAAGCCATATAACATGGCAAAATAGCTTATGGGTGGGGAACAAGCCTCTTAAAATAATTCATTTTGCAATCTGCACATGCACATTTAGCAAGCTATATTCTGCGTTTAGACTTTCCATTCTGGAACACTGCTTTTTCACTGGAAGCTGCGCTGGCTTCTTCTAGAGCAAAGGAAATACCTGAACTGTCCCTTATATTATTCCTTTTTGTATGTAGGATTCTCAAAGTACTACTTTTCTGGTGCCTAACTGATTGTCCCCACCTGTCACCTAGATTAAGCAATGCCTTTGAAAGAAGAGGAAGGTTTCTATTTCATAACTGTATTCGGATTTACAGCTGTGCATTCAGGCGTGAACTCAGCAGAATAAGTAGTGACAAGGAGAGGAAAATGGAGAGGAATGCACTTTGGCAGGCTGGGGGGATGCTTTTGGTGGAAAAGGGGTCCTGAGCACATCTAGCAGGCACCAGCTCTTGCCAGGACTTTGTGCTGGTTTAGAAGTCGTGGTGGAAAACAACCCAGCCTGGCCTTAGTAGGTATTTCCACCATGCCGGGCACCCCATGATCTTTATTCTATCTATCTGTTGGCTCCTCTTTCTGCCAATGTAGACGTGACACAATCGCAGTTTTGGGGTCTTTCCAAAAGAATTAAGTAGGTGGTCCAAGGTACTAATCACGAGTAATACGAGCTTTTTAAAAATCCCTTCAATTGCCGTGTGCTATCTAGCGTAAAAGTGACACCATTGAGCCTAAACCTAGCTGAGTTCTGGCAGTGGGCGAGATAATCCCCGTCTGTGGGCTGCAAAGCATTTGGGATTCTTCTGGATGAAAGGTACTATATAATGTAAGCTATTATCATTAAGAACAGAAGAAATTGCATAAGGTAGGTGGAAGGCATTTGATAATGCAAAGGGGAAAAGAGAAAAGTATTTGTATAAGGCGCTCAGCAGAAATGACAGTCCTTGCCCCACAGAGCTTTTGATCTAAGGGCTCAATCCTTCACATGTGTGCTCCATTTTTACCAGGCAGTGTTAGCTCCGTTGCTTGTAGAGGGTGTTATGCCTGTAAAATTACTTCTAAGCACCGTGTTGCAGGATGAGAGACTAGTAAAGAAACTACAATAGCTAAAAAAAAAAAAATAAATGCAAAACTGTAGATACAATGAGACAAGCTTTCTTGGCACAGACCAAATCTTTATCCCTTAGCTGCGCTCTGTTCCATTTGACCTTTTGGCAGAGCCTGAGCGTTTCTTCTCTTAGAAAAACAGACGTCTGCAACTTGCAGTATCTGATGTGGTGCACTTGTTTCCTCAGCTCTGTAACTGATAACATTTCCAGGCTGTGCCTGTGCACTGTTCCAGGGTTTTGACTCCAGAGTAGAAACCCCTCACTTCTCCCTTTAAAACAAGTTTATGGTCATGGATAAAAGAAACCCAAATGATCAAAACAGAGGGCTATTTTTAAATCCAAAGAACAGTTAGATTGTAAGTGTTTCTGCAGGAATGGATTGCAAGGAAGAACAACTGGTCTTTACCTGAGTCTGAAAACTCTTTTGAAAGTCAGATAAATGCAATGCAGTGCAAAGGAGTATGCATGTAGACTGCTTTTCATCAGTGTTTGAAAAATGACAGTCACAATAAATGCCCAATGTAATGCATTAATATCACGTAAAGGAACTGTTGGAATTCTCTTCCTGCTCAATCCCACATAAAAACACACAGGCTTAAATTTTAATTGCATACCCTTCTGATTGCTTTTGACAGAGCAGGCAGCTGAGATATGTCGAATTAAACAGAAGTTCAAAATGAACAAAGGTGGAAATGTGCTTAATTAAGGTTCAAAATATGTATACTTGTCCACTTCCCAAATACAAAGACTGACATTCCAAACAGAGAAGCTGCTTTTGTGGTGTTCCTGACAAGAACAAAGTGAGGTGTTTGGAGTAAGTCTGAAGATCAGGAATTTGACCATCCGACCTTACTTCAGTTAAAAAAAGCACCTGGCACTTCAGATGCTAACGAACGCTGAGCTTTTAGAATTGACTGATCTCTCCCAAGAAAAGAGTTGCATATAATAAATTAACGTTAGTAAGCTGTGGCTGAAGTGAACGCTGGTGAAGTCATGTGTTTACCATCTCTCAAGTCTTCATGCACTTTTTTTTTGAGGGCTTTATTGGAGGAATAAGCACCTTTTTCTGCATAGCTCTAGAATATGAATGTTTCCTAATAAAAAGCTTGAAGTATTTTTGGTCAGTCAGAAGTTCATTGAAGTCAATTGTTTTGTTTACTTCTTTCAGAGCAAATAAAGTCCTAGGAACTTCATTATCCTAAATTTCCTTGCCCTTTTTATTTTTTTTTCTGGCAGTACCGGATATGTTTCTGTGTACCAAGAGTTTGCATCTTGTAAGATCTTATTTTTGCTGGGCAGTAATTCTCAGAACCTTGAATATTCAGTAATTCAGCAAATTCAAATTGCTTTTCTCTATATCGGATTCCCAGACCAGAACACCTGTTTGTGTCAGCACCGTCCTCCCAGCTAACAGCCTGCCTCAGCTCTTCCAGAGTGAGCCACCAGCATAGCAAGGACAGGTTTGGGATGCAGGGGGAGAGCACAGGACGGTGCTGTGAAGGTCACTTGCACTGTTTTCCCCTCACTCCTTCCATATCTCTCTGGGACTTTTTTCCATAGCAAACAGCTGGGGCCAAGACACAAGGTCCAATAAAGAGAGCTAGGAGCCAGCACTTAGACCTTTGTTTAGAAAGTACTACTTATAAGAATGAGTGGAACATTAAATAATATACATATCTGCTCACCTTTTTGATATAAATTGAGATCCTTCCAAGGGCTGAAATGGGTGTAATGTGTTTTAAACACTATAAAAGAGTATAAGGCAAGCAGCGATGTTTCACGTGTGATCATTTTTAATAAAACCATCTGGGAGACCAGCTAGGAGAGTGTGCTTCAGTAATTAAAATCTAGAGGTGCTAAAGTACCATGCAAGTGTCAAAACAAGCTCCCAAAGCAGCTTGGGAATATTCAGCAGATGTTTAAAAACAATAAATTAAACAAAGGCTGAATGATCAGAACTGAATTCTTCAACAACATTTTGGAACCAGCTGAGACCATGACCACAAGGAACGGTTTCACTGTTAGTCCACAAGAAGTAGATTTCCACAGCAGTAGCCTTCTTAATTTTTAAACGTGTAACCTCTACATATGCGAGCACTTCTTTTTGAAAGACAAAGAACAGGCAAAATAAGAGCACGTTGGCAAAGAAGACTTGTGGCAAGAACTGTAAGTAGTCACTGAAGGGGTGGTTGATGCAGGGAGTTCAGAAAAGCATTTGCATCAGTGGCATGTGTTTTGGTTACGGATGCAACCTGTCTTTGTCTCTGCAATAATGCCACAATGAGTGGCACTAGTAGTGTGAGTGCAGTTGTGTGTAAAAAGGCACGTAGTTTCCTCCGGGATAACTATTCCATTTTAGAAAGCTGCATCTGTATGAGGTACTGCAATGATACAATTACTGCAGAGCAGTTAAAATAATGCAGTTTTTATGTTTACGTGAGGTGTGTGTTAGGTAAAGTGAAGGAGCTGTGCTAAAACACTATCCAGAGAGCGTCAGTAGAGGCATTAGTAACATGGCTCAAGTTATCTTTTTGAGTTTGAATTGCCTTGTGTTTCTTCACACTGAACTGTGTGTGCTGGGGGAGTACCCAATGGCATCGGTCATTTGGAGGAAGAGTTTATCTTTTGTTACATGCACAGAGCTGTAGAGCTAGCAGTGAGCTACAGCTTTTTCTTGGCATCATCAGTGAAAGAGCACACTGGAGGCAGAGGGCTGTGTGGCTGTGGTTGCAGTCTAGTGGCAAGGGTAACTTTTTCAAGGTTACTTGCTTTGAGCACTTAACGTGAGATTTGTGGAAGGAGGTCTGGGACTCTTGTTTTCCCTTTTCAGAAGGAGCTGAGACTTAAAATTGTGAGAAAGCTCCAATTCAGCATGCAACAATGGAGTTAAATCCCTAGCCCATTTTGAAAATATACTTCTTTGGCTTACATAGCACTTAATTGCATAGACCTTTTTTTTTTCCTGGTGGTGAGGCTGCCAGAGCCTCAGCAGGAAAACAGCTTGACTACTGTAGGAGCGGGGAGCTGGGCAGATCACCTCTTCGTTCTTACCTTAGGGACATCTGCATTGCAAAGTCACTCCTGTACGTTTTATGGAGAGCCACAGCAAAGATGACATGCAATATATTATTAACAATAACAAAGCTTGCAGAAAATAAGAAATTTTAAAGTTTTGCTACTGGGAAGCAACACTACCAAAGAATCAGAGGTTATAAACTCAGATTTTCAACAGCAAATTGACTTCAGTAAATGTTCACTTTTTTGTTTGTTTGTTTTAAACAAGTTTGCTAATGTGAGAAAAATTTCAAATAATTTTCTTCAGACAGGACCTTCTGTGAAGCTATTTTATTCGCGATTGCAATGGCGGGCCGCCTGTCAATCAGGAGTGCGTTTTAGTAAACACATCATAACCTTTTATTCCCTATTACCCAACACCTGATCACCTCCCGTTCCCTCACTGGCTGAGTACTACAGGTTCACAAGCTACTCGACGCTCCTCTATACCATACATGTACAATTCTTTTTTTTTTTCACCCCTTTAATTTCTCCTTTCTTATGTTTTGAGAACTTGTGATCTTTGTTTTACCGTTCTCACACTGCTCATCCTGTTTTTCTCAAGCTTCTCCCTTATTTTGGAGCAGTGAGGCCTTCTCCTGTCCACTTCTCTATGTAGCATTTCTCCTTATTATGACTGCACAACTACCTCAGAATAATGAAAAATAATTCTCTACTGCGAAAACACAACTTTGTTTCTCACAATTCCCCCCTCTTCTTTTCTTCCTCCTATTGTTGTTTTTGCACCTCTTCACATACTCTTCACATACCGCACTCTTGAGTGTTTCCAACATTAAGGTGCGATGTTCTTCTTTGGATGTCATGGGGGATGACAGATACACAATGCCATTATTATTACAATACCAACAAAGAGTTGTTTGAGCCAATTCTATTCAGGTAAGCATGAAGTTAGTTAGTCAAGCACACCCCTCACAGTTGTTTTGAGCCACAGCACGTAATTCTTAGGCTCATCTAGGTTGGAAATGACCTTCAAGTTCATCAAGTCCAACCATCAGCCTGACCTGCCGCGTCCCATTGCTAAAACATGTACCTCAGAGCCATGTCCACGCCTCTCTTAAGTACCTCCAGGGATGGGGACTCCACCACTTCCTTGGGCAGCGCGTTCCAAGGCTTGACCACCTTCTCCATGAAGAAATTACTCCTAATACCAATATAAACCTCCCCTGGCACAACTGGAGGCCGTTCAAGGCTGCAGCCCAACAACATAATTTCCCACTAGGTCAATGTGATGCGCGTAGTGTTTGGACGTTTCATCTCACAAGCTGGGGTGGCAGTAGCCTGGTAGGTGGAGGAGGCAATGTGAGCCTGGGAGCCTTTCCTTACCTTCCCAAGTGGGAGGATCGATTTTTATTTATTTATTTATTTATTTATTTATTTATATATATATATATATATATATAGTTAGTTAGTTATATATAGTTATATATATATATATTAAGTACTGGAGGGTGCTGCCTGTATCTTCTCTACTTTTTAACCTACCTCTAAAGCCTCTGAATAAACAAACAAATTAGGGAGTCCAGACAGAGCATCTAGATGTTTACGCACAATAAATTCAAGACAAAGTGCAGCATTGTAAAACCCCTGCTGCTGTGTAATTATCTATAGATAGTGTGAGTTTTAGCACAAATGGAAAAATGTGGCATTATGTTTTCTTTAAGATGATGACTGTAAAGCAAATGAGAGCAGAGATCAACATGTTCAGATATGATTAACATAAATCTTCTATTCCTTTTTATGAAGACGCTCTGAATCATAGAAGGGAATTCATACTGTTCGTATTTAGAGGCATGAAACTGACAAAAATGCTGGGTTTCCCCTAGGCAGAAACCCCGGGTAGAAGTGCATTTCCAGGTTCCAGGCTGTTGGTTATTGAGGTAACTAAACTCCCCAACAGAATGAAGGGAGGTAATTAGGGGATGGTTGCAAATGAAAGTGAATTTTGACACCTTTTGTTTCTTGTGGCACAGTCGTGCAATTGGTGGGTATTTACAAAAGGAAGGGCTGGAGGAGAAATCGCTCAGACAGTTTTGTAGCTCGCTTTTCCCCGGGCCATCACGGTCCTTGCCACGTTCTTCTGAACAGTGGGCTCATCGACTTGGCAGCAGTGGGAAGGCTGAGCACATCCAGCAGTCTCGTGGGATGAAATGGGACGTGTCTCATTTCCATTGGCTTCCCTGGAGCTGCCAGCTTGTCAGCCAGGTACCTGGCCGGGGCCATCAGGCAAGGGATAAATATTCTGTGAAGGTTGCAAATTTATTCATCTGTCAGGAGTTTCTTAATGCTTTGACGTTGGTGCCATGTCAATTTTGTTTCAAAACAACTGTTTTGTTCAGATGTTCTTGAGAGGTCTCAGCACAGACTCCCCCTCCAAGTCTTCTTTTCTACCCTTTAAAAACATGTCTACAAGAAATGTCATCTCAAATCGAAGTCTGGAAAGACAAAAGGCTTTATCTGAAGCATTGTAGTAGCTGCATTTAATGCAAGAGCTGTGTGGATTTTTCCTTCTTGCCCGTTTGTGCAGAGCAGCGAGAAGTGAATAACAAGTGTTTGTTACAAGTATTCCTGTAGAAATTCTGTAATACTGGAAGCTAAGGTATTTCCTGAAGCGCGGGTTAAATTGTTCTAGGGCAACAGCCTTTCTTCAGGCCGGATATGCAGATCTTCCGCTGAAATGGTTTCCACAGCAGATTTCTGCCTGGCCTTCCAGGTGGGGCGTACGCATTTTGTTCTGCATGGCATTCTTGGTAGCTGGAACAGCTGAAGGCTGAGCAGGGATTTATTTAGCCAAAGTCAGAGACTTTGATAACAGAGAACACTGATACACTTCTGCCAGTCCGGGTCTCAGCACAGAGAGCTGTTTGCACATAACACATACACGAATGATGAAGTTTAAGTGTTGAAAACATGTTTCATTCAGAGTACTTTTTCTGCTGCTGCTTCTTTTTGGTGTTGGGGGGGAGCATAGTGGTTGAATTTTGTAATGAATTATAATTTGTTTCTTCTTTCTCATTTCTGCTTTGCAGTGTGTGCTGTACTTGTGGGCCTTGAAAATCCTTTACCCCAAAACACTGTTTTTACTTCGTGGGAATCATGAATGTAGACATTTAACAGAGTATTTCACATTTAAGCAAGAATGTAAGTGTACCTTATAGCCTGTCTTGTCTTTAATCCCAGTTGAACAGCTTTGTTTTGTTATTTTGTATCTGATACATGCTTTGACTATCAGTAATTTTTAAGGTACTCCTAATGTTTTCTCTGAGCAATTTTCAATTGTCATCCCTGTTCCCCAAGCGGGCCGTCATCCTGCAGGGGTTGGGGAGGGTGTCTCGGTGGTGGAGAAAGGAAGGGATTCGTCTCTGAGCTAACTTCTGATCAGAAGTGCAATTCACTCTTGCCCTGTAAGTTGGCTGACACTTCTTGGTATGCTCTTGTTACAGAAATTCCTTTCTGCATTGCAAGAAAGGATGCGGTGACACACAAAAGCTCCTTAGGTGTAGACCTTCACTTGCACAATGAAACTTTTTTCTGTGGCACTGTAAACTGAAGCTATTGCCATACTCCTCTGCTGCCTTTCTAGCAGCGGGTATAAAGGAAATGTTAATTGGCTCAAAGGCGTCATGGTTTTCTGACTTTAATATGCACATTGGTAAATTAACATTTCAGCTTCATTGTACCACCTCATTCATTTCATAATGGTCTTTCGGTAGATAATTAATTGTAAAGGACTGGGCTAAAGTTCTGATTACTTCATAGAGAGCTTGGAGTGAAAATGCAGTAGCTGATTACCATTCAGCAGATTTTTTAAGCCTTGCTGTATAGGTTTCATGGCAGGCAACAATGGCATATTAAATTGGTTATTTACAGTTTTTAAGAAAAAATTAATGAACTTTGCAGAACTTCTGTTAGTTTCGCCTCAGATAGTAAGTGAATTTTTCCACCAATGAATAGCAGTAGCCTTAAAGGTTTTTTTTGCATGAAGCAAGCTTTGCTGTAGTTCTCAGTGCAAAAGAGAACAGTGACAGCAAGATTAGGATTAATTAATTCTATTGTTGTTTTCTTCTTAAGTGTTGGTTGCACTTTTTGATACCATTTTAATATTTAAAAGGTAAAATCAAATATTCAGAACGAGTATACGATGCCTGCATGGATGCCTTCGACTGCCTTCCCTTGGCTGCTCTGATGAACCAACAATTCCTGTGTGTACATGGTGGCTTGTCTCCAGAGATCAACACCTTAGATGACATCAGAAAAGTAAGTCTGAGTAGTGCTCAGGTCTAACGAGAGAACGGTTAATCACCGGTAACTAGAAATTGAATCCTTTCTCACTTGCATTTGTGTAAGGTGCTTGTATGTCATTTTGACGTTCACATTGACATTATTGCCTTTTAAAGGTCTTTTTAAATAGAATGTAAAAGGAATTGCTGCAATTAGTGGTGTTTTATTGAGGTGAAGAAATCACCAGCATCCAGTATAATGCAGGATTTATCATCTTTGTGTTCTGAAAAAAAAAAAAATTGGATTAGGGAAATCAGTATTTAGGAACAAATGAACACAGCATTAATTCATTGCAGGTAAAATCTACTGGCATATTATGAGCATACCACCTGATGACTCCTTGCACTTTGTTAGGCATTCTGCACTCTTGGAGAAAAGTTTTTTAAAAAATAAAAATATATAGTTCTAGAAAAATCTCGCAATACCTAAAGAATATAATAAAAGCTGTGATATGATAGCAATAATTATATCAAAACATTATTATTTTTTTAAAAAAGTCAATAACTTCATTGTCAAAATTTTCTGCCATGGTTTTAATAGTACTGCAGTTGGTTTTAACAGTACTGCAATTTACTGAGCCTCACTTAGACATTATCAAACAGTATCTTTATGTACTCTAGTGTTGTTCATGCTATTAAGGATTAATTCTTTTGATGTGTTTTGGTAAAAGAGATATTTAACCCATTCGTTTTTAGTGTTTCTAACACTAAAGTAAAGATTTCATATTTCTTGCATGCAGTTTGAAACTTGTAAATGTGGGTATACACTTCTGAAACTTACAGATACTGAAAGATGAATTGTATTCTAAGGTTAATCTTTAGCTTACTAAGAAATAAATATGGTTTAAAAATATAATTCTTAAACCAGTAATTACATATTCTGATTTCAATGCAATTAGATTAAGATATTAACAGCACTTTCAAAAATTACTGAATACAAAGTTTGGTTTCTGAGTTAAAGGTGCACTATCTCGTTAGGCTAAAACATTCTCTGCCTGAAAATTAGCTGGCTTTGTGTAATAGCAGAGCAAAATTGTTTAGATTCTAGATTAGGATCATTAACATCTTCACTTCAAAACGACCCCCCCATCTCTCCCCTCCCCAGCAGGTTTATTCATCTTTGGCAATCAGTAGGAATTGTTTTTGCATATTTATGAATTGTTATTTAAATTAAATGAGTTACAGTTACAAAAGCGTTAATTGCTTAGAGGGTTGAAAGAAGTTAGAAGTGTAGGTATGCTATGAATATTTCATAATGAGGATGCAAAGGTAAAATTGTGGCGGTCTCATTAAGACTTTTTAACTTGGTGTTGCGAACAGGTAAGACCACTTCTTCACTTCTTTCTGGTTGAAAATTACTTAAAAAAAAAAAAAAAACAACTAATGACTTGATCTTTCTGGAGAGAAAGATCCTTTTTCTTTCTAGAGAATGTTTTGGACTGCTGGCTTCACTCTTACAGCCATCTTAACAAGGACTGTTTTTGTATTAGAGGATGCTTACAGAGGAATACTGCTTTTTAATATTTTCATATTTTGTTATACTCTTATATGCAGTGTGATTCTATATAATTTAATTTTTTAATGCCAGTGGTCTTTTAATAGCAGGTAGAAACAGTAATTTTTAGCTGCTTAATTAGAGCTAGTGTTATGGGAGCAACAGGAATACCATGGCAAGATGCTGTAATACAGAAATGTTTATATACGTATTGATATATATATATGTATGTATATATATATTAATGTATTGAAATTAAAATGGGAACTAGCTTTGAAATAACTATTGTATTTTTACTTGAATTGTCTCAGTCACATTAATCAAGTGCAATGATAATTGAAAAATCACAAAATACAGAATTACTATCTTCTTCTCCATATTCACAAAGAACATTAAAAAAAAAAAAAGAAAAAAATCACATCGAATGGGAATCCACTGTATCTCTTCATTTTACATCTATATTTATTACTGCTTCTCTTCGTCAGTGTTAGCAAGGAACATTTTACTGTTATTCAAAATCCAGTGCTTTAAATCTGAGAGTAACCCAACGCTGGAAAGTAGTTTGCTTTGGGTGTTAGTTTGGCAACCAAAGGAATGAAAAAAATAATACTTTGCTTCAGTGTTTCTATTGAAAGAAGTTAGTATTTCTTTGTCTCCTATTTTTCTTAGTTAGATCGATTCAAGGAACCACCTGCATACGGACCTATGTGTGACATCCTGTGGTCAGATCCATTAGAGGACTTTGGAAATGAGAAGACTCAGGAACACTTTACTCACAACACAGTCAGGGGGTGCTCGTACTTCTACAGGTGAACATTACTTCTTTCATTTAATGGATTTCTCTGTGTCAACTTGTTCTGGTTTGGTATAAATGTTTGCTTGAAGTTTACAGTGCTTCTTAGATAATTGGGTTGTGAATAGGTCTGGCCCCTTTTTTTTTTCCCTGCGGGCTGGGCTTGCTTTCAGGTAAATTCATCTTTTATTTGTGTCTTGCCTTCTTCACACAACTGTAAAAACCTAAATGACTTAATTTTATTCACCAAAGCCCATGTATTTCATTTATTTTTCTCCTTTTAAGTAGGGAATGAACTTGACTCTTTTAAAAAGGTGTAGTTAACTACATTTCTAGTTTGAAACTCAGAAGTTAATTTTGAATGACAAATACTAGTGTTGGAAGACTCACTACCTATTGCTCTGCAGGGTAGGTAAAAACTGATTTCTCCACACAGGCACGTTTTTTCTAGGTCTATTGAACTTCTGCTTAAATTTGGGACTAGTTCTTCCCATGAAATTTAGTATTTGAACAGTACTGGTTAAATCGGACTTGCTAAGAGTTGAAATGTAAACAAGTTGCCTGTAATGTTCTTGCAGAAACGTGTATGGATCTAAATGCAAGGACATCAAATTATAATTATCTTTAAGTGATTTCTTTTTATATGTGTTAAAAATAAACCTGAGAATATTACCGAAAAGTAGTAGTAGTGGGTATAGAAGCAAATCTAAAAGAAAACAGTCAGTTTCTGACTGTTTAAAGGAAGCTTTCTGTTTCTTTTCTGCTCAGTAGTTACTGTAAAATTCTATCCTTTAAGCATGGTTTTTATGTGTCGCTATCAGTGTAAAGAGTTGGGAGACCCTAACTACTGTTCATTGAAGCAGTGCCTTTCTTTGGGTCCTTGGGAATGTGCCCTTGTCAGCACACAGAGAAACCAAAGCAATCAACCCGTTCCCTTTTCTCAGTTTGGTCTGATGGGAAGCTGGCTGCTGCCTTTTTCCATTCCCAGTGGTAGGTTTCTTGGTTTCTAGGGTCCTGTGGACACCAGGCAGTAGAAACCCTGCAGGTGTGCTTGAGCTGCTGGTGAAGAACTACTCAAGTGCTACTTCCATTCTCTCTTCATCATAGGAAGAGTCTGCGTTACCTTATGAATGGTGGTGGTGATTTTGAGGTGTGCACTGTAGGGATTTTGAGGGGTTTTTGTTGTTGTTATGGTATTTCAGGCAAGCTTGCAAGGAAAAGAGTGGAATGGAACTGACAGAGGGGAAGGTTGAGTGGCAGAATGAAAAATGTATTCAGTGAAATCTTTATTTAAAAAAAAAAGAGGGGGGTTCAGTCAAAATGTTAAGAGGTTGTTGAACCTTCTGAGGGAGCAGTTCTACTTCAGTCCATGCTAGCAATATGCAGGTCTAAGTTTGCCAAAAGACGTCAGCAGAAATGAGGAATCCAGCATTTTTAGTGATCTCAGAAGACCTCACCTGGAACGTAGCTGACCCTTAGCTGTTTAGTAACATGTAGAAAGAAATCAATGACTTCCACCAGTAACCAGGAGACAGAGCTGCTAGAATCGGCCCCCTTGTTGGTAATGTTAGCAGAAAGGTAACTGATGGGTTGACCTATAGAAATTAGTTTACCTACTCCTTTCTCTGAGCCGTAATTGCTCCAGCATGGGATGGGCTGAGAACAAAGCAGTTTGTACCGCAGCCTGTGCTGTCCACACGCACCTTTTGTGGATAAGTAATACCACAGCGCTCAGATCAATAAAGCCTGGAATGTGCTCAATAAATGTGTTTGGTCTCATTATGAAAGAAGGTGTCAAACTGTTGCAAACAATTAATCTGTGGAGAAATGGGCTTATGATTCCGAGGGCTACAATCATTCCTCTTCCTTTGAATAACACTGAACACTGTGCTTGACGCATGCCCAGGACTCCCAGGCACTGTTCACTACCAACAGTGAGTAATAGCAGTTTCCTCTCATGAACCTCTCTTGAAATGTGAAAGGCCTTGCAGACATGCCTTGTGCTCAGATACTTATGTACTTCTTCAGAGCACCTTTTAGATTTTAGGGTTATTTTCCAGGGTTGTTTCTCAAAATTCCCCTGAAGTATATATCCATTTTTCTTCTGAAAATGTAAGATATCAGATCTAGTCTGTATTTTGTTTCATGTTCAGAGAAGTGCATATTCAGGAAAAGATGAAATATTTGCAGGATGCCTAGTTGTGAGGTACCGTGTAATGGGAAATGGAACTGCATGATGACACTAGCAGATGCCTAGCTTGGTGCCAACTTTATCCAAGATTATATAAAAGCAAGTGTTACTCTAAAAAGAAGTACCTAATTGTTTTTAAGTTCACTAATTGCTTACCTAATGATAATTCATGGCAGAAATAATAATAATAATAATAAAGCCATGATTACACCGTGCAGCATCTAGTTTTGCTCGCCTTTTCTAGTTAGCTCCTAAGAAAAGGAGCATGTTTTCCTAAACAGCAGCTCAGCTTGTAAAGAAATGACTTAATTAGGCAGTCCTTCCTCAAGGCTGTCTGTTGATAGAATGGACTTTGTTTATTCTTTGATAAATAAAAGTTCTTAGGCATTTCCATAATGGAAAGTTAAAAGATAGCAGTGGGCATTTGGTAGGAAGGTCAGAAAGATTGCAGAGAATCGCGAGCCAGAAAAATGATTTCTAGATGGTTAAGATCTCTTACTTACAGAAAGTTTCCATAATAAATGGTTGTCATTTTATCAGACATGTTCACGATCATGGCAAATTCCAAGTGACTTTTAAAGTGATTTTAGAGTTATTAACAAAATGCTGTGAGAAAGATGCGTTCAGCAGTAATGCAGCTTTCCAACTGTGCACATGCAATGTGTTAATTGGGCTTTCCAGCTCAGTAGTACATTCAGTCTTCTCTATTCATCCCCAACTCATTTGTGAGCTGTTGAGCCATTTGTATGAGCTAAATATACATGAGAAATTATAAAGAATGTAGTTTATATTAATCTGACAATCTTTTCACTACTTTTTTAGGTGATCACTCACAGTCTATTGAATTTCAAACTGATCAAGGTTTTCTTCAAGAAATTTCCTTTTGTATAACAGTCCTTGAAGCTAGTATGGCTAGCACTGTAAAATCTCAGTACTGGAAATTACAGACCTAACCTGTCATTTAGCGATGTAAAGAATAGCTTAATTTTCAAGGGTGCTAAGAGTGAGCACTTAATAAATGTCTTTTGTATCCAGCAACAATTCACACTGCAGATTGCCAAAATCTGTGCATCCTGGGAAATAGCAGTCACACAATGCTAGAGAAAAAAGTAATTTTTTGGAAATGTATTTAATTTCTTTGTACCTTAAGTAAACAAAGAACAACAGTGATGAGATTTCATTTCCCTTTTCTGAAATAAAAGCTCATATGACCTTTACTGTTTTGGTCATGTTAGTTGATGCAATTTCTTGAAGGAGTGAAAAATAATTAATGGAGTGCCAGTTGTGTAAATTAGTATTTAATTATTAAAGCAAATCTTTTCTTCCATCCTAACCCATAGAAAATTACTTTGTATTCAGGAAATGTTACAAACAAAGGAAGTAATTTTTCCTTGAGTGTGTTGTTTTTGTTTCGTCTTTTTTTTTTTTAAAAAAAAAAAAAAAAGATTTTTCAGCCGATTGTCAGTAAAGGTTGTTTCCTCTTTGTTTATCAGAGTATGTAGTTTTGCTTTGTATTTATTTAGCATATATTTATTTGTGCTTGGCTGGTTGCACTGATCTTGCCAGTGACCCATCGCACTTATTTCATGGAGAAGGGTTACAGTAACTTGAGCATTTCTGTGAGAAATGCATCTAACGTGACAAGGTATCCTGCTACTTATATTGAGAATGACTTCTTTCATTGAACAGAAAGCTTGAAGAAGTCAGCTAGACTTTTTTTCCCCTCAGAAAAATAATACTAACTTCGGGAGAGACAGCCAGTAATTGGGTTTAGGCAATTGTGAGGCAGGAGGGAAAACTCTCCTTTCCAAACCATACTAGGATCATGAATGTCATTGTTCCCAGGAGATTTATGGGATGGATGAAGAATTAAAATATTCTTTCGTCACATTTAGACAAAGTTACTATGAGCATATGTAGTCCTAACCGTGAAAATTGCAATTGGATCCGAGCCCAGCTTGTTTCATTTCCTTTGTGTCAAAGCTCTGGTAAAGAATTTCAGGAGTTTGGTTACGCCACTGAGGGTAATTAGCTGTGTATTGTCCTATGGAAAGGGCTCCCTATCAGGAGTAAGCACATGCACAAGCTTAACACTCGCTTTCTGGGATCGATTATGTGTATAAGACTTGGTTAATTAATAACTGTTAACAAGAGCACAAGAGCGGCACGAGCCCGGCCCAAGCCAACAGATGGACTTAGAACTAGAGCAACCACTTGGAAATTTTCTGCAGGTATTGCACTCTAGGTTCATGGGTCTTGTTAGTGAGCTTCATGTTAGTTCTTAGGGAATGCTGAGATATATAAAGGTGTTTGGCTGTTGATTACATTGTTATATTTTTAATTATATTATATAAATTACATTGTTATATTTTAGTGGTTGGAGAGCTGCCAGGCAGAGAAGGACCTGGGAGTGATGGTGGACAGTCAGCTGAATATGAGCCAGCAGTGTGCCCAGGTGGCCAAGAAGGCCAACAGCATCCTGGCCTGTATAAGAAGCAGTGTGACCAGCAGGGCTAGGGAGGTGATCGTCCCCCTGTACTCAGCTCTGGTGAGGCCACACCTCGAGTACTGTGTTCAGTTTTGGGCCCCTCGCTACAAGAAGGACATGGAGGTGCTTGAGCGGGTCCAGAGAAGGGCGACGAAGCTGGTGAGGAGCCTGGAGAACAAGTCCTACGAGGAGCGGCTGAGGGAACTGGGCTTGTTCAGCCTGGAGAAGAGGAGGCTCAGGGGTGACCTTATCGCTCTCTACAGATACGAGGTGGGGGTTGGCCTGTTCTCCCACGTGCCTGGTGACAGGACGAGGGGGAATGGGCTTAAGTTGTGCCAGGGGATTTTTAGGTTAGATGTTAGGAAGAACTTCTTTACTGAAAGGGTTGTTAGGCACTGGAACAGGCTGCCCAGGGAGGTGGTGGAGTCACCATCCCTGGAAGTCTTTAAAAGACGTTTAGATGTAGAGCTTAGGGATATGGTTTAGTGGGGACTGTTAGGGTTAGGTTAGAGGTTGGACTCGATGATCTTGAGGTCTCTTCCAACCTAGAAATTCTGTGATTTTGTGATTTTTAAAAAGCAATAAAAAAGGAAGGCAGAGATGTTTAATGGTAGCAAAGAGTGGCTAGCATTGCATACTCGTGAAAGTTCTTCATTTGCTAGCCTTGGGCAAAAGTGAAATTACTTGGCCTTACAGATGCTGTGGGCTAGAATATTAATTCTAGCCCTGCCAGCACATCATTTCAGTGGCTTACTTTACACATTTTAAGTTTGTGAGTATGCAAGCACTAGATAAATGTGTGCTAAAAAGCTTTTGAAGATTGTAGCACCTTTCACCTTAGGGTGTGAGGCATAGTTACATGAATGTTTTTGAGCTGTAGCAGCATTTTGAACAGATTATTTTGCCCACCTTGTCATTCTGCCATCTCCAAGGCCAGAAGTCTTATGCTGCCTTCATATTATGCAATCAGCTGTATTAGTAGGATTGCTCATGTACTCCATCAGATCTGGGAACACATCCAGTCTTAAAAAGAATGACTTTGCAGAAAAAAAAAAAAAAAGTATTTATGTGTTCTAATCCAGTGCAGCTCCCTAGTCCATTTCTCAGTGCAGACAGCACGATGAAGGGCAAGAGAAAACAGGCAGAAAGACCTGTGATAGCAGCTGCCTAGGACTGTGGAGTAGCAAAAGCATTTGCTTTTGACTTTGGCCTTTGACGACTGAAGTGCAAGGTCGATCAGTTTTGATGAAAACCTTTTTTTATACCTGCATCTAATCTTATGAAGCTGTTGGGCTAAATTTGAATGCCTTCTTTTTAAGGAAATGTTTACATCTCCTTATTATTGGTATGGTGAAGGATATGAACAAAAATTATTTTTTGGGGGGTACTGGTTCACAGTGGGAGATCAAGCCTACTTCCAAGGCCATGTGTTCCTAAGAAATACTTGATTTACTACTTACTCATCTTTTCCTCTGATGCTTCCAAAGTTTCTCGTGCTTGGCAAAGATTTATCTCTTTTCAGTTATTAATGTGTAACACTAAAAGAAAAAATAATGTAAATGGTGTACAACTTTGTAATTATTTGTAACTGTTAGAACTGCACACACAGTTATTTGGCTGGCCAGTAGTAAAAATCTGCTGGATGTCATGAGTATAAAAGGGAGAAACAAGATTATCTTAATTAGGATGGGGAATTTTGTCAATATTATTCCTTTAAGAAATTCATTCCGTCTCATATATCGAAAAGAGCTTTCATGATTAAACATTTAATCAAAAGAGCAATTTGTGAATATGCTAACATAAATTACCAAGCTCTGAAGTTACTACTATGACACTAGTCACCTGTCCAAGTTGCATGTAGCCAGGTGCAGATGGCAGGGTTAAAGGCAGGTTAGTGAAGAGCAGAAAGGTTGCCAGAACGTTCTGCTGTTGTCCTGCTATGTCTGCTTCTACAGCTTCCAAAAAGTCATCTGGGGGCAAACGTAGGGGGAAGAAAGCCAACTGTCTTGGTAGATCTTTGTCATTTCCTCCTACCTTCTAGAAAACCAGAATGTGTAGATACCCTCTTTGTTTGTAACATGAAACAAACAATTTCAAAATATATTTAAAGCGTTGTTATCAAATGTATGACTCATTTTCTGTCATGTCCATGTCAGATAGGTTGCTTAGCTCTATCTTCACATTTCCTCTAATCCTAGATGTAGCTGAGGGCTCTAGTTGTGCTTGGCTGAAACCTTTAAATTATGCCCGCTAGGAACTGACCCGTCAGGCCATGCGGGAGGTGGAGATCACTGGGCTCTTGGAGCGTAGGATCATTCACTGTAATTTGGGGATATCTAAAAGAGGCTGAGATAGAAGCTGTTATTCTTATGTACTGTTGGTATTTTTGTAGCTTTGAAAGGCTTCCTGAAGAGTTAGTGCCTTCAGGATATGGTGTTGATGCAGAATGAAGGAGAACCATGCTCCCAAGGTGCCTGTGTCTGTTGTCTTAAAGTGTAAGAACATTTTTGGATGCAAAATAAACTTTGTTCAAATAATAATACAGAATCACAGAATGGTTAAGGTTGGAAGGGACCTCTGGAGATCATCTAGTCCAACCCCCCTGTCAAGCAGGGTCACCTACAGCACATGGCACAGGATCAGATCCAGGTGGGTTCTGAATATCTCCAGAGAAGGCGACTCCACATCCTTTTGGGGCAACCCGTTCCAGTGCTCTGTCACCCTCACAGTAAAGAAGTGCCCTCTCGTATTCAAGTGGAACTTCCTGTGTTGCAGTTTGCGCCCATTGCCTCTTGTTCTGTTGCTGGACACCACTGAAAAGAGTCTGTCCTTGTCCTCCTGACACCCTCCCTTCAGATATTTGTACAGAGGGATAAGATCCCCTCTCAGCATTCTCTTCTCCAGCCTAAACAAGCTCAACTCCCTCAGCCTTTCCTCATAAGAGACACGCTCCAGTCCCCTAACCAACTCTGTAGCCCTCTGCTGGACCCTCTCCAGGAGCTCCAGGTCTCTCTTGTACTGGGGAGCCCAGCACTGGACACGGCACTCCAGGTGTGGCCTCTCCAGGGCTGAGAAGAGGGGCAGGATCCCCCTGGCCTTCTCGGCCACAGGGGCCCATTGCTGACTCACGGTTAACCTGTTTACCAGGACTTCCAGGTCCTTCTCCACAGGGCTGCTTTCCAGCAGGCCAGCCCCCAGCCTGCCCTGGTGTGTGCCGTGATTCCTCCCTAGGTGCAGGACCCTGCACTCGCCTCTGCTGAGCTTCATGAGGTTCCTCTCTGCCCAACTCTCCAGCCTATCCAGGTCTCTCTGAATGGCAGCACAGCCTTGTGGTGGATCAGCTACTCCTCCTGGTTTTGTTTCAACCGCGGCCTTGCTGAGGGTGCGCTGTGTCCTTCAGCCAGGTGGCTGATGAAGAAGCTGAACAGGGCTGGGCCCAGTAGTGATCCTTGAGGACACCGCTAGCTACAGGCTTCCAGCCAGACTGCGCCACCGAACACACTTTGAGCTCTGCCAGCCAGCCAGTTCTCAACGTACCTCACTGTCTACTGCCATTAATTTTCAAAATAGTTTAGTTTTTTGCTGTGTTATTGAAAACATTTATTTTTCTACTCTTATATATGCACTTGTATTCATGCCCATGATTTCTGTGAGAAGGGCTGGGTGTTCCTTGACAAAATACAACACAAAGCACACAAGTAGCAATTATCAAGGTATACATGTAGCTAAGCGTGCTTGCTGTGCTGTCCATTGAGTTTTTCCAGCTGTTGGAAGACCAGCTTGACAGTATCTAACATTTTGGTTCAGGCTAGCAAAGTATTGTTTCTATCTCACAATTGTACAGAAGAAATTGACCATGCAAAAGATACCTCCGAACTAGTAAAACATGCATGAGAAATTTTAATGAAAAAGGGGTGCAGAAGGAGGGAATAACACACACGGTCCATGGAGAATAACATCTCTAGTTTAGCACTGGGGTATTTTGTTTTCTCTGTGAGTCACTGCTCTTCTGTGATTCAGCATGACACATGAAGCGCAGGCAGAGCAGTAGGTTGTTCTGGAAAAGCCTGTTGCGTGGGGGGGGGGGTCTGTTTGTTTGTTTTCTCTCTTGGCCAACTGTTTTATTTCTGGCTCAGCTGAATTACAGCCTGGGCTCTGCAAAGCAGGGCAAGGAGGAGAGGCTTTCTGGAAGGGTAGCAATCATGAAAAAAAAAAGTTGGGAATTTGCTTACAGGAGGACTGCTTTGATAAGAAAGATTTGAAAATCTAGCAATTTTAATTAAAAAGAAAATCAAGAATCCAGGTGGAAGTTCTCTTCTGTAGAAGCTTGTTTCTATTAACCTTTGCCATAATCTTTGGTTGTTTGGCAGTTTCCAGGGCTTGCTGCTGTTTGTCTGAAGGCTGTGAAACCCTGTCCTCCCATGGCCCAAACCTTCGGGATTTCATATTTTATATCTCTGGATTTGCTTCTCTAGATTACTGTAGAATGTTTTTCTATATTCTGTGTTGAAGGATATTATTTAACATGAAATCACATTTAGGCAGGAGCAAACTCATATTTACAAAGTGCTGAAAACTAAAGTCCTGTATTTGTCAAACTGGTAAAGCACATGTAACAGCTGCATACAGCTGAAAATTTTGCTTCTCCCCAGCCCTCACTTCAGCAAGCAGCTAAAAAAAAAAAAAAAAAAAAAAAAGAGTGTGAGAGTTGCTTTGCATTTTTTTTTAACTAAAATATTCAGATAGGCAGCTCATGGGCTTGAGGTTTGGTAATAGGAGTATTATCATGCTTCACTCGCAGGAAAAGATGGCAGCCCCATTTTCCTCTATGTGCATGGAGCACTATTTGGCCTCTCTGTCCTTACAGGCAGTGGACCCTATAGAATCTGAAAAAGAGCCAAATCCTGATAAAGAAGTCTATTTTCCATGGTTGTATAAAGAATAAGATAATTAAAGACTTATTTTTTAAAAAAGAGTTTTTCTACTTTGAAATGGAAAGAAGAACCTATTTAGAAGTATTCTTTTTACCACTTCCACTTCATTATATCTTCTTTAAAAGCAGTACTTAACACTGGATGAAAAGAATACCATAGGAAAAAAAAAAGTCTAGACATTTTGAGCAGCTGTACTGATAATGAACATAATCAACTGTCTATCAGATTTTTCATTATAGACCCCAGTTTTCAGAAGTTAATGTAAAAGTTTCTAAACAAAATGTACCATAAGTCTACATTTAGTCACAATTAATTATGAAGAGAAATGTATGCAAATTAGATCTCATTTGCCAGTGGTTTGAATGGCAGCCTGTCAGCATTTGAGATCACTGCAGTTGCCAAAACTATACCCTGTCTAATCTGGGAGTTTAAGTTATAAAATAACTTCCAGCATTTTTAGACAATTCCACATACCATACCTGTGTCTGAGAATATACAGGAGGTGGGCTGTATGTGGAACCAGCAATATAGCCTTTGAGTGGGCTCGTAGGCTCTAGCTGCAGAGAACATTTCAGCTTCAAAATGTGCAGGAAGGTTGGAAGTGAACAGTAGCATTTCCACTGGATAAACCAAAGAAAGATGATGCATTAGATTATGCTTTTTTTTTTTTTCTCATGAATTTTCATCTCTTTCATGCGTGTAGCGAGAAATGGATGGAGCTGTTAAGTGCTTGTAAGTAGGCTCTGAAGGTGGCCCATGAAATCATGGCTGGGGACAGCAGGTCTTTTTGATAATGTTTGGTTGAGATATTTTTTTAAAAAACATGGTCAGTATATTTAACAACAGTTTATTACTTATGTATTTTGATTAACCCTGCTACTACTGCATGACTGCATCTTGCCCATAAGGTACTGCAAAACGAGTGTAGTTGTACCAGTCTCTTTGATACAGCCCCATGACATAATACCTGTGTGTGAGTTACACGTGGAGATTCAGAGACTCTGCAGGTTGGTTTGTGTTACTTACAGGCATGCCGTGAGCCCATTGTGCTGCAGCGCCAGCACAGAAGTGATCGTGGAGATGCCTTGGTGTCTTCCCCGACGCCTTGTATTTCCTCTTATAAACCTTTCCGCCTGTTCTATTATTTGAACTACAGGAGATGTTGAATCAATACTGGAAAATAACATGGTGAATGGATGTTAATGCAGGGTCTGTTTTGCTTTTTCTTCAGCCATCAGGTGAAATTTCAGGGCTGTTTTGTGAAGTTTACACCATTTGTCATCAGCTTTTTTTGCTGCAGCAGCAGGTTTGATTTTTGCTCTCCAGCTTGTCCAGCAGTGAGGTGAGGGAATTGGAACATGTGTGCCGTATCCTGGGCCTCCATTCCAGGAAAATAGGTCTCCTGGATATATCTGCTGCCTGACAATGGCAAGCTGGAAGAATCTCTGGCCTTGATTCCACAAGTGGCTCGTCTGCTGGTGCTGAGAAGCACTGCTGAGGGCAGGACAACACAGCGCACTAGCACTCTTATCTGGTTATTATGGAATTTCGTCTTTATGTGAGCATTAATCAAACAGAAGCAAGTGACAGGAGGTGGTAACACTTGCCGTCTCCCCAGGATTAATGCTTTAAATGCGACTTCTTTAGGCTCCTGTGAGCATGGGGCCAGTACTGTGCTGGGTCTTTGCCAACGAGGAAGGCTAAATTCAGAAGTGCCTTTCAGCCGTAGGGTCACCAGGTGCCGGGATTTGGAATGAGGCTGTCTGCTACCTCGTGGGGTGCCCACTTCCCTGCCAGGATGAACGATCGTGAAAGATGTAACATTTTAACTTAATGATTGCTGGGTTTCAAGGGTGGCAAATAAATCTGCATAAAGCAAAACAAATTGCATAGAATTGACCTGAAGGGGGGAAAAAAGAGAAGAGCCTCTAGATGTCATCCAGATGAAGTCTTTCCCATCCTAGATGCCTTTAAGAGGCCTGATAAGGATTTGTCAGATCTGTGAAGCATTTTTTTTTTTATTATTCCATTGCTACTTCTACTTTACGCATTTACAAGCATGTCCTAGTCCTGTTTTGTTCTTGCTATATTTGGCTTTTGACGGGGAAAGCCAGGACAGTTCTGCATTAAATTACTACTGATAGGAGAAGAGATGTTTTGCTTCCTGGCTCGAGGTGATAGATGGCCATCATGCTGGTTGTCCTTGAACATGGAAAAGTCATCAGTGATTTAAAAGCAAGAAGAAAACAGTCATTACAGAAGTAAACAACTTATTTTAGAAAGCAGCAATGTGGAGTAATTTCAAGTTCTGTAACATTTATTTAGGTATAATTTTAAATAAACATCTAAAATAATGATATTTCACACTTGTGCTGTCAAAACTGCATACAGGTTGTTTTGTGTTCTTGTTGCATGTGCTTTTCATTCATGGTCGGTGCCTTTAATGGCACGAATGGGTTTCATGGTGCAGAGGTGGTGACAACAGGCTCCTAATTTTTCTTTGAAAGCAACACAGTGAAAATTATCATGAGTGCAGTGAAAATTATCATGACAGAGGAATTTGTACCTGTTTCCCAAATGATTTTGTTCACATTCATGCAGTAGGGCAGGCCTTGTGAGGATATATTTGATGTGAGGATATGTCAGGTGTCGTGCAATTTACATTTGAAGTTGCTAAGGGGAAAGATGATTCTTGTTTACCAGGGAGATGATGTTCAGAAGATCACAAATCTGTAATTTGGAAGCAGTTCTGCCTTTCTTCTTTCTTTCTCCTACTCTTCTCACATACCACATTATCTGGTGTCCGTAAGCAGCCTGTGTATGCTGCAGTTAGTGTTGTGCAAGGTTGTTTGTTGCAAGCATCCATTGTATTGCTTTTTTTCTTTTTCTGAGCTCATTGAATCGTAAAGCACAGTGGAAGAAATTTCCCGCAAGCTACAAGGTGATTACTGTAATGAATTGCAACTTTACAGTATTCCTCTCCATGCAATTATGGGGTGGGGGAAAAAAGTACTGTTTCTAGTGTTGTCTCTACAGAAATCTGCCAGCAGAGCAGGGGCTGATTTCATGAATGATGCATTTTGGATGAAACATTTTTTGAAAGCTAGAGCTAAATGTGGTGCTTCTGATAATACTGTAACAGGTGCTGTTATTTTCTTCCAACAGTTACCCTGCTGTATGTGAATTCCTCCAGCACAATAACTTGTTATCTATACTTCGAGCTCATGAAGCCCAGGATGCTGGGTAAGTGCATGTGGAGAGGGGGCACTAATAATGAATAATGGCTCGTTGTTGTCAGACATGGCAAGGAAAGAAAGAAGAACTGAGTGAGAGTGAACTGGGAAACAATTTTAATTTGCAACAGCTCTTGCTTTTCATTAAAGATACAAAAGCATATACTGGCATTAGAATGTGCAGTCTTTTACATGATTGCTACTGAGTTACAGGATTTAATGAATCTTCATATATCCCTCTTAGCCTTAGTGATTTTAAGTGGCATACAGTGACCCAAAGTGATTTGGTTGCCAAGTGTTGGAGGGAAAACTAATTCAGCTCAGCAAAAGAAATTTTGCAAGTGTGGCTGAGACTTCTGACCCACAGACTGCCGCAATGCCTAGGAAGACATTTGGCTTCTGATGGCCAGAACTGTTTTCTCTCAATACGTACATGAATGAAACTTCTGGGCCTACTGATTTTACATTTTAGCAAGAAACTAATCTAAGGGAACTCAAAATGGCCACAAATTATTTTTGTGCAGGAGTATCAGTAATGAATTCAAGGAGTCTTATTAAAGATACTGTGTGCAAAAACAATCCAGGTCAGCTACTGGGTGTTATTGATAGTTTGGTCATGGAACTATTGCCAGCATTTTTTTTCTGCCACTTTAAAAATATATATATATATATATATCTCTTTGGCGAAATGTACCATACTTGTGAGATTATAATGAAGAATTGGTACCTGAATAAATAGTTTTGCATATCTTGCATAAATTATTAATGTGTTTATTGTGTTTATTTGGAGGTAGAAACGTTACCAAATCAGAAGAGTAATGAAAGATAAAGTAACAAGATTATAGGAATGAGGTCGATACTCACTGCGCATATAAAGAGCTGTTCTGAATGCTTGAATTATCACATACTTAAAAACCTCAATGCAATTAAAAGCAATCTATTACTCTGCCAAAAATAACTGGCATGAAATACCCAAGGGTAATGAAATTTCATTTTTATTGTATTGCTTTCCAATAAATTGTGAAAAATAAAAAAAAATAGAAGGGATTGCACTGAGACTGTACAATGGTTTCAGTGCAACTATTGTGGATGGTTGCCAGGCTCTTCAGTTTCTTGTCGCTGAGGACTAAAGAGGAGTATTTAGTGTTACTTGTCTCTAAGTAAGACAAAAGCACTTCTTGGTTGGTTTGCCTCCAGTTACTTGCAGGTTTAATGCTTGACCGATGGTATGTTGCTCTGTTGGACCAGTAAGCCTTTTATTTTACAAAAGGCAGCAAGGTTAAGTAATGAAAATATGCAAGCATTAATAAGGTGGCTAATAGACCAAATCAGATTAGACATAGCACCGAAAATATCTGACCCTTTGTTTCCCCTTCCTTTCTCATGCTTTCTACCCTGGCCTTGCCTTCAGTTGCACGTGCAAGCAGCTGGGAGGTCGTGGGAGGACATGCCCTTCCCTTCGGTGCATTCACCTCCGAGGCACGTGCTGGTGCTAGCCTTTACTCGCAGTCCTGTAGAAGGCAAAGTGCTGGGAGCATCCCAGGGTGTGCACGTGTGCAGGCCAGCTGACTCTGGAGACGGGCACTGAGCAAATCCATAACAAAAAAAAAAAAAACTTCTGCCATGCTAAATTGCAGGCAGAGGTGTACTTTTGAGTATGGTGTGGTTCCCTCGCCACTCCAAGTGGAAATGAATAAATCTGCAGGAAGAATCTCTCTTCTTGTGATTTTAAAAAGCATATATGCATGCTTTCTGTCTTGGCATTTGTAAAACCCAGTGCAGTAATTTCCTAGGGTTTTCTGCACTGCTTTTGGTCAGTGACAAGTGCACTTTCAACACAGGACACTAATACCTTCTCTTTCCTTTAGGTATCGTATGTACAGGAAAAGCCAAACAACAGGCTTCCCTTCACTAATCACAATTTTTTCAGCACCAAACTATCTAGATGTATACAATAACAAAGGTAAGATTTAATTTCTGTTAATATACAGTAGACTGTATTTCTCTTTACTCAAATGTTTTACATTGTTTTTCCTTTTCTCTTCTTTCTCTCTTTATTAGCTCATGTCCATGTCTTTCCTCTACTTATTAGTTCATGCCCATTCAATTTATTACATAATGCAAATCTAATTAAATTTATTACAGGCAGATGTACGCCTCTGAATATACTGTAGATTCTAATATGCCTTAGGATATTTCTGTATTTTGACAGCAAGTTATTAACTAAACGTTACACAGGAAACAAAACTAAAAACAGCTCTATTAACGAAGAGAAGTATATTATGAAATGCTGTGGTTCAGGTGTTTGGGGACCAGTGCTCCTTATAATTAATTGTTTATCCCTTTGCTCCTCCTCTTAAAATTAATGGGGTTTGTACACACAAACCCTCTACCCAGCTAACAAACACTGACAGAGCATCAGTGGATAAGGAGTGGTATATCTGTTTTGTTTATTCATCATTTGAAAACTGTTATGTAGGAAATAAAATATCATTAGCCAAAAATAAGTTGTTGCACAAATTAGCAGTCACCGGTCAGTCTATAAAGACTCCATTAAATACAAGTGCTTGCAGCTTCTCTCAAAATCTTCTCTAACGAACTGGTAAAAAAAAAAATCACGTTTCTAAAAATAAAGCTTTCATAGAATCATAGAATATCCTGAGTTGGAAGGGACCCTTAAGGATCATCAAGTCCAACTCTTGACACCGCACAGGTCTACCCAGAAGTTCAGACCATGTGACTAAGTGCACAGTCCAATCTCTTCTTAAACTCAGTCAGGCTCGGTGCAGTGACCACTTCCCTGGGGAGCCTGTTCCAGTGTGCAACCACTCTCTCTGTGAAGAACCCCCTCCTGATGTCAAGCCTAAACTTCCCCTGCCTCAGCTTAACCCCGTTCCCGCGGGTCCTGTCGCTGGTGTTAATGGAGAAAAGGTCTCCTGCCTCTCGACACCCCCTTACGAGGAAGTTGTAGACTGCGATGAGGTCTCCCCTCAGCCTCCTCTTCTCCAGGCTGAACAGGCCCAGTGCCCTCAGCCGTTCCTCGTACGTCTTCCCCTCCAGGCCTTTCACCATCTTCGTAGCCCTCCTCTGGACACTCTCCAACAGTTTCACGTCCTTTTTATACTGTGGTGCCCAGAACTGCACACAGTACTCGAGGTGAGGCCGCACCAGCGCAGAGTAGAGCGGGACAATCACCTCCCTCGACCTACTAGCGATGCCGTGCTTGATGCACCCCAGGACACGGTTGGCCCTCCTGGCTGCCAGGGCACACTGCTGGCTCATATTCAACTTGCTGTCTACCAGGACCCCCAGATCCCTCTCTTCTAGGCTGCTCTCCAGCGTCTCATCGCCCAGTCTGTACGTGCAGCCAGGGTTTCCCCGTCCCAGGTGCAGGACCCGGCATTTGCTCTTATTGAACTTCATGCGGTTGGTGATCGCCCAGCTCTCCAACCTGTCCAGATCCCTCTGCAAGGCCTTTCCACCCTCATCCGAGTCCACAACTCCTCCAAGTTTGGTGTCATCAGCAAACTTGCTCAAAATACCTTCTATTCCTACATCCAGATCGTTTATAAAAATATTGAAAAGTACCGGCCCTAAAATGGAGCCTTGAGGGACCCCACTGGTGACCGCCCGCCAGCCTGACGCAGCTCCATTCACCATAACCCTTTGGGCCCTGCCCATTAGCCAATTGCTCACCCATCATATGATGTTTTTATTTAGCTGTATGGTGGACATTTTGTCCAGTAGGATCCTATGGGTCTTTCTAATAAATCTGTCCTCCTGTATCTTGAAATGAGCAATAATATCTCCTTTCTCCTATTCCTAGTAAAGGTAACGTTATTGTGTTTGTGAGAAAAGGAAAATATTTTTTTCCCAGTGGTATTATTGAAAGCAGTTTCATTGCAAAAACATCAATCTCTCTTGAACAGAGACATTTTTAATTTGAATACTTGCCTGCAAAGGGAATACGCTTTTTTTTTTTTTTTCCCCTTACAGAGAAAAGCTTCCTCAGGCATCATTTTGTATGATAAAACTTCTAACCTAAAAGGTGTTATTCCATGAACTGTGTGCATGGGGAGAAAACAGTTCAGATAGTTCACTGTTAGGTAATGGGTTTTGTACGCTTAGTTCTCAAAATGTATGTTCACTTGTGGAAAAATTAATGAGAGCATTCTGTAAAAACAACAACAACAGCAAACACCATCCAAGTAGAGCTTTCAGTAGCTATTTTTGTAAAAGTAAATAGTATAGGGACTTGTTAGCAACACAAGAAGAGCAGAATGAGACAAGGAACGTGTTAACTTTCTTGGCAGCATCGTTGTTCTTGGTGGAAAAGTGTGTTTACTTTCTGAGTTGGCTGCTCTGGGTAGAGCACAGACCGATGACAGGTCTGTAGAAGTAATCTGACATAAAGCATTTGCCCCTTGTTTCATAATACGTGAAGGCAGCTCTATGCACTTGAAGGCAATGGGTGAACAACATGAGATTTTGTCATGTCAGCAAATGTTAATTGTAAAGTAATGATTTATAATATTCAAAATCTTGAATTTTAAACCACAAAGTTTGGGTGGTAAAAAGAGCTGCCTTTCTGTTATCTCAGCTTCAGAGCAGAGTCGTTTCACTTGTCTCAGGTTCTCTGCTGTGGTGGGCAAGCTTTAAAACTTGTGGAAAGTCTTTTCTGGTAAAAGGCTTAAGGCCAGCTTCTGAGAGGTAATGACTATCTGCGGTCACAAGTGAAGTTTGGATGCTCTGCTGGGCATATCTGGTCTGAGTGTGCTCCGGCGAGGTTGCAGCAGTGTGAGAGCAGTGCTGATGTGCCACTTTAATGTATCACTTGTTGTAAATGTAGAGGCTGACCTTTACTGGATTTCTAATGCGCTTCTGTTCAGTTTAACTGCCTCCTTTTCTCTCATTAGAAATCTTAGATGTGTTATTTCATGAGACTGATTGCACTGTCTCTTGGCTTATAAAGTACATCGTGCATATTTTTTCATGCTGCATTGTACTCATGCATCTTCATCTGGATAGCATTTGGGTGCTTGCTTCCCCATTGAAGAAAGAAAAACTCTGTCATCCTAAATCAGCTAAAACCAAACCGAAACAAAAAACGGCCGTTTGTTGACTTCCTTGATTTGCAGCAAATGAACTAGCAAAGAACACGGCTTCTGACAGACAGACTGATTTCAGTAAGTGAAGGAAGGCTTGTCCATGCAGAGATGTTACAGAACAATTGCTGTAGCTGACTCGTGGTGCATTGGTGCAGAACCTGATTGATTTTTAAACCAAATCATTGGATTTTCAGTTACTGCCAGTTTTTGGAAAGGTAGTTACTGTCCTACTAGTAAGTGCCTGTCATTTCTAGAATACATTCTTAGTACGCTTCTGGTTGTCGCTTTAGCTAGTAAAATAACCCTACATAAATTCATGAGAGGCTCCATCTCCCACTGGTATGAATGATGTGTGCCAGGGTCATTTTTAAATATGGCGTTGCTTAAAAAATAAAATGAAATAAAAAGCTGCAAGGGGCTAAGAATGCTCATTTTCTATCCTAGGTTGATAGTTCTTATACCCATTAAAGCACATACACTTTTCTGTGTGTCTTCAGAGCACTTCAAGGACTAAGCTTGGCTGCCAGCTCTAAGGGTTTATTCAATCCTCCCTGGAGGGCAATCACTGGATTCAGATAATCACTCAGAGAGTAGTAGATAGGGAACATTACTAGAGCAAAAGGAGATTCAGCAGGAGTAGCTTGAGATAAGGCACCCAAAGAAGACCACGTTCAGCATATCTGCTGTTAATAATGCTGTTATGGACCCTTTGCATATGCTGTCCCGCAGTACCGATTGGCCGTGGGAATGTCTTTTGGCTGGGACCGCTTGGATTCTGGCACTGAAGGGGGTTTTCTGTATCCCTTTGGTTACTGGCCATGGCGTCTTGAAGGCTGCGTGAGTAATTCATCTGTCACGTGGCTGCTGGTCCTGCTGCAGCCCCAGCCCACCCACATACATGACTCTGGGTGCCAAAGTTAGGTTTTTCAATTAGGAGGCTACTGTCAGGGGTTCCTATTGTAGTTAATGGAGACAGATGCTTTCAGAGTATTCAAAGACTCAGAAACGACCTAGATAGGTGGAGTCTATGTCCTCTTTCCAACACTATCCTTCTTCATTATTGTTATTAATGACTTCCATATTCATTATAATGAAGAACATTGGCAAAGGTGAGGAATGTATACATACATTTTTGGCAACTTCTGAGCTTCTGTTCATTGTTTCATAGCTTTCTCAAACCTCCGTGCATTATATTATTAGAAGTCATAAAGGAAAAGATACTTTAAAGTAATTATTAAAACTTTTTACAAGAAATACGGGTACATTGATTATCTTCTAAGACTACTGTTGTTGGAGAGGATCAAAAATCTTCCTGCTGATTGTGGTAGTTGATATTGTGATAGTTACTGGTGACTTAGAGGCCTCAGATTAAGGCTGTACTGGTCAAGAAACTTTGAGAAAGCTGCGTAAGTACAGATTTACCTCTAGGGCGTCCATCATCAGGAGGAATTCTGTATAGCAACAGAGCAAGAGGTTGCCAGAACGTACTGCATTGTGTGATCTGTTGGCCTTGTACAGTCTTTAAGCATTCGTTCCACATTTCAACTTTTAGTGTCTCTTACTGCCTTAATTAGGGCTTGCTGTAATGCTCTTTGTGCCACAACAACAACAAAACGATTTTAGAGAGGAGCTAGAGAGTCAGGCAATTTATTTGTAAATTATTACCAGTACTTAATATTTCAGCGCCGGGCTGTCATGTCAGTGTCATGCATGTATGTGCATGGTTTTTGGCTGAGTGAACAATTTTAACTAGCTGTCTAAAGACACAGACTATTATCGTTTGAACATTTTTAAAAGATTAGGTTTCACAGTGACGAGATAACCACCAGAGAATCCCAAGCTATTGAAAAAAATAACGCGGTGTCTCTTCCAACATTCTTCAAAGTACATGTGCTGCTGCTGAAAGGATGCAGATGGTGGAAAGAAACAAAGGAAATACGCAGAGGAGAGGGGGGTTTGGAAGATTACAGACTGCAGTAATCAAGAACAGTTGTACATCGGTGTGCTTGTTAACAAATCCAATAAGTAACATATCAGTGTAGCGCGTGTAAAGTATCAGCGCGTGGTATACTGTAGGTATATGTTAAGAAATACACCTGATGGAAATGAATCTGACGGGAAAGTTATTTTCGTTTTGGAAAAAGGCAGAGCAACGTACCTGGAAGGCAAGGATGATCTTTGAGAAATGACAGCACTTCAGGAGAACGAAAAGCTGTGCAACCTTCTGTTGGCCCTACCAGTTTTCTTGAATGCATTATCACTGCTTTTGTGACGAGGCCTTCTCGTGGAAACAAAACCTTTTAAAGGGAACCTGCTGGGCTATCTTGGCAATCCCATTGCCAACACAGAGATGTTTGTTACAAGTGTTTGGGTTTTTTTTGTGAACACTGTGGCACTATTTCTTTTGAAGACACAATTGTACATGTAAAATAAAAACCATCTGATATCTGTAAGGGGAAGATTTTCCAGCTGCAATTACCCCTAATTCGGTATTGTGTTATTTACACCATTACCTTGGCATTGTAAGGCTTTTTTTTTTTTCTTTTTTTTTTTTTTTGTGCCTTTGACAGTGTTTAAACTCCGTTAAGCATTTCGCTAACCCTTCTCCCCGACCTGTCTCCGGCAGAAAACACGGCGGTTACTTGGCAACTCTGCTGGAGGAGAGAGCGCAGCTCCCCGGTGTGCAGCTAGTGCTGGAGTTAGCCTGGCACTAACTCAGAAATTGCCATTCTTCATTAAACGTGAAGAAGTTGAGACCTTTCACTGCTTTTATTTCCTAAATGCAGGATGGGTCTTCTGAAAAATGATGGGAAAATTAGTTAACTTGTTTGTGAAAATTACTTCGAGGTTGTTTACCTAAAAACATATAGTTCGTCCTAGGCTAATATTTCTGCCGTGCTCAACTGTTTTCTTCTGACAGATGTCTTTTCAATTACTGAACAATTATGCAGGAGTACTTGAAGCAGGTTGTGTAATGTATTTGAGTAACTCTGAACTGCAGGTCATACAGTTTAATGTTGTTAACTTTGCCTAAGGCAAAGCTCCCAATATATAGGCTTTTAAAGTGCCATTTGAAATGCCAGAAGGATCTGACATCCACTCAGATTTGACAGGTATGACACGAGATGAGTGATCTAGGCTCATCTTTAACAGAGGGAGGCCAAGGAGATCCCCCAGAGGATCTCAGATGGCACCAGATGCTTATATGTGACCCTGAGATGGTTAGAAGAGCTGTCTCTGTTCCTAGCTGAAGAAAGGAGGCTTCTCACCTGCCTATTTTTCACCACCTGTATGTCCAGCCATAGGTACCAAGGTAAAATGCTTAAAGCTAAACAGTATGAATGACCCTTGTCTGCTGCATTAGTGTTTCATTTCATTCTAATGTGATTTCAGCATCCGATATCTCAGTTTACAAGCATTGGAAAGAGGTATAATGTCATTTGGGATATCTGCACATCTTCACTTTACAAAACATTGGCTTCTAAAACTCATTTACAAGAGCAAGTACCAAAATTACATTAAAACGTGTGTGGCTGTTTAGGAATAATAAAATAAGGTTCTTGCTCTGGTTTGTGATTATAGACTATAAAACTGTTACTGGTGGCTTAGTCTGCTAGCATCTGTCCGAGTACAGCTTTGCAAAGAGGAGTTTAGGGACTGGATAACGAGCAACTAAACTTGGAAATTAATGTTTGAGAGAGTTGGGTTTTCCTCGGTTACCAGTTTCATAATCAAAAGAACCCATCCCACTATCTCCTCAACCAGCAACCATGTGGCCCGTAGTCATATAATCCTCAAACAATTCCTCCTCCTTCAGGGCCTTTGAGGTCTCCTGTAGCTACTTAGGCATCGGATTAATGCGGACTTCAGAATGAAGAGGAGGTGAAACGCCAAAACCTTTTCTGAGACAGCAAAGAAAGAACAGAGCTATGACCAGAAGAAAGCAAGGGGACAGGAAACCTCAGAGAAACTGCTGCTATACCAGAGAAGGATTTTTTTCTTGACCAAGCTAACATTTTCTTCTGACTACAAAGCATCATACTAGTTACTTAATAAAAAATATATTTTGTCTACATTATACATATAGAGTAAAAATTTTAAATTACAAATTCATAAAAGCATTTGTGACACTGGTAACTAACCTACCGTATTTTATTCTCTTAAGAATAGAGTTATTTTAGAAGACTTCCATCTTTGTTATTACACTGCTCTATTGTACAGTGTTATTTTCCTTCAAGTGGCTCTTGAAGTCATTGGAAGACCTGTACAGGTCATTTGCAGAGGAGAAAAGTTTCTGAAATACTGTTGTTGGAACTTGCTTTAGTAAGATATTCAAGTATATAAATTAATAAGATGATGTGAATATTTTTTTGGACAGTAATCTCAAAATACATTATCTTCCTTCAAAACAAGCCAACCAACCAAATAAAAGCCCTAAAAACCATTTAATCTGATTTTTGCCAACTGTTCTGTTTACAGATCGGTCCTTTTAACAGGCTAGTTAATGTTAAAAAAATCTTATACAATTGAATTATTCAACTTTCACATAATTTAGAAATAAACTTGATGATAAATTGAAGAAATAGTGGAAAGGAAAGAAAAACGCAACCTCAGCTCACTAAGATGATGAAGTTGAAATTTTATTCCTAAATGAATCTTCACATCCATTAAACAGTCCTTTTTGTGTGGTTTTGATTCATTTTTACTATAAAGCCACAAGCTATTTATTTTTATTATGCAATTGTGTCACTGTAATGGAAGGAGAATGATTTTTGATCTGCCCTAGGTAATTTCAGCCAAAAAAAATGATGGAAATATTAAGAGCATTGATACTAGTCCTCTCATTTTTGCTAATACCAGTATGAAACCATTTTTACTGAAAATCAGAATGGCTGCCAAAAGAGATTGAATAGGCAAGAGTCAAAAGTGGTTTATTTAAATGAAGGGTGTTTGGCAAACGTTCATGTAAATGTTAGCAAATCAGCCACAAAATGGAAGACCTTTAGCAAGCTATTGAATTTTTGTACTAGCCGACAATGTAGTGCATTACAAAAAAAAAAAAAAAAAAAAAAAGTTCATTGTCCAATTGAAACACTCTTTAGTCAATGGGAAGAGGTGAATAATTAAATTGACTGTTCACCCCCTTCAGCCAATGTTGTGATACACGGCATCTCCTATATCATTTGACATACTGCAGTCATACAGCTTTATTGCCAGTACTGCTTGTTAAGGAGTAACTAGCTGCAGAACTACGTTCCTCCCAGGTGAGGCACAAATGCAGGTGGAAAGAGGAAAACAAGGCATGATATATCTTCTAATCTGTATCTTTGGGGGGTATTTCTGACATGCTTTTGATTCTTGGTGTTTCACTTATGATGGTATTATCATGCGTTCTCCTTCTCTGAGTCATTTTTCTTTGACTAAAGCTGAGGAGGATCGTTCCCAGGGTCACAGGTTCCTAGTTTTCATTAGGATGGCTTAATTCAGAGCTTCAAAAGACAAATTGCAGCCTCTTTACATAAATTTACATATGTGTTGTCCAATACATGCAGCATGTGTTCTCCAGCATAAACAGTATTTGATGACAGTTTGTCTACAGCTACAGAACTAGAATTGTGACAGGATCAGGTCATTAACAGCAGAGCACAGTGAGGTAATTTTTATGTGAGGTTAAGCACCTGAATGGGAGTTATGTTCACAGCTATATGTAAATGCTAGTAGTGAGTTGACCAGCAAACTTGATTTTAAGTCCATTGAGCTGTCTTTTAACCTGACCCCCCCCTTCTTTTTTTTTTTTTCCCCAGTAATAAAAATGTAAGGCACTGGCACCTTTTACAATGGATGTAACCTTCAGATGTATCGACTTAGTCCCATGTTGATCAAAAATCTTGTCTGCAGTCCTGTACCTATATTATTTAGGAACTTTTATTTGTGTTGGAGATAGTTACGAGTCCCTTTGGTTTTAGATGTACGTCTCAAAATTACCTTTCGCTCCATGAGCAAAGAAATATTTTCTGTTCATAAATGGCTCTGTTCACATCCATACAGAACATTTATTATGTGCATAATTCTAGAAACTATTGACTTCTAAAAAGCACAATCTGTAAATTAAATTATACGCTAATTATGTTAGAGATGCTGTTACCAGGTTGAGTCTTCAACCACACTATTAAGTTTTTACAAGAAGATTACCAAGATTTTTGTGAGAAGACAAAAAAAACCTGAAGGAGTGGAGAAGGAAAGGATAAGATTTACTGCTTTACTCTTTCCCAAATGGGGGCAGATAGCCCATAAAGCAAACAATAGAAATCCAGCACTCGGTGATTTTTATTGAAACACCATATTATTGAAAGCTCTCCTTCAATATATTCCTTTATAGCCAACAAATAGACCTGTGATCCAAACACCTGTTGCACCCATCCTGTGTTCTTCCAGGTGGTCTCAATAAATGACCTGAAATTTTAGTCATCAACAGCAACCTAATAAGTACAGCTAGATTAAAAAAAAATAATAATTTCAAAGTGCATAGAAGTCTAGAAATGCTGTGGAACATGGTATTAGCATAATGTTGGGCAAACTTTATGCTTCAGAGAATGAGCTTTGATAAGGTCAGTTATCAAGGTTTATTGTAGACTTTGTTTTATGTCATCTGTTGCTTTTTCATTGTTATTACTTTGCCCCTTTCTAGCCAAATTGATATTTCCCCTTTCTCTCCTGCTTGCACTCTTGGCCATCTGAATAATACCCAAGCACTGTTCATGCCTTTCCTCCTTCATCAGACTTTCAGCTGCACTGGGCCTGGGTACCACATGGTCTCTTCTGGAAACAATTAGCTGCTTTTTTGATGTCCTTTGTGACACTTTGTTTTACTTTGATATGAGTATTGGATAAACAATTTGAAGTCAATCAGGTCCTGTTCCAGGTATGAACCTGAGGTCCATTATCAATAGTTAGCAATGAACTTGACAAGGTGCTTTGAAAAGCTTATATGTAGCTATGCCATAAGTACCTATATTTCTGCCCATTAGCAGGTGTAGTCTTTTTTTTTTTCCTTTTTCTGTTGACAGTTGTTGACAAGAATGATAGGATTTGTCTTGTAGCATTTAAAATTCTTATTATTATACGTTTGTACTGTGGGGGACACAGTCTCATGTGCATATAGCTTAAATAATGTGAGAAGACAGTATCATGTGTTGTACATTAGCCATGAATGAAATATGTGGAAAATGTTCACTGAAAGAGCAGCATTCAAAATCTGACTGATAAACATTTTCATTTATTATCTCCAGTGAGGAGCTCAGATAACTGTGGAGTGGAAGTCTGCCTGATTCCCTTGTGGTGGCAGATCCTAGAGCCCGTGTTTGCGTCTGTTCAAAGAGTTATTAACAGACTTAACAATGCATCTTAGTACAAGGGGAAGCTGACAGCACCGCTTTCAGCTTGGAAATGACTTGTGACTCCTTTGAGGCTGCATCCTATCATAACTAGTGGTCGAGTGCTGCTGCTGGGTCAAGTGGTTGAAAGCCGGTCTTGCAGCCAGAAGGCTGTGAATGCCACCGGCGCTACTGGTCTGGTAGTGGATCGTAGATGTTGCTGACATCTCTTTTGTTTCTTTTCTCCATTTTAGCTGCAGTATTGAAATATGAAAACAACGTTATGAATATCAGACAGTTCAACTGCTCCCCTCATCCGTACTGGCTTCCAAATTTCATGGATGTGTTTACCTGGTCCTTGCCATTTGTGGGTGAGAAAGGTATGTAAATTTGCTGATTTCATAGAAGCTGCAGGATGGTTTGCAAGTCACTGTGCATGTGGCCTAGTTTATTTGAATTAACAAGAATGATCTGAAGACAGATCATTTGCTTTTGAGGACAAATTGGAAGAAACAGGCCATAGGGACAAGCAGTTACCAATGGTTAATCACATGTCATGTTTTTGATTTCCACTTTTTCTAGGCTATGATACTGCTTTTGCAGTGGAAATAGATTTTTATGGCATTGCAGGCCAGAGGTGAATTCACTGAATAAAATTCTTATTGCTTGTTACTTTATAAGCTTTTGGGAATTCCCATGGATGTTGTTCACTGCTTAAAGGACAGCACATCAGACTTCACTACATCACGGTTACAGCCTTAGCTCGCTGACCTGTCTCGATAAGATGATGTTGGGTTGCTTTTTCATCAGTAAATACAGAGCTGGTGATGCTAAGACCTGTTCTGGTTTACTGTTCCTTGAGAGCAGAGAGATGTCCGGAAGGAAAATCTGCTCAGCCCTGTCTCCACCCAGAGTGTATGGTGCCTCAGAAGACTTGCCCTAAAATATAGTTGATGTTTTATTGAAACATGATGCTCCTAATCTTGCCTGAAGACAACTTCATGCTATGAATGGCAAGCACATAAAAGGCATGAAAAAAGCGTTAGTTGAACATATTAAATGAATGCATAGTGCAAACTGCTTAAACCCCAAGTCATTTTATTCAAGGCCTGAGATGAGACTTGCTTTGATCCATCCATTATAGTACGTTGCTGCAACAGCAATTACTGCCAGAAAACTATAATAAACTCATAAAAGCTGCTTGGAAAAACAGTTCTCTCTTAATAAGCAACTGGAAGTACAGCCAGCTATGGCACTTACCTGCAGTCATGACCAGCTTTGTTTGCAGCTACTCTTTTGTACTAGGAAAGCTGCTGGTGACGTGCCCGAGGCTGCTGTGAACAGAACAGATAGACAATAAAGCGGGGATTAACAGAGAAGAGACAGCTGTTTCCACTAATGGAGACATTACATAATCCATGCTGATGCGTGTTTCAGACTTGTGAGGCAGATAAAACACTTTAATTTCGTTCGGCCATAAATTCAGTCAGGCCCTGTTCTTAGGACAAGCCTGAGTGTTGTCCTGACACACCGCAGGTCTGTGGGATGCTCTGTAAGATCATTTCCCACAGGTGGCCTCCTCAGCTGAGGCTGCAGAATGGGTAGTCAAGACTCAGTGAGATCCCGAGGCTATGAACACTCCTTTTTAGTCTTTTTTTTTCTTTTTTTTTTCTCCACGTCTTCTCAGCGGTCATTCTTACCAATTGCCTGGAAACTTGGAAGCCCACGGAAGGGAAAGAGGAAATAAAATTAGTGTTTTCCCTTTTTCTGCAAAACAAAACTCACTGGGTGTAAGAGTCAACATTCTACACAGCTTTTTATTTATTTCTTTTATAGATTTTTTTTATTCCTCAAAGGCCAACCAAGGTAGGAAGCAGTTAGTAACACTGGTCGATGTTACTGTGGAAAGTCGTTCCACTAATACTGTCAAAGGAAAATGTTAAATCTTTCACCACTTTAGGAAAAATATGGCTTTGCCCTGCCCTTCTAGTGTTTCAAACCTCATAGTTGTCACAGGAGAGAATTTTAACAAACACTTGATTAAAAAAGTTAAACTTTGAGCCTGTGTAGCTAGTGCAAGTCTAGACGTGCCGGGTAACAGTTTTAATGGTGCTTACTACACGTAGAGTAGTGGAGTTTTTACCAATTTGCTAATGATTTTACATTTTACCTCATAACTTTGGCCTTTGATCCCTGAATTCCATTTATTTGGTTGTGATTTTTTTCCCCTGCTGTTCTCACTCTGTGTCCTCTCTGGTTCATGTCTCACTCTTGCCATTTCCAAATGGGCCGGGATTAGGGGTAGCCTGGTGCTGACCTTTGCATGCCCGAGTTGCAAAGTAAGCAAGCTGAACATATTCTGAATTTACCAATAATGACATGTGTATTGGTGTTATTTGCCTTAGATTTCTAGGGATGCTGTCCCTCTATAGATATCTCAAAAGGTTTACTTTTTTTTTTTTTTTAACTAAAACTACAGTGTCTAAAACCTCTGTAGAAATGAAAGGTTCTGGACATCCTTCTTGCTGTAACTTTTTGATTTGGATTGCTATTCCATTTGCTATGCAGGGAATTCAAATCCTACTGCAATGTAGCAGCAAGAGAAGAGCAGTCAGTTCTAACTTGACTGGAAATCAAAAATTGACGGGGGGGGAGAAGACAGGAGTTAGGTACTTGGTTGGCAGTTGCAAAAAGAGAGATTGTAAACACTTTTTTTTTAGAAAAAATATGTATTTGTTGCAGTGATTTGTATATTTGGAACAATTTTTATGTGAAATTATACAGACTGTTCATGCTTATGTTACTGCATGCATAAAATAAGGTCCTTGCTTAAAAAGCGAGTGCCATTTGTGTACTGACTTTTCATTAATGTTACTACAGCTAGAGTTTGCTCTCTCTGGCTGACCAGGGAAGCCTGACATCAACATCTTGCATTTTGTTTTCCATTTCAGTGACAGAGATGCTGGTAAATGTGCTGAACATCTGCTCAGATGATGAATTAGGGACAGAGGAAGATGGTTTTGATGGTAAGAGCCTCTTGCCCTTGGTTGAGACTGTTTGCCTTGAAACTACTTTAAAAGGTTTATTTACTAACCCTGGGATGATTTTCTGGGTCCCATTTAAGTTCTGTGCTGCTGAAAGCAACTGTTGTGCTAGACTCCAATGGATTTGCTTACTGCATGTGTTGGAAAGAATTAATGGAAATCTTGCCCTGTTCTAACCCTAGCCAAAAGTACAAATCTTTCCTTGGTCTCACTCCTTTGGATTTGATTTTAAAAAATAAAATAAAATATAAATATCCCCTCCATTAAATCTCGGTTGTGATGTCATGAGGGGATATGGTGTTGATTTTATGCATAATATACCAGCAGTTCCTGTAGAAAGTATAATTATATCAATGAAATTAACTTTTTACGATAAAATCAGCTTCTTGCAGAGCTCATTCCAAAATGCAGATGCTGTAACTTTGGAGGAATTGTACTTGAAATACGTTGTTCATCACATCTTTTAATGCACTTGTGTATTTAAAAGGCTTTAAGAATCAATTTAATCAATAAAAATCAACCTGTACAGATGCAGAGAATGTTCTGACCTGACATTTCTGCTACGAAGAAAGGAATGTTCACTTCTGTTATCACTTGGGCTGGAATTTATATGATGATAAGTTGCCATGTTCCTGTTGGTTTGATGGTAAAGGACACTTTATATCTTGCAATTTGGAATTTCTTGGAAGTAAATTTATTTCATTAGCCGTTACTTACTCTTGCACAGCTTAACAGAAAATTGCAGCTCTCCAGCATATTCCTTTTCAATTGAGCAAAACTGAAAAAAATCCCATGCATTGCTGCTGTTCTTACTATGGGTGCTTTCAATATTTAAAAAATAAAAATATAGAGAACAGGAATTTATTTAGGTTTTAATATGGAAAAATAGGACTCCCAAGCAACCACTAGAAATATCCTCATGATAACTGTAGGTAGAATGACAGAACGGGGAGAATGAAGAGCTATCAAGTAAGACAAATATTTAATGAAATTATAATTAATAATTGAAGTTCTCTCTCAGAGCCTTTATTCGTAATCTTTAGAAGAGGAAGTTAAATCATGGATTTTGACATGTTTCCTTTATGATGGGAAAGAAGGATATGGATTACAGCACTTTGCATTTACTCTGAAAAGCCAATTGGATTCCCCTGCTCTGTAGCCGCCACAGTGTGGACGTGAACAATTATCTTGCAGGACTTGGGACAAAGACTGGATTTACTGAAACCAGTAATCAGTGCAAAGAAGAAAACACCTGTTTGAACATTGTGCCTGAATTTTTTCTCATGAAATTTAAATAAGTAGCTACTGTGTAATTAAAGCAGTGTGTGAAACAGCACAGAGGCATACAATGAGTAAAAACTGTGTCAAATTAAATACAGTAGCAGAAAAACCATGTGCTTAAAATCCTTGGCTCAAGAAAGCACTTAAGCACGGGCTGAAATTTCACTGAATTCCTTGCCAAAGCAAAGGTTTTATGGGAAGGATTTTTAAATCAGTTCAGCATTGGCCTAATACTTTCTCTTCAAGCTGTAGTATAAACTTCCATTGACACTAAACAGAGCATAGGTAGGCCAGTGGCTGTAGTCCTTTTCTGAAATTTTACTGCCTCGTCGTTCCTATGCCTGGGTTACAGCTCAGCAGCAGGTTTTCAAACCCATGGCCACAAACGAAGAGGCATTTAGGGGTCTTTCAGGACAGATGCTGTCGTGGCGAATAATTCTGCAGTGACGATGAGAGGAGCTCTCCCCAGCTGCAGGAGGGCTCCGTGTTTCCTGCCTATTTCCCTTGCTGTGTGTTGTGAGGAGTGTGAACCAGCTGTCTGCCAGGGAGTTTTGCCGTGGCACGCTTCCAGGCGTGGAGTTTGCAGCATTACAGGTGCCTGAGCAGGAGCGCAGGCTGAAATCCCCTTGGCTTGCATGTGTGTATACTGCATAATTATATCCAGCAGCGTTAAAATTTCTAGATGAGGAATAATTAAAGCCTCGCTGGTACTGTAAAGCTAATACCGTTGTCTAAATCTACTTCAAAAATTTTGGGTATGAATGCCTTCTCCCTATAAAACGTAATTTTAAGAAAGGTGTTAGCAGTGCCTTCCTCTTTAGGATGTGGAGCTAAAACCACAGTAGGTGTACGTTCGTGTCTGGTTCCCCAGATAATCCCCTCGCAGCCCTAAAGGGAAATCTGTGGCAGCGGTGCTGCAGCTTGCGGAGCCGTGCTCGTGTTCCTCCGGCCCGCTGGGAGCACTGGGCCTGTGGGGACTACACACATGGGAGAGACTGAAGGATTCAGGCATAAAAGTAAATTTGAGAGTTGATTTAAACTTAAATAGAGGCTGATATCTGAAATGACTTCCCGGTGCATTCTGATGTATTATCTGTACAACAAAGGAAAATTACCTTTCTCTCAGAGGTAGTTGCTTCCTCTTTTTTTTTAAAAAAAAATATTTTTATTTACTCATTTATTTATTCCTAGAGCATTGCATAGGGCATAGAGGGAGAAAGTACCAGGTGTTTTATTTGTGTTCTTGGTGAAGCAAACTGGAGTGGTTATCGGTTTAAAACCCTTCCTGTAAGGGCGGTGTGTTGAGTCTCGTGGTGGTTCACCATTTCCACTGTTCTTTCACAATTTCTGTCCAGCTTCCTCGGAGGACTGCAGCAGCACAGTCCTGCTCACCACTGACGTTTTTCTTTAGCAGTATTTCCCATAGAAGGAAATGCCTGATGCCTGCAACAGCAGCTGCATTTTGTTTGATGGAATGATTCTTTAAAATCAATGAGTATTTTTGCATCATCTGTAGCTTTCAGGGCTCGCTGCTGATTTCCTTTCTCTCCTTGCAGTTTGAACATGCCCTGACCTGGGTTCCCACATGTAGTGAGAATGATCCATCGCTATGGTTTGCACTGATCATTCATTTGTTATCTTCTCTTACACTTCCTTGCCCTCTGTCCTCCCCTCTCACTCACTTTCCCTTTCAATACAAAGCCCCATCAGTACTGCCTGACCTCACTGCATGGTGTTTGTGAGCCTTTTTTTTTTTATATATATCTTTTTGTTCCGAGTCATGCATGTTGCATCTAGCCATGAGCAGGATGCCCAACAGCATGTATTCCTTTCTTTTTCCCCATTTTTTTATTTTTATTTTTTGCTTAAGGTTGATATATCGTGGGGATGTGATCAATTTGTTAGAGGTGGTTTCAGTCTATGCTTAGTAGAAGAGAACCTAAGTAGTATTTGCAGTGCCCTTCAGACCATATCTCCCTGGTGGCCTGCGTTGGCCTTTTTGGTTCCACTTGCTTTAAAAATGAGAGGTTATGGTACGTTAAATTTTCTCATCTCTGATATCGTCCTCTTGCTGTACCTTTTCTTTCCTGTTCACGACGGTGGTTGCAACATAATCAGATCCAGTAAAAAATGTCTTAGGTGAACATTAGCTAGTGGTTTGTGCATCAAGCGTATTGCTTAGCAACAGGAGCTACAAATACTTGTATCCAGCCAGCATGTAGTCAGAATCCTGGTTTATTTTAATTAGTGACATCTCTGGCCTCATGCATTTGATTGCAAAACGGAGCTGCTAATTAAAAGTGTGCAATAATGTAATGGACAACTTGACACAAATGCTCTCCTTGCTTTGTATGCATCGCTATCATGATTTGGCATAAAGGCACTTCTAAATTACCTGCGTTCATTTCTCTATTGCCTTCAACATCGTAGCTCACAGCCTTCTTGTGGAAAAAGCTGCTGGCATAGCGCTAGGTGCAGCAGTTATTCCTCTGCTGGAACACAGCTTCGGCAGCAAAGTGCTGTAGTCTGAGACTAAACTGAATTACCATGTCGAACGCGTGCTGCTGGTCAAAACCTGGTTCCAATATGAACAGCAGCACGTGAGATTTGCCACGGGTCTTCGGTGCAAGAAACTACACCCAGGCAGGCTCTGCAGCAACTAACACGGAGACTGAGCAAGTAAAAGTCAAGCCTTTGTCTTTAGGTCACGGTCACTTACACAACGCCTTGGTCAGAGCGTTCGTGATGCTAGCTAGGCAGACAGGACAGACTTAGCTTTGGAATAAGTTAATTTTTAACTGGGAAAGAAAGGGAGGTTATTTTTCACTGTTTTACTCTTGTTCTTCCTGCAAAGCAGCAACGTTGGGCAGCAATGCATACCTCCCCTCTGTGAATTAGTAGGGGGGAGGTATTTTAATGGCATTTTGTTTTTTTCCTGGTGGGGTCTAGTTGTTCCATACCCAAAATCTTTTTCACAAGATCCAATACAGCGCATCGGTGTGCTCTGCATTTGAACCAGCCTAGCAGTATGCACTAGACAACCCACGTCCCCAAAACACTTCTTATGGTGGAATTGTGCCAGGGCTCTGAGGGTTGCTCTCATCTTGCTCTCAAAAATAGCTGATTTTAAAATGCAGTACCCTGTAGCCGCTTGGATTTGCTAACTGGAAGCTGCTGGATGATTCTGACAAATGCATGGGTACCCTAGGTAACACTGATTTTGGTAGAGGCAGCACACATCTGTGACAGTAAGCTATTCTTTCAGATAGCAGATGTAAATAAACTGGAAGAATCGGCTTGATCACTCTAAGAAAAAGATTGGTGTCATCAGGCAGGCACACCCCCAAACGGGGTGTGGGAGGAGGGATGGACGTCTTTTAATATCTGCTGGTTTTGAGAAGTGGTTGAGCCTTCTCAAAGCAGCTGCAATAATGTAGAAGAAAACATGCATTCAAGAGATTGTAGCACCAAGGCTAAGCTTACCTGCTGATCTGCCTGCATGTTAGTTTCCTACAAACCTACTAACAAGTCTTTAACCTGAAAATGGTTGTTTTTATTTTTTTTTCTTTTTTCTTTTCTCCATAGTTCTCAATCTGTTTCTTTCCTTTTGGATGTTCCCTGCCTAATTTGTTTCTTTTCTGTTTTTCAGACTTTACTTAAACATTGCGTTTCCATTGATGTTGTCAAATGTTCTTTATTGTTTTTTGTTTTCGTTCTGCAAACATCACTGATCTTTTTCTTTCCCCCCCTTTGGAATTCATAAGAAGATCCCATTTATGCACAGAACAAAGGTATTAAATTGGAAGGCTTAAGTTTAATTAATTTGTTTTCATATCATTTTCCTAATGCTTAATTAGATCATACATAATATATTAGGATATCATTGAGAGATTTATTTTTTGTTGTTTTTTAATCAGTGTTATCTATCCATTCAGTCCTACCTCTCAGAATATTTTCAGAGTTTACCATCTTTTTTCATCGTTCTACTTCTTAATCTGAAGGTCTAAATTACATTTTACCTAAGTCCTACATATCCAGCTTGCAAAATACTTGCTTAGATGCTACAAATCTGAGCTCTGATAGAACTTGTTAAATTTCTGAAGTAAGGTTCAAAGCTTTTATTCTACATCCCCCCGTATTTGTCCAAGTTTAACCTTGGTTGTGTTCATAACGCTTTTTTTGGTTGGTTTATTTCAGTTCTCTTCATGCAAATAGGGTTTAGGGTATTGAAAGAACAGTTTGTTTTTAAAAGTATTTATGGGGATATTAGACAACGTTTGCAGACATGAAAATTAACCATTTTACCCATAGTCAGTTCTCAAGTTATGACCTATTTACTTTCATGTAAGTGTATGTTTAAGTGTAGCTGAAATAAATCATAAAGGTTCTCCATAATGGAGAATTTCAGAATATGAAAATGGAGCACTTGAAACATGAGTCTAAGTTTTATGTATACATAATCAGGGAATCCAGATAATGTCAGGTTAGCAGCACTGAGTCAAAACCAGCAGGGCAATGTCACGTGGCAACAGTAGGTGCATTATTTAGCAAATAAAGGTTTTTTTTAAAAAAATAAGGATAAATCATTACAATAATTGTGCAGTGAACATGAAGAAAAAATCATTTGCACAGACCTATTATAAATTAGGGAATTCAGTAGAGACAGAAATTGTTTAGTGTATCTTTTAGTAAAGTATGTGTATTGATGAGGAATACAATAGTTGTTCTGAGCCTGCTCTGTTCTATGATTGCGGGTGGTTTTATTTCGTATTTTTAATTTGTGGGTAGAGCATTGTATTTTACTTCAATAATAAATTATATTCCTGGTTTCCAGTTCTCAACTGTTCTGGAAATTAAACACTGGTTGGAAAAAGGTCAAAAGTACTTATAAGATCAACTAGAACAGTGTGGGCTTGTAATAGAGGAGTAGCAAGACCCAGAAGAAAGTACAAATTGTGTTTTCCTGTTTTAATGGGGAAAAAAAAAAAGGATGAAAACCTTGTCTTACGTACCTTGTGGTTTCAGTGGCCTCGTGAGATTCTAGAAACTGAGGTAGGAATGTATGCCCTCTATTTCCTGATGAACCTGTAGCTGTTTAAATTAAATCTTTCATTAAGCTCTTACTAATAAGTTTAGATATAATTCAGTTACAGCTGAATTACAGCCCTTTCTCCCACTCTTCATCATCTAGAATGATACATTTATGCCCCAAACAGGTAGCTCATGTGTTCCCATTTGTACACGGGCTGGTTGGGGACGTGCAACTGTACAAAGAGCTCTGCACAACTCTCTGTGCATCTATCGAGCTCCCGATTTATAAAACATCCCTTGCTCTGTTAGGGGGTTGAACTTGCCCTCCACCGTGATATTAAGAGTTGCAGTGTGATTCATCCCAAGATATTGTGTTGCTACCTGTGATATTTGTTCCTCGGGTTATTTAGCCTTCTTTTGAGCAGCTCTAGAGTTTGAGTTATTTTCAGTTTTGAAAGTTTTGCAAAGGATTGTTATTAGTTTTGAAATCCAAGCACAGAAAATAATAATAGTAATAAAAAAAAAAAGGTACATCCTTTTCACCTCTTCTAAAATGCCAGAGTATCAGCCAGACCATCTAGTCGGCTGGTAAATAGCATTAGGCAACCCTTGTGTTTCCAGGAGTTGTCTCAAGCTGTTACGAGTGTAATTGTCATTGAGAGATTTGCAGCAGGGGAAGTAACAGCACTTGATAGCGGAACCATGGGGCTGCCATCAGCAGAGGAGTGCGGCGACAACCACAGCGATGAGAATTACCTCGCAATTGGCCCTGAGAAGTACCCAACAAATCTCCTGCATTGCTCCGTCGGACCTCTCCTGCGCTCTGCCAAATGGCTGGAGCCGGTGTTTCCTTCCGACCCCTTCTGTCTGAGGTCACTTCGTGTTTTAAACGCAGTGAAAGAAGGCCTGCGTGGCAAGGCCCCATGGTTGCTGCTGCTTTTCCCCTACTGCATCCGGCACTGGCATTCAGCAGCACCTTGCTCCTCTGAGGCACATCTCTGCTGCTACTCTGGCTCCCTGATTTTGGGCTCTTTCTGCTGTTTTAGCTTCTGCTCTGGATTCTGCTTAATAAAATGGAAGGCTTTCCTAGGAACCGAAGATAGGAATTTTTCATTTTGCCCTTGAATTCTGGCGCGGCAAAGAAGGAAGCAGTATCTTGGTGTGGTGTTTTTCTAGTTGCACTCTTGAACCTCTGAGGTCGGAGTTGTCAGCATCCGTATGAGCTGAGGTCACCTTTTGTGTTTTCTCACCTTTGGGGAGAACTTTCAGATGTACGTGGTGATGATTTTGATAATTCAGTGACGCTGTTCACTTAGTATACTGTGGCGTTTTCTTGTCGAGTGTTTTACTTTTCCTTGTTAAAAGAAATGGCTAGTTCTGACAACTTAGTTCTACAATTGTAGGTTATTCCCCATGAAGGTGGTTTGCTGTTTTTGTAGATATATAATATTCTTGGTAGCAATTACACATGCAAAATCAGCTGAACTACAGTCACTGTTACAGCGTACGATGTTTTTAAGGCAATGTATTTTGTGAGCTCATAAATTTGAGAGTAATTGTAAGTTTGAGCAGGCTATAGCATGATGAGAAGAAAGTTTTACCTAAAGAAATCTGTCAATGACTACCAGCCAACACTATCCTTAGGTTATCATGCTGGTTTTCAGAACTCTTTTAGGTTTCATAACTTTTTAAAAGCTTTACAGCTAGGGATGTGAAAGACATATTAGGATCCCCTTGGTCTTAAATGTACCCCAATCCCTTTTGTAGAAAATTAAATGAAACATGATTATTTTTCACTTAAAATTGCAAGTTTAAGAAATAGTTTTTTACATCCCACTTTTTTTTTTAACTTTATGGTTTGAACGCTGTTCGTGTTGAATATCTTTTTGACATTTAGACAATTTTCAAAGTAACTTGTTTTCAAAAGAGTTTGATCTCTGAAATGTTTTTTAAATGGAAAATTGGAATATCTTGATGAAAAACATGCTGGGTTTATGTGTAGCAGAAAAAGGATCGCAACTCTAAAGATGCCAATAACTAGATTGTTCAGAAGTGATTAGTCTTGAGCTGTAAGTAACAAAAAATATTTTTGGCTCGGAGAGCAGATATGGCTTAGTTTGGCAAACTGAAGTATAAAAGTGATATTTCTTTTACTTAGAGTTCAGAACAGTGATGTATTATTTACAAGTCTCTATAACTATTTTTAATGTATTTTCCATAGGAGCAACAGCTGCTGCTCGAAAGGAGGTTATAAGGAACAAGATAAGAGCAATAGGAAAAATGGCTAGAGTTTTCTCAGTGCTAAGGTAAGGTTTTTGTTGTTGTTGATTTATTTTCTGTTAAAGGACAGCTTTTAATGATTACTTAGAGCTCTCTACTGTTCATCAAACAGCAAACTTAATATTTTAATCTACCACCCAACTGAGCTTTGCTGGAACCTTTTAAAGACTGTTTTATTTAGACAGTCCTGCTGTTTATTATGGCTCTGAAAAATCTTCCTCAGTGTTTTTGCTGAACTTGAAACCAACAGACAAAAGACATCAACAAAGAAAATTGCAATTACCCTTTTCTAAAGTCCTTTTCTGTCCAGGTGTGCAAGTTAACTCTTCTAGCTTCTAACTGTGAGGCAAGAGTAAAATTAAGAGAAAAAGCATCTTCCACATAACATCTCATTAAAAAGGAAGCCAACTGAACCACTGTCACCTATAGTTACTGCTACAGCCACGAGTAAAGATGATTAAATATGAAAGCATTAGGGTCATTTAACTAAAAATCCGGGAAATTAGCGCAAACAACAGCAACTCATTACCTTCAGCTGCACTCCCCCAAACACATGAACATGAGTAACTAATTGCTAGCCAATGTTTAGAACTTTCCATTTGATGTATCTGAGTAGAATAGAAAACATGCTGTACTGTGCTGAGGTCTAAATATAGAAAATACAGTTCTTCCTCCCTTTCAGCAGAGGGAATTTTTCCAGGAAATTGTATGTTGCTCTGCTGTAGTCAGTTTATGGCTTCTGCAGTTGGTATAAAACTGAGGTTTGGGTTTTTCGGGGGGTTAATTTTTTTATTGTATTGGTATGATAGTTATGATTGGTATAAGAGAAGGGAATAAAAATATTTACTTCAAGAATACGTTCTTGATTTCAGATTAAACTTAAAAAATTTCTTGTTTTAAGACTCTCCTGCAGCATGCACCTTGGGCAGGTTTTCACCTGGGCTTCCCATGAACACAGCAGTTCACCTGTGCATTGCGGAGTACAGCAGCACAGCTTTAAATTGCATGCTGAGATGGAGAACCTTACACCTGGGGTTCCAAAACTGTTACATGTGAACTATCAGTTCAGTGCTACCCATAAAAAATAAAAATAAACAATTTTTCTAAAGTTGCCATCATGCCTTTTCCCTAAACCAGACGGCGGAGCAATCAAATGTTTCCACGTGCTCCTCTGTATTAAATCTGGCAGAGAGCCTGGAGCTGACATTGTCACCACCTCCATAAAACAGCACGATTATTTTTCTCTGGTGATAGTTGGGCAAACAATGTTTGGGAAGCCTGGCTTTCCCCATGCCCTTGAACTGTAGCTTTTGGATCCCCATTGTATTTTGTTCTGGATTGCATTTTGAAATATATTATTTTTGAAATATATTATTTAACAGAAACCTAGAAGTAAATAATGTAGAAACAGAAGGGTCTGGAATTTGATGGTCAGCTGATGTTTTTGGTTTTTTTTTTTGTTTTTTTTTTTTGTTATTTTGCCAATGATTCTCATCACCTATATGTCAAAGACTTTCAGAAGGAACCATGGGGCAGGAATAATTTCAAGCATGGAGTAAGAATACAGCGTAATTCTTGTTTGTGCCCTGTTTTAAGTGACATGCACGAGCCTCATAGCTCGGGGTTTTGGCACCATTTGATGCCTGGAGCTCTCTTAAATTATTTCATGAAAATCAGTGTAATATTTTGAGGTACTAATGGAAGTCAGGCTTTATCTTTTCCTGAAAATCAGCATAATTTATCTCAGTGTTTTATGAGGCTTTGTTTTTTTCTTACCACTACTACATGCATCCCGACATCTCCAGAAGGCCAGAATGGACTGTGTCTGGTAGAGAAGCCAGTGGTTCACTCACTGAAGCTTCTGAGTCTTGGATACATTTATTTTTATACTGATGGGCCTTAAAACTTTGCAGGATGCAGTGAAAACAGAGAGTATATTTGTTCTCCCTTAACTTTAACCAGCAAATAGAGCATGCCCTCACTGTGGTCAGGTATAATAGGCAGATAAACAGGTACACCAAATGGGCAATTTTGCTGACCAGTCTTCCAGGTAGATGAGTGCCATTTCATCCCAGCCACCATTGGGTGTACCTGTTCTCCTGCCTGGTAAAGGTTGATTCTCCTCAAATTGATGCTAGGCTTCTACACAGATAAGATTACATGAAGTTAATCCTCCAAGTACTGTTCCTACAGAATAGCCTGGATTATTTTTTCAGTCTTGCCAGCACAGTCCGCATGTAACACATGAGTGTTTGATAACGATGTATAACCCTACAAAGACTGAGGTAACATTGTCGTCTAAAACAACATATTTCAGAAATCTTTGACGTTCCTCTGTGTCATTGCTGTTCTGTGAAACCTGTTTCACTAATTGCTGAAAAGCTTTTCCAATCTTCACTGGATCTGACCACATTCAAAGGACTCTCTCCTCTGAGCTAGAGTGGCCACCTCCCTTGGGACATGTTTTAAATGTAACCTGAATATCAAGCTCATATCTGAGATCATTTCAGCCACTTCCATCTCAAAATTAGGTATCAAAAAAAGCACTATATTCAGTTTCACAGGTTGTAAATGAGCTTTGCAAGGAAAAGCCATAAGAAGAAAACCATAAGTCTTAAAGCTCAGTGGAAGACCTTGTGATTCTCTGTCATTGCCTTTCTGTAACTTTGTATTTTCCAGTCCAGCTTTTCTTTGGATGTATCTAGACAGGAGGGAAGTAAATAAAATACTTAATCAGTTCATTTTTATTTTTGAAAATGAGTAAAGGAGGTGAAATACAAAATGAAGAACACTGAAGGCTAGCTAAAAGTCTTTAAAGTTTGTTGAGATCAAATCAGAGATTTGCTGGGGACAAGTATTTTAAAGATAATAAAAATACAATGGATAAACATTTCCTTTGAAGATGAAGCTAAAAGTGATACCGCAGTTTAATTCAAAAAAAAAAAAAAAAAAGAGAAGAAATTGACTGGATTGAAAACGCAGATTAGACATTTTCTTGTAGAGGCAAACAATCAAGAGCAAGCAAATCTTTTAATGTGTCATACTCTGTAGTGGCATTACAATACCCTGTTAGTTCAGGCAATACTGGGCTGTTGCTTTAGTACTAATTGCCTGGGCAGCTTGAAAACAGTCACAGTCTAATTTTGACTTTTACACTAGGAAAAGTATGGACAAGAAGAAACATTTTTGAACTAAAAATGGCACTTGAATAGCATATGTCATAGATAAACAGGAGTTGTTTGAAATACGTGATTAATTCAGGCCATGTAGAGGTCTAAAGAAAATTGTGTGTGCTAGAATTGTTGAGAGACAGTTTTGATAGACAAAACCACATTATCCTCGAGTGAATGCGGAACTAAATTCTGCCTTTGTGTTTGCTTCCTCCAGTTTAATGTCATTATGTGTTTCAAAGTAAAACATTTCAAAATATTCTTCTCTTAAAGAATTGGGGTCAGTTTTGCTGCTGAGAAAGTATGTCATCAGCATTGCAGTGCTTGCAGAAGGCTGTATATGACTTTGGATAGAGCTGTTGTATTCCTCCTGGCACATATTGAAAGCTGTATGTATTTGGGGACCTGTGAAACATATTTAGATTTCCTAAAATATTTTTCTTAAATCCTGTATCATTTTCAGCATACTAAACTATAAGAGTACTAGCAAGGTTGAAAGTGTCATTAATTTTAATGAGTTTCTAGCTCCTTTTTTTTGTGGCTGATGATCAATAATAAATAATGCATCTTAGCGCTAGTGTAGACAAAAACAAAACAACAACTTCTTGTGTGATCCAAGAATCAACTCCTGAGACGGATTTAAATATATTGTTGGCAGTAACTACTCCTTTGGTCTTTCTCCTTTCAAGTTTGTGGTTTCAGCACTGTATTGCAATGTGAGTATTTGCGTGCGCTGTTTGATAGATGCAGGTTATGCTGACGCTATAGGGGGAGTCTGTATCGCGTGGTGCAAAGGTGAAATACTTACATATAAAGGAGAAATCCCAGATGTTGTGAGGAGAAACTGCATCAATGCTGGAACTGCACCAACAGCAGATTCTGTCTTTCCTGGTAAGAAGATAGGAGATAAATTATTGCAGGACAGGTGTAGCATAAGGTGTAGCTAGAACACTTTCAGTATTTTTTGGGGGGAAAAAAATAAATAAACACACAAAAAAAATGATTTTGCTATATTTTTCTTCTGCAGAGAAGAGAGTGAAAGTGTGCTGACGCTGAAAGGTCTGACTCCAACAGGAATGCTGCCCAGTGGTGTGCTCTCTGGAGGAAAACAAACACTGCAAAGCGGTAAGCATGTTTGCCTCTCTGTGTCATTATGTGTAAAAGAAACAATTGATTTTTAACTGGAGAACCCAAGGAAAATAACCACACTCTTCTCAGAAATAAATAACTAAAGGACAGAATAAAACAGATGGCTTGCTGTACTGGAGCATTTGGAGCAGTTCACGTAAGGCCATTTCTCAAGACTTATTATGTACCACTGATTTTCAAAGGAGAGAAAAAAGTCCCTGAGAATCAACTGTTCAGGATGGTAGATCAGCATCACATGTGAAGTGCACTCTCCACAGTTTATAGAGTCGTCTTTTATTTTTCTCAAGAGCAGCTTTTGATACACTGAGTACAGAAGATTCAGCTTAGATAATGACACTCAAACTCTTATTTTATCTGATTTGTTCTTCCTCACGGAGAATCACCAATGAAAATAGTTCTAGAAGTAGATTTTATCTTCTAGCAATTCTAGGTGACAGCATGAGGACAATTTCACATTTTGATTTAAGCCAAAATGAAGGGAGGCTCTTACAAACACTGTGTTTGCCTTGTACACAAACACAATACAGATTGTCAGCTCAGGTTTATACCAAGTGCTTTTTGTTACAGGAAATCTGTAAGTCTGCCTTTGATGAAATATTCCTTGTGAGATAAGGAGCTGCAAAGTATTTAATTTACTACCATAAGCTCTCATTTTTTCTGTGTGTATTACTGTACAGTATACCAGGCACGCAAGAATGTCTCTCATTTACATCTACTGCCAATAGAACCGCAGTTAGAAGTAGAAATGTTTTATAATCTTAACACAGTCTCAGCCTCTGATTTTCTTGTTTCCTTCCTGGAGCATTCTTTCTCTGTATTTTTTTCCCCTTTACTGTCTCTTTTCTTACCTAGAAGATTCAGGTATTCTGTGGTAAACTTTCATTTCCCCTTTTTTCCTTCCCTTTTTTCTTTTTTGACGACTTGTGTGTTACAGACATAGTAACGTTCTGCTTTGAAAATGCTGCAATATGATTCCACAGGGTCGCACTTGTTATCTAGGCTTTTCACTGTATAGTTGCTTCGTGTTTGTCAGAAAATTTTGTCAAGGAAAACTGCTATTGTTGCCCTAGCAAAATATTAGGAATTGAAATGATTTGGAGACAATTGCCTACACTTCTTGTTTACCATGACTAAAAGTAAAATCTCCTCATACTGCAGTATTCTAGCATAGTAAAACATTACTATACACAAGCTCCTGCATCGGTTAACACGTAGTACCTCATTCACTAAATCTGAAATACAGTTTCTGTTAAGCACGCTTAGTTGTGTGTTTCAACAGAAAATATGAGTAGTATGTTCTGTGGAAGTAATACATCTTAGCTGTCTATTTTTTTTTCCCTAATGTGTCAGTGCTGGTTTGGATCTGGCTATTCATTTTAATTTCTCATCGTAGTTGTCATGTTTCCTTTTCTTTTATGCTTGTATTGGTTTAGTTCCTTGATTTTTGCCATCTCTCTCGCTCTATAGCTTGAGAGCCATAAGATTACCTTGATGCATGTGGATTAGCTTTCTCTAATTTCCCCATGCAGCAAGGTAAGGGTATGTATCTTTTAATATTGATCTCAATTCATTGGAGGACAAAAAAGCTTCTCCATGGAGAAAAATAAGATAAGAGAAATTCCTAAAACAAACAAACAAAAAAACTGCTTGATGAGCTATTCTCTACACCAGCAAAGTTCTTGAAAATCAAAATTTCTTTAAATATTTAACAATAGCAGTGCTGTATTAGATCACATTTGCTGATTTGCTTCAGCTTCTAAATCTCAGACTACTGTAGAAACAAATTGAAACCAGAACTGATGGTTAGAATTCAAATGAAGGCTATGTTTTTTAAGAACAAAGAAGTTTTCAAAACAGTGGTGACATACGGTGTATTCATAACACTTCAGCAATCTCCTGATTACAAAATTTTCTCTCTCTGACCAGGCTTTGCAATTCTGGGGGCCCAAGGGTTTTCAATGTGGTATCCATGACCATCAATTGAAAACATTAAAAGAATTTTATTTACAAAGATTAGGTTGCCATAAAGGATGCCTACAGATGGAGCAGACTGAGTGAGAGTTCAAGCAAAGAAAAAAGCTCTCTGAGCAAACTCTTTCCCATGTTGTGGGGAGGTTTCTTTTAGTCAGGAGAGAGAAAAACTTCCTTAGAAGTTGCAGATGTGGTTCTTGTGCCCTGTACCAGAGTGAATACTTTTCAAGCTGACTTTGTAAGTGGTATGAATTTTGTGTGATGGCTTTATGCCATTTTTTGTTCTCTTTTGACAGAGCAAATCAAACCACTCTTATTTAAAACTGTGAGAATTATACAATAAACATTGCAGGTCAGATATACAATATGGAAGACATTTTCATTTTGTAAGGTGGTTTTTTTTTTGAGTCAGAAGAAAACTATTCAAATATGCCTTTATGAACTTCGTGAATCTTTCTTCTTCAAAACAAACTGTAGCTTAATTCAATCTGCAATTTATTGTTTTTGTGTAGCATTTCTGTGTATGTCTGTTTTGCCAAAATCCAGCACTTACAGTAACATTAGTGTGTTAGCTCCTTTGCTATTCACTGACTTGTTCTTAGAGTTAAAAATCCTCTGCTCATTTTTCTCATTCGTTTTGCTACCCCTTTCTTCTCTTCAGCTACTGTTGAGGCTATTGAGGCTGATGAAGGTAAATTGGCCAGTCCCCTTTCTGTTGGTGCTACAACAGATAAGGGCTCTGCTGGGTGTATTCATTTTGCTGTAGCTTGTACAGATTGTGTGGGTGTTGGGCTAACAATTGTGGCTCGGTATTAACCAAAATGTAATTGCTTTAAAGGGGAAAATGTATTTTTTTTGTTGTTGTTGTTGTCTGTTTTTCTTTCTGAAAGTTACAACCATGTTGGAATTCTCCCTGTATGTTGAACCAAGCACTGAGTAATGCCACAGTAGGAGATCAGGGGACTTGGATCTCAAGGGACATAACTCGGCAGCAGCTCATAAATACTCTGTGACACATAGCTCCAAAGCTGTACGCTAAAGGCCGGCTCTGCCTCTAATCATTCTCAGCATTCTCTGGTCAAGGAAAACACACAGCTTTTTAAAAGTATTTTTTGTTAGTTTTTTTTTTTTTCTCAGTTTGTTTTTTCTTTTACTCTAAGGTCACTAGTGAAAATTTTTTATTGGTCTTTTGTTAAAGTTCAGCATGTTTGTTTCTCTTTAAGTAAAACAACATGACGCATTTGTCTGTAAGACGTCTGTTTCCTCTGGTAGTGGCAGTTTACACACTGGATATTTGCATTAGAGCAACCATTAACACTAGCACCATTTTTGCTACAAACATAGAGAGTGGCTGCCTCAGAAGGTTTCTGAGTGTTTAGTATCAAAAGCTATGGTGCTTTATTGACAGACCTCTAATTTAAACCCTCAGCAATTTTTAACTACACAGCTAAGACCTAAGTAATTACATATTGCAATACAGATGTACAATATTCATTCAGCATTATAAAGTTTTGGAAGAAGAATTTTCATAATTCCCCTTTAAAACAAAATTCTTCAGTTGTATTTTGTTCTTGCCCCTCTCAAATTTTCTGCGGGTATTTTTTTAGTTAATTTAAAAAAATAAAATCTGATGATTGCTGTCCGTTGGTGAGATGTGCCCTTTTGGCCAGTTGAATTTGTTTTTGATTTTTGTAAAGCAGTGAATAAGATTCTAGAACAAATAAGTAAGAGAAAATACAACTGCTTTCTAAATAGCAGTGAGTAAGCTGCTATTTATGTTGGAATTATCTATTCCTCTCGGCAATCTCTAATCTGCAGTGTGCATTCTCGTTGACAGTTTGGCTGTTTTCTGTGATTTTCTGTGACTATGTGTTGTGTTTAGTATACTCTCAATGTAAACTGCTAATACTCGTTGTCTGACCAGCAACTACAGCAGAGCACCTTCTTCAGTATTACAGATGATAATAATGTGTCTGCTTGAAATACAATTGGTTGAATGTGATCCTGTTCCAGGAGTACGCACTCTTCAAGTTAATTCTTGATTTGCCATCCTCGCTAGTTAGGCACGTAACCATAGTCATACTGACTGGTCTACACAGACGACGCTAACGATGGAGAAAATGTTTTGTCCTTTTCTAATTGTCGCTCTGCAGTTTGATTCAGGGCCTGATGACACCAGGTGCTCCATACCTGTAATTCCAACTGGGCTGTGCTACGTGCAAGCTCCAGAACACAGCAACTGTTTCAGCTTCAACACGGCCATCCATTAAACTGTTGCTTTAAGGGATCGGCCTGGGTGCTTGTTAGACATCTTCATTTTTGTGGTAGATGATAAAGAAAAAGTACTTGAAAAAACTTACCATAGGGCCTGTTCTGTTTTCACTGCTCCATCCCTGCTCACTTGACTAATCACCATTATGCTGCTGTTGTTTTTTCTAAGTTAAAGTATGATACGTGTTAAAACCATGCACTTCAAAGTTCCAATATAACATTTGTGAAACTGGTTACAGAACTAAATCCTGAGGCAAACAGGATCTATCCATTTTCACAGGAATGGTTGGCAAAAATATCAGCATGAAAATGCTTTTCTCACTCCCCACAAAATGCAAGGAGTGGTAGATTGGTACCAGGGATGTTTGGAGGTCTGGGGGTTTGGGTTTTGTTTGCCTTTTTTATTGTTAGCAGAAGTACAAGCTTGTACAGAATTGGGACTTCATATTGGAAGGAGTCGAGGGGTACTTTAGGGAAGAGAGGGGAGAAGGTAAAAGGTGGGAAAGAATATTGAATTTGATCTTTGAAACTCCCCTACCACTTTTCTACCCAGGGAGTTTGCAGTTTCCTGGTACTAACACACCATTTCTGCTATATGGCATGTTAAGACAGAGGCATAACAAAAGTGCAACCAGCGTTCCGGAAGTACAGCACACGGATTTGGTGTAGATAAGAGAAAAGCACACAGAAGGCTATTACAAATTTGCTATGGAGCTGTGAGCTGCTGTTTGCCTACAGTGCTTTTTTCTCTTTTGCTTTAAATCTAAATATCTTAAACTCATCAATCAAACAAAATAAATAAATAAAAATAAATCACACTCTGTGAATACATTCCTGAGCCTGCGGCTGCCTTCTGAGGTCAATGCGGCCTCATCGGTGCCGCTGCTAAAAGGCCGTTCAAAAGTCCTCAGCTCCAGTTGGAACTTTGGTCCTTTGTGAATTTATCCTCAAAGTTCAGTTGTGCCAATATGCCAAAATAACGATAGCCCTCATCTGCGTTGCACGGCATTGCTGCTGTTTGACTCAAACTGCTTTTTAGAGTCCAGGGAGGTCGGGGAGTGACCGGCCGGCAAGTGGCTCGCCTGCACTGAGACCCCAGGACAAGCTGCTACAGGGTCAGCCCAAATGCCCTACAGCTTAACGTGAAGACTGGCCATGTCACATCATCACTGTTTGTAACTGGCCAGTGCTTCCAGATTTTGTGGGGGCTTTGAAAATCAAAGGGGAGTTTTCCCCGAGTAAGGATGTTGTGGAGAGGCCTAACGGTGTTCAGGCTGTAGGCCATGACAACCAAAGCCACCTCACCGGGTCTCTGCTCGCCCTAAGCATTGTTCCGACTTACAGACCGTAGCCTCACAGCAGCCTCTTAGTATTTAAAGCTGAGCCCCAGGGGACAGCAAAGTAGTGGAAGTTGATCTTGTTTGAAAAACACAGTTGGGTTGCAAGAGATGGTGGCGGCTCGCCCCCAGCTCTTTCTGCATACGGTAAGGAGTCCGTCGTGGTGTCAGATCTTCTCGTTGCCTTCTGCGCAAAGAAGGACGTTGCTAAGTTGGGGGAAAACTGCCAAGAGTTCTACGTTGCTAATTGTACTTTTTAATAATCCTTTATTTAGCTATCAAAGGATTTTCACCCCAGCATAAGATCACTAGCTTCGAAGAGGCCAAAGGCTTAGATCGAATTAATGAGCGAATGCCTCCGCGCAGAGATGTGCCATCTGATGCCAACCTTAACTCCATCAACAAGGCAATCTCCACAGAGACTAATGGCACTGACAGCAACGGCAGTAATAGCAGCAATATTCAGTGACCACTGCCTGGGCGGGGGGTTGAGCTGCAGGGCGCGATGGGGTTGCTGCACATCAGCAGTTGGATGTTCTTGCCTCTGATAATAGCTTACTTGCTCTGGGGGCCAGGTGTTGGATTCAGTTTACAAAATCATCTACGAAGAGATCGTAAACTTTAATTTGGTGGGAGGGGGGTGGGGGATAGACACCTCCTTTGGATATGCCTTTAAAATGCTTGTAGAAAAATGAAAGCTAATGCTGGTATATATTGCAAAGTTAGGGGAATGAACATGTTTTCCTACTGCATTGGGAACTTCTAGATATGTTACTGAAAGGCCTTTTGTTATGTTACTGGACATGAAAACTTTGTTTAATTTCTTACTAACTATTGTACGTTTACAGTTGCAGCACTAAACATGGACAACATCAAAACATTTTTAACAAAATGTACAAACTAAATAAGGACTATTTATTGATAATGTTTTGCTACTCTTGTCAGACAATGGCTATGAAATAAATTAGGCAGTCTTAAAAATATAGAAAAAAAAGAAAAAAAAAAGAATGTTGGAAATTTGTTTAAAATGCCAAAAAAGAGAGAGAGAAAGAGAGAGAGAGTGAGAGAGAGACAGTTTAATTTTGTACAGATTATGCTTACCTCAGGTTTCTTTAGTGTGCTTCAATGCCCTTCTTTAAATATAACACTTATCTTACTAATTTGGCAGCGATTATCCTTTTCTTTGTTTAAAAAAAAAAAAAAACAACTGGAATAATGATAACATTTATCTTTTTTTGCTGTTTATATTTAGGGGGGTTTGGTTTGGGGGGTTTTCTGTTTTTTTTTTTTTTTTTTTTTTTTTTGGTATATCAAGTCTTGGTTGTGGCTTGCTGAATTTAAATATTTATGAGTGGTGCATTTTTAAGTATAGTGAACAAGACACCATATTAAGTGCAGTGAAAAGCATCTATATTCTGTAAAAATCTGCCTATGCATGTTTTTTAAGACAAAAATGGCTGTATAGGCCTGTATGGGACTGTAATGCGCTTAGTGGTCTGACTTATACTGGAAATGTATGTATACTGGCGTACTTTATATTCTCTAAAAAAAATGCTTAATGCCTTTGAAATTTTGTAATCGAAAAAAAAGCTTTGAAAAATCTAAGGGGAGAGTATTCTTAAAGTTTTTAACATAAGCTTGTCAGTGCACATATAGATGGGTAGCATGTTTAGCAAACCTTGTGAAATTTAAATAAGTTTGTAGTTACATGTGAAATTCTAAATGCATGATAACTGTTAATGTCATAATGGTTTAGTCATTTTGTTATGTTCTGTCATGTGCCACAAAATGTGTAATTTTTTCACTTTTTTCCCTTTGTATATCAGTTACGGGTTTCGACTGGTTCATTCTAAAAAAGAAAAAGAAACAAAACAAAACAGTCCATTGATATTTTTTAACAATTGTATAAGTGCCCAAGTAATTCACTACAGCCTACAGCCTTGCCTTTGTAATTTGACTTCGAAATGTTGGCAATCAAAAGCATGCACTTGTAACAATGAAAGAAGCATTTTATATTACTACTCAATAAAAATGTGCATGAACGTACGTGCTCTTCCCTTTCTTGCTGACTAAATCACAGAAGCGTGCGCACACGTACGTGTGTTTGTTGCTCTCTTTTGCTTTTGAACAAGTGGAGACCATCTGTGTAAAGGAAGAAGGACGCGTTTCACAGTTCAAGGTCAGTTCTTTGCTAAGAAAAATGCATTTATTACCTAGCTGTACTAAGCTACTGAATGCTGCTGCTGCAAATTCCCTGTATGTCTGATTTTTTCCCCCAAGTTCTAGTTAAAAAGGTGTTTTTTCTCTGAAATGAGTAGCATGTATCCCACTAATAGAGTGCACAAGAAATGGCGTGCTTTCTGTGTGCTTTGCTCTCTCATCTACAGTGCCCTGTGACTGAAATTTGCTTTTCTGTCCCCCCAATGTTGTTGCAGACTTTTTTATTAGAAATAAATATTAGATTATTCATACCTGGAAATCTAAACTTACAGAGAAAGCTTGGAATTGGTAGCAGAAAGACTCGTCTTAGGTTCTCACAGCAGAGAGAAAATTCCATTTCAAATACAGGCTCCTCTTTTTCCATTGTGACTTGTGAATTAAGAAGATGTAATTACGGTATGTGAGTAGCATCCCGCCCTCTGTGGAAACAAGGAAATGGCATGGACAGACCTCACCAATGTTCCCAGCCAGCTCTCTTCCTGTATTTGAAAAGGTGAATTAGTATCTTTTGCAATGTTCCTTTAGGAAAATAAAAAAACAAATAATCGATGCTTTTCAGTGTCAGATTTCAAATGCTGTCTTTTAGTCAGAGATGAATTGTCAAAGCTCTGTGTTTTCTTTCTCATTTTCTCCCTGACTGTGCTCAGCATCCTTCCACAGTCCATCATCCTGTGAAGAAGTGATGGAAAATGCCAAACGGTGTGACAACGTGGGTATTGCTTTAGTCTTCTTTTCAGGTAGCATTATTAAACGTTGGCCCGGTGCCTGTTTTCTTATCTGTTTTTCCCACTTTAGCTCTGTCTTGTTATTTTTGGCAAGATAGGAATGGTGGCAAAAATACAGTGAATTCATAATATCCATGGCTACAAAGTTGGATTAATTTTAGATTTAAAGTTTTATTTAGGCTTATCTAGAAATAAAACACAAAGGGGAGACACGCAGGGTCTAACTATTCATCTGATGGGTGGAACTGCTCATCTGATGAATGAAAAAGGCCTCCGGAAAAAGCAATGGTAAAACTCTGAGTGGTTATTTTGTCAAATCAGTCCTAGGGACGTGCTAGCTGAACAACTGTGGGTTACCTCGTGTGAGTTTTTCTGTAGAGATGTCTGAGCTAGCACTCAGCCCCTAGTTTGTACAACGTAGAGCCGAGTTGTTTGTCAGTGCAAAATGTTGTCAGGGTTTGTTTAACTCGGGCCCTGGCAGTTGCCTAACTCAATTTAACAGGAAGAAAGGAGCTTTTCCATCAGCAGTGGTGCTGTTGCTTAGACCTCTCAATCAGTAAGCTTAACCCAAAATATCAAAGCTGAAAATCAGCAGATGGGTTAGCAAATGCCTGCTGCAGTTCTCAAGAGCTTAAGAGTAAGCAAGGTAGCCCAGGCTGAGCACTGCATCAGGAAATGTGCAAATTCCGTGTGCTCAGTAAGGATATACGTACATTTATTTATTTTTTTCTGTCTTGGAAGAATAGAAAATGTCCTGAGCGTATGAAATAGCAGTTTGCCATGGGTCCAGGTAAGATGGCCCAGCTCTGCAGGGCCGGGTCCCACTGTCCGAACATGGGGCAGGTCCTGGGTGAGCTCTGAGGGGTATTCTGTGCTATAATCAAATGTTCTAAAAGGATAAAACCGTTTTTCAAAGGTCATCTCTTTCCAGGTCATCCCATTTCTTCCAGCTGTCCTTTTTCCTGCTACAGAAAGAGCCATAGATGAATCTGAAGAAAAACCATGGTGCCACTGAAGGCTGAATTTTGGATGGTCTAACTCAGTGAAATGCCACACACTGAAGTAATCTCCCCTTACAGGTTTCTTTGCATCAATGGTGCCTACATCAGGATTTACCGGACTATTATTATTGTTTTAACTTCTAGGTTTCCACGGTGGGATATGGTATATTGGATACGTGTATATTTTCTGCGTGATGATAATTTTCCTTTTCAACAGCTATCAAGTGTTACAAGCTTTTAGTGTATGTACTTTGAAGGAGACAATCTTGATCATTGTCCAGGGTTTCCCCCCAGACTGTGCTAGAGTTAACCCTGCTTAAGCTTGTATCGTAACTGCCAGCGGTCACACACAGACACAAACTCTTCCAGTGTTTTCTTTTACTCCCTTTTTTATTGGTGGCAGAGATCTGTCTGCAGCCTCCAGAGCAGTTGAGGCATAATTCTCCTGAGAACCTGGCCAGCTAAATTGAGGTCAGAAAGATGCTGCTTGTTAGTACAGGCTTGATCTCTGTCTTCCATAGCTGCAGATTTGTTTTTGGTGAGACAGTGGAGTTCACAGTGAAACTTCAGGGATGCTTCTTAGGTTCAAACTGAATTTATACTTTCAGTTCTTAGAATCTGTTTCCCGTCTTTTTCAAGGTACTGTTGCTCAGATTAGTCAGATCCATGAATCTTCCCACTTTTTCATAAAGAGAGGGATGTGAGAATCAGCTATTTCAAATGTTTTGGGGGTTTTTGTTGTTGTTGTTGTTTTAAAAAAAATAACAGGCACCAAAGCAGCTGTTTTGAAAATAGTTTGCAGATCACTTTCTCAGTTGCTTTTGGGAGGGTGTTTAATTCTTAAAGAAAAAAAACTGCAAAAGGATGAAGTTTCTGGAACTTAAAAGGTTTAGAAAAAAATGTGCCAGTTTGCACGTGTTCATGTGTGTCCGTTCACACGTCTGTGAAAATACAGAGGACTGCTCTCATGGGGGACGCAAAGGAGAAGGATGTGATGGAGCTGGAGATTGGGCTTTATTAGTCTTGCTGAGCTGACTTTGCAGTATGAAGCCCACTAAGCATTTTAAAATATATGGTTTATGGGGCTTTGATTTAATTATTTATTTATTAAATAACTTGGGGGCAGTTTCAGTTTTATACGGGACATCACGTTTTATCCAGCTGAAGGATTACTGCGTGCTCCGGGCAGTACTCTGCTCTGACACAAGCCTGCAAAGGGCTGGCAGAGGAGCTGGCTCGGCTCTGTCATCCTTGTCAAAAGCTTGGTTTTGGTAACACAACTTGGCAAAGGACATGCTAAAGGGCTGGCTTTGCCGCCAGCGAGAAGTCTGCAAGCATGGTGGCAGAGGTGACAGCGTCTGCTCCTTTGTCACCGGCCATCACTAGCTGTGGCAGCGCTCAGCGAGGCCTCCCCCTCCCGTTTGGATGGAGTCCTGTGTGCCTGTTTGCTGGAGGTTTGGGTCTGTGTTCCCAGCTGGGCCATTGCTAGGGCAGGAAAACTTGAGCAAGAGGTGGTCATTTCAGACACAGTCAGTGCAGACATCCATGGTGCGATCAAGCATGCCTGTTTTTCTCAGCATCTGGGTATTTATAGTCTATTTCTGCTTTGTGTGAGCAGCTGAACATTGTGACTCAGAATAATTCCACAGTTTTAGGTCAGGAGAGATGAGGTGGTCCACACCAACCCAACGGCTCACGCAGCGCTGGAGCGGGCTCCTCGGGGCTGTGTCTGGTTGGGTTCTGGGCATCTCTGAGGAGGGAAACTCCACAACCTCTCAGGGAAACAAAACAACAACAACACGCTTTTTCTTGCATCTAATACCCTGTACTTGCATTTGTGCCCATTGCCTCTTGTCCTGTCATGGGGTCCCACTGAGCAGAGCCGGGCTCCCCCTTCTTTACTCCTGGCATCAGGTATTCGTACACGTTGAGTCCCCGCTGAGCCTCCTTTGCTCTAGACTGAATAGTTCCCTCTCTCCTCACAAGTCAGAGGCTCCAGTCCCTTAATCACCTTCATGGTAAAGTTAAATTACCTGCCTGGTTTCCATTGTATACTACTAAATGCTGATAACGTATGTTGGTGCCAGTCGTTTAAGACAGGAGAAGACCTTTCCGGCTTTGGAAGTCAGAAAGAGGAGAGCTGTGTATCAGGAAACGGGGGAAGCAGAGGTATGCTGCAGTAGCAGAGCAGGGATGTACTGAGATACAGCCTGGAGAAGGTAAGAGAAAATGAAGGCCTCACTGGTCTGAGAGAACAGTGGAAGACCAGGAATAGTATTTATTGACAAATCTGATAATAAATTGGATCACAGATCATCCAGATAGGTATCAGTGCAAAGGGATCCGCTTCACCATCTCCATACACTTCTGTCAGGCATTGTGTCCCACCTACTGCTGGTCCTCAGGGCTTCAGAAGGTGAAGAAGTCTGGCCAATGCTTTACTGAGGTAAGCAGTCCCTTGGATTCAGCAGGCAAATGGATGAAGCCCTGAAGCATGTGATTTGTGTACAGTCATTATTACAGTGCAGATTGGCGAGTATTATCAGGATATGAGATAAATGAGAGATCTTGTGCCTCCCTGGGGACGGAGAAGTAACCTTCCGAGGAGGTTGCCTGAGGAGAAGGTAATTTGTTTATCTGCCAGTTGGTGGTTTATTGCTTTCTGTGCGTATTTAATAAGCTTTGCACTTGGACTGCATTTTTCTGAAATGAGAAGGAAGTGCATTCTGACGGGAATATCGGGCTGATGCTCCAGCTGAGCTGAAATACGCCTGCAGAGCTGACATTTAGGCAAAAGTCTGAGGAAGTCCTGTAACCTCGGACCACGGAGCCAGAGACAGGACCATGGCAAAGGCAGAGGACACCGGATAAGGGCTGGATGGTGCGAGCAGTTCTGTCTCTCTGGAAAGCTAATTCCTAGCACAAGAACTGATGGGTAGGCATTGGTTAGCAATATGTGGACGCTGATAATCTCAGATTAAACGGCAGACAAAAGTCTTCAAATTGTAGTCACAGGATCTGTAAGAGGTGGCACTGTTCTGTGTTTGGAAAAATGACCCGGCAGCCAAGCGAGCTGTGGGTTGCCAGAAAAGTCTAAGAATACAGTGAAAATCAGCATGAGTCCAGCTAAGCTTCTCTGCTGATCGTGGTCAAAAAGCAGCACAGAACTTTTCCAGACCCTTAAACAGGAAGAGCAAGGTATAAGGAAGAAGGGAAATGATGCAATAAGGGGAAGGGAAAGATTTAAAGTAAATGTATTGGCTAAAGGACCATGGTAGAAGAGCCAAGAATGAGATTTAGGATATGGAAACAAGAACTACCAGAATCAAGGCATGGGCAAATGCAGCGTTTAATGCTCTTTTTTTCCAGGAAAATGCAATAGTTTCTCTCCTAAAGCTGCGACAGTAATACCACATATGCTGACTGGTCAAATAGCAGCGCCCTTTAACACTTCTCTGAGTGGGTGGTGTGTTTTGAAAATATACTTGGAGAGTACGTAAGTACAGCAGTAGATATAAATCGGGAGCACCTGCGGGCTCACTGGTCTGCGTGTAATGGTATGCAAAGCTTTAAAGACAATTTTGAAGGGATGGCTATTTGCTGCAGTGCCGTGTGGGCATCACAAGCAAGTTGGGGACAATGGGAATTGTCATAAGGACGTTACGGTGATGCCTCGCGGTGTGCAGGAGCCCTTCACGTGATCTCAGAGGTGAGGAAAACAAACAAAAGAAAACAGCTTGGTGAATTCCACAAAGACTGGTCCAAACTTTAGGAGCAACACTAGTGGCTGATCTGCTCCAGTTTTTTTGTTCCTATTAACAATTTGTGCTCCTTTGGAATACGTGGTGGTTGGAAAACACTGATACTTGCAGGGAGAGGGTGAGTTGCAGGAAAGTCTTTTTTTTTTGCTTCCTGAGATGAGAAAATAATATTGGTAACAAAAGTTTTCGTATACGTAGTGAGAAGTGCTGACATTGCCCCAGAAGTAGGTTGGCGTTAGCAAGTGGTAGTGCAGATCCTTCCCGAGGAGCTGGTGGGGAGAAGCACAAAAGGGATTGGGTGAGGAAGGGAGATAAGGGGGCTTCTTGTGGTCTTCTCTGCCTCCACGTGGCTATCTAATTACAGAGGAGAAAAAGTAACTGTCAGGTTTCCCTTCCTTATCTCCCAGTGAACCATTTTTCTTGCCCATTTCACTTCCACAGCTTTTCCTTGGGAGCAGTGATTCATGCGGGTGCTTTCACATGGAAATAGATCTGTGAGGCTGGCCAAACAATGCACCTCTTGAAAGCGCAGCTGGGCGCTGGCATGGCAGCGATTCCCCAAGTCCAGAAAGCTCCATCCAGAAATAACCTCCTCCATGACTCACGGTGCTTTGGGGAGGGCAGGGGGATTCCCGTCCCCAGAAGCCCAGCCGCAGGGAGGGCTCGGCGGCGGCTGAAATGCCGCTGAGCTGTCAGAGCAAATGGCATCTGCAGGGACCAAGATCTGGAGGAGATGGGCAGCGAGGGACGGGAGCTGAGGACAATCTGAAGCAATCCTGCGCGCTAAACATACCCTTTCTCCCCCAAGACTGGGGAACACGTCCCAGTTGCCCTCAGGGCAGACTTTTCTGCTTCAGAGATGAGGAAGGATCCTTTCCCATGCCTGGGCAAAGGCAAGGGCACGGGTCTGCAAAACGCCTGCCAGGAGCTTTGGGCAAGAGCTTCCCGAAGGGGGAAAGATTTGTGCAGTCACAGCTGTGACTCACGCAGCTTCCCGGCTCCCAAGCCTGCCGTGGCGGGGCTGGTGGCTGCCAAGTGATGCGTTTGCTGCTAAACCGCCTGGGTCAGGGGTGGCTTCTCCAAGGCTTGAGGGGGTTCGCCCTTGTGAAAGAGCTCCCCTGTGCTGGTCTGCCATGACGAGTGAGAACACGTGCTGCTCGGTCTGACACGTTATTCTGTTAAGGCATGGATATCCATTACAACACGGATACCCATGCACTACTTACAGAGCACGCAAGTGCTGTGCACCGCTGGGGATTCCTTGCTGGGTTGGTCTTTGGCATTGTTGTGCCTCTGCTGGTCCTGGATCGCAAAGATTTGGGCAAAACTCTCCGTTGATTTTTTTTTTTCTCTTCTTCCTATGGGTAGTGCTTTTATTGTTGTTTTTAAACACAGTTAACCCGACTTAACCTTTGTGCCTGCGGTGTAGGAATTACTCCCAGCTAAGGCTCCTCACAGCTTAATCAGGAGTGTGAATTCAGCATCAGCACAAGGAGCTGCAGGGGTGGAGATACACATATGTATATACACACATACATATATAAAACAGTGATGTTTTAGAGAGAGAGAATATGATATTTTCTTAGTTCTTTAGATTGGACCTGCCTAAGCTAAAAATTTCTTGGGAACCAGACCACAGCCCAGCAAACAGAGCTTTGGGGCTGAAAAGCTTTGGGGCATGTCTGTGTAATATTACTATTTTTCTTGCTGTTCCACTGCAGTGGCCACGCAGGCGCTTCCTGCCTGTGTTCCACTTAATGCAGCTGGAGCAATGTGCTATAAATTACCCTGTGTACGTGGCTATGTGCTACGGAGGAGCCCAGGCCAACAGGCAGGCCAGGAGCTCGCCTGTGTCGAGTACGCTGCGGATATTTCCAAAAACCCTGGACCTGCAGGAACCCAGCAGAGCTGCCTGCGCAGTGCCTGGGATTTACATCAAGCTTCTGAGAGCATGTTTATTACTGTGAAGATACTCTTTTGCCAAAGCGTTATTGGAAGAAGAGAAGGATACAGCACGGAGCAGCAGGACGAAAGGATATCTGGGCCATTTCGGAGCTGGTAGTGAGGTTTAGGTAACATTATTAACTGTATAGTGCCTTTTTAGCGAAGCTTGCAGAGGAAAACCTTTGTATCTAATGGAACAACTGTCATTGTTTCCTGGCTCAGAAATATTTCCAGTCTCCTGCAGTATCACATGTACTGGAGAGGTCTTGTGTATTGCAGAGCTTCAAGGGCAGCAAAAGGCTACGGTTGGGGATGCTTAACAGAATAGGAATGGAAAAAAAATAGGATTTTAACAGCAGAAAACATTTTTCCAAATCCCCATTTCATTTTTTTTTTGTCTTTTATCACCAAGATTAATTAAGGATAAAAATCCATGAAATATGGATCATTTGAAAAGAGATCAGCTGGGAATGAAGCTTTAGCAAAATTGCAAAATTGTCAGAAGACTAAATACATCATTTATCTCTGTGCCACAGCTGAGGTGCAGTGAAGAATACATTCTGCTGAGTACTGAAAATTGAATTAAGTTATGCTCATGTGAGCAGTTGCATGTTGTTTGGATAAAACCCCTGGGTTTTGTAATTGGCTTGGATGCGGAACCTTTGGGATGGCTGTTACGGGGTGGACTTGCCTGGTTGTGCGCTGTGCTGCCGGCAGCTCCGTCCTTCACGACTGTCGGGGACGCGATGGTGTGAGCATTACGGATGAAAAGCTCCTGCTGCTGCTGGACACCACCCGTCTGGGGACCTTGCCGCTTTTCCAGGGAGCAATTTTGCCTTCCCTTCTCTCCGGTGGGCTCACAAGCAGGACACGAGCCTCCCAGATGCAAAGAAAACAAGTGGAAAAGCCACAGCATGAAATGTGTCACCCGTCTTCCCATCCTGTAAAGCCACGCGGTGTTGCACAGCGTGACACCAACAGGCAGAAGACACTGGGAATAACACATATTTTTAGATGTACTCTAAATTCAGCCCTGCTCATTTCCATCCAACGTGATGCCTTCTGCTGGTGCCCCAGCCTTCAAGGCCATCGGGAGGACCTTGTGATGAGCAGGGCCATCCGTGGCAGCGTGATGGGCTCTGGCCAACCTGCCCATTAATGCTGGGAGTGCTGCGTATGTGTAGATGAGCTAAGGTGGCCAGGCTTCATATTCGAAGGCCCCAAAGTCCTGCCCTCCTCCATCCCCAGCCAGGATCTGGCTTCAGTTGGAGCACAGTCACTTGGGGCTTCCCAGTTTTGTCAAGCTCAGTCACGCCTTGAAGTGTTTTTTAAAAAACAGTAGTGCTAAAACTCTGCTCCCTCCACGCAATTGGTGCTGCTGAGTGAGCTGGAAAGCAAGGCAGCGCTTCCTTGTGAAGCGCTCGGGTCCTTCTGGGGGCAGGTGAGTGGCCAAGGCTGGGAGGGCTTGGAGAAGCCAAAGGAGAGCTGGCCTAGAGATGGTAACAACATGAAGGAAAACCAAGTCCAGCTGGAGCTATCAGTCCTAAGGGCTTTTCATGTCAATTTTAATACAGTCCTGAGGGCTGTGAAGGGTGAGGGGCTTGTGCCCACCTATATTCACTGCCGAGGCCAGGCAACTCATTTGAACATCCAGCAAAAACACCCAGAAAGGCCAAGCCGTTCATGATCGTGGACCTTGACTGTACTGCAGCAGCCTTGCCACGAGCTCTGCTGTCGTCTCCTTCCTCCCGGGGTTCGTCACAGCCCCTGCTCGCATCGCTATGTGTAAGAGAAACCTGTTTCCATGGCAACCAGGGGCTTTCTAAATTCGGCGTGCGATGTCCAAAATCCCCTTCGCGTTAACTGTTGAGGTGCGTGCGGAGTCCTCTGAGCCACCGGAGGCCTGCTGGCGGGGCTTGCCGGGAAGGAAAGCGTTGGCACTGGCGTGTGAACTTGCTGAACTGGCGTTAGCCACGGGTTGTCAGTCCCCAGCTCCCACAGCGCAGCAGGTGCTCTCCGGGACAGGACATGGAGGGGATGATAGCTGCACGCTGAGGTGGTGAGGAGCTACGCGGCATTTACCTTACGGATACACACGGGCCTTTGCGCTGTTCTGAGTAACTGATGTTGCTGGGTTCCTCCTCTGACCTAAAGCAATGTCGCTGCTTAAATGCTTGTCTGTTTGGGGCTGCGTGGAGGTAAGGAAAGGTTGCACCTGGTACGGTTATCAGCTGTGTAATTGCATGCAAAAAAGCCCCAGAACGAGCATCTGAATCCACCAAGAGTCAGGCACGGGAGCGTTAGTGAAACCTGTGTCTGCCCAGCCTCGGCGTACACCTTTCAGTAAGAGCTGCAATGTGAAATGCCACGACGTGTTTGAAGCAGCAGCGCCTGCCTTGCACGTTTCTGCCTGTCTGTGCCAGCTGGCGTCCTGCTGTCACGTGCCCGAGGGTGAGAAAGCACCTTGCAAGGTGTGAGCGCTGTCTGTGTGTGCCCAGCCACCCCTCAAGCACTGGAGCTGTGTTTCTGGGGCAGAAATCATAGCTTTATGTAATCGCCAGAGACATTTATAGAATGCTTCTCGTCTCTGACAAGCTCGGATCCCGGCACAAGATCTGAGCCTGGTGCATTGTCACCATGAGTGACAGGCTCTGCTCTGCAGGTTGTAAAGACAAAAAAAAAAAGCATCCTGCAGAGTTCCTAAAACCCCTTTCCTCAGGGTAAAGTATTCCGGGGTCCCCCACTAAAGCTTATTTTAGTGCCAGGCTGTCCTCAGCATGGGCCAGGGCATCAGGAATTGGCCCTGACCGGCAAAAAGCTAGGACAAGAAGTTCAGCAGGAGGCACGTGCAGGTCTTTGCAAGCGACACAAGATGATTTGTGGGATGAGATGGAGGTGGAAAGCAATGGGAGAGGGCACAACGCAAGGAGACCCCTTGGCGTTGCCACGAGAGGAAGAGGACAGAGTATGGCAGAGGTCACAGCTTCTGCTTGATCTGCCTCTCAGAGCTTCCCAGCTTCTCAGAGCAGCCAAAACCTTCCTAAATGTCAGATTTCCTGCAAAAGGACAAATAGCTCATATTTGAGGTATGAGGCATGGGGGGGGGGAGGGGGGGAGAGTTAGAAATACGATGCCACGAACCTTCCACAGGCCATTGCAGCTAATAAATAAGAAAACCAGAAGCAAAGCCAGAGAGGGGAGGAATGAAGCCTGGAGGGCAGTCCCGGGCTGGTGCAGCTGCTCGCTGGGGAAGCGAAGGGACAGAAAAGGGGGGCCGTGAATTTGTCAGATGAAAAAAGAAACGTACGTGCAAGAGAGAGGACAGCAACAGGAATTTTTTAAAGACTAAAAGGACACTGGGGACATCCTCCCTGCGAGGACCACCAGCTTCAGCACTGGGTCTGGTCTCTGGGTTGATCCAAGGCGCATGGCCAAGCACGCGTGACCGGGGCGGATCTGTAGCCAGTGACATGCAAGGGGCAAGGAGGAGATGACTGCCTGTAATTCAGTGTGAGGGAGGCTCAGGGATGGTATTGGGACTGCTGTGCTCCCCTCGTGTCGCCCTCATTTCCATCTCAAAACAGAGGTGAGGAGGTGTCGTGTGGGGAGCTTGGAGGTGGTTGGGCTTTTTGTGTGAAATGTGCAAAATGAAATCGCTCTCAGTCCTACGCCCTCAGAATTATTTAGGTTGGTATTTAATCCCGTTTGCGTTTTCCTGCCCACTGTGTTCTGATTTTCTCCGTGCTTTTGTAAAGCTGTGTGAAAGCAACACCCTGGTTTTACCACCCAGGGCTGTTTGGACGTGCAGCCATGGCGGGAGGTTAAAAATTATACGTATGTAAATCAATAGAAAACCCCATTGTCGCAGGAAATCTGCCGGCACATTTCCAGGGAGGTATCAAGTCACAGGTGGTGACCCCTGCAAGCCCAGCTGGTTTAGGGTTTGGTGAGCTGCAGTGGCTCACCTGTGGGGCAGGGGCTGCCAGCCCAGTTCCGATGCCAGTGAAGTAATTAACAGAGCTTCCCTGTCTCATACCTCATCCACCGTTTCTGTCGGTGTGTTCTCCCTGCAGCATGTAGTCATCTGGGACTGGTTTTACTCCCTCAAACCCCTCAGCAGGCGGCCTCAGTCCAGCAGAGGTGGAAAGCCCCAATGGTCCACTGAAAAATAATGCAAAACATGCACAAAGCAGAGGCACAGGTGTTTCCCCTGCCTCCACAAAAAGGCAAACCGCACCATCTTACTCTGGAGGAGGCAATGAAACACAGGCAGGGAAGGAGCTGTGATGTGCTCCAAGTGGTCCCTGTTAGAGAACCAAGGGGACTGGGCCTGTGCATCATGTGTCCTGCAGTAAAAGTGAAGTCTCTTTGCAGACACTTTTGCTTTTGCCTTTTTTTTCCCCAAGCATTTTCTGTGGCAGGCATGATACACAGCTGGTTAAAAATGCATATGGCAATGAGAGAGAAAAATGAAATTTTGATGTTTATGCAGAGCTAAGAAGGGGAGTGTGTGGAAGGGCTGCATGCCTGCTGATAATTTATCTGTGAGGTTAGGGGTTTTTGTGTGTTTTAGAGAATATAATCTGGCCACCCGTGGAGAACAAACACCAGTCCTGGTGGGTGGGATCGTCTGCCTCACAGCCATGCAGCTGTGTTCTTTAAGGAGCAGCATCCCACAGGAATATAGCCCTCAGAGCAGAACAGGCTGGCCATTTTCCTTCCTCAGATCTGAACCACTGCAAAAAGAAAAGGATACAGGCAGAGGAAACTGATCAGGAGAGAGGGTATTGCACACTGCTGTTCGATGGCTGGAGCAGCAGCTCTTCTGCAGAGAGGACAGAGTTTGTCCTGCGCCGTGTGTAGTGGTGCTGGTGCCCACCACTGCCTTGTGTCACCTCTCCGTCCCTTCCTGTGACACCTCAGCACGTGTCCTGCGGGATGTTTGTCACCAAAACCACACAGCCTTGGAGGCCTCCCTCGCTCTGCCTCAAGCAGCCCGTTTTCTGTCTGCGGCAACGCGCAATGCAGCAGCGAGAGTGGCTCTGCTATGTTTGTGTTTGGGCTTGCTCGCTTTACTGCTTTGGTATAAATTACGCTGATTTCTAGCAACCCCAAATGCTTACAAAATTAATGAGGCAAGAGAAGAGCGCTATATGTAAATGCCAGGGAGCAACCTGCACTTCTGCTATCGATGATGGCGTTTTACTGCATTATGAAAGCTCCCATTGAGGCACAAACTTCTCCGTGCTGTACAATTTTAAGACCCTAATAAAAATAAGATTGAATACAACGGCCAAGAACTAGACACTTAAATGAACTGAAGCCAGGCACATGCTCACAAAAGAGGAATTATCTTCTCCACACCGCTGTGTTCCTGTCTCTCTAGTGAGTCAAATGCAAGGTGGCATGAGAGCAGTCGTCTTATTCTCTTGCTGGGTTTCATGGCAGTCTCCCCAGACAGGACTTCAAAGAAACAATTAATGGGAAGCTTATCCGTGAGCAGGCTTTCTGTGCTGCTGAGCACCGGGGGCAGTCACTGCTTGGAGCTGGCAGTGCCTCTTGCGGGGCATGATGACGTTGTTAGGTGCAGGCCCCCAGGCCTGCATCCTGAACCAAATGGGCCAGAGCAATGCAGAAGCCATGGGGCTGTTCCCTGGGGCCACCAAGGGACTCCAGGGTTCTCCATTTTAAGTCCGTGAGAAGTAAGCAATCCAGATGTGCTTACCCTGGGAGTGAAGCAGACAAGACGGTACAACAGCATGGGCAAATAACCGTGGAGGACCGCCACCTCCAACCACACGGCACGGGGCACCAGGTAGGTCCTTCTCTAACCTCTGTCCATGCCAAGGAGCCAAAGCAGCATCAGCTGGTGGGCAGAGTGACCAGCTGGTTGTAAATGAACACATCTAAGGGCTGCTGGCCTGGGAGGGACGTGAAGAGGTCAGTGGTGAGCCTGGAGGTGGGCTGAGAGCCCAGGCCTCTCTGTCTGGCACACCTGCCTCCAGACGAGGAGCTCTGAGGAGGTCCCAAGCCATGCGGATGCTCCAGATACACTCTGGTGTCTGTGGCACTGCGATGTCCAACTGAGGCATCCACCAGGCCCAAGGCAGCTTTTAATATTTTGCTTCAGTGTTGGCAAACAGATTTTTGGATCAGGTGGGGCTTGGGTCTAAAACAACCAGGCTTTGACAAACTATAGTTGCTTTTTAATTACGCCCTCTTTGTACTGACTTTCTAGAGAAATGACTCCACTACCATAGGGTTGTGAAGTAGTTATACTTCATTGCGGTGCACCAGGCACACTGGGAATAGCTTCCCTCAAAGAGTGTGCACCTGTCTGGTCGTCTCTCACAGTTTTATACATGAATACTGTTATATATTACATGAGCTCTAATACATATGCATTATTTTCCCCAAAAAGGTGGACCTTTTCCAAGTACTCTTTTCCATGCTCCCCGCCCTTAGCTCATCCTGGTTGCGCGTGCGCAAGGTACCCAGGTAGTCGTGGGCAGGGGTCTTACGGGATGAAGGCAACAAAGAAGAGGAGGTTAAACTTTTTACCTTTCTGGACTTTGACCTTCTGTTGTACAGTATTTAGGCCTTTTTTTTTTGCTTATCTGCCTTGTTTCCTGCCGACAAGTTATTAATCCTTCCCTAACAAGTTGTTCGTCCTTCCCTCATCCGTTGGCCTTAAACGATATCTTCCTTTTTACATCTGCTTCTCATAAAGTTCTCATCTACATCCCTGATAATTAGGTTATTTTTAGATTCTCATCTACATCCCTGATAATTAGGATATTTTACCCTATTTATGGCTAAATATTAATTTGGTAAGTTTTAGTATCTTCCCCATATCCCTACAGAAACACAAGGTTTCAGTCACTCTTCCAGGTCTGCCACATAGTCTGGCAAAAAAAAAAAAGAGCATTATGAGGGTGTTCAGTCACCCGTCAGCACCCAAATTATCACTTTTGTCTGATCGCAGCTCCAAATTCTTCTGCTTAAAGGCACCTGATACTTCTGGCACTTGCAACAAGCCGAGTAAGTGGAAAACGGTGCTTTTTTACAGTGTTCTGAGCGTCTTAATTTCACTCGCTGAGGCGATCGGCTCCAGGACAGATCCATTATGTGGCAATTAAGGGCTATCAGGGAGTGTGAGCAGGTGAAAGACCGGTGGAGCAACTCCCTGCCAGGCCTGAAAGAAGGGCGCCGGGGTGAGACACCCCAGACAGTGGTGGTTCCCCTGCCCTGTCGCTGTTGGGCAGAGAGGGAGGGGACCTAGGAGATGAGGAGGAATGGAAATGGGTCCCTGCTCAGCACTGCAGGGAACCCCTCTCCCTAACAGACTCGCCTTCCCAGGTGCTCTTACACAAGAGGTTTGAGGCCTTGGACCTTGAGAAACTTGTCTGTCCTTGTTGAACAGGGAACTGTTAATCCCTCAAACAGGGAGGTGTTAATTATTGTGTTGTTGCAGCTGTTGGTGACTATTTCAAGCTGTAGACAAACAGACTATCACCTGATGCCTTCTGCCCTCAAGACTGTTTACAGTGTCCACACAGATTGTTACAGCATGGAAACCTTCCCTGTGGTTAAAAAATAAAAAAATCAAAATGAGACAGAAGGGAAGTGAGTGGCCACGGCGGTGTGCTGGGTTGGTTTTGGCAATACATGGTTGGCCAGTCAGAAGGTAGCTGAGCCCTCAGGGGAGCAAGCTGCACTGGCACCCACCTCCTAGAGGATATACAGGAGGTAGTGACCTCTTGTGGGGGCATCCATCTTGCTTTGATGGGGACAAGTGGTGCAAGACATTTGCAGGACTCTTGTCAGAAAGCACAGGGAGTGCTGCTCGGCAGCCTCATCCTGCCTCTGCAAAGTAACGTGCATGTGCTGCTTTCATTGTGTTGTCCTCTCCACTCTTCTGTGACCCCAAAGCCAAAACCAGCAGAGCACGCTCGAGGTATCTGCTTTGTCTAGATGGTTTCTTAATCCAGGATGCGGGTGACGCACTGAAATTACAAGAGCAGCAGGCTCCTGTAATTTTGGACAGGGTTAAATAATGCTCCAGTCTGTGTTGTAAGAAACAGCTTTTTAAAAGAACAGGTACATGCTGACAGAACAGCCATCCCTGAGCAAGAAGCACATCAAGAGCATGTGCTAACTGGGAACACCACAGGGAGCTCACTGGTTTTCCAGGACCCTCTGAGCTTCAGGTGCCCACAGAAGAGGCACTAGCACCGGTAGGGGAAACCTGTAGGCACCTCCTGGGGCTGGGAGATGCCTCCATGCAGAGAGAGGTCCCTCTCATGTGGGCTTTGCAGCAAAGCATCAGCTGAAGAGGGGCTTGTGGGAAGAGCTCACTGGGATCAAGGCAACCCCCAGGTTATTCAGGGCTTAAATAAGAGAAACCCTCCTCTGAACCAGCCCCAGATAGGAAGCAGCCGCTGGCTGGTGGCAGCTTTCCTCATCCTCCCCTTCAGCAGGGCTGTGTCCTAGGCAAACACTTCGGTGTGGTTGCACAGCCTGGGGGACATGTAGAGATGGAGTTGAGAGGTGGGGTTAATCCCAAGACCTCGGGGATATGGCTGAAAGGGCAATTTGGAGTTGGGCAGTGGGCTTGGCCTCTGTAGGGTCATTTGGCTTGACTTCCTGAGCAGGTAAGGCTCATGATTTATGAACAAGACAGCAGAGCTTTGTCAGGATGCCTTTTCCAGCTGGAGTTAATTTCTGCAAAAAATTGTGTGGAATTTTTCAGCTCTCTGGCCCTCGTCACGCCACACTTGCCTCTTCTGTCTCCTCCATTTGGCTGGCGAAGGCCTAGCGCAGTAACCAGAGACATAGCTAAGGATTAATTAATTTAATTTACATTAATTTAATCCAACTTCTGAGACGGAGCCCCAGAGACTGCTTGCAACGCTTGTGCTAAATGGAGAGTCAGCACCAGCGACCGGTGGATGAGGGGAGAAGTGCTCCTGGCATGGTGTCTGCAGGGTGCTGCCTGCTCCTCCATGTGCAGGGAGCAGAGCCAGCCCCTCACAAGGCTTTTGTGGCTGATGGGTTATTTTCTCCCTCTGCCCAATAGCTCCTGGGGGAGCAATTGGCCTGTTCCTTCAGTGAGGAGGTGTACAAAAGCTTGGCCACACAGAGTAGCTTCAGGATCTGGGGCACCTTTGGGGCAGTCTGGTGCACGTTTCCATCTCTGAATCCACACCAGCTGCAAAGAGTGTGCTTGGGCAGGGGGCCTGCTGCCTTTCATTGATCCATGTGGTTCGCCACAACAGCATTTCCCTGTTTGATCTCTTCTCGTGTCAGCTTGCCCCCCAGACCATGGCTTCTGCAGCCACCATCATGGCCCCCAGGCCTGGCTGCAGGCCTGCACCTCAGAGGCCTGCGTCACCTCTCTGACGTCGGCAGGCGGAGCAGGAAGTCTCAAAGTTCAAAGAGACATGAAGAGGCACAAAATCTTGGCCTGTGCTTGAAAACGAAGCTATATTTCCTGGTTCAGTGTCCTCCTGGAAGTATTGGATCTTTACTTGATAGTCAGCCTTTGCTTCTTTTAGAGGCTAAGGTGTTAACCCAGAGAAATGGGAGTAGGTGCTTGGATTTTCAGCTGGAGGAGCTAAGAGCTTACATTCCTCTGACTTTTGTGCACACAAAGGTCTGCTCTTTTCCACAGAAAATCTCAGAGTCTTGAAAATACTAGCATTTATGGTCATTAACTTTGTTACTAATTACTTGTCTTCCATCAGGTGCTGAAAATGTGGTTATGGTTCTACCTTCTGTGGTGTCCAGCACAAGGCAACATCCCTTCCCACTGACCAGGACCCTGCTTTTTTCATTGCCCAACACCTCAGGTTGCCCTTGCATCAGCTGTGCCATTACGGGGTCCTGTTTGAAGGGTTTCCATGTGGTCGCACACTACAAACCCCAACTCTTCTCCTGCTGTCTTCCTTCTCCACCTCCCCCCTTTGGGTCCAGCAGGTCTTGCTGTGCTCACACCTCCTGCTATGAGTATACTTGCAATGCCCTGATTAGACACCAAAATGAAGGCAAGCAAGGTGGAGCAGTGCCAAAATATCCTGTATGCGAGGCATCTACTGTTCTCTACCCCAAAACCCTTCTTCCCATCTTGGTGTCAGCACAGGGGCTGCCTTTTCCCAGGGTGGGCTCTGCTGCTGTCCAGGTACCCTCATGTCAGCATCTGATCCGACTTGGGAAACACCACCCAAGGCAGCGAGCTCAGAGTATTTCCAAGCAGCCAAGTATTCCTGGGTTTAAGTTCAAGAGAGAATTGATATGATTTAAAAGGAAACAAATGGGCCTTGAAAATGTCAGATTTATATTCTGGGGCATGTGAAGAAATTTGGGGAGTTAGATAACTCGCATTTAAAAAAAAAAAAAAAAAAAAAAAAACTGAAAGCCCTGCTGCAAGCAGTATTAGCTGCCAAAACTATAATAGTGCAAAACTGGAAATCCCTTGCTCAGCTGAACCTAGCACATTGGTATACCATCTTAAGTGAATTAGCTGGCATTGAAAAGCTAGTATTTCTTATAAATAATAAACCAAATATTTTTTCAAGTCATCCTGACAGTCTTCTTGGAAATCTGTGAATACAATGCTTATTCTAACCAGCTGTGTCATCTGGATCAGCATTTTAATTTTCTGATGGGGCATTAGAAAAGTCAATATTTGTAAAACAGTGCAATTCCTATTGAGTATAAAATACTGTCTCTAATGTATAATAGATCAGCTATAAAGTGATCATTTAAAATATACCTGTAATTTATAGATGTGTTTATATTACATTGTAATTTATGATGTTACTTTGCTCCTCTTGTTGTTGTTATTGTTTGGCTTTTATTTTTTCTTTTTGGCTTTCGATGCATAGGAAACTTATTCTGCTGGGTGCCCAAGTGGTCGGTGCACACCAGGAAGAGGGCTGGGAGGAGTTGCTGTAATGAGCACATTTCACCATGGCTTTTGCAGCACAGGCAAAATCCAGTGCAAGTGTTCAGTATTAGGGTGCAACTCAAGCCATTGGGAAAGATCACCTGGGAAGGTAACAGTTTCTGGAAGCCTGGGGACCTTGGATTAGGACTGTCACTATCAGCAATGTCCATGCTCTAGATCACCTGGGTGGGATAGCCTCATCTGTGCTATGGGGATGATGGCTTTGGGGCCCACAGTCCCTGTAGGCTTTGGTGCATTTGTAAAGAGTAGACAAAAAAAAAAAAAAAGGGAGGAATGGGGCAGCGCAATCATTGTGTTTACTGAAGGAAAACTGTTTGGCTTTGTTCTTTCAAGTGATTTTAGACTGCAGTAGATAAGGAGTGAAGCCATTTTGCTAGTCTGGCTTTCCATGAGGGACATTCCTCGTACCACCAAAAATTCTGTCATTCTCAAATCCTCTCTGAAATCACGGGGCATTAAAATTTCGACACAAGAAGCAACAAATTTGCCACCACCTCCTTTTGGTTTGGTCTCATGAAGCTCAGCGAAAGGCCTTTGTAGAAAGCTGGTAGGCAATCAACGCCTGTCTGACGAGCACAGCGGGATGACTGTGCACACAGATGGGAAAATGCTGATCCAAGCCGTTTGGGAATACGTAATGTCATTCCCAGCCTGACCTTGGGAGGACTGGGAGCTACACTGGATGAGTAGTTATGCCTTGGAAGTGGTTTCTTGCGAGCTTCAGACAAATAGCATGGCTGTCATCTGAACTCTGTGGTTGAATGGTTTTACATACAATGTGCCATTATGAAGCCATGCAGTATCAGCATCAAAGACAGGCTGCTGGTTGTCTGATCCCCCCTCTGTATCTAATAGGGGAGAGGTGTCCTCCAGGACATGCCCCATTCTGAGTAACTTTGTGAGCTCATCTCTCGTGTCTGCATGTCTCAAACCACAGATAATAGGTTTGAAGAGGGAAATACAACAGAAAAACATGAAAAAGGCTTATGGTGTGTCTTGGTCAGGCTCATACCTCTGATCTTCTAATCAAGAGCAGCCCCACGGCCAGATAAAGAGGTCCCAGAGCATTGTGTGGGTGAGTGTGGTATGCATGGCCTGGATAGAAAAACTGGTGAGATTCAGGCACTAAGATCCCTTTTAAATATCGAGATGGGAACAACTAACCATGGAAAGGGAGGCCTCAAGGCAAAGTATAAGGTTATTCCGTGTGGGGTGTGAGTGGTGAAAGTTTGGGAGCATGGGCAGATTGGGAAGAGGCTCTGCCTGGGAAGCAGCACGTCCCTAAGCAACGTGACTTCTGATCCCCAAATGTAAGGGATAAGTAAAAGCAAGCACCCAAGAAATACGAAGTCTTTCTTCTCCCTTGTATTTCAATGGGTGCAGATAATACACTATGTTGTGGACCAGAGGGGCTGTAAGGGTGCCAGTGAAGACCTGGTTGCTGCAGCGCTGGCGCATAACCGCTACAAGCACTGCCTAAACAGCATTCACTGCAGCACGAGGACGGATGGGTCGTGTCCTGCAGTGAGGGGAAGCCTGCAGAAAACCACACGCAGGTGAGTGATTTTGGTTGGCTTCACCTTCAAAATCATTTCAGGTATGAAAACAGCTGTGGATGGCCCCGTGGTCGGTGATGCTGGACCTGGTGGTTCTCCGTGCAGGCCTCACCTCCTGCAGGCATTGCCTGCTGTGAGGTTTAGCTGGCTCTTACCCGTGTTCTGCACAGCATTGCTGCCTGTTGGGATATGGACAAGCATCGGCACAGACATCTTAACACGTCCAATTACCACAGTTTGGGGATGGTATGGGTGCTTTACTTTGCCAGAAGAGCTTAGCTATATAGTTGTTAGCAACCATGAAAGATTTAAATTTAATTCCATACCCACATACATTGTCACCACTCAAATTAGAACAGTTATCCCACAGGGACATGAGAAATCACAGGTTTTTAAAAATACATGGTAATTAAAGCTATTAGAAATATTAAACATTTTTATAACCTCGGCTTCCCAGTTCTCCAGTGGGACTGTGGTGTTGGTAATTTAAGATGTGGGGTAGGAGAAGATGCGCAAATCTTGGAACGTTAATTTGGGGCTGAAGTGCAGGAATCCATCCTGAGTGATGAAAATTGTCAACAGCTGCAGCTGAAGGAGGCAGAAACAGCTCTATCCCACTTGTCAGACAACTGCCCATATGGAAACGCTTATTTGGGAAGAAATAATTGAGAGCCTTAATACGATAATCGTTTTAGATTTGCCTCAGAATCAAGAGGTCGTTCTCCTCAGAGACTAAAATTTCGCATTAAATATTAACAAAAGAACAAAGGCAGTTTCTGCTGAGTGTTCACAGTGCTCCTGTGAAGCAGTCAGGAAGGCGTTTGCAGGGCAGGAGCATCCTGGCCCGGTTGGAGGCAGTCAGGCAGTTGCTACTCCCTTCAGCAGGGCTAAGACCTCAGCTGTGAATTCAGCCTGGCCCAAGCAAGGTGGAAATTAAAAATCAGTTCCAGAGCAAAGAATGATAGAAAGCTGGCCTGTCTCCTCAGAGTTTTGTAATTAAAACAAAGCATTTTGGGATTCAGCTCTTTGTGCTGGTGAAAATCTCCATGTACTTACGATTTTACATGCAGCCATCACAGAGTTACGTCTGTGTCAGGATTCAGTCTCCTCACTTCCTCCTCCTGCTGCTCTGAGGAATAGATGTTGTAAATAATTCAGGTTTGTAGATTGTCCAAGTCAGTAACTGCCTTTTAAGACAAAGAGCCTTTAAGTGCACTAATGTAACTCAGCAGATACCAGTTATTATTTTATTTCAGGATGTTTCTGGCCAGAGTAGCCTGCCTACTGGAAAAGCACACCACAGCACACTTTCAGCTCTGCTAAGCTAGTGGTGGCTTCTTGTGTCAGAGAGGACAGCTATTTTGTTCTGCCCCGTTTCCCACTCTGCCTTCTCCAGATCTGAGTCCTCGATGTCTTTAGTGAAATACTCATAATATAGCCAGAATTAGCATTTAGAGACTTAAGTGATAGCAGCACTTCAAATGCATACAACCTGGATATAGGCTACAGATATGGTGGCCATAGATTACAGTAGCTTCTTCCCTTTAAGCACTTCTAACTAAATGGGGGGAAAAGAATAGGATGAAGGCCCTTTGGGGAAAAAAAAAAAAAAAAAGAAAAGAAAAAAAAAGATTGCTTTTGAAAAAAAATGCTACACAGCAAATAACTGAAGCTATGCACAAAAAAATCGGGCACGCCATCTGCCTAATGCCTATAGCAGAGCCACAGCTTCTGGTATTTGGAGCAAGGGATACAAGGAAGTATTTATTTATTGATTGAGAAACAACCCAGTGTTCCTCTGATTCACCATTGGTTTCCAAATCTGATTTAAATAAGCTCTTACTGTGTATAAATCCAGACAAAATGTCATTCACCATATGTTTATTACTGAAACTTGGCACTTGCTTGCATCGAAGTAGTTTTCACACACAGGCTGTTTGTTACAAAACCTCTGCGAAGCAGGTATAATTAGCATTAGCACTTTAGGGGAAAAACTGAGGCTGAGAACAGAGATGATAATTTCCTTGCTGCTGCAGAGGGACTCTAGAAACAATCTTTGATAGCTTCCAATTTCCTGCATGCCGACGACTCGATTTGCATCTTTTATTAATTTTTATAGCAACTGGACAAATAGTACTTTGCTAATTTCTTAAAGAAAGTGCTTAAAATGCTTTTAAGACTAGCTTGGAAATATCCAAATAATTGGTCTTCCTACCTGGATGGTGATTACTACCTTGCAAGGAAGATACGGTATGAGTTGCTGTATGCCATTTTGCATACAATTAACTTTTATCAACTAGAACAAGAAACGCTCTCCAAATGCATCATTTATGAGCGCTTCATAAATGACCCACTCTGGTACTGCTGGTATAAGTTGCTTCAATGAAGCCACGCAAAGAGCCTCAAAGGGCTAACCAACTAGCACAAGATGTTTTTGCAAGAAACTTCTCCAACAATTTACATCTCACCACTAGGATTATTAGGAAGTGCTTGGAGACTTTGGGCTTTCACACAAAGTTTGAGAGCCCTAAGGATGCAAAGATAAATGATGTTTTTTTTTCTTTTTCACTTTAGTGTTTATACACGAGCAAACCAAATTATAGGCTGGTTTTGATGTTTTCTTGGCTGCAGAACATACCAATCAAAAATCAAATTCACATGCAAGTTTCCCTTTTTAGTTGAATTCCAGATAAATATGAACTTGACATTTTGTCTGAAAGTAATGACATTAAAAAATTAAAATGTTGTAGAAGTTATTTCTCCTAACATGTGGAATTTGTTTTTTCTTTTTCTGGGAGCCAGCTTCAGACCCCTTCACAACGGAACCCACAGATCCCCTTTCACCTTCTCACCCAGCCCATACAGATGTCGGGTTCTACCATGACCTTTTGTGAGCTCAGCTCTCGTGGCTGCTGAGTGCTCATCCTTCAGCCGATTCTGCTTTGCTGTTTGAAGAGCCACCACTAGAAGAGCTCAACCACAACCAGCAAGGCTCCCTCATCTTCCCTGCGATGGCCCCATCAAAGTGAGATGAGATGGCAGGGAGCTGCTCCTCAATACCTTGTGTTGTGGCTTTCCCCATCCCATCCTGATTGGCAACATGCAAGGAGTGATAGCTGGGGCTGTAACCCAGACCTGTCTGCCGTGTTATCAGGCTGGGAATGGGATAGATACGTAATAATGTCCTGGTGAGGAATGGCAGGGTGTCTTAGGTTGGGTGCAGTGCATGAAGGTAATTGATTTTGAGGTAGCATACTGAGGCAAAATAAAATGGCATAACCCTTTGTCAAGCATACATCCTGTTTAGAGGCACTCAGAGAAGATGTAAGGGAAATGTCACCTCCTGCACATACCATAGCTGTCCTTCAAGCATGAGCATGTGTTCAGGGAATTAGAGCTTCTGATCTTTGGTTTAAAAACGCACCTGTGCAATGCCTACCCTGTGTTATATTTTATGTATTTAAATGTAAAAGTAATCTGTTGGGTGCTCCCGTTGAGTCTAGTGGGATGGCCCCTGGGGTAACGCTGAGACGGAGGAGAGGTGTCATGGCCCGGAGTTGAGACTGTGAGTACAGAAGGATGATGCGAGTGGTGTGAACCATAGGTATGCAACATCATGCACCACGCATTTCCTGGGGTCTTAGTACAATATCAGAGTGAAATTAAGCCAAATTTTCTGTTCCCCAAACTGTGCTGGTAGATGGAAGGTAAATGCTAGGAATGTTGCACATGCTGCTACTGGGATTTGGTGATAGGGCATACTGCTTAAAAAACCCTTATGGCACTCTTTCACAGAAGCATTTTTAGTGCGTCAGAAGAGCTACTCATACCTTCAAAGACTGTATGTTACTAGTCTTATTTTCATTACCATGAAAAAAAAGTAGTAGTAAAAATTGAGTTTAGCCCTGGGGAGGGATGACGGGGTGATTTTTGCAAGGCCATACAGAGCTGAGCTGCATTACTGGTGCTTTACATCCCTCTCCACAGCAGTCCCTGGCCACAAATGCTCCTTTGCTCTGGGAGAAAGCAGCAAGGAAATGGCCAGCCCCAGATGTGCCTGACCAGATTTTGGGACTGGCCTGCACCTGCTGAGCCTCCTTCAAGAGGCTGTATTTGTCAAACACGGCTTTTGGGGTGATGGGGAAGGCAGCACAGCATGAATGAAGCTGTCCTCGCCTTCATGTCTTGAGGACGCTACTGCTGGAAGTTCACCCTGAAATTTTAATGGAGGCACTGGTTAGAATAGTGTATCTCTGTGGTTCAATTCAAAAATAACAGCTCAGGAATGAAACGGGCAAATAGAACCCAGATCCAGAAAACAAACAGTTTTTCTAACCCACATAACTCAGCTGGGACCATTGCAGGAGATGGGGTGATTTCAGGACTGCACTCTATGGAAATTAGAGTTTTATTCAGTCTAGAAGGGGAGGAATCAAGAGATGTGGAAAATGAGGTTTTTGTTTGTTTCTTTGGTTTTGTTTTGTTTTGTTTTTAAAGTGTGTCTCCTGATGAGAATCCAGAATTCAAGAGCAAGGCAGCTGATTTGACCAGAGACAGTCGTGGACCAGGCTCCTGCATCTCCCTGGGGTGGGCTCTTCTCGTGATGAGTGCTGGTGTGGGAGAAATGTGTGTGTGTGTGGTGGGGGGAGCTGAGGCAACCCTGACACCTTATGGCAACGTTTCCCCAAGCAAGGAAGTTGTTTTGAAAAGAAAATGAAATAAGGTCAGGTTACAGATGATGCATTGAAATGCAAATCTCTTGTCTTACCAGGCTCTCGGGGACAAAATAACAATTGTACATCTCCAGGGTCAAAGAACAGAAAGTCGAAAACAAAATCAGGACTGGGTCAGGCAGGAAGAGGGCAAAGGCCATTAAAATAAGACCTAACAGCAGACCTGGAGCAAGCATGAATGGAGATGAAGGTAAACTGAATGGGATTAATTAGAAATGCAACTTTGCATACAATCGGGTTATTTGCTTGAAATTCTAGCTACATGCATTTAAGCTTATTTCAGTTGCCATAACAACCTGATACAAGCGTCGCATCATCTTTTATCACATTATTTTGGCTGTGATTACATTATTTTACAACTCCGGTTGCTAGGAGAGCGCAGCACCTTTTTGCGTGCCTGAAACAATTCTCACTTTGCAGAGGCATTAGCTTCTTGTTTCTGGCCTCCGAGGTAGCTTATGTAATCATTAGCGAGGCAAGGAACCTAATTACAAACGTAGGAGTGAGTTGCGCTGGGAAAACTCAGCATGAGGGTGGCTGGGCTGTTCTGCTGCCGCTGCAGGGCCGGCAGAGGCGGCTGCTGGAGGAGGAGAGCCGGGACGCGAGGATGCCGTAGTCTGGGGGCAGCCGTGGAGGCAGAGTTAGCTGAGAGGTGGCTTGAGCTGAGGATCCTCTGGTGTTCTCGTTTTGATGAGGCGATGGTATTTCTGCGCGACAGAGTACAAGCTGCGTTTCTTACTATCAGATTCCTTTGGTGGAGGAGTTAATAAACGTGGGGTTATAACTGAAGTCTTCTCCAACACGACAGCATAAAGCAATTCCCAGTCCCTAAACTGCATTTCTGTCCACAGAATAATCTAATACACACAGAGCAAAGATGGAAGTAAGCCGTGGGGTGACTGCTTTACAACCACAGGGCACTACAGGAATGCAGGGGGTGCTGTTTAGGGTACAATAAGGGGCATTTCTCTGCTGCAGGAGGCAGTGCTGAGACAGAGGGTACAAGGATGGAGGGAGAGGTTCCTCTGCCTGAGACCAAGGGCAGTGGCATAAGGGAAGAGCTGCTGATTTCAGGATTTATTTATTTATTTATTTATTGGTCTGGCCCCTAACTTCCCTATTAGATATTTCTTTTCCTAACATTGCAGAAATGGGTCCATAGAAACATCCGTTTTTCTTCTTGCAGTAAGAAAAACTGCTGGTTTTGGTGGACATTACACGTTGCTCAGAGTTTGTGTTTTCTGGCGCCATGTGGGTTCGGAGCAGCATGCTGCGTGAGCAATGGATGGAGAGAGGGGCACCTGCAGGAAGAGCTGGGGAGGGCACCACCAAGCTGCAGGGAGCCCGAAGGAGGTCTGAACTGAGCAGGGAGGCCAGAGGAACACCGACATCTTTTCAAAGTCTGTTTAAAAGCCGGGAGCAGGGTTTTTCTCCTTTTCTTTTCCTTATAGATGCATTTATGCTCTCTGGGAAGATTTTGTTCTTCAGCCACACCCAATAGTGTGAAATGGAAGAAAATCCAGGCCTTTTTTTTTTTTTCCTCCTCAATCTTCTTCCCTCCTGTGCCTTAAACCGAAACCACAATTAAAAAAAGCCCAGTTGCCCAAGAAACCAAACAGAAATTCACGGGGTGGCCTAAATATCAGCCTCTTCTTGTTTTCTTCTAGTCTTTCCCCTCGAGTATTACAGCGATTGGGCAGTGAATGCAGCGGTGTTGAGCAGCAGATTTGAGAAGCAGCATGCACGTCTTGAAATGAAACCTTGGCCACGTCACGGTCACCGTTTTGCATGATGGCCGCGCGTCCCCTCGGAGGTGCGTGGGGCCGGGGTTTGCTGGCAGGGCCCCGCAGGAGGAAGGATTTGATCTCGCAGTAAAAAAAAGCTGCAAAACGAACATTTCTCAGCAGTACGGGCCCGTCCGCCCTCCGCTGCTAAATGTCAGGCGTTGGCATCTGCAGAGCACCTTGCTGCTTTGAAATGACAGCCCGGCGCTCCAGAGCGTCACCAGCAATCCGGTCCCCAATTAACGGCGCGGGTTTGTGGGTTTCTGACACTATTCTCAAAGCTTCTGTGGGCTGCTGCAGCCTACGAGCCAAGGAGCGTTGCTGCTTTGCAAGGCTCAGAAGAGAGGGGGGCCCCCCCCCCCCCAAAGCTGGGAAGGAAAAGCTCTGGTTTCATTATTCCATGCTAGCAGGATAACAGAATACATTTACTTTAATACCAAAATGTATCATTTGAGAAAAAATCCTGCTGTCTGATCAAGCTCGCCATTAGTTATTTTTGCATGTGCATGCACAAATCCAGCAGCTAAGCCTACAGCACTGCTGTATATTGGAAACCAGAAAGTGCTGCAGGGTGTTTCTAAAGAATAGCAATTTGGAGGTTGTGGGTGGTTTGTGGGTGTAATAAAAAAGGCTGCATACCGAGGCATCTGAATTAGGCTTCTCTTTAGGCTGCTTACAGCATCTCTCAAGATTGTTAAGGACCCGATTCTGCCATCCTTATCCTCACCTACTGGCGTTTGCTCATGTGAACAATTTTATTTAAGTGCTACCCATTGTATACAGGGCCCTGGCTCAGAAGCTGGGCATCTACGTGACTGAACCCAAGTGGAAAAACCCTGAGCTTTGCCATACAGATGGACTGGTGGCCCCTGTATTCTTAGCAGCTAATGAAAGCTGAGGTCGGTCAGTCACCAAGCCACGGTGTGTGGTGGATACACTGCCTGGGTCATCTCTCCACGCTGCTCCATCCCAGGGGCTGCCAGGGGCACCCTGGTCAGCCTCAGCAGAGGATGCTCTCCGCGTGCCTCTGACTCATGCCGTTCCCCTCCACGGTGGTCAACCACAGCCACCACCGTCTCGGGACCCTCAGCAGCTCTTATCTTCCTGTTTGTGCTTTTTTTGCTTGTTCGTTTTATTTTTGGCAGGCTTTCTCGTTGGGCTGTGGGGATTGTTTTGCTGAATTCCCTCCTCTTCCACCCAAGGTTCCTCCTCCTTGCTCAGCTTGCAAGGGACGCTGCCTAACCTGGCTAATCAGCCATCACAGGGGAAAAAGCAGTCCCTGTGCTCCCTTGAGCTGAAGTTTTGTCTGGCTTTTAACTGAAGCAGTAGCATGCTTTATAACCCCTGCTCTTCCTCTATGCATCAGTGCTGGAGCCAGCTCAGCCCGAAACGTTATTTCAAGAGCACGCCTAGCAAATTCTTTCGGTGGTTTATGGCCCTTATTTTGCTAATGGAAAGTTAATCATTGGCTTGAAACTGTGCAAAAATGTCAAGGGAAAGAATCACAAGATCTCAGGAAGAACTCAAATATGTTTCCTAGTACACCGCTCTCATTTGCCTCTGTGGATTTCAGCTCTAAATAACCTCAGGGTGAAATGTGTCTGTGCATTTCAACACCTGGCAAACATTAACTACCTTGGGACAGACCAGAACAAGCAGGCTTGGGGGTGCCCTTGTGCTGCATCTCACAAAGACTGAACACCGACGGCTGTGGAAATAACCATTTCTAATCACTGACCTTTGCTTCCGTCTTGTTGTGAAGGACAAGTGCTGGAATGCAGTAATAAGACAAAAACCACTCGGAGCACCCGAGAACCTTAACGTGCTTGACAAATGTTGTTTCATTAAGCTTTCTGATGCGCTTCCAAGGAAATTATGGCATTGTTATTCCTTTCTGCCTTTAGAAATGAGAAAGATAAGGATTCGCAGAGAGCAACGCAGAGACAACTGACTTGCAATGTCCGTCAGTTTCCTGGAGGTCCTCTCGTCTCTGCTGAGCAGGTCTGACCAGTGGTACAGCGTCCACTTGCAACCTTCAGCCAGCAGAGCTAAAGATGCTGTCAGCTGAGTGGTAGCTATCAAGAATTCATTAAATCCATTCATAAATCCTAACTGATTCATCCAGGTTTCTTTCTAAAATCCAGTTTTCCTGCTCAAAAACCCTACTGCAGTAGCTGACCACTGGAAGAAAACAGAGCAGTCTGAACAGCAAGCAGCAGGTGAGGAAGCTGACCAGGTCGGGTTGCTCACTGGGGTCTCATTTCCTGAAGGTCTTTTCCTAGCATTCGTTACTGTCCTTCTCAGGGGCAGGGTAGTGGGCTGGGTGGACTTCACGAACACATAGTGTTCTTAGTGACTTCTTTGGTCAAAGGAAACATGAAAACAAATCTGCAAAGACTGGAAATGTGCTTCTGACTATTTCTATGTAATGGATTTTCAACAGTGCCTGGCTACCTGCCTGCACCTCCAAGCACTGAATGGCCTGTATGAGCCCAGCACCGGAGCTGGGTTGGAGCAGTGTGCATTTGCCAGCAACACCCACTGCTTTCCCTGCAGACAGATTTTCCTCTTCCAAACAGCAAGGGTCAAAATCTGGGCTCCATGTTTTCAGGGCAGGCTGTTGCATCCATTTAGCAGCCAGCTGTAACCCACGGCCCTGGCACTCTGCCCCTGCTCCACCTGTGGTCTCACTCCACAAAAAGGCAAACCACACCATCTTACTCTGGAGGAGGCAATGAAACACAGGCAGGGAAGGAGCTGTGATGTGCTCCAAGTGGTCCCTGTTAGAGAACCAAGGGGACTGGGCCTGTGCATCATGTGTCCTGCAGTAAAAGTGAAGTCTCTTTGCAGACACTTTTGCTTTTGCCTTTTTTTTCCCCAAGCATTTTCTGTGGCAGGCATGATACACAGCTGGTTAAAAATGCATATGGCAATGAGAGAGAAAAATGAAATTTTGATGTTTATGCAGAGCTAAGAAGGGGAGTGTGTGGAAGGGCTGCATGCCTGCTGATAATTTATCTGTGAGGTTAGGGGTTTTTGTGTGTTTTAGAGAATATAATCTGGCCACCCGTGGAGAACAAACACCAGTCCTGGTGGGTGGGATCGTCTGCCTCACAGCCATGCAGCTGTGTTCTTTAAGGAGCAGCATCCCACAGGAATATAGCCCTCAGAGCAGAACAGGCTGGCCATTTTCCTTCCTCAGATCTGAACCACTGCAAAAAGAAAAGGATACAGGCAGAGGAAACTGATCAGGAGAGAGGGTATTGCACACTGCTGTTCGATGGCTGGAGCAGCAGCTCTTCTGCAGAGAGGACAGAGTTTGTCCTGCGCCGTGTGTAGTGGTGCTGGTGCCCACCACTGCCTTGTGTCACCTCTCTGTCCCTTCCTGTGACACCTCAGCACGTGTCCTGCGGGATGTTTGTCACCAAAACCACACAGCCTTGGAGGCCTCCCTCGCTCTGCCTCAAGCAGCCCGTTTTCTGTCTGCGGCAACGCGCAATGCAGCAGCGAGAGTGGCTCTGCTATGTTTGTGTTTGGGCTTGCTCGCTTTACTGCTTTGGTATAAATTACGCTGATTTCTAGCAACCCCAAATGCTTACAAAATTAATGAGGCAAGAGAAGAGCGCTATATGTAAATGCCAGGGAGCAACCTGCACTTCTGCTATCGATGATGGTGTTTTACTGCATTATGAAAGCTCCCATTGAGGTACAAACTTCTCCGTGCTGTACAATTTTAAGACCCTAATAAAAATAAGATTGAATACAACGGCCAAGAACTAGACACTTAAATGAACTGAAGCCAGGCACATGCTCACAAAAGAGGAATTATCTTCTCCACACCGCTGTGTTCCTGTCTCTCTAGTGAGTCAAATGCAAGGTGGCATGAGAGCAGTCGTCTTATTCTCTTGCTGGGTTTCATGGCAGTCTCCCCAGACAGGACTTCAAAGAAACAATTAATGGGAAGCTTATCCGTGAGCAGGCTTTCTGTGCTGCTGAGCACCGGGGGCAGTCACTGCTTGGAGCTGGCAGTGCCTCTTGCGGGGCATGATGACGTTGTTAGGTGCAGGCCCCCAGGCCTGCATCCTGAACCAAATGGGCCAGAGCAATGCAGAAGCCATGGGGCTGTTCCCCGGGGCCACCAAGGGACTCCAGGGTTCTCCATTTTAAGTCCGTGAGAAGTAAGCAATCCAGATGTGCTTACCCTGGGAGTGAAGCAGACAAGACGGTACAACAGCATGGGCAAATAACCGTGGAGGACCACCACCTCCAACCACACGGCACGGGGCACCAGGTAGGTCCTTCTCTAACCTCTGTCCATGCCAAGGAGCCAAAGCAGCATCAGCTGGTGGGCAGAGTGACCAGCTGGTTGTAAATGAACACATCTAAGGGCTGCTGGCCTGGGAGGGACGTGATGAGGTCAGTGGTGAGCCTGGAGGTGGGCTGAGAGCCCAGGCCTCTCTATCTGGCACACCTGCCTCCAGACGAGGAGCTCTGAGGAGATCCCAAGCCATGTGGATGCTCCAGATACACTCTGGTGTCTGTGGCATGCGATGTCCAACTGAGGCATCCACCAGGCCCAAGGCAGCTTTTAATATTTTGCTTCACTGTTGGCAAACAGATTCTTGGATCAGGTGGGGCTTGGGTCTAAAGCAACCAGGCTTTGACAAACTATAGTTGCTTTTTAATTATGCCCTCTTTGTGCTGACTTTCTAGAGATTTTTGTCTTTTATTTTACAGAAGGGTGTCAACTTTACTATGCAGGTGGCACACCTACATCTGACTTTAATTTGTTCTAATCTCATAATTACATCTCAGAAGGAACACTGAGCATACTACAGAAACACAAGGTTTCAGTCACTTTTCCAGGTCTGCCACATAGTCTGGCAAAAAAGAGCATTATGAGGGTGTTCAGTCACCCCTCAGCGTCCAAATTATCACTTTTGTCTGACCGCAGCTCCAAATTCTTCTGCTTAAAGGCACTTGATTTTTCTGGCACTTGCAACAAGCTGAGGAAGGAGAAAATGGTGCTTTTTTACAGTGTTCTGAGTGTCTTAATTTCACTCGCCGAGGCGATCGACTCCGGGACAGATGCGTTGTGCAGCGCAGAGGGGGGATCGAGGCGGGCAGGGCTTTTTTCCGGCATGGAGGCCACTCGAGGCAGCCGAGGGAGCGCCCAGGGCCTGGCAGCCCTAGTGAGGGAGGCTGAGGAGATGTGGACGGAGCCAGCAGTGCCCCCTCTATGTTGTACAAAGGCAGCCCCTGGGGAGCGCGGTCACCAGGCCGGGCAGGCAGGGCATGGCACAGCAGTGTGCACAGGCAGGGCGTGCTCAGACAGGGCAGAGTGTCCCTCCCCATTCAGGAGAACAGCTCGTCTACCAGCTGTGTGCCTATACCTAAACCACCATGGTCTGCACTATGCAGAAAGCTCTTTCTGGAAAGTCTGTGGTGACCCAGACTGACTGCCCACTCAAAAGTGCAGCAGTTCAGGTCTCTGGGTGCAGGGAGTGCCTGAGCCTGTTGCTGCCATTGGAGGGTGGCAGAGACACCATGTGTGTGAGGTGCGAGCAGGTGGATGGCCTGGTCAGCCTGTAATTTTGGACGGGGTGAAATAATGCTCTAGTCTGTGTTGTAAGAAACAGCTTTTTAAAAGAACAAGCACATGCTGACAGAACAGCCATCCCTGAGCAAGAAGCACATCAAGAGCATGTGCTAACTGGGAATGTCACAGGGAGCTCACTGGTTTTCCAGGACCCTCTGAGCTTCAGGTGCCCACAGAAGAGGCACTAGCACTGGTAGGGGAAACCTGTAGGCACCTCCTGGGGCTGGGAGATGCCTCCATGCAGAGAGAGGTCCCTCTCACGTGGGCTTTGCAGCAAAGCATCAGCTGAAGAGGGGCTTGTGGGAAGAGCTCACTGGGATCAAGGCAACCCCCAGGTTATTCAGGGCTTAAATAAGAGAAACCCTCCTCTGAACCAGCCCCAGATAGGAAGCAGCCGCTGGCTGGTGGCAGCTTTCCTCATCCTCCTCTTCAGCAGGGCTGTGTCCTAGGCAAACACTTTGGTGTGGTCGCACAGCCTGGGGGACATGTAGAGATGGAGTTGAGAGGTGGGGTTAATCCCAAGACCTCGGGGACATGGCTGAAAGGGCGATTTGGAGTTGGGCAGTGGGCTTGGTCTCTGTAGGGTCATTTTGCTTGACTTCCTTCAGTTGCTGAGCAGGTAAGGCTCATGATTTATGAACAAGACAGCAGAGCTTTGTCAGGATGCCTTTTCCAGCTGGAGTTAATTCCTGCAAAAATTTGTGTGGAAATTTTCAGCTCGCTGGCCCTCGTCACGCCACACTTGCCTCTTCTGTCTCCTCCATTTGGCTGGCGAAGGCCTAGTGCAGTAACCAGAGACATAGCTAAGGATTAGTTAATTTAATTTACATTAATTTAATCCAACTTCTGAGACGGAGCCCCAGAGACTGCTTGCAGCGCTTGTGCTAAATGGAGAGTCAGCACCAGCGACCGGTGGATGAGGGGAGAAGTGCTCCTGGCATGGTGTCTGCAGGGTGCTGCCTGCTCCTCCATGTGCAGGGAGCAGAGCCAGCCCCTCACAAGGCTTTTGTGGCTGATGGGTTATTTTCTCCCTCTGCCCAATAGCTCCTGGGGGAGCAATTGGCCTGTTCCTTCAGTGAGGAGGTGTACAAAAGCTTGGCCACACAGAGTAGCTTCAGGATCTGGGGCACCTTTGGGGCAGTCTGGTGCACGTTTCCATCTCTGAATCCACACCAGCTGCAAAGAGTGTGCTTGGGCAGGGGGCCTGCTGCCTTTCATTGATCCATGTGGTTCACCACAACAGCATTTCCCTGTTTGATCTCTTCTCATGTCAGCTTGCCCCCCAGACCATGGCTTCTGCAGCCCCCAGCCCCAGGCCTGGCTGCAGGCCTGCACCTCAGAGGCCTGCATCACCTCTCTGACGTCGGCAGGCGGAGCAGGAAGTCTCAAAGTTCAAAGAGACATGAAGAGGCACAAAATCTTGGCCTGTGCTTGAAAACGAAGCTATATTTCCTGGTTCAGTGTCCACCTGGAAGTATTGGATCTTTACTTGATAGTCAGCCTTTGCTTCTTTTAGAGGCTAAGGTGTTAACCCAGAGAAATGGGAGTAGGTGCTTGGATTTTCAGCTGGAGGAGCTAAGAGCTTACATTCCTCTGACTTTTGTGCACACAAAGGTCTGCTCTTTTCCACAGAAAATCTCAGTCTTGAAAATACTAGCATTTATGGTCATTAACTTTGTTACTAATTACTTGTCTTCCATCAGGTGCTGAAAATGTGGTTATGGTTCTACCTTCTGTGGTGTCCAGCACAAGGCAACATCCCTTCCCACTGACCAGGACCCTGCTTTTTTCATTGCCCAACACCTCAGGTTGCCCTTGCATCAGCTGTGCCATTACGGGGTCCTGTTTGAAGGGTTTCCATGTGGTCGCACACTACAAACCCCAACTCTTCTCCTGCTGTCTTCCTTCTCCACCTCCCCCCTTTGGGTCCAGCAGGCCTCGCCGTGCAGGGTAGCTGTGCTCACACCTCCTGCTATGAGTGTACTTGCAATGCCCTGATTAGACACCAAAATGAAGGCAAGCAAGGTGGAGCAGTGCCAAAATATCCTGTATGCGAGGCATCTACTGTTCTCTACCCTGTTTCTTAATCCAGGATGTGGGTGATGCACTGAAATTACAGGAGCAGCAGGCAGCTCTGCCCCCAATACCTCAAGGTACTCTAAATTAATGCTGATAAAGCTGGCAGCCTCTGCTAATCCCCAACTAAATGCATGAAAACTGATTAATAAAACAAAGCTTCAAGCTTCAGCAGCTCTTGCATTCAGGTCACTGACCCCATTTTAAATAACCGGCTTTTGTGCTCGTACATGGCTCCTGCTCCCTGGGTGGAGAGGTAGAAGGGATGAGCAGGGCCATGTTCTCCGGCATGGCCTGGCTTGGCTTGGTTTCTCCCAGGCTCTTCTCCCCTGGACAGAAAATATTTCCTATTACATAGTCTTTTAACTAAATCTTCCACTTATGTCCTATTAAATGCTTCCTGATGTTTTGTACTAATGGTCTCATTATTTAGCAGTGACAAAAGAATATATTTTGTTTCCAGGAGAGCCAAAGCCTTATTTTCTAACCATGTTTACCTCACTTGGGAGTTTATTCTAAATGTGGTGCTATTAAGACAGCATAAATTTAAGCCAGGTGTGGTCGATGACATGCTTAAAATGTATATCTAATTTGTTTATACTAGTGAATTGGGCAGGAGGTAAAAAGCGTATTACTTCTGGACACAAACAGAGGGGTTAGCTGTATCTAGTTCAGCTGAAGTTAATGAATTATTTCAGCCCAAGGGGCAGAGACCTCTGCCCGAAGGAGCTGCCCTGCCTGTGCTAACGCCTTCAGCGTGACGGGTTTGAGGAGCGGGGCGGCAGCTGAGTTAGAAGAGATGGCTGCAGGTCTGCCTTGTGGTGCATCCATTGCACGGCCCACAGAGTGGCTCCAGTGGTTGAGCACTTTGCTGTGATTAAGCCGCCAGGAATTCGGAGATCCTACTGACTTCAGCGCTGGGATTTTTGCCTTTATCCTTTTAAGAAGGCTGTTATTACTATTGTGCTCTTTGCTAGGATGGATTTGGTCAGAAGATTGCAGGCTGCCTTCCCGTACCAAACAGTTCGTGCTTGCTGCCCATAAGCGGGGACCCTCTGTGCACCGCTTGGCTTCCCCTCAGGGCCGGCCAGAGCTGGTGAGCAGATGGAGCACGGAGAGCCCTCCAAGGGTTAAACACAGATGTTTGCTGGCCAGAGCTTAAGGCCAAAGCTTTCCTTCGTCAGCCGTAGTCTCAGCAGAGATGCCCTGCCTTCTAGAAACATTTTAAGGCGTTGCATTATTCCCGAGCATGGGAATTCACAGGCATTTTCATTAGCCTTCATGAGGAGCTGTAAGCTGCAATTTGGATTCTGTGCAAAACCCTCTGAGCACAAAGCCTTGTGCCAAGGGCTAATGTTCGCTCCTGCTGCAGACTGAAGGGTACATTTGCAAGCAACAAAGGAGGAGAAGGCATTCATCTCCTGTGTGGTTTATAGATGCCACTTAGCATCCCAGTCTCTGACTTCCAAGAGCATTCTTGCTTCACTGCAAAGCCTGTGACAGAAAATTGGATTTCTCTGAAGTATGAGGTGTTCAAAACACTCATTGCTTCTGTCTCACTTGAAAAACATCTCCCTCTCAGCCCCGAGATATATTAATATCCTTCCCCTGTCACTTCTCCCAAGTTCAGCTACAATAGGAATGAAATTCAGTTGAAGCTGCAAGCACCAGATCATCCTTGTCAAGAGATGGCAACAAATCTTTATGGAGAAAGTTGTATTTAATCAGCATTTTTTCGGAGAATCACAGGCAGTTTTCTTTCCCCCGTCTTCTCTCTCTAAAGTGAAATTAAGTTCATTTCAGAACTGAATTGAACCTTCTGTGTTTGCTTAGTCTAGTGTTGACAGGGCAAGCTGAACTAGGGTAGGACTGTGCTGGTCCTCACCTTGAACAAAGAAGACAGAGAGAAAGCCATGGTGAATCTCATGTTGCTCTGTCAGAAGCAAAATCTGAATTAAGGTGGAGGAGTCGGTGGGTTTCTCCAGCTGAGGAGAGGAGCAGGAAGACTTGCCTCCAGGAGGAGCACAACCGGGAGGGCGCTGCGGAGTGACTGTAGGATTTGCCAGACGTTCCTTTTATAAACCTGCAAAATTTGAAAATCAAATTAATAGGCTCTTCGAGTCATTCTGTGAAACCTGCAGCAAGCTGTGAAATTTTACTCAATGGGTAAACTTCTGTGCTTGTTGTTTGGGCTATGTTTCCCCTACACAGAGGGGAAAAGAGAGAAAGGGAAGCTACAGCCTAGGGAAGACCAACTGCAAAGTTGGATTTCATTCCTCTCCAGCAGTTCGGTGGAAAACTCTTGAATAGCTTCAGTCCCAAAAGGTTTAAGTAGGCCGTAAGTTCTGCAGCCACTTTGTGGTGTGCAGCTACGCAGGGTGGTGGGAGTCATCTCACAAAACTGGCACCCGAACTGAGGGGGGCAACAACATGGAATAGCTCCTGTGCACATGTGGATCTGCTGAGAAAGCTGGGGTGGTGATAAAAGGGGATCTGGGTAAAGAAAAATTACCTGATTCATTAGCGTTTTGTCTCTGTTTTAGCTCATATCCCCACAGTAATATTTGGACTATTTTGTAAGATCCAAATTTTGAGTTTCACATACCATAAACCATTTAACCATTTTGCTTAAATTCTACAATGATAACATTTTTGCTAGAATGGGAAAAAAAAAAAGTGCATAGAGCTGAGTCCTTGTGAAAGATCTTCTTATATTTTCTTGGGATACAGAAACAGAGACAGGGAGTAGCCCCCATTCCTTACATCCTTTTTGTCTCTACGCTCTCCCTTGTTTCAGGGAATCAGGCCTGAGGGTCACTAAAGCGTTCTTGTTCAGAGCTCTTACAACCCACAAGACTCGTTTTTCCATTTCTTATCCCTTCTCCTGGACCCTTCTTCCACTTTAAATTCACTGCCTGCCATGAGATACCTCATGTTTTTCAGCAAGGCCTTGTGTAGTGGTTTTTGGGCTAGCACTGACAGCAAGCCTGTGATATTCAAAACCTCCCAAGGGGCCTGGATGTTATTTCATGGGGAGTCTCTGTTACTCAGGATCTGTAACAGCCCAGCCCAAGACCTACATATTTTATCATTGTTATTTATTTATTTATAGGAAATGAAACTATTTTCAGAAAAATAAAAAAAAAATAAAAAGATTAAGATTTGGTCTCTTACTGAAGAGACAAAGTAACATAATCCGCATCCACCCTCAGGGCAAGTTTCTACTCCGGACCGGCATGCCATAGCACACGTGGGGCTGTGTGAAGCTCAGGCATACGGGGAAATGGGATTGGGACTTGCTTGCCATGCAGGGTGCGTGTAACCCTGCAACCCTGGTGTCTGTGTGGCAAACCAGTAGCCGTCCCCTCGAGGTTTAAGCTGAACAAGAATTCAGCAACTTTAGTGAGTATTTGAAACTCTGGAACCAGCTGAATTAATGCGGTATTTCAACCTCCACCCCCCTGAAGCTCATGCATGGGTTTTCTTGTACTTGTTATGCCCTGTGCTGACAGAACACTGGAAACAGGCGAAGCCCAGCCATCACGCCGTGACAAGGTCACAGAAAGCCAAGGTGAACCCCACACTCTTACATAAGTGAAATTCAAATTTATTTATTTATTTAGAAAAAAAAGAGCCAGGGTTGGAGAATACTTCTGTTCTTTTTCTCTGTCATGTTTGTCCCACCATACTCATTATTCTGCTTTCCTACATGACATCTGTACGAGTCCAGCTCCTATTCCAGGGGCACAGCAAATCTTTCCTGGCATGATACAGAAACACTGTTGGAGGACTCCTCAAGCCAGATGGAATTGGTTCAGTTTTAAATAAGTCTGAGGAATAATGCTGTTTGGTTAACACTAAAAACAAAACCAAAACAAGACTCCAAACTTTTGTTCTTTGCTATCAATAGCTCTGTCCCTTTCTCGAATATCACTGCAGGATTTCTATGCTGTACGCAAGGCTCTCCCTTACACACGGGGAAAGAATAAATTCTGCTAGTAGGAAGTGTATTTTATTCCACTCGTGCCCTCCAACTTACTCTAATAAGAAGAATTAATGTCGTGAACAGTGTATGATGTGGAGTTCAAGGAGTCGGTATGACATGCCACATAGGCGCAGGTAATTGGGCCCAGGGCACTGACAGCCCTGCTGGTGACTGCTGAGAACCTGAAAGTTAAAGGAGTGTTTGCCCCTGATGCTCACTCCTTCCTGAGCTCCCTTCGTGTCCCACTGGGGCTAGAAAGAAGGGTTCCTTGCTTAGCTGAACAAGAACAGGCAGCCCATGGCTACTGCTTTCCAGCTAAAGTTTTACCCAAACCGGTGGCATAGTACGACACAACTGATCAGGGGTTCGCATCACATCAGGACTGCGAACCCAGGTGGCCAAAACATGCTCGTGCGGCTTGTTTTGCTGCTTTTCCTGTGAGAAAAGTAATTTTCGATAGGGTGGCAGCTGGGGGAGGGAATACCTTGAAGCCTTGCATCTACATCACTCGGTCTTCGGCTTTAATCAATCCTCCAAGGGGCTGAGACGAAAGTTAAAACAGCTGGAGCCACAATTCCAGTGGTATTCCTGAAGGTAATTAAGCTCTCATTTGCAGGGTTTTAAAAGTGCCTAACTATATCCTCTGATAATTTCAAAAATTTGGCCACGGTGTCCATTGCAGATGAAGGAAAACCTTTTTTTTTTTTTCTTTTTTTTTTTTTTTTTTCTTTTTTCCCCCAAACCCAGCTGGTCCTTAAATGAGAACAACCACCATGCCAAGTTTGCATTTGAGGGAAAAAAAAAAAAAAGAAATGCATAATTCAATTATTGCAGGAAAATACTGTCTTGACATCACTTTCCTCTGGGAAACAGCACCTGAAAGGCCCCAGAGATGCCTTTGTGTAGAAAGATGCTGCCGTACCGATGAACAATGGCTTGTAGGGAAACAAGTCTGAGAGACAAGTCTTCAAATTACCCAGCATCTTGTGCTAAGAAAAACAAAAAGTAGCCTCAGGTATTTCTGAAAAGAAAAAGAAAAGATGGAAATACGGTGATAGGGAAGGTGGGAGTTGGAGATGAGGGCTATGAAATGCACTTATTTCAATCTTGTGAAGTACCACAGCATATCAAAACACTTCATTGAAAATCAGGAGAGATGGATTTTGACACAAATGTGTCTTCTGAATCACCTAGATGCACTTCTCCCTGCCGACATTATTCATAGGTGAACTTTGAGAAGTGCTAGCCTCATCAAAATGAAAAACCAGATCACTCTTTCCCTGCTCCAGACAAGCTAAGCTCTGAAGCAAAATGTATGGTTAGATGCAGGAATATGAACTTTGATGAACTTATAGGACTGGATGGACCTCCAGAGATCAGCTACTGATATTTTTTTTTTTCCCTAAGAGTCTGTGTAGCTCTACAAGGAAAATGTAATTTTGTGTTACTGAAATATAATATAAATTTCTTTATGTTTCACTCAGGCCCTAACTTTACCAGCTACTATTGCAGAAATAACTAGAGTGCTTGTAACTTAGAATTTAAATGGAATATGAGCTGTAACCATTCAGCAAACTCAGCTTTTCTTTCATGCAGTGTATGAGATAAATCTAGAATAGAGGCAGAGCTCTCTGCTAATCTCGCCAGGAGTCATGGTGGCCCTGTAAAATTAAGTTATTCCCAGGAAAGTAACTGCCTGGTTTCTGGTGGTGCCAGGCAAGGCTTTCAGCTTCTTGTTTTTCTCCTTTTGTTTTCCAAATGGGTGTCTTCTGTGGAGCTACCACCAAACGTGACCTACACCAAAAGTGATCAAAATGCTGCTGCGCTGCTCCAGCTGCGGAGAGGATTGTGCCAGTGGTGCACAAGAAGATAAGGGAGGGAACTGAGGAGATGGAGATTGAATCATCAGGAGCTCCAACACCATCTAAAGTTACTCTGGCCTAAGGGGACGGCCACCTAGATGAAAGGTAGTGCATCTCCACCTTTCTGTACTACATTGTGATGTTGCAAGGTTTGTGTCTATTTGTCTGCATTTATAACAACAATTTTCTGTTGTTTTTTTCTTGGATGTGTCTGCGGAAGGATTATAATAGAGAAAAATGAGGAAATATAGGATTATCTTTTGAGCTCAGTCCTTAAATCAACAAAGGAATAAATCTGAAAATGATTCAGCTAGATTGTCAGTCTGCAAAATAACCTATTTTACCATAAAACACTGCAGAGTGTTCCCTAAACATATACATTCGATTCAAAATCCACAAAATTGTACTCTGATCTGGTACAGGAAAGGTTTTTAAGACTCTCTTTTCTCCGATGTCCACGGCTGGAGTGGACCCACAGGTACCTAACGTGTATGTAAACAACCATCTTCCTTGGCGATCTGCTCAGTGGGTTCATTCTGACCTCCGGTGTGGCTCTCTGGTGCACCCCATCCCAGTCAAACCCGGACCCTAAATCTAAAACTTAGAAAGCTTTAGTGTCTTTCACCAAACCTACAGAAATTCTGTGTTCATTGTCGGTAGTGTAGGACTTCTGTTCCTTCAAAACCACAGCTAGCAGCAATGCACCAGTGCTCCTGCCTCTGCTGACACTCATGGTAAAGAAAAAAAAAAACAACATTTCTCTGTTGACATCAGTGCAGCAAGGAGTGGGCCCAGCTTTATTCACACCCACACAATATGCTTAATTAGAAACTATTTTCCTCTAAGAGCAGACACTTGAATTTTCTGAGATGTTGCACAGAGCTTCAAGAGGGAGGTACCAAGGGGAGGGGGTGCTGCAGCTAGGAGGAGGCAGATAGCTGTTGGAGAAGAAATGAGGGCCTCGGATCAGGGTAATTTTGTAATGATCCATAATCAAAGGCTATTTGAACGTTCTTCAGATACTTTCAGAAGCGTTTTCCATCACTTTCAAGATGGATTTATCTTTAAATCTATTTTCTCCCCAGAGGTAGCAAAGGGCTGAATTTCCCTGCATAAGGGAAGCTACCTGAACAATGAGGAGAAGCCATCTTGTGCTGAAAGTCGCTTTCCTCTAGATCTCTATTTGTTTAGCCCATCATGAACATTTTCTGTCAAGTGCTTTCAGCCCTGTTCCCAGGGAAATGGACGTAGATGTTTATTAGCATTATAAAGAACAGGTTTATGCTCGACTGAATTAGCAGAGCCTGTGTCCACAGCCTGCTTACAGCTCGGCCATCAGGATTTATGGAGGAGACATTAACCACTTGCCTTGTACGTACAGTCGTATGAAATTACTGCAGATCGCAGTCCATATGTGACAGCTTAATGGCAGTGGGAAACTGCAGTTAAAGTCAGAGACTTCACAAGAGCTGTCCTAATTCATACCCTAATTGCGTGCTTGGAGGTTTGCGCTGGTAAGTGCTGTCGTGGCTCGCATGAAGGCAAGCAGCTGAATGTCCCAGCGTGTCTGTCCCAGCTCCTGGAGCACGTGTGGGATGAGGAAACCTGACCAAGTGCAAGCACTGTTCCTTGTTTAAGGTGTGAGAGGGCCTTGCTGGGACCTAGTAACACTTCAAGCCTTCTTACTGGACTCTTCAAAGAGCATAAACGCAGGCATGCATGCATACAGACCCGCAGCTATTTCTGAAGGTGTGTGTTAGGTGTGGTGGGAGAAGCTGGCTTCCTGGTGGATGGGAGTTGTCTAAGGGCAGCAATGGGGAATCCGCAGCGATAATGAAGAGAGGGAGCTGTGTGGAGGCTCCCTGAAGCGCTCGAGTGCCCACTGCTTTATTGGAGCCAAGCGCAGTCCTTCCTTCTGCTGCTTAATCCATTTTGATTACTCGATAGCTGACTAAAATTGAGTAAAGCTGTCACTACCGGCAGTGAAGATTAAGATGTGCTGTGCTACTCGTGGTTATTTTCGTTTCAATTTGGAGAATAATGCAGTGCCTAGGCACACTGGGGCTATGCCTAAACCGCAGCCTCTCCTTTCCATCTGTCTGTCCCTTGACTTCACTTGGCCGAGCAGGTGAAATGTTGAAAACATTCGGATTTTTGCATCAGGTGTATTCAAAGTGAGCTTAGTAAAGCATACTGGCATACTGAAATTTCCTTTTGCAAAGAATTCAGAGTTTTGCTCAAGCATGACTGTAAGCATTGATGATTAGTTCAAGATAGGGAAAAACAGCAATTTGCAGAATGTAGTGTCTGTGGTTAATTACAGGTGTGGCTTGTTTCAGGGAAGGCTATTTTTTTCCATTATAGATTTGATGCTCTTATAGTGTACTTCTTTTCTCAGTAGTTCTAAAGCTAACATGTCCAATTAAAATAAATAAATAAATAAAAACATTCCCAATTTTACCGAATCCTTAATTGCTATGCCTGAGCATATTAAAGGACACAGTATCTGAAGTAGTTTTTTACTTTCAGCAGAGGGAAACCTGAGTAATTCACCTCAGTAATTCAATGTTCATAAGCATCAACTGATGGGATGCATACTAAGTGCATTATGTAGCTAGAGACTCATCTAATTGCTCACAAACAACGGGCATTTGTATTTTGTAGTATGAAGAATGTACACCTATCTTATAAGGCAAGTTACCATATGTTTTACAAAGACAAACTCACTTCCAGGGAGATGACTTCTAAATGAGGACAGATTATTTAGTAGTATCTTGTGTCTGAAACCTGGCCAGTGTACGAGCCTACCTAGTGCTGGATTTCTGGCCTGCTTAATTTTTTTCTCTTTGCTTGGCTGAGAGTTCTTCTCTTCCTCCTGACTACTCATTAGGCTTTATTTTTTCTGTTGTGCTTTTGTGTAACTACTGTTTGAGGAAGGGCACTGTGAGTCCCTTGTAGGGTTTCTGGCATGAGGGGAAGCTGAGCATGACTGCAGCTTTAACGTGCTATCACATTATAATGAGGGTTTTGTAATCGGGAGCCTCTTACAGAGAGATTTTTCAAGATACAGCTAAAAATGTCCAGGTTTCAAAGAAGCTTAAAAGCAGAGTTAAGGCAGTCTGCTGGAATTGTACTTTGGATACCATTAACTTCATAGTGACGTATTTTGGCTTGTGCCTCTTTGAAAAAGGCTGAACCATCAAACCCATTGCAAGAGTCTGGAGAAGTCCAGGACTGCCTTCTCATCAGAGACATGCATCCACTTCCAAGCTACCCCACAGCCAAGACCAATAGGGCCTTTTTATTTTGGGGAACCATATAATAAAGGCTGTAGTAGTCGATGTGCTGTAGGAGTGAGTTGTGTCCCTGCAGTGGCAGCCTGTGATTAGGAGGAGCCGGGTTTCCTCCTCAGACAAGGAGAGACCAGAAGGAAGCCCTGCTTCTCACACAGCGTGATCAGGTTACTGGCTGTGCAGCACATCCATGACTAAGTAACCACTCCTGCTGATGCCACAGTCCCAGCAGCAACCCAGAATGAAAGCCCAGCCAGCAATCAATGCATGAATCAATATAGCTAATTTTCTTTGATTATTATTACTATTATTATTATGATTATGCAATGAAAACAAATAATCAGATGCCAGGAACAGCTGCTTGATCCAAGGGCTCCACTTTCTTCCTCCTGATAAAGATAACGGTGGCTCCCCCCTTTTTTTAAGTAGTTATTGAGCAGCTCAGTGGGATGCTCTGAATAGTGCTTGCAGTAGCAGGGAATTTATTCTACTGAAAAACTTACTATTCCTAAAGACTGGAAGTGTAATATTAAAAAATCACTAAACCAGCAGCAGTTACCCAAGCCAATGGGAGTAATCAGGTGTTCCCCTCTGTTCCTGATGAGCAAATTCATGCAGAGAAGTTAAGGGGCCTGTCTAATTTGCCTTCTATGGGGAGCCAAGCTTTGTGGGCCACACTACCTTCCCAGAAACAATGATGTGCTCTAAAGATGTAATAAACAACGAGAAGTTCCTAACTCCATTGAGATATGCTTGATTTTGTTCCTGATACTTACCACAAAAACTCTGATTTAAAGGATTACTGGGAATGTGGACAAGGAAAAATCCTGAATACTTTTAAACTGACTCAATGCCTGGTTAAGGCCAACCTGTCAGTTGGATAGGTTGTTATCAACTGAATCTTAAGCTGATTTACAATCTTGGCTCCTCCAGTGCTTCAAGAACTGGAAAAAGCAGAACTTGAAGTTTACTGCTAAAGTTGGCCTGCTGAGTTACTGAACTTTGAGGAAGATGGATAAAGGATTGTTTATCTTCTTCTTCATCAAAGATTTATAGGTGGTTTTGTAACAGAAGACAAAATTACTAGTGGGAGTTAAAAATACAGTCATCCTCAAACAGATTAGGAAACTGCAAAATCCAGAGATGGATAACCTGAGTGTAGGTTGGACAGATTCTTGAAATATATATTTTTTTAAAAAAAAGGAAGTGAAGGGAAGAAGAAAGAAAAAGAGGAAAAAAAAGCATTTTTAGACTAATGGGGGTGCTTCAAAGTAAAATGGCTGAAAAAAAGTACTGGAAAGAACAAAGGATATGAAAGGAGGATGGCTGTAAAGCTCAGAGAAAAGGGTCCTTTAGGCAGCATTTATGTTTGTATATCAGATGGGGTATAGAAGATTCATGGGATAAAACTTACTCCTTTTTTGTGTTTTTCCAAATTCAGAAAACACAGATGAACATAGTAATTGTTCCAAGCGAGCTGCAAAGAACAGATACCAGCCAACTGTCTAAGATGAGGAACTCGACAGTGCCGTTTCCAGTCCGAGAGAGGAATGAGAAAGTAAGTTGGGGATGCTGTGGGAAAGTATTTGTTTTATGTGGCAGTTAGCTCTTCCAAGTATGGCTCTAAAATGGAGTTTTCCACAGGACAACATCCCAGAGTTTCCAATCTATTTTGGTTTAAGTGGCAGTGAGTTTGTCTGTTGTGGGGGTTTTGGAAATCTCCATATCAGAAGGTAGATCTGATGAGCAGTATGTGGATATTCATGAATGCAAATGAGAGGTTCCTATGTCTTGCATAAGTGTCCTTCCAATTGGCAACTGCCTGTTCTGTGGTACACCTCTCCCCTTCTTCAATTTCATATAATTTTGGTTCAAGACCACAGAAATGCTGCCAGTGAGGGTTTCGCCACAACCAACGTTCCAGCACAAAGGGTCGCTTTTGACTCATCATGCAATTTTGATTAAAAAAAAAGGTAGTTAGAAAATTCCCAAGCCAGATGTCATTGCAAATGTCATTCTTTCTGAAGGGAAAAAGCTCTTTGGAAAAAGGATTATATTTTTGTTTTACCTACAGCCTCTGAATGTGTGTGTGCTTCCAGAGATAGATCCCTTCAAATGAGCATGCTTCTTGTGAGCCATCACACGCTTCATCCTAGGTTGTATGGACTTCCTTGTTTCAGAAACATGCAGCAATTGCTGGTAGAGCTATGCTGAAATCCCAGTTTCGGCACAGCAGGACATTGAGCTTAGAGCCTTAAGCATGCACCTGAAATCTTTAATGATTGTGAAATTGTTGAGGAGAAAGGTGGGCAAAACCAGACTTTATTAAAGACAGCCATAGAAACTGTTCTTTTCTGCTACCACAGGCAGAAACCTGAGTTACCTTCCCATTGGTTCTGCAGCATCAGGTGGTTGACAGAGCAAAACAGAGTGAGTCTTCACATCACACTTATGTGGAAAATCCATCATAATTTTTGGCAAATCTTGCTGTTTTAAAAAGAAGGAAAGAAACAAAACAAACACACAAAAAACATGTTGACTTAGTACATTGTAATTTAGAGGACCTCCAGAGAACAGGTCCAACAGGTTCCCAAATTCAAGCTATCCTAGGTGTTCATTAAGGACAGTACTTGGATCACGGACGCTGCCAGAAGTACAGTTTTGGATATGAAGGTGCTAGCATAATTTTAGGAACAGCTGTAGGGAGAAATGGAAACCTCTATTTCTGCAATCAGTGCAAGTATATAAGTGGATGTTGGAGTCCTGAGTGGAAAAACACGACGTTTTACTTGCTTTTCCTCTTTCTGCTCCTTTCTTGGTTGTGAAACTATCCATAAGTCTTGGTTTAGCAGCTAGTGAATAGGGGGCTCTATGAGTACAGGCAAAGAGTTTATATATTTTTTAGAATTGTAACTTGAAGAAAGAAAATATAAACCTGGATAATTATTAAAGAATACATTGTAAAATGTCCAATTGTTTTGAATTACAAATTTTTATCAGTTGCCAGTGGTTTAAACTGAGTTTTTTTCAAAGGGGCAGAAGTAGAGACTGGAACGGGAGAGGAATAGATTAAAGAATATTCAGATAAGATGGATGTAGTGCAGTCAGCAGGGCCTGATGGAGTTCACCCCAGAGTACTTAAGGTGCTGTCTGAAGCAATCTCTGAGCCATTAGTGATTATCTTTAAGAACTCATGGAGGAGAGAGGAGGTCCCTGAAGACATGAGAAGGGCAAACACAATGTATTACGTTTTAAAGAGGGGAGAAGGAGGACCCTGGGAATTACAGACCTGTCAGTCTAACTTAGGTCCTTAAAAGATGCAGGAACAAATCATTAAACAATCAATTTGCAAGTAGCCAGCTGATATGGTGATGAAAAAAAGGGGGGGGGAAAGAAAGAAAACATAGACTTGTCATGAACAATTGATGTCAAATCAATCTCATTTCCTTCTTTGTCACAGTAGATTGTCTAGTGAATAAAGAGGAAGCAGCAAATGCAACAGTGCTTGATTTTAGTAACACTTTTTGACATATATGACAGGCTAAGGAGTATGGTATAGATATAATTACAATGGGGTAGGTGCATAGCCTGTTGAAAAATAGCTCTGTAGCAACAGCTAGTGCTGGATCACTGTCAGGGAGGATATTTCAAGTATGTAATTCAGCAGGTTGTCTTATACCCAGGTTTTAATATTTTTTTTTTTCTTGGAAGCAGAACAACAAGCAAACAAGTGCAACCTGTGGATGGCACAATTAGGAGATACTGAAAGACCAGGGAGGTCAGGATCTGAACTTGAAATGATCTTTACAGCTTGGGGAAATGATTCTGAAATATTAAAATGAAATTCTCTCAGGAACAGTCCAAAGTGCTGTACCTGGGAAGACGAGATGCAGAGACATGATGTGGGGTGGTGGTGGCTGAGGGGGAATAACTAGGCAGCAGTATGTTTGTAAAGGACTTGACGATTGCAGGGATTCATGAATTAAATGTTCTGGGTTGTATGAGGAGTGCCATCCTTGAGACACAGCCTCTGATTGCTTTCCTGTCTTTGCTTCACTTGTGGTACTGCATCCACTTGTGGGTGCCCCCTTTTGCTGCCAATGAAGAGGAAACAGAGAAAATACAAGGAAAGCAGTCAGAGCGTGGAGTGCTGAGAAGCACAAACTGCGAGGAGATGCTGAATTGGGAATTGGGTTTGTTTACTTCAGGAAAGAGAAGGCTGAGAGAGAAATATGACAAGACTTCCAGTATATATATAGGTGTGTGTATATATATACGTAAGTGGTGGCTATGAACAAGACAGTGATCAATTGTTCTCTTTGGTCACAGAGAGGATAACAAGCAGCAATTATCTTAATTTGCCACTTAATGTCAGGGTGAGAGGAGTTGGCTCAGTCATGCAAGGATGCTCCTTGCTGTTTTTTTTTTTTTTTTTTTTTTTTTTTTTTCCTTTTCTCTCTTTCAGACAAGTCAGACAGTGCCTGTTGGGAGGCCCTGGCTCTGTTTCAGTGCAGGGAACTCATTCCATGAGGTTTCATACAGCCTCACATTTCTGCTCAGGAGAAAAAAAAAAAAAAAAAAAGGAGAAAAAAAAAGACAAAACTGTTCTTATCGCTAGAGTTTCCATTTTAACACTGCTTTGACTATATGCCAGAAATTGTTTGATTTGATGGTCTTACATTGCTCACAACGAAAATGTCAACATTTATTCTCTGTTACCATCCTCTGTACTGAAGATACTGCAGTATTTTAGTTCATAATAAGCCAGCTGGTCCATTACACATACTCTCTTTGTGAACATCAATTACTGCCTGCTTTAGACTCTCCTTCGTTCTCCATGGCAGCATCACTCCAAACCTTATTTCGTGGAAGATAAGAGACAAAACAGGCTTATATAAATATTAAATGAGAATGTTGTGAAAAGAGATTATCTGAGAATCTGTCCCTTGGAGAGAAAAGCAGAGCAGACCCTCACATTAAAAACATCTTAATGCAGCTCTCCAGCACAGCACAGACACCCCTGAGTACTCCAGTAATCAGATTCTGACACAGGCAAAGACCCAGGGCTTTTTTGTCGTGTTGCTGGCAGGGATTTCAGTAGCCAGCTCCTGGCTGACCCCAGGGAGAGCAAGCGACGAGGCTGAGGGATCTGTGGGACCAAAATTGCTCTGATGGAGGCATTGGGGAGAGCACAGGGACAGCCCCGTTCAGGTTGACCCCGTGGTTCAGCAGTGTTGACAGCTACCTTGGTGACTTTTTTTCCTTGTGTCGTCACCTATTGCAACTCAGCCAGTCCCTTCTTTAAATGATACATAGGCTACGCCACCGCCGGGAGAAGTCATTGATTATAGGGTATGTTAGCAATAATACCACGGTTAACATGGGGTGGTTTGTTAGAGCGGCGAACACCCTCCGCTTTGCTTTCAGTTATTAATTAACCAACCAGTCATTAACTGCTGCTAACAATTGATTTACAGGGAATTATTGCTTAAATAGCAGGAGGTATTTAAGAGGAAAATAAATTAAAACAAAGAACTGCTGGATCCTTGGGCACAGAAAGGACTCCTTGTAATATAGAGAATGGCTTCTACAGCCCTGTAATTACAGAGTGATAAACAGTCATTGGGAAGTGCGTTCCTTTCCAGAGACAATGACATTATGTCTCCTGGAAAGAGCCCCTTTGTCTGCGCTAATTGAATGATCTGAAATGAATGATGTTATCAGAAACCTAACCCAGGCAACTAATGTTATATTTATGGGTTATCAAAAATATTTAATCGCAGCCACGGTCTCTCCAAGATGTGTCATGGACACTGCAGCGTCCAAAAGTATGATTGAGGGCTGGTATGGCACATTATCTTAATTATAAAGCAGAATTACAAGTTCTTCCATTGGTTCTGCCTCCCTCCACACTGGCAGAACAAATGAGACCTATTAACCCAAGTGCAAGTGAACACCGCCTCCTAATGACATTTTTTCCTCTCTGTGGGCAGAGAGAGAGAGAGAAAGTGGTTGCATATTTTTTTTTCCTGGGAAATAGTGACACAAATCAATTTATGGTGCTCGCAACACGTGCGAACCTCTCTTGCAGCTCCTCCCTCTGAATCTGCCCGCGCCAGTGCCACCAAGGTCAATGCCTGGGTTGACTTAGCAGGCGTTGCTGAGCACTTCAGTATGCGTTTGCCATTTCCAAGTTTAACCATGTTTCACTGCCCTCTCCTGGAGCCAGAGGTTGAATGCTCGGGTGCATTTTAGGCCCTTTACTGCAGCATTAGCAAAGATTAATTTCATGTGATGGCAAAGAGAGAAGACTACTGCTCCTTCAGACCTGAGGCTGTGAGACAGACAAAGAAGAGGTAGGAAGGTATTGCTGAAAAAAAAAAAAAAATCAAACATGCTCTGTGCTTCAGTTTTTGGGATTGTTTGGCTTTGTGGATACGTGACAGTTTTTCTCTTCCACACATCTTTTAAGGATGTGATTTCTGTAAGTAGCCTGGCAAAAATTTGACCTGCCCCAGGAGAGGAGTAGTGCTATGGGGGCTTTGGGGCAACTCCTTGAGGGGCTTCTCAAATCTTCGATCAGAATCTCCATTGCTGTTTGCATGTATGCTGTATTTGTTCATACATGCTTCAGGAATTTCCTCAGTCCTTCAATGAATGCAGGCATTTCTGACTAAAACTTTAAACTCCCAAAGCTTTTCTTGCTTGGCTCCTGCTAGTTTGATTGCCATTTTTGTTTTGGGTTTAGATGTGTTATGAACATCTTGGAAAGGAAAGTCCATAGTGACTTCTTGCCTTTGACAGCTCCTCTGCCTTTTCATTAATTTCTAGGTACAAGAATATTTAACTTGCTGATTACCTGCAAAATAAATAGCCGCTTATGAAAGGCTGTGGATAACAACATAAATTGAACGTTTGGAACGTTTGGGTTTGGGACCTTTTTGCATTTCCTTATTCTAGCATTCTTACATGGCTGGATTTCAGTATGTTTCAGTACCAGGAGGTGGCACCGACAATCACAGGGATCTGCAGAAGACCTAAAAGGAAAACGAGTTGGTAAAACCTCTGTTGATGCAAAGTATGACTACAGCTGTGTGAGTCTTCGTGAAGGTCTATACGTGTCGCTTGGCTTTTTTTAGCAGCCTGCAGAAGAGTGGGAGACAGTCCCTTTCCAGCCAAAATTCTCAATTCAGTCCCAAAAAGGCAATGCAGGATTTTTATAGGTTATACGATGTGGAAAGATGAGCTAGCAAGGAGAGTTTCAGTGTCGTGATTCCCTACAGTATTTGAGAACATCAGCAAGCCGTTATCAGGTCAGATGTACTTAATCCTTCCAAAACACACCTGAGATCATTCCAGCACTCCTGGGGCAGGAAGAAATATATAACTGTGGCACATTTCTTAGACTGAGAGATCTTTTGTGGAGGTTGTAGAGCTGGTGTCAATAAACAGCCTAAATGCTTTCATTTACCTCACAGGACAGCAGTGCTTGGTGTCTAGGTTCAAGAGACAGATAGCTAGGCCTGGGACAGGGTATGTGCTTGGTACCTCAGTGTGGATAAATAGGTCTTTTGGGACTCTGGTTTATGGACTGTTGGTACCCTGTCAGATGTCAGGAGGCATCCTGTCTAAGAACTGAAAAGTTGTTTTTCAACTGTCATGCATGCAAGCAAAGCAATGAGCCAAACTGGAGAACGGAAGACACGAACCATTGGGTGTCGGCCTACCTCGGTTTGGGTTCTGAGGCAAATGGTGACACTGCCCAGAACGGTCCTGGGGAAAAATAGTTTGTGTCAGAAGATCTGGAATCACCTTATGTGCAGGTTCCTCACTCAGGGCTGTGAGGAAGGCCAGCAGCTGCCCGCCTCTCCTGAGGAAAATGGTTTCTCCTCAGTCTTTCAAGGAGCGAGGAGAGAGATATTTCTTTGAAAAATATGAAGGGTACTTGCAGTAACTCTCACTTGAAGGCGTTTTTGAGATATTGGGAGTACATTGTCCAAATCTCCCCTCAGCCTAAGAAGATTTAAAGCTAAATTTTTGATCTCCAAAGAGAGTTTCCAAGCTGTCAGTGTGAGAACAAGGGATGTCTTCCTCAAAGCTCACACCAGTGCTTCCTGATTTCATTTCCTAAGATCAACGGGGCATAAACATGAGGTGTCAAAATAAGACAGCTGTGCATATGCCCAGATGTGGACCTTTCCAACACGAAAGCTGCTTCCAGCAGTTGGTTTGCCTTGGGCAGACTGAGCTTAGGCATCTCAAGCACAGTCCTCCGTGAGGCTTAGCCTGATATGCCTGAGGAGTAAGACGTAGCAGGAAAACTAAATAAATTGTGGGCTATTGGAGGACACAGTATTTTTAGGCAGTTGTTTTGACGGGTTTTGGTTGGCTACAAAGCCTGTTTCTCATTACACAGCCTGCCCAACACGTGGTGCAAACTGCCTCAGGCCTGGGAGTAAGCAGGTTCTCAGTTTTCCCATTTTAGCTCTCTGGGAGAGATCGAAGGAACCAATACAACTAATAAAACAGTGATTGATTTAGTCTGGCTAGTGACGGTTGTCTCTGATTGTATCACCAGCTCTTCTCAAAACAGTTACCATAGTAATGAAAAATATCTGCAAGGACTTGGAGATTTTTAGGGACAACAAACGGACAGTATAGTACAAAGAGTATCCAAGAAAGAAGTCATTAGGTGGAGGCTGTACTGGATTGCTTCTCTGGATGATGTCTGTCTTAGAGAAAAGTAGCCACAGGCCCCAATCATTTGCACAGCTGATCTTTGCTTTATCTACATCTCCCAAGATGGACAGGGATTGCCTGTTGAACAAATTTGCTTTCATTTTTAGATAGGTTTTTAACTTAACTTAAAAGAGTACCTTGCCTAAACATTCAGCAGAGTTCATTTTTTTATGCAGTAGGAACTGACCTGTCATTTATTTAATGTCATCTATTTTTAAAAAAAAAAAAAACATTGGATCAATATTAATTGATCTTTATTGTTCTTAATTCAACTAAACGAAGTATTGTGTGTTTGAAAAAACCATTTAGCTGATGAGGTAGATATAACAATTACTTTATTGTTTTTCTCTGTTGTTATCTAATTAATACAGGGTGTTTTTTGTTGTTGTTTTTGTTGTTTTTTATTTATTTATTTAATTTAATTTTAGTTTTACTTTGGAAGTAAAAATTCAGGGGTCTTAATACTGGGAGAATGAATACATTGCTATGATGTTGAACAAAGGTATTAGGAAAGCTGCTAAAATATATGCCAGAGAATTAGTAGCAGCATTTAAAGGAAGCTTATTTTATGTTGCCTCCTGTCAAATCAGGGCTTTTGGTGGCTATTGGAGAATTTAGGTCAAGCTACAGCAAAGACAGACTCTGAATGGAGTTTTACAGCAGTTTTAAGACCCCAGTTAGTCTGTGGGCTTCAGATTCTCGAATGAGCTTTGTGTGAGGTGTTGTGAAATCATGGATAATTCAGGAACTGCTCAGTGATTTATGTTATCTCCTTTCCTCGTTTGTTATTTGAAACACAAAAAAATATTTGTTCACCCTTTCCATTATTCTTGGAGACTTAATGTGTTTTTAAATCCCTGTTTACAAGTATGAATGTTTCAAGGGTCTGGTGCCCCCAGTAAGGACCATGAGCAGGAAAGGGCTGTGGGGAGGGTTGTGAGCATCTCTGAAAACGCCTGCGAAGAATGTCCTTGCTCAAAGCTATGTGAAATATGTGAGTAGAGTAGAGAAAAGAAGGCTGACATTTGGATTAAGAATTGTTGCCCACCAAGTGTTTTTGGGACTGAATATCTGGCAGCAAATAAGGTGAACTGAAGTGTAGCTTATCTGTTTGGCTGGGTTTCCAGGGCTAACAAGTCACTTATCCAGGAAACAGACTGATTGCTGAGGGAGGAGTGGGGCTGGGAAAATATTTTTTTTACTGAGGATGCTTTCAAAGGTGCTCTTCCTTTTTGCTGATTATTCCCACACTGCTTTTTTCCCCCTCCATCTGTGTAAGGCTCACCTACATCTGGGTGCCAGTGTTTGCTCCTGAAGGGTGACATTTTGATGAAATACCAGGGCAGAAGGCTTCGCCCTAGCCAGGAGATTGGTCCATAGCGGTCTGGTTTTATCTAGCACCTCACATCAGAAACTGATTGTTTCACCTACAGGATTTGTTCAAGCTGATTTTATTGGTGGAACTATTGAGGCATTGACAAATAATAAAGAATAACAAAGAAACACAGATTGAAATAACAAATCTTTCCCTCAGCTGGTTTTATATTTGAAACATCTGAGATTATTTCTGCACAAATGGAGCTCTCTCATGAAGAAAACATTTCTTAAAGAACAAGAAACATGGTGGGGTATGACAAGGAGCTTGAATCTTCAGTCCAGACTGGAAGAAAGGCATACATGCACACTAGTGGTCTCTGTAAATTCTCTATGGAAAAGTTTTTTGTAATTTTGTAAGGGATGGAAAAAAAGACAGAGAAATTCAGCTAAAGAGGATTTAATAGAATGCAAAATATTTGTAGGATTTTTTTTTTTTGAGCCATCTCACAGCATTCATTTACTATGCTCTGGCGGTTAACTTCTGTATGCAGAAAATACACTCTTGGGAGTGATCATTTGCTTTCTACAGCTTCTGTCCACAGGGGCTGGGCAGCTTCACCATACAAGCAATCCAGCTGCACCAGGTCAGTATGATATCTCAGCAATAGCTTAAATGGTTCTAGCAGCAGCAAAGGAGCTGGGGGAACCTCACTCCACACCTTGTTCTTTATCCTAAAACTGCTTGCATAGAGAGGAATGATCCTTCAGAGAGTTAACACTCACTGTTAAGTGCATAAAGGTGAGAGGGACCTTTTAAACCCAACGTTCACATTTGCAGGAGGCTTCTCCTGTCACCTAATGAGCAAGTGTGAAATACACACGGAATACAAACATGCCCTGGGAATTACCAAAATAAATAAATACATACATAGATGCAAGCAATGGAACCCCAATTCAGGACGGTGCCCAGCTACCTGCAATGGCTGCTTGCCTGAAATAGCCTTGCAATGTTCTGAGCAAGCTGCCTTTTGTTTTGTTTGTTTTGTGCAGAGCCACAGCAAGACTTGCAAGGCGTTGTTTTGAAGTGCTGCTGGCTCTTCCTACAGTTCATCACGGATCTTGTTAGGAAATGAAGGAGAGGAAACTGGGCAACCACGCTGCTGGGCCATGAGGAAACACACAATGAGCATAATGAAGCCAGCAGCTGCAGGACAATGGGAGCAGGCTGGGGCTATTTTTGTTAGATGTGAACAATCAATCGAACGTGTGAGACCTTATCGTGCTCCTTCCCCGCCTTCTCCCCCTTTCTTGAACACTGGAAATTTTCCCAAAGAGCTTTCCTTTTCTCTTAGTAAAGATGATTACCATCATAATTTTCTCTTTCATTTCCAAGCAGGTTTCTTTTGGAAGTCTTTGATGGCTTCCTCTGAGCGTGGTTATATTGTCTTGCTGTGGCAGAGTGATTTGCAGCTGGGTCGCGCTCAGCATCAGGAAACGTGGAACAGCATTTACCAGCATTTATGAGCGGGTAAGGGTCCCCTAACCTCTCCTTGGCTGGGTGCAAAGGCTAGAAGCATTGCTCCCAAAGTTATCTTTGCAGAAAAAAAAAAAAAAAGAAAAAAAAAAAAGAAAAAAAAAAGAGGAATTTGGACTGGGCATAGCTCTTGCAGATGGAAAATAAACAGCAAATGTTTGCATCCTGAGATGCAATGAGAAGAAATAAATAGATAATTAAGATAGTACTCATTGCTCCAATGTCTGAATTCTCCATCTTCATGACTCCCTTCGAGGAGCAGGCCTTTTAAATGTCACAGCAATATTAGCTCCAGCTTACAAATAGAAAAAAATGGAGGGACATAGACCAATGATTTATGATGTTAAGTGAGATGGAAAGAGAAAGTGTATTTTGTGCGCTCTCTCTAAACAGAAATATATTCTTCCTTTATACTCGGATTATAAATGTATAACCCCTCCCCAATACACTTATGTCTAATTTAAGTCTTTTCAATGTCCTGTGCGCCAATAACTGATATGCTACCTGAGATTCTCATGCTTCATAATTATGAAAGGAATATTAATTTGGAAATGGGCTTTTCTAACATTTGATATTTCATGCATGCACTGCAGCAGCACTTACAGGTTTGCTATTAATACTTTTTATCTTCAGTTCTTCAATGTGTAAGTCTTTCTCCCTTTATGAAGCAGCCTATTAGTCACACACAATCAATACTTTCTGCACTTCCACCTATTATCTCAATGTCACTGAGATCTGGCTAGGGCTTCATACCATGATTCTTGCTACTACTTTAATTTCATTATAATGACGTGTTTACATTGGTAGCAGTTTAATCAAAATTGGATGTGTTTATAACACTTACTGCAGTTTAGAAACAGCTTAGTTTTACTTTACTACAAAGAAACCACTAAACTGACTGCAATTCCTAATCAATATAGCTATAATTCTTGGAATTTAAATAGGATTTTAAATGGCCTTGCCTGTGCTGCTAAGGGTGACATGGCTGTCTTGTAATTTGTCATCTACAGAATCCATTTCCAAACAATCTGTTGTTTCATGCCACTTCTAGTTATCAAACCAGCAAGGTTTACTTACATATTCTTAATATTTTTCCCCTCTCCTTTCTACCATCTTTTCTTCACCTGGACTTGACTGAATGAGCGGTGACACTGTATCAGGATAGCAAAGTGTGAAACATCCCATGACTGAATCCATCGTTGTAACCCACGTATGATATGGCAAGGAGGAGGTGCTGGTGGGCCTCGGCCAGCAGACTTCTTCCCATTTGGGTGAGTATTGCCATTCGCTTCAGTTTCCAAATATGCTTTTCTGTTACAGATTTATCTCTACCAGTTCTCCAACATTTTTTTTTTTCTCCAGATCGAGCTCAATTTCACTGTGAAGAGCTTCAGGTCAAACTCAGCTCATTCCTGAAAACTCAGATTGCAGTTTTCTCAGAGTGACCAAGTCAGTGCTTTGACCTCACCGGTCACATCTCAAAAGCCTTGAACAGTGCTTGCGATCTCAATTCACCATTTAGGCAAACTATTTGTTCTCCATTTCAGACTGGTCTGTAACACAGTGATGCAACTTGCAAGCATTGCAGCGTCTCTTTGGCCTTCCATCCTTGTGCAAAGCTTTGGACAGGCAAACCCTGATTGATTCATCAGATCTAATAAGGTATCCTGATGCAGACCAACACTTCGTAGGCTGTGCAAAAGCTCCCAGTGAAATAGATGCCCATCTTGACTGCATTTCTGTGGCTGCTTGGTTTGGTAGTGATGGAGGCTTTCAAGGAGGTGCTGGGCCAGGCCTGGCTAGAGGTGTTTTCTTTGTGGATGTAGATCCAGTGGACCAACTGCTAGAAAACAGGGCTTCTAGATAAATAACCCAAGTCCAAGTGTTACAGAACTATGCTTATTCTTACCGTGCTCTTTTATCCCCTAGCTGACTCTTTCTGAAGAGAATAAAATAAGTTTCAGGAATGCCTTTTATCAGCCTACGTAATTCCATAATATGGTTTCCCTGAAATAGCTGGAATTGGGCTTATTTCTAGCCCCTGTGACCCTCCCTGGAAAGATTGCTGCCCTCTGACTTTGGTGCTGAATTGCACAGTTGCTTGCAAACTGGAGCCCTGTTTCATCAGTGCTTCTGGGTATTTAAGAGCTCTTTCATCAAGGAGAGATGACAGCTTTCTTTTCAAATCAACTCACTTAAGGGGAAAAAAATAAGAGAGGATGGGGAAAAAAAGCTCTCAGCTCACAAAACACAAAATTGCTTTTATCGTGTTGTTGGATACGGGCAATGTTTTTAACCTCTTTCTCACGAGCGAGCCTGAGCTCAGTAAACCCAGGATGCCTCCTGAAGACAGAGGTAGCTAACCAAAAGCATTTCCAGCTTTCTCCCGGGATGTGTGGAAGCAGGGGGGCTCCTGTTGCTGCGAACACCCGGTGCCTGGGACAGCAAAGAGAGGCCTTTTTCCCAGGGAAGAGGCTTGACAGGTTAGCAGTGGCAGGTTATTAATACTTCTGATGGCTTCAAGTGCAATATCGGATTTGCTGCCCGGCTGGGGTTTTGTCTAGACGGGCTGTTTTATTAGCTAGCAGATGGTTTGGAAATGGTGTGCTGTGACAGGGCTAACTGTCTGGAATGTGAATTCTCTGCTCCCAGATCAGAAAGGGAAAGGGCTGGGGTGGAGGGCGAGGATAGCAAAACTCCCAGGTTTCCCATTTGGGGTGGAAAATGCATATATATTTTATGGGAGGAAATTAGTTTAACTGCGCCGATCACTAAAGCACGATCCTAAAGCAACTCTGATCAATTGCAGAATGAATTTCCCTAATACCCCCTCCGTGCCAATACTGGGAAAGAGAATTTACGATCTTTGACTGTTTAATTTTTGCGATTCTGATCTAGATAAATAAGCAGCAGCAGGGCAGATTGGCTGGACAAAAAAAAAAATAAAATAAAACAAATGCATCGATCCAGATTCTGCTATCAGGTAATTGGATCTGCTCTGTGTTTTTGGACTCGTGGGCAGAAGTTGAGGCTGCCTCTATTGCAGAGAGGTCTGAGAATAAAGCCTTGCTGGCGAGGATTTTGGATTTCTGCTTCGTTCCATGCCAATCTTTGCGCACCCAGATGAATTCATTTGCAGGGGAGGCAGCAGCTCTCTCCCCTCAGCAACAGCACGTGGCTCTGCAGATGGGCTGTGTGTGTCAATATGGACCTAAGTGTGAAGTCTGAAATGATTTCCCCTCTGTCTTTCGTGACACAAAGGTCTCCTGGGGAAGAACTGGTTACCGAGTCAAAAAAACAACAACAACAAAAACCTGTAAATTTTGTGAAGCAGAGCCTGTTCTCTGAAGAGAGGTGAAGCTTTTGTTTCTGGCTGCGCAGGATTGCAAAGCCACGTTTCTGAGCAGAAGCTGGGCCATCTGCGCTTCCAAGCACTTCAGCTTGTATCCCTGGAGCCAGGCTATGTGCTGATAGGAAAAAAAATATATAAAAAAAAATTAAATCCATGGCAGGTTAAAATTGACAGCCCACAGCCTGGGTTGGTGTAATGGAGGTAGCACACGAGCACTTTGGGGGATTACGATTCAGGGCTGAGAGGTTCTTCTTGCTTCCTAATGATCCTACGGGATGTCTGCAAGGGGGATTGCTGCTTTGGTGGCAGGGATGGAGGGACAAAAGCTGGGTGCCTGTTTCTCAGGGGATGGCATAATTGTACTCCAGCCTGTGTTTCTATTGTTCCAGGCAATAATGTTTTTAGAGAGGCTTGTGCACCAATTAACTATTCCTAACATTGTTTGATCACTGCATCTGCTGAAATGTGACTGTCAATTCTCAAACTCCCAAAGGTCACGGCTGTTTTGGGGGAGGCAAAACCTGGCAGAGTTTCTACATCACTGTGTTACACCAGAGCTTGGCCACCAGACCTGCTGGGCTGATCTTGGAGTGAGCAGCTTTGGACTGGATTCTGTGGCAGTGAACGGCCAGGTATTACCAAACTTTTTAATGTCAGAGAGTGCATATCATGGACATCAGTAGTGGTGATCATGCTTGTGATTGTTTTCTGCACAGAATTATGCCGGTGGCAAGCCGCTTGCTTGGGATTAGAGTTGCCAAATTTTGCAATGACATGCCAAGTAAAGTATTTGCTAACACTGACTGATGACTGCCCTGGTGCTGAGGGTATGCAAACTGTGTTACTTCAATCTCTGAACAGTTTAAAGAAAAACATAGACCTTATGCTATATTATACACATATTTCATTTATAAAGGCATCTTGCCTGACATCACTTTACCAGTCTGTGGCTACTATTCATTCAATAACTATCTAAATGGTGGCACCCAAACTTCACCAACACCTTAGTTCCCAAGTCCTGCTGCCTTTTTGACTGGTGTGAGCTCTGATGTGACTGGATGTTCATGATGAAGGGATCTCAAGGTTTATCAGTCAATAACACAGTGGCATCAGGATGTCTGGAGTGAGTACTGTTAATTTATTTAATGCAATTCCCCAGGATGAGTAAATGCATTTTTTCTGCACACTAGAAGATAATGCTCGATGATAGCTGCACATTGCCATAGAAACTAGGACAGGTTCAGCTGTAAGTCAAAGGTTAATTTATAATTATTTTAAAAATAATCTCACTGAAAGGCATCAGTTTAGACAGAACTTGTCCAAAACCTGATTCCTTACAAAAAAAAAAAAAATAAAAATCTATCCCTCAATTCTAGCTCTTCCAAAAATACATTAACATGGTTCCTGTTTGCTTAAGGCAGATTCTCCATAAGGTGTTATACAAGATAACTGTCTGGTTTTGAGTGTTTGTAGCTATGTTTGCAAATGACAGCGTGACTGACAGCACAAGCTCTCCGTGGGATGGCTGGGGACCAGAGCACGGATGACTCATTGTGTATGATGTTGTTTCACACCAAAGTGTTTGCTCTATATACTGAACATGTGTGCGAGTCAATAGCAAAAAGTTCAAGAGCAAACACAGCTTCGGTGGAAACAAATTCACGGTGCCTGAAATCATTACACCCGAGTCAGAAAGCTAATTTCATCGAGGGCAGCCGAGGAGCAAACACCCATTTAAACTCCTCTTTCAAGTGGGAGGCTTACATGGGATGGGTCCCATGTCCTCTGCAGATGCCTGAGGGCCAGGCAAGGTGAGAGGAGAGGCTTGGCATTTCCTTGCAGCAAAAGCCTATTTGCTCCAGTTATGGGCAGGAATGAGTTCAGGTCCCTGCTCCGATGTCCCCAGTACAGCAGCAATAGCCAATAATCAGATAATGTGTTTCTATTGCAAGCCCAGACTTTTGACAAAGGCTTTCACCCCTGTCTGTCTCCCCAGCTGCATTTTCAGCAGAGATTGGAATAGTTGTTTTCGTATCAGGAGCTATTAAATCATTCTGCTGCCAATTAACCCTCCCCTCCAGCCCGTGCAAGTCTATAAGGCGTAATTAAAAAAAAAAAAAAAACAAAAACCAACAACAAACCACAACTCTCTTTGATTTGATGATGCTCTTAAAGTCCTCTGGGGAGCAGCCCCAACCTCAGGCTGGCTCAGCAATGTGGAGGTGCCCCCGCAGCTGCCTCATCTCTTCCCAACCGAAATAATACGGGTCCGTGAGAACAACATATGCCAGCTCAGTGCCTCAGGGGAGCTGATGGGACCTCTGGGCCACCTCTCCTCTCGGTAGGAAAATCCCTCCACAGTGTATGTTGGGAGAATTTAAATCCCAAGGGACTTTTGACTAAACATATAAAGGCAATTTCAACTGCCTTTGTGCCCCCTCACATGAAGATTTCAGGAGGCCTTTCCGGGCTTTGAATTTTGTTCATAAAAGCCTGTTTTAGGTGAGGGACTGGTTGAGACAGCGTTGTGTGATAGGGAGCAGAGAGGTGAATCTCTCAGCAGTGCTTGCCTGGAGGCTTTCATGTTCTGGAGGATGCCTTCGGTCAGAAATCCTTAATCTCTCCCCAAATTCTCTGGCAAATCCCTTATGCAAAGCCTATGGCCACATCCCACACCTTCTCTTGCAGCCCTTCTGGAGCCATGTAGCTGATGAAGCGAGGGGCTCGTACCTTGATGGGGTGACCGGAGACACAGGTGAACTTTAGCCGCTGCGAGGCTCCAGGTATGAGCAGGACCCGTCAGAAAGGGACCGTCCATCTCCTGGTGCCACGGGCAGGCCACCAGGCTGCAGCACCATCCCTGTGCTCCGAGCTGAGCCAAGGCAGGAGAGCCACCTCCTGGGGAGCTGGGACCAGCCAGGGGGACAGGAGCAGCCTTGAAACACAGCCAGCAGGATGTCCTGCAGACCAAAGGGGTGTTACAGAGCGCAGCTGAAAGTGGTCCCTCAGTGGCTCTTAGAGCATTTCAGTTCACCCTTAACTTCCTTAAAACGGCGCACAAGTTCTCTCCGGGAAGAGAGAAAAATGAAATAAAAGCAGAGGCAAGGACGTGCCTTGAAAAGCACGGGCACTTGGGGACCACTGCCACCTTCTGCAGCCCTGCCTGCGCTGCTTGCAGGAGGCTTGTTATTGCTCTCCCGTCTTCTGAAATGTGACACTGCAAAGCTAGGAGGCTGGGAAAACTGCTCTGTGATTGCATTTAAGCATTTTAACTGTGGCTTGTGTGTGTCCAATTTCCCACGAGGCATGTGTAATGTGTATGGGAGTGAAAGAGCCTTCTGAGGAGCGGGAGGTAGAGCAGTTCTTCCAGCATTTCGTGTGTCTTGTTCAATTTGTATTTAATGATAGACAGAGTGTTTTTTCACTGTTTCCATTCTCTGGACCAATTTACCTGTTCATCAGTGGGCACATACGTAAGTTCACAGAGGTATTTGCATGTCAGTAAAGATTTGAGAAAATGTCCGAGCTGCGGTGAGCCTTCATATCTTGCAGTTAAATTCCATGTCTCTGATGGATTTCCCCACGCTGTTGCTAGGAGATGAAGACACTGCCTAACAAAGGATATATTGACAAAAAATTTTCCAGAACAAATCTATCTTGTTATGGTAAATACACTCTCGCATAAAATGGATATTGCAGGATTTATTTCCCCATTGGTGGCAGTGGCAAAATTGCACACATCAAGTTAAGGTGAAATTTTCTCCTCACAAATGCGTTTTTGTTTTGTTTTGTTGACATGAGGACTTCCAGTGTGTTTAATGCCGAAAGTGCTGTTGCCTTCCAGTGTGTTTCGTTGCTAGGCTAATAGCATGAACACATCCTACGTTAGTATTTTTCCCTCTTCCCTTCTCTGCTACTTTTCCCTTTCAGGAAGAAATGTGGCTTATTATAAAGATTTCCTTTTTTTCATGACTCTTCTGGGAAGCATGGATTCCTTTGTTTATTTTAAAGCAAGGAAGAAGCGTGCCTGACTCTGGATGTGTTAGGATTTGGCATGGAAGCAGCTGAGTGCAATGGAAAAGATCAGCCTCTTGCTTCACAGCTTTAGGAACCTCTACATTAAAAAACAGCACCAAAAAAATGAAAACAAGCAAACAAACAAAACCCAAAGCAAAGTCAAAACAAAAAGCCACAAAGTTGAATAAAGGGAGGAACTTCAGGAATTCTCGTGGAAAGACTGAATTTCTAGGAAGTGATGAATTTTATCCCTTTCTTGTGGTGACATAATGGCACCCAACAAACAGATCTGAGCAGCAAAAGCAAACGTGGCTTGAACCACACAAAATAAAAGGTTCCTAGAGAATAAGTCTAGCTCTGGCATGATGATCGTACACGCTCATCCCCGGCCAGCCCAGCAGCTCCTATGCCACCACAGACATCTCTGGCCCTCAGCACTCGTGTCCAGGAAGATTTGAAGACTGGGAGTGGGGCTGGCTCTTATGCTGCAGGAGAAAGAAAAAGGAGTCAAGGGGAACATCGTCCCCTTCATCTTCCTACAGGCATGGCTGGAACAGAAAACTTGAACTTGTGTCAGTGCTACTGCATCCCTTCCTCCAAAGCCATGTGCTGGGCTGGTGTCATCTCCTGCCTGCATCAGCTGGCCCAGGTGAGCCACCAAGGTGAGGCAGCTGTGCAGACATGGTCTTCTCTTGCCCCACTGGGGAGCAAGTGGTGTGGAATGGATTTAGGGCAGACATAGCTACTTCTTTCCACCTCGTTTCCTTGAACTATTGGGACAGGCCGCTGCCTCCTGCCTCATAGTGCAGTGTAAAGGTGAGCCCACCAGCTAGGCAGAAAAACGTGGGTGTGGAAGGACACGGCACATCCAGCCTGGAGCTGCTTGATGGTCACCCATCGTGGCCAGTCCCCTTTCCATGGTGAGAGGAGGAAACACTGTTTTTCATGGTGTTGATGGGAATGCCTTTGAGAAGCACTCTTTCCACTGCAATCCTGGTTGTCCATGTCAATTTTTTGCAGCACTGATAATCACAAGCAAAACTTGCTGGAAGCCAGAAGTCTGCATTTAATTTGTCCATGAGCTTGTGCAGGATTTTATCTGGACACAAACGCATTCAGATATTATCTCTACTTGTTTTGATGGGTGGGGAAGAGGAGACAACGGGGAAGGGCCTTGCAGCTCCCACTGTTACTGTGCTTATCCGGTTTTCTGCTGTAATATCCTGTTTTTAGATGCTTATAGTTTAGCCAAGCATTAACCATTTAGGATGAGACTGACCATGCTGGGTTGGGGCAGACCGTGCAAAGTGTAAGTCAAAATCAAGCAATGTATTTTTCCCCAGCTCAAAGCCAAGTGGGAGAAGTATTTTATTCCATATTAAAAGATCACTGCAGTCGCTTTGCTTTGAAAGTTGGCATGGTGGTAGCATTTAGGTCACAGTGCTGTTTGCTGAACATATGGCAAACTGAGCACATTTAGCCAACATTAAAAAAAAAAAAAGCAGTAAGAATAAGCTCTTAAAGCACAAGCAGAACACACTTATGTCCAGCAGAGTCTTTGGTTCTGCATTTCTTCAGGATTTTCTCTTGCCAGATGTGTCCTCAGGTAGAACAGGTGAGGGTTTCTCCCCCTGTGCTGCTCTGCATCCCCATGGATCCCATTTTTCTCAGGGGCCCCGCTGCCGTGGGCCATTGGTGTGGTGTAGGAGGCACCTCGCAGTGACACATGGGGGTGCAGGTGGAGGGGTAATGGAAAAAAAAAAGATAGAAAAGATAGAAAGGATGAAAAGATGACAAAGGTGATGTGGGGAGGAGGAGAAATTAACAGGGTAAAAGCTGAAGGCTGGTTATGAAAATTAGGAGCTCCAAGGAGGGGTAAGACATTGCATGTTAAAAGAGGAACATGGCACAGGAGCAGGAACTATCAGGGGACAGTGAAGTAACATCAAGAAAATAATAGAATGGGAAAGGAAAAATGGAAGAGTTTTTTTTCTTCTTCTCTAATGTTTATGCCTAGTGTTTATTTTCTTTACACAGTGCAGTTCCTGTCCAAGGGTGCATGGGAGTGGTTAAAAATCAGTGTGAGGTTTTTGTCACCTCTTTCTTGCATTAGGCTGGGCAAAGAAGAACTCACTTCACCACACAACCTGTTCTCTGCCATCTATGCAGCACTGGGGACTTCTTGGAGGAAAGGCAAAAAACAGGGAGGTGTTTGTGAAGCTCCCAACTTTCTACTGCTCCCGAGAGCCATACCCACACCATTGCGCAGCTCCAGAGAGTCCCCAGTGTTGTGCAGGGCAGTGCTCCAGGCCCCTGCTCTCCACCCTTGCTTATGTCTCCTGGGTGTCAGCCAAAGCTGAACAAGGGCTTTTAAAGCAATCAAGTCTCTGTTTGTTTCACCGGAGCTTAGATCAGAGCATCAGGTGCGATGACTGCAAAGTGTCGTGGAGATGCTGGGGACTCAGCTGCATTCTTAATGGCAAATTTTTGCTTAACGAGGGGTTCATCTGAAAGGTGCTTGTATATAACAATGACTCTGCACCACTGGCATCGGCAGGTATTTACTGAACTTCAACAAATTGTCTTCAGCAGGCGTGAATCAGCATGCGGTAAGTTGGTCAAATGTGGCTGAACTCTGTGGCCCCTTAACTGTGAGTTAAATATATTTTTTGTTCCACTGAGTGTTATTTGAACAAACATATTTTCCAGCATGCTCCCTGTAGGATAGGGGCTGCCATTGCCCACGTATTTATTTAGCTCACATGTTGGCAAGTTGAAGTGGAAAAAGCCTTTCCACAGAAGCTGCAAATAGAAGAAAATCCTAACTATACACAAAATCCCATTTCTTCTATGATCTTGCCCTTACAAAGAATAGCCACAATTATTTTTCCCATCAGCTGTCAACTGCAGTCCCCGTGTTTCCTATCCATACCAACTCAGATATTTTTGGCACCTGAATATAGTGTTCATCTGTCCCAGTTAGCACTCTGCAAGTGACCCTTGTGAAGAAGAGCTGGCCCATGATAGCAGGGCACACTCCTCTGTACATCTCAAAGCTTGCTGCTCTGCTTCAGTTCTTCCTACTTTCCTCATGCTGCTCTCCCAACTTCTCACTTTATTAAGGTTGCTTCTTGCTGGGGTGTTGTCTCTCTCTTCTCTATTTCCCTCCTCCCTGGATCCCTTGTAAGTGCCATAATCCTGCAAAGGCCCAGCAAAGCTCCGGACGATACCTCTTGCAAACCAGAAACCTGGCAGCTGGTTTCCTACTGCTCCCTGCAGCCTCCAGCCCCACAGGACAAGCACTGGGCTGAGCAGTTCTGCTAAAAAGATCAGCTGCAAACCAGTGCTTGCTTAAGCCCTCCTAAAAGAAGGTCTGCTACCCACTAGCACTACTGTTACAATGAGCATGTTTACTTGGACAAGTACATGAAAGGAAAAAGCCAATAGTGTCAGCATACTAAGGGACATTTTAAAGAAACTCTCATTTCATGTAAATTTATATGTAATTTTTCTTTAAAAAAAAAAAAAAAAAAAAAAGACACTCTTTTCTAATATACATCTGAACACAGCCATCTTAAGTGCATTACTGAATATGAGGGTTATTAATTTGAATATGTTTCAGGTACCTCTGCTCACCGAAACCAGTTTGTGGTGCTCTTTACACAAACAGTTGGAGATGACAACTCTCAAAGAATCAGTATTTAGAAGATTTCTGTGATCTATTCAGGTATGCTGAAGTAGGTTAAAAGATTTGTTATATTGTATAAGCAGGGAAATCTCTAATACATAGAAACATAGAAAACTAGTTTATGATTTCCTATAGAATGCCAGACCATTTCTTGATTCAAGGATGAGTGCATACACATGTTATATACACTGCACAATATTATTAATACAAACACTACTGAACTCTTAAAAACTGTTTTGATGTCCTATTTTTTTGTTTCAAATATAAATAAGGAAACAACTATTAAGGCACCTTTGTTTTTCCATAATTAGATAGGAAGAGTTTCACTGGGAAAAAAAAAAGTCTTTACTAGTTTTCCTGCTTCATTATGAGGTGTAGGTTTTTTTTTTTTTCCAAAGCAAGAGTATATTTGAGGAAGTGATTTGTCATTAACTTTTTGTTGCATTTACCTCAGTCAAGCCATTACCATGAACTTCAGCATGTATGAGACTAGCCAGTCTTGTTTGTCTGACCCATGCTATAAAATCCTTAAAGAAAGGTTTGAAAGAAATTTTGGTTGTGTTCCATCACTGTAAAGGTTTTTTATCATTCCATCTTCTGCATTTTGAATTACTTGGAAACTGCAATTGCATAATCTTTATCTAATGTAAAATATAGTATCTAATAAAAGGAGCATAATGAAGACCATCCAAGAGAAGGATGCAAAGTTAACAAGGCTGTGGGTTCCCTGCACACAAAGCAGACAGAATAGGATGTCAAATATTCTGAAATGTCTTTGAGAAGATAAGGAAAGATATTTGAAAGATTTTGTTACAGATTTCCGTGATCAAACAATGACATATCTGCGACCAACTATCTATTTCACTGGGTAGGAACTAAGAATTAGCTGGAGGCAAATATTCATTCTTGTTTATCGTTCATGTGGAGACATGCTGATGGTTACTAAAGCTAGCATTAGCATTATCAGCTGCAACTGATTATACGTTGGTAAAATTCATACCCCTTTGTTGCATTACACTTTAAACATTTCCAATACTTTAAATGGGATTTCACTGCTCTTCATCAAAATAATCAAGAAGCCAATGGATTTTTCCCCTTTCAGTTATGTACAAACAAAACTAATATACGTAATGCACTAATAAATATATATATATATTCCTGTGAATTCAGGCATTAATACACATGACAGACTGTGCTGTTGCAAGAAAAACTTTATTAAGGGCGACCAAGCATATTATGGAGATATACATTGCTTCTAGATTGCTTCTAGTACTAGAATTATCACTTTAGCTATGTGGGAGTCCTTGGAAAGTACCACTTAATTTCTTACAAACAAGTGACGTATGAGTAGAACTAGGAACACTTTATTAGCTCTGCAGCAGTTGCCTTGGTCTATTCTGTTTTGTTTTGTTTTTCACTTTTCCTAGAACCAAAAATATTTTCAAGAGTTTTGTTCTGCAGTGCTGTATTTAAATTACTTCTCTTATCCTCTCCATTTGCATGCTGCCTTATATCTGACAAACCATTACCGTGACCACTGGAAGAGTTTCTTCAATGACTACAGTAAACCTTTGATAACCGTTCCTATACAGGCTGGTTCTGTGCAAAACCACCTCTCGCTCATTTCAGAAAAGACAAAACATCATAGTCTATAGCAGAGAGTCTTGAATTCTGAATAGGACATCACTGCCATTGCAATGTTGTGGTCGGGATCCAAAAGGGATGTTACAATTAAATAAGAATTCACAAAGGCCGTAATATTTATTACTACTAGAATGCATTGCATATTATTAGATCGTGATTTTCTTTCTGCCTTGCGTTTGTGTCCTGAAGATGCTGTTGTCCTCCCATAAGCCACTCTCTAACTCACAGTAACACACAGGATAAAATCATCTTTGGATACCAATGTGGCACGCCAGGTTATCTAGCTGCAGTGCTTTTAATTAGACTAAAGCTGTTTTGCATATCGAGTATATCTGTTTGAATTTCAGCAGGAGGTGATGTAATTTAGATACAAAGACTGTAAAAAAATGCGGAGCCCTTTGTGTTTAAACATAATGCCCAAATGTAAACCACTGCTCTTTGATATCAAGTACGCAAGGCTTGATCAACAAAGAGGTCTGGGGCACAACAGCAGTGATCAGCTGAGAGTAAGTCACTTGGGTCCTTACCTAGGAGCAAGCAACCCCTCCCCTTTTCTTACTAAGTCCCTGTTCAGAGGCAACTTGTTCAGGTCAGGGTCCCGAGAGATGGATCTCAGTGAGAATCCAGCCATGTTTTAATGAATTTTCTACCTTTGTAGAATTGCCAGCTTCTCTTTGCTTCCCACCCAGTTGTTGCTGTAATACAAAGAAAACCGGCCTTCTAGTACACTGCAAAGTCCATTGCTGGACCTAGCTCGTAGTGAGCCCTCACACAAAAACCATACCAGCACTGCTGTGTGGCAAACGAAAGCTTTTTACATAGCCATTAATTACTATAACTTTTCCTTCTCATTTGCTGTTTCCTTGCCAGGTTCGCAAGTGCAGACACAAAAGGTCTGGGGAAATACTGTCTTTAAACCAGCAAAAATGCAAAAGATGAAGACACATCTATGACTGTACAGGTCAGTAGAGCAACACAAAGGGGAAACTCTGCTCTCTCTTATTTGCTTTTGATTTTTTCCCCCCAAATAGTTAAATTAGATGAGGTGCTTTAATTAACAATTGCACACTGTTTAGGTTTGCTCTGAAGAGCTTTGAGTGAATCAAGCCTTCCCTTTTCTTCTGCAGCAAGTCAGTAATGTTAGGACGGTTCGTTAACTGAGGGCTAGCTAATCACTCTCAGCAACAGCTGAAAACGAAACCTGAAATCAGAGAGCAGCGGCCACAGCTAGCTGCTGCCTTCAGCTCCCTGCGCATCGCCAGGGAGGAGGCAGCACGAAACCAGGCAGCATTTTAAGGTACCAACAGGCACCGTGCCTTCGTTTTTTGGCAGGACACCTTCTTCAGGAAGGCCTGGTGCCTCAGCCCGCTGCTCTGCGAGCAGATGCGGCACGGCTGCCACCTTCACTACGCGCTGGTGCCACCTGGTGTGGCCGGGGGGAATCGGCAGCCATCTTCTGCCCACCTCTTCTCCGTGAGTTGCGGGGAGGAGAAATCACACCCTGAGGTTTGGTAGCCACCAGGCCAAACGCTGGGTTTAATGCCCGCTCGTATTCCCCTAGGCAGGGCTGCATCCATCCTCGCACCCAGCTCCAGCTGCGGGTTTTAAGCTTCCTTTGCAAGCTGGCCGTGAAAAAGCGGGGATCTGTCATTGGGAAATGGAAGAGGAACGAGCACAGTTGTGGTGTGCTGCTTCCAGCAGAGGTGGACATCTCTGGGATCATCTCACGGGACCGCCCCACCATGCCTCCTGCCACCGAAGTGTCCAGTAAGTCCTGAGCTTCTGCACCTGGATGGGGAGAAAATTCAGTCCCTTTCTTCTCCCTCGGCGTACACGTAGGTAGCAGCAACGTGTCCTCGCCCCAGACTCCTGTCTCTCCTCCTCCCTGTCAACACCTGGCTGCAGGCACCACCTCTCGCTGACAGGGATGTCCTCAATTTGCCAAAATTATTAAAATTTGTCAGCACCCTGAGGTGTGGAGGGCCACCAGCCGTGGGCAGGGATGAGGTGGGGGACACCTGAGACCCCTGCGAGCTACCCACATCCCCAACACAGGTCCCTGGCCAGCTGGCCACAGAGAGGGTGCAGTCTCCCCAGTGAATCCTGGAGGTGGTTTCCACTCCTGGCACCATGAGTGTAGGTAGCTTCTGAGTCTCTTCAGAAGGGCAGAATAACACCATCCCACCTCACACTTGGCTTTTGTCCCTCTTCACTCAGCTGCTTCTGAATTCGTCGAGTCTCTTCAACCACACCTGGCAATGAGGCAAAGACCAGATGAAAAAAGATGAAAAATTTCAGGAAAATAGATGGCTCGGTAGAGGACAGAGACCTCCAAATAATGTCCCTCGGGAGAGAAATCAGCATGGTGGACCCCATACCTTGCCTTCTCTGCTGCCCAGCCAGTGCACGCGCTCTGAAGGTAGGCAGAAAAGATGTGCCCAGGCAGATGTCATGAACTTAAGAGAGATGTGGCGTAGTGGAGGTGCACAGGGCAGGGACTGGAGCAGAGGAAATAAAAGTATTGCCAGGGTAGGGTAAGATCATGGGAGATGGAAAAGGAAGCGGGGAAAGACTCAAATCCTTGGAAGACCAAACTTCGTTAACACATCTGCTGACAGAACAAGTTATTTGTTTCCCAGAGCTAAGCCACCTTTGCTTCTTGCTTTCTTAAATGGAGTAGAGCTCAAGTACAACAATTGCAAAAATTTAGTTATTAGTAAAGCTTCTTTTCCTCTTGACTTCTGTTTCTGTCCTGTCTGAAAATTTACTGCCGTAGCTGCATTTCACAGATATTTGTTTGTTTGTTCTTGAGAATTATTTTTACCATCCAGACAATTTGGGATGTACCAGGAAGGCAGGCAGTGGTATTGCTTTTATTTTGCCGACAGTTGTCATGATGGGTGGTGACAGCAGAATTTCCATCTACTGTGTAGATACTCCAGTTATTTGAGTGTGACATGACCTTCAGATTAGATAATCATGGGCTGTTGTTTTTATCAGATCTGCCAGGAAAAAAAAAAATTACTTCCTTCAAAAACAAATTAGAATTCATGATTTTCCCAGGGAAGCTGCATATTTTATGTGTATAATAGGAAGATGTTTTTGTGACTAAAATTCTTCTTCTCTTATGTGTATGAAGGGAGTAGAGTAAAATATGGCCTTGACATTTCTTAATGATGCTCCGTGCATGTGAAGCTGTACAAAACAGGGGTTCCTGGGATCCTGCAGCTTTAGATAACGTAGGCACAGGCTTGTACTTTATTTGCTTTTTAATCCGCTGGGCAATGTTATACAAGGAAAATATTTATTTCACAAAATAGTAAAAAGCTTGTCTTCATTCAGGGATTATTGCAATTCATTTGTATGCAAAGGAAGTATCCCAGTAGTTACTGTCAGTGGTTTTGGAACAACAGCCCACTATTTGCTTGGGTTGTGTCTAAGCCTTCTCTCTTCTGTATTGCACATTTTGGTGCATGATTTGTCAAAAAAAATAAGAGCTTAGCCAGTATTTTCTGAACATTGTAGACCCTCACAGACTGTGTTCAAGCTGTGCCACGGTTTACTTTGGGGAGTATGTGCTAACTGCCAAATATCATATTGACATCAGGAAGTCAGCCTTCCGCTACTGGAAATGTGCGCTGCCAAGTGCAGCATTCCTAAGTAAATATGGAAGCAGGGAACGTTGTTTATGGTCCGTGTCTTCACCCAGCCGAACCGCTGTACCCTCATGTCCAAAAGCAGGAGGGAGTTTCAAGGTTAAAAGTACATGAAACCACTTTTCCCCTGGGTTGACTTGGGGCCTGAGCAGACTCCTCTTGAAAGCGGAGGGTAGGGGTTCTATCCCTTTGTGGGATTTCTTCCAGGGATTCCTTACCTCATTGGGAAGCGTGATGCAGTTTAGCAGCCATCTCAGGGCAATGGACCTGAATGGGAGACAATCTCCAGCCTCATCCTTGCTCTGATTCCACCAGTTTGAGGCAGGTCAGGTCTGACCACTTGAAAATCTTTGCTGCCGTAGTATTTGTGAAGGGTCATGTGAATGTTTAGGAAAGGTGCCGATTTCATGGGCATGGGGACTGATACGAGAGCCCACACACTGCTTATGCAGTAGTAACAGCCGCCTTCCTGACTTGCCTCACTATGAATATCCATGAAATAGCTTTACATTTTCACATATCTGTGTGTGTATATGCAGTGTGGTGTGTTATTAATATAAAACTAGCATATATTTGACATAGCATATATCTTAAAATGGACACCACCTGAAACAGGCAGATGTTTAACTTAACCAGTACCGGCTCATTTCTTGCCCTTGGAGAAACTCCCACCAGCATTGCCTGAGTCAAGAAAGAGCAGACCAAAACCAAAAAAAAGGTTGTGGCAGGCAATACACCTCTGTAGTTACACAAATAACAGCTTTGCTGGACCGTGCTCCAATCTGAGACTACATATTCTAGGTTTATTCAGGCTTTGCTCCACATGACTCAGTCGCCAGCAAGACTTTAAATCCAGAAGGAGGTCAGTGTAGAGAAAAGTGCTGGCTCCACGTGGAGTTGTAATTACACCCACAGGGATGCTGTTTGATGCGTGGTTTGGTTCACTGGTCCGAAAGAACCCAACCCTAGCTGTGAGGGGCAAGGCATCCCGTGTCAGCATCTGGGGGCAGAAAAGAGGCCAGGGGGCTCTGGGCACGCGTGGAGCAGCGCAATGTCAGAACCTCTCCAGTGGCTCCCAGCAGCTCCCAGAGAGGGGAACTGGGCTGGTGCCACATTTCCTTGCTTTTCCACCTGGGATGGGCACCCAGCACAGCTCAGCCGATCTGAAAGACGTGGGTTGCTGTTTCAGTTCGTATCAGTCTCTGAACAATTGTTAACTAACATCATTTGTTTACACGAGGAGTTAGAGTGTCTCATTGTAGCTGCTATGCTGTTTACATCCTATCTGGAGATGCTGCAGGCTGTTCTTCAAACAAAAGGCTTTGACCTTTTCTTACTGAAATTCTCTGTGCAAAACAAGCTCTCAGACATTTACATCTCGTGCTTATCCGTGTTGCTCTTTTTCACGTACTAATTCATGCTTTTGTAAAAAGTTTTTCATCGTATGTTTATATAATGTGTTTATACAGACATTTCTTTTATACATTTAATACATCTGTAAGCTGATATCCATAAGTGCGTAATGCCGTTCCAGCCCTTTTCCTCTCGGGAGCTATTACGGCTTGCATTTCAATAGACATTTAATACACTTTAAAGGTCCAATTAACCAGCTCCAGCAGTCCCGGCACTTTACAGCTGTTCTGCCACACTTCCTAGACAAAGCTTTGTGAGGTAGCTGTTACTGCACCGTACGACTTGGTAAGTGCAGCTGAGTGCAGTGGGAGCCAGGGAGGCTGCGTTTTGATCATTATATTTTAATAGTGTCTGCTTTCTCTATGGAACTCACGTACCCGTAGCCCCTTCTGCTATACATCATGTACCGCCATAGTCTGAGCTCGGGCTTAAAGTGCTTAAATCTCCAATCTGTGCTTAATGGCAGGATGAAGAACGATGTTTTTCTGTCTGTCCTCGGAAGAAAGCATATCAAAGGTATTACTCGCGGTGGCAGCGTGCGGACTATAGATGCTTACTATCTTAGAAATTACTTGAGAGAATTATTAACTATGATTTATGTTTGTATGGCTGGAAAGAAAGAAAATCAATTAGTACTGGCCATTACATAGCCTTGAGCTGGTAATATATAGGCAACAGATCCTATCAGTTCTTTTGGGATTGCCAATTATCCGGTTTGGACGATACTAATGCTATTAGTATTTGGGACACAACTCTGTTAGGAAAATTCCTTCAGGAGAAGTCTTGACATCTTTGATTTCAGATTGGAAGGGTTGCAACAAGAAAAGAAAAAGGAAAGAATGCAGCTTAACTACCGTTTGAAATGAAAAATAATGCCTTTGAAACAGAAATGGCAACATTTCGGTGTTCAGACATTTGTTTACTTAAAAATATATCAACATAATGTACACATTAACATAATAATGATGCACGTTATAAATGCATCCTGAACGACATGTAGGGAGGGAAGTCAGTGGAATTTGGAAGAGACAGAGTTTCATTGACACAGGAGTCTCACACGTACGGATTGATAGTGTTGCTACTGGTAAACTTCAGCAAGTTTTTTGGGAGGATGGTAGCAAGCAACCAACATACATAAATGTGGAACCCTCCACTCCGTTTAGAGGAACAAGTAGACGTATTTTTTCTCTCTATAAAATAGCTAAGTAAGGGAATTGGAGCAGACAGAAATCTTATTGAGTAATTTAATTCAAGTTGTGTCAGTCTGGAATAAGAATAATGTGTTCCTTCCCAGAAGCTAGGAGCTGCAAAATAAAGGAGCCATACAGTTACAGAATGCCTTTGGGTCTGTATGTCCCCTTCGAGAGATCCAGTGGCATCATCTTGATCCCTGCCACTCTGCTAGACCTGTGATGGACAGCAAGTCAGTTGTGAATCTCAACAGAGGCTCCTTCTCCTTGAGGCCAGAGCTGTGGCTACCCTTCACTTCCACAAGCACAAAAATAACTCTTGTACGTAGCCAGTTCCAGTATTTCAGATAGTTATTTGGAGGAAAATATGTGGAAATAATACGTGACAAGGAAATGTGATCTGTAATCCACAGAATTACACAGGACCAGAGGCACCGCTTACCTATTCTGGCTTGGCAGCTCGTATCTTGCTGACAATATTGCTCCAGTGGCCTCTGTTTGCAAAACATTGTCTCAGATGTGTGTGTGTGTATTTTTTTTTCCTTTGCTGATTGGTTGCTCTGCCTAAAGAACCTTGAAGAGCTGCAGGGAGGAATATCACTTTATTGGTTTTGTTTTGAAAGCTTTGGAAGAAAAAGCTGGGAGGATTCCTGCCAGGCTGCAGGAATTCAAGGCTGAAGAGCAGAGGAATCAGGGAGGAAGGCTCACAGTCACGGCTCAGTGTCCAGTTCACATCGCTGGGATCTCAATGGAAATGGTTTGCCCGATTCTGCTGAAAACTGAACCATGTACTTTTATTAGGTAGGGTGGCATTACACCACTGCAAAGGGGGAGATGACTGAAATGATATATACAGAGCTTTGGATCCAGGGCAACATCTGGACATGAACAGGTGATTGATCCTGTTCAAGAAAGGGCAAATGTAATAGGGCAGATAGATCATCCTTGCAATGCAAGTAAAGGATGGAGGAAGTTAAAGGTAAATCTAGGTTCCATTAAATTCAGTAGCTGTTTTGCCATGGCTCTTAACAGGGCAAGTGTTAGACACACAAGAGCCCAGATTTACCCCTTTCAACAGCATTGAGAAAATTCCAATTGATTTTACATACAGAGGAATTATGCCTTTTATTCTGTAGCACAGAAATAAAGTCTAGTCCATTTGTTTCGTGCAAAAACTTCTAAAATAAAAGAGGCAAGACATAAAAGGAACAACGAGTTGAAAAGGCAATCCACTGAAACTGGGGAGCTACTTTTAGTGTTTGTACGTTAAAACTTTCCTTCGTTTGAAATAGTCTCCCAGAGCTTATGTGCGTCGTTTGAAGATAAAAAGAAGACTACGGGTGGCATTTTCAGTGGGGACTTACCCTTGCTCCTCCTCAAGTCGGTTGGATTTTCCCACTGACAGGTCAAGGTAGCACTGTGTAGAGAGAGCATAATCTAAACCAAAGCCCACTTAAAGCCCCCAGCCCCATGGGAGTCCTTTTCCAGTGTCAATTGATTTAGTAAAGAAGTTTAAAGAAGGTCACCATTTCTGTAATTTTCTGTGGCTGACTGTAGTGATACCTCTAATTACTGATGTTATTCTGATCAGTAATAAAAACATATTGGTAGTTAAAGCTTTGTGCACAAGAAGCTCGGACAAGTTATTCCAGCCACCTCAAAGTGTTTCTGATCTTTTTAAAATTATCCCACGGATAGTTAAGGATTTCCAAAGACGCGGGCCAAAAGGCAGCTCAGTTCCAGCCTGCAGGTGACTCGAGGACAGAAGCACACAGCTGGTCTATGCAAAAACCTTTCAGGTGGCACATGAGGATCCTGCTGTGGTTCACGGTCATGCAATACATTCTGAACCTTGCCTGATTTTTCTTAAGCAAATATTGGGGTCCAGTTGGAGAAATCAGCTGGAGGCCCATTCAGGACAGTTTCTGATGGTGTTTCATTTATACTCTTGTAAACATCACGAACTCATTTAAGCCATGTACCTGTTTGAGCTCCCCTAGGTTGATTTACTGAAAGAGAGAAAGGGAGAAAGAGAGAAAGAAACAAAGAAAAAGAGAAAGAGAAGGAAGGAAGGGCAGAAGGAAGGAAAGGAAAGGAAAAAAGAAAAAAAAAAAAAAAGGAGAAAAAAAAACAATAAACAGAGAAATCAGATTTCCAGAGCTGCTCGGAAGATTAGCTTACATAATAACATCCTAACAGGTACCTCAGATCTAACTGGAATAGGGGAAATCTCTTGGGAAGCCAGGGCTCAGTGGGAGGCTGTTACTGGCTTTATCTGCACTAGTGCAGCTTAGAGACACCTCGGAGAAATCCTGTGTGACAGCTCAGAGAATAGGATAGCTTCAGATGTATTTTAAACTTATGTTTTCTTATTCTGCAACTTGCTTTCGTAGTGGGGCTTCTGAGCTGGTCATCAATCACCATGTTTCTCAGAAACATGATACAGAGATGTCTGCCAGGCCGTGAAAGCAAGAAAAGGCTAGTAACCACGCGATTGCAGCATGCCTGCCTGTTGCAGAGGAAGGCAGAGTACCATTTAAAATGAGAGGTATTCCTTGTGGGGAGCCCTGCAGCTCACCAGGAGGCAAGGGGTGTGTGGAGGACGGTGCTGGTGTCACCACTGACGGCTGGTGGCTCTGTCCTATGCTGGGCATTACAGGACAGCAGCGCTCTGCACGCTAGCGTGCTGGCTCGTCCCATAAAACTCTAGCTGGGGATGGGAGGAAGGAAGTCAATGAATCACTAGGAATCAGTGCACAGCCCTTCCTGCTTTCTTTTGAGAGGTTTCGTTAAGCCTCTAAGTTATGTAGGAACTAAAAACATCCATAAGGCTCTGGTAATTATTGTGGGGCTCTGCTTTAAGCCCATCAGAGGCAGGCTGTTTTCACAGCCCTTGTAAGGTTTGCTTATACAATTTCCTTTGCTGCCGTATCAAACTGGTCGTTAGTCTCCACCACATCAGCCACATTAGCTAAGGACAAGCTCACCCTAAGTCTCAACTACTGCAGTTACCTCCCACCAAGGAGCTCTCACCGGTTTGCTAACTTTGTTTTACCAACAAGGCTGGTGATGTGACCATCCCTGAATTCATGACCTGAGACTTGTGTACGTGGCAATACACCAGCTCCAGGGGAAGTCCTGAAAAGTGATCTGCAAAGCTTCTCAGCTTTGCACTTGGGCACAGGTGTGCACTAAAATCTGGGGAGCACCTCTGTGTGGAAGAGCTCTTGAAAATACAGCTTCAGCAGGGCGTTGCATTAGCTCATTTAAATTACGTTGTCTTGCATTGTCCTCTTCACCTCCACACGCTGCCGGCTCTTTGCTGCAGGAGGTGTCAGAGGTTCAGCAGTTCTAGGAGATAAATCCAAAGCCTTCCTAAACACAAGCGACCTCCGCTCTCCTGTGGAAGCATTTATTCCTTTTATTTAAGGGATATTTAAAGGTTTACGCTCACAACACGTGCCTTTTATTCTTTGTTTTCTGACAACAACAGCATTTGCCCCCTTTCTCTACTCACTGCAGAAGGTGGCTGTGGTCCGCTCAGGCTTCCTCCTCGTGCTGTTTCAGGGTCCCTTCGGATCAGTTCCCTACCTCTTCACAACCAGGCAACACCGCTGTCCCACAGCCCGCGCTGCAATCCCACAGAGGGTGCCTTACATGAATTCCTCTAGAAAGACATTAAATTCAGTTAAGGATTTCAGAAAGATTCTTACTCTTTGTCAAATTATTCAAACAGAGACACTCAAATAAATCTGGACAGAAAAAAAAAAAATACATAGTATGTTCGCTCTGAGGACTCCAGAGACAAAAGCTGCTCTGTCTGTAAGGAATGAATTAAGACAAATCAGTGCAAGGTGTTTTGAGAATAACCCAAAAGGACATAAAAAGGCTGTCCTAATTAAAATAAAAATCAGCTTCTAAAGGGGGTTAGTAAAATGGTTACAGCTTTGTGTATAGGCGAGGCTTGAGAAAATAAGAGCATAATTGCATTTTATTTGAAAAGAGGATTTTCTAGGAATAGAGTTACACATTTGTTTTTGATTTGTGCTTCTGGTTTGGCTTTGGCTTCTGCTAAAGATTTAGCCTAGGTTTTGGTTTCAAGTGTAGCCATACCCTGGAGTTATCCTTTCTGTGCTCTGGAGGGCTTTCACAAGGCAAACAAAGCTTCTCTAGAACCAATTCAAACAGCTTGTTTTTACTTTTATCTCCCAGTTCCCTACGGGGCATCCTGTTACCCCTCGGAGAGCAGAGAGGAGCCCACAAGTCCGCTTCTCCATCAGCCGAGGGCAGGTAGCACGGGGAGGTGGGAAAGGTGCCAGGGCACGGGCTGGAAAGCGACGTGAGAGCCCGCGGAGCCTCACGGGAGGCTGAGCAGGCAGATGGGGCGAGTGGCTGCTGGACAGATAAGGAGAAGGAAGGAAGGAAGGAAGCAACAGGGGGAAATGCAGCGAGACCTCAGACGGCTTTGGCAAGCAGCTGGTGGGAGGGAGGAGAAGCTGCAGCCCTGGGGCGTTCTGGTGCACGGGGCCTTGCCGTGGGCCCCACTGTCCTCCCCTCCTCCAGCCACAGAGCAATGCCAGCTGTGGTGGGATCAGGGAGATCCCCTGACACTGGAGGTGGAAAATTAGGCCCTTTCTGAGTTTTGTGTTTGACCTGGAAGTAAAACTCTAATTGCCATTGAAGATCCAGGTGCCTTTATTTGTCCTTAGTTGAGGATGCAAGGCCCAGATTTCAGACTGGAGAGACTAAATTTAGGTTCCTAAACCCCACATTTAGGTGCTGAAATAAGCTGCTTTCCCAGAACCTGCTGGGTGATTACCAGTAGCAAAAATCAAGCTACTAATCTTGGTGGCTAAAAAGGATTTAGGAGCCTAACATTAGACACCTGCTTTTGAAGCACACTGACATCGAGTTTTAGCCCATTCCAGATTTATGTACTTCTATTTCTTTGAAGGTTTTTCTAAGTGCAGGCACTGGACTCCAAGGTTTTTTTTGATGTCTTGTGTTATGAGAAACTGCTTGCAGAAGTTTGCCCATGCCTACCCACAGCCCGAGCTGTAGAGGGATGCTAAAGGATTTGGGATGTATGGGCTGGGGGCTGTCAGCAGATCTCCCTGCTTCCAAGGAAATGCATTTGGCAAAAAAAGGTGACAACTGCATTAAACTGAAGGAGGGCTTTACCTGGGAAATATCCCCAGCTTTCCCACATCTGAAGTAATTTTCCACGTAATTTTCTCCAGTAATTTTCACTGGAGAAGGAAAGTGACTCAGCTACAGAAGTGTGCGCACTATCTTCATTTTTCTCTCCCAGCCAATTATTTCTCTTGTCGTTTTTATGGTCTCCAAGAGAAAAATTTGGCCACTGAGACCTTAGTTGTGTAGGTTTGCCAAGTAGCCATACGGTCAAAGCCCACTCCAGCTGAGCAAATGCTGCATTGCTGGCTGAAGAAATGAGGAAAAACCTACTTGTTAACAGAGCAGGTACAAAAGGCAGAGATGAAACTTGAATGTATGAAGATGCAGCAGAGGTGGGGGGGGGGGGGGAATAAACAACAGGAATAGACATGATGCTCTTTACAGGGAAATGGAAGACGCATCAGAAGTGTTGAGACGTGTGTAACAAAATGTTAAATGTCTCGCAATAGTGAGAGCAAGACAAAATACGCGTTCAGATGAGTTCTTAGCTCCGTGGTGTTACAGGAGGGGCAAAGAGCAGGGAAAACAGTCCAGGCTAGTGCAAGTGTCTTCTCTGTTAATTACTGTCACAAGTCTGTTTGCAACAGGGTCCTCTTTTGTTACTTGGTCAGCTGGGCATTAGTTTGGTCCTGTGTTGTAAGTGACAGCCAATTCCTCTATGAGGAGCAGCCGAAACACAGCAGGGCAATGTAGGGTGCGTTGTTTGAAGCGTAGATCACATCCACCTTACCCGTTAAAACAAATCCTTCCCACCCTGCTACCTAGTACTGCCTGCACTGACTCACGGAGAAAGTCACAGGCCAATGGCTCAGCAAGTTCACACCTAATTCAATCCTAGATCTAACGTGACGGAAACGTCCTGTTGGTGGTGGTATTGTTTCCAACTGTGAGTTCCGTTCTGCCCCATAAATTGGGCTAATGCCCAAAGAAAATAAAGATAACCCCCAATTCCACGCGGTTTCCGCACTGAGTGAGGCCAGCATCGCGATAGGCAATGGGATTGCAATATGGGGCCAGAGTGGGATGCAGGAGCTTCACAGAACATAGAGATACTGGCCTCCTACTCACACGGGCATGATTCTATAAATATTTCCACGTCTAACTTTGTATGTCGAAAGTCCAGGCAAAATTAATAGCGATAACCATTATGCACTCAAGGGACAGATCTGTTAAGCTGCTGCTGAAATAGGCGTAGACTAGGTATGAGCAGATTTTTCCAAAGTTATCTTCTCTAATGCTGCTCACTGGAATTGGTGGAAGGTTTTGTTGTTGCTGTTGTTTTTAATTGACTGCACTGGGAGCCGAGTTAGGCCAGTCTGGAAGGGTCTAAATCTGCCCTGTAAGCTTGACATGAGAGCAGATCCGGCCTCACCGAACAACAGAAAACTTTATTTTCTGTTAAATTCCTTAGCAAATCCTACTATGTACTCTGCAAAACATATACTGAAAGAATATATATGGCCAGCTCTGAAGAAGATCAAAAAATCCTCCATCAAATAAATCTTCTAACAAAAAGTAGCAAAACTCACAAAACAGTCAACTTGACAAATAGCCTTCCATCAGCCCTGCTGTGACTCAGTGCTTGAAATATTTTGGGGGAAAAAATCCATTCTAGGAGAGAACATAAAATGAAAAATATGGCCTGAACGAAGTGTATTTCCAATGCACTTGCAAATGCTGTCGGTAGCCAGCAATCTACCCTGGATGAAGACACCTCCCAGCCATTGTTATTCTTGAAGGATTCTGTGGCTCTTCCTGTTGTTTTGCAGCAGGTGGCTTGGTGACTCAAACTGGGGCCTCCCAGCCAAACAGCAGGACCACGGGGAAACGAAAGTCTTTCTAACACCAACCTAAAACCAAAGGACTGAAGTGCAGGAGCCTCCCCGCACACCCAGCAAGTGAGAGGTGGCAGCCGTGTAGCAGCTCGGTCCAAGGGAGGAGGCCACGAAGGAGGGCTTGGCCGTGGATCGTCAGCCAGGTATCGCTCCCCTCGCCCCTGGCTCGTTGGTGATCTGCTGGGGCAGCGCTAATGTCTGGCTATTACTTCCTGAAGCACTTGCCTCTTTTCCGATGCTTTATGCTTTCAAGTACTGACCTGATCCAAGCGGCCTTGGTTACGCAGCAGACCCAAGCACCAGTTCGTATTGGTGGTTCCCAGCAGCTATGAGCCGTGTCGAAACAAGTCTCTCCTTGTAAAGCCCTGTCGCTCAACGAAGATCACAGAAAAGGCTTATACCAATTAAATTACAAAAAAAATACATATCTTAGGTTTCCTCAGTGAGTACTTGACCGTTTGCTGGTGCTTTCCATTCCTCCTGCTGTAGGTGAAGTTTCTCTCTGTCGGTGTGGTGTTAGCCCCACTGCCCCACCTGCAAAGGAGCAGTTCTGTTCTGTCGTTGAACCGACTGCAGTAAATGTGATGATATAGCTCACTGCTTCACAGCTTTTGGCTGTAAGTGTGGTAATGCATGGGCTTGGTCGGCTGGATCTGAGGAGCTTCCACCTCAGCTAGCTCTTGCCAGACTTACTCTGTCTGCATGGCATACTGTGACCCTCGTGGACTGACCCCTAGCTGTGGGCAACACCTGCAGGCTGAACAGGGCTCTGAAAAGAGCTCCCCGTGTCCGTGGGGGATGAGAAAAGTTAAATAACGCCTGGGTTAATCAGAAGTTTGGATTAGTATAAGCAGGGATGGATGCGAGTTGGTATATTCCTGATGACAAACTGCCCACAAGTAAAACAAATCAGCAAAATCATGCGCGTGTGAAAAAAATCGGTGAGTTTTCCAGTGATCTGGAGGTAACCTGCAATACCTGCTTTTAGCAGGCACCCAAGATGCTTTTATTTTCAGCCAGCTAGTTGCTGCCTAAGTAGCACATGCCGTGGAAAGAATTGAATCCCCCCTGTATTTCTGAACAAATCAGAAAATGGAAATGCAGAGAACAGGAAAGTGTTTATGGTATCTGTAGAGGGGCAGATAGGCGGTCTGCAAGGAAGCCGAAATACTGGGGGTATATTTTGGCACACCACACAGGGATTTTGCCCCCTTCTCTTGCCGGCGCGGTTTCCTTATTATCAGATCGGACTTCAGACCGGACACGCATTGTATTGTGCATGTGTCAAAAAATGCCTGCCAGCAAGGCTCGCCCCGCTGGCAACAACAGGATGTCTGAAATAGAGCAAAGGAATGAGAGCTGGGGGAGCCAGGCGCTGCGGAGCCGCAGCAACAGCCCTTTCGCATGCAGCGGCGAAGCCACAGAGGGCTGAAGCCTGCGGATGCTGAGGATTGGGGTGGATGAGATGGCAGATGACTGCCAAAAGAGCATGAGGAAGAGTGCCAAGCAGAGAGACACTGCCTTGAGATCTTGGTGCTGCACAGCAAAGCATCTCCTGTGCGTTATCTTGGAGCGTAACTTGGCCTTGTGTCCGGAATAGGTGAATTCTGGTTCCTTGTTGCCAGGAAGCTCCTGCACACTCCCTCTCTGCCCCACATCAAATCCTGCGCGGCTGCCAAAGCCCCTGTAACGTGCCCTTTCTCCAGCCCCAGTCCCCACCTCAGGAGGTCCCCAGGTGCTGCGAGCAGCAGCTCGAGATGCTCAGGCTTCACAGCACTTATGGACAGAAACAGAACTGGGAGATGAGGAACCTGGACACATTTTTTACCCAGCGTCTCCTTTTACGAGTGGATGAAAACATGGATTTGTAGCAGATGCCGGGATACTGGCGTAACCACAGTGTTGGCTGCTGAGAAAGCCACAATACTGTGTTGTGTTTAGGTACAACGGGCTCTTTATAATCAGATGTTTTATAATGCTCTAAGATGTTCTTTTCTGGTGCTAGTGGTCTGAAAACAAAGCTGAGGCAGTTAAACCTATAGCTTACACCGACCAACACGCAAAGTCTCCCCTTGCGGGACTAACAAGAAACCCGATGCATTTTTCCACTGCTTGTGCAGAGGAAACCAAATGGAAAAAGGGAAGCCACAGAAACTCAGCTCGGCAGAAGGTTAATGTCCTTCAGCATCATGCCCAGGAAGGCTGGAACAGAAGTACAGCTGGAACAGAAGGTACTTCTCGCTTTTCAGCACTGAGGACCACTGCGGCCTTGTTCTGCTGAGTATTTTCTAACCGGGCCCAAGAAGGATGAGCTCACTGCAGTGTACCACAATGAAGGTGAGGTATGCATCTGGAGAGATAGTGGCTGGATTTATTCAGACTCTTGGAAAATTAAGGCATGGTTCAAAAGCATATTTCTGTTTTGTTTCCTCTGAGGCAGCCAACAGTGTAATCACTCCATGCATTTCAAATAACATGAGAACCTGAGACTGACTCACTGTTTCCCATTCCGCTAGCTTGGGACAGGATGCAAAGCTTATAAACGTATTCCATGTGAGTCTTACATGACATGAAGTTCCTTGCTCAAGCTTGCAAGACCACTTTTTTTTTTTTTTTATCCCTAGAATGACTGTTTGTGGTCTCTCCTCCAGCTCTCCTCCAGCCCATACGTAAGGACTCGGGGCAGCAGTATGTTTCCCCCCACAGCTTTCTTCTCTCTATTTCTGCAGTTACGCCTAAGCTTCTCTCTGACTTGCAAGATGGAAATACCTGTACCTCAGTAACTCACAAAAAGAGGAGGAATGGCCTTAGAACTGGATCATCAGGAGGACCGTTATTGTTAAGGAGCACATTGCATCTCCAGGTAGGGACCTCACAAAGTCAAGGGACAACCACAGCCAAAGTAACAGCCAAGTACAGCCTTCACGCACGCTGGTGGGATCTTAGTAATTCCTGAAGCCAGTGAACCTGGTCAGCAGGTGTAGGGTAAATCGCTGCCCCATTAAAATTGCATTGTCTGCTGGCTTAGGAAAATAAGGACTGGGCACAAAAACTGGACTGTTTTCAGAGATACTCATGATTCACGAGTGTGAAATAAACGTGGCTCAGGCTGGAAGTACGGTTTTCAGGGACAGGATGGTGAACAGTGTAAGTGCAGAGCCTTCTTTCTATCTCAGGCTTGTCTGGCAGCAGCAATGGGAGTGCAGAGTAAGAGAGATGCACAGAGGTAGCTCAGGAGCACAGATCGCCTGTGCCCGCTGACAGTGACGTGTATCCACATCACACATACAGCAGCCTTTTGAAATCTGGCACTCAAACAGAGTGGCAACTGCATTTGTTCAAATATGTTCCTGACCTGAATCAACTGCAAGTGAATAAACATTGAGCCAGTTCCTTCAAGCACATTTTCAGTCCCTGTAGCACATCAGTAGAGTTCCAGGTATGAAAGAAGAGGAAAAACATGCTCAGCAGTAACGGATATCCTTACAGAGGCTGTCGGTATTGGGGAAAAAAAAATACACACACAAAAAAACAAACAAAATTCATCCCGCAATACTGAAGTGTGATAGCTAGTAATTATATTAGCTCTGGCCTTGAACATATCTTTTGTGGAAAGAGTACTGAAGGCTAAATGTGTTTTGGTCTTTAGCGCCTACATAAAGGCATCCAGGCACTTAGAGATTTAGTGGAATTTTTCACATTATTGGCTGGCTCCGAATCAAATCAATGACATTTAAACATTTCTGTGCTACAAAGGGAAGGTGGCTATCTTGGTTCTTAAGCACTTAAATATATTTGCAAGCCTGATCTTTAATACTTGGCAATTGGGCACTGACATTTCTATTCCTTGGTATGTTCCAGTGCTTTCATAAAAGATTCAGAGCAAAATATCTACATTTTAAATGTTCCCTGGCATGAATTTTCTGAGTAACTTCTATATATGACCATCAAAATTTCTTGGTTCAGTACAGCTATATTCAAGATCTTTAAAATTCTGCTTTATATTCAAATATTAATATATGTAATAGACTAAAACAAGTACTGTCCAAAATGATTTTTAAAAGAATGGAAACTGATTAATGTATTGTGAATGTATTGAATGGAACTAAGTAATGTATTTCTATACCCTTTACAACTGCTTTTTTCAATATAAATTAATCCTACTTACGGGAGTATAAACAAATACAAAGGTAAGTAGTAGGTAAGTCATAGGTAATTTCTGATAAAATATCATTTTTAATATATTTGCTGAAATACAAATGTGGCAAAGCAAAAAAAAAAGTGATTAACTTTTTTCAGTGGAAGGAATAATAAGCGTCAGTGAGAAAGGCTGGCAAATTTGGTCACTGTGTTTCTTCACTTTAAAAAAATCATTGAAGGCTGTGTATCTTTTTATTTTTGCATGCGTAGAAACTTTGACAAATTTACTCTTTGTACCCACATTGGAAATTGCCCATAGCCCAGAGCAAGGCGGCATGGCTGTCCATATTATTTCCTGTTTCACGCAGCCGTGCTTCGAGAATATTGAACAATATGTAAAACTTTTACATTCACTAAATCTTAAGGGGATTATTGGAACCTCAAAGGAGAACCGTGCAGAAGAAGGCAATGTTTTGCTCCAAGCAATGTGAACTAAGAAAGAATATATAAATACAGCCTGAGACCAATAAATCTCTAACTGCAAATCCACTGTGGCAGTAAATGGTTTCCCTTTAATAATGAAATACCACACTGGCAAAAATAAATATATAACGTAGGCTACCCAACCATTACTGGACTACAAAATAAAAAGACTTTAAAACAGAGAGTCCTTTCATTCTCTAGAGTACTCTGTGGTCATGTTTCAAGTTTTCTTCTGCAACTGTGAGGGCTAAAATCTTACTTGACAAAGTGTGGAAACTGAGACTGTCACACAGCCACTTGTACTGGGGCTCTAAGTGAAACTCCAGATAGTCCAAAACTGGCAGTAATACCACAGTTGGCAGCATTACCGATGACCAAATTTCTCTTTATAAAACAAGGCACACATTGGCACTGAAGCTAAATTTCTCAATTTGAGGAAAGAAAGAAAAACATTTATTCAATCAAGGAAAACTTATTTGCTGTTAGGGAGGAAAAGAGAAGTTTTTCTTCACTGTACACATAGAGGAATAATCTTTTGCTACAAAGACCTCTGGAAGATTTTTAAAACCTTTTAAAAAATAGTGTTATTTTTTCAAGAAAAAAATATGTTTCCATTGACAAGAGTAGTGAGAATCTCTCTTCTACAACTCAGATACTTCAAGACAGAAGCTGCAACTCGGCTTGGCCAGAGTTTTTCTTTTGGTGATTTCTTTCATCTTCTCCCTTTCTATTCCTATTATTCTTTCCTGTTCGTGCCGATGCTTGTCCTACCAAGTTTGATCTTGCAAATGCTGTCTGCCTTTGCTGTTGATGTCAGGGGGTCTCTTAGGGGGCCACAGTTCTCTCGAAGCTGCCTTAGGATCCTCTGAGGTCCAATTCAAGTTTCTTGACTCAGTGGAGGACAGCTGTGGTCCTTTCTCTCCCATCCCCTTGCATGGGTTTGGGGAGCTTGCTCCACTCTGATACATGCAGCATGGGTACCTACTGCAGAGATGCAACACTTTTTGCCCTCATTGAGTTGCAGGTAACCGCCACCATCAGCATCAGCTTTGAGGACTCCTTCAGATGCTGCTACTCAACATGAACAGCACTGAAGCAAATCAACACTCTGAGGCACTCAGCTAGTTTCTCTGGGTCTCAAAAAACTCGGGAGGCATCCTGTCCTCAAGCCTCTTAGATTTTGCTAAGGAAGTTTCATTACACAGCCAATAAAATTCCTCTCTGTAGCATTCTTTAGAATGAACATTTCAGGTTCTATTTTGGCAGTGCAGTAGGTCTAAGGTTAGAGCTCCTCTTTCCACAGCAGGAAACATCACTACCCTGGGATGAGTTCATTCTCCAACTTCAGATTTACCTTCTTGGTTGAAGGCTTTCTGCTGCAGTGGTTACTGTTTTCTGGGCCATGCTAATTTCATGTCCTATGTTGGCACAAAATGAGTATAAAAACAGCATGCTGGCTCTAGCTCCCTGCCATGTGCTCCAACCCGCTTGAGAAGTGTCAATGTGTGCCCCATCTCTGCTCTTAGTCAAATCTGTATTGCGGTGAGGTCCTTTCCAACGATGGAGAAAGCTCAGCCTTGCTAAGGACAACTTGCAGATTTTCATTTCTCCTAGAAGCAAACATTTATCCAGATGAAGTGCCAGAAATTCAGTATCTACCATCAGATTTCTACTGAGCACCAGCTTCTGCCACCTGCAATAGGCAGAGGATGTGTCACAGTCTTAAAATGTAGAAATGTAATTTCTTTAACTAAACAAGAGTTACTCCCTACACGAGGCTGATCAGCTACTGTTTTCCTCATCACATGAATAAAACAGCACTGCTGTTGGAAGCACTGTCTTAGCTCCTGGGAGTTCCTGCATGTGAAACTGTTCCAAAACTTCCCCTTATGGTGAGCAACAATCATGAGGAAAACAAAAAAGCAAACAACCAACAAAAAAACACTTAATCAGTACAGTAAGTAGCATTAGTAGAGTTGACTGTTTAACAAGTCAGGCTGTTTGTGAGGTCAGGTTTTCCTCTTAATTTTCCTGAGAGCTGACAGAGAGAGAGATAAGCACACGTGCTGCATGGTGTTCTCATTGGGTTTGAAGTTTCGTCAGTAATTATTGTCAGCTGCATAAAGTCGTTAAGGCACAGTATATGAGAGCACTGCAAGACCATATTTTGATAGCTATTGACTCCAGAGCTCTGCTGGGGACTCTTCCGCGTCCTCTAGAGAAATGGCTGGGAGAGAAAGGGACACCACAGTTTACTGGGTCAGCTGGACCTGGGGACAAGACATGGATCCTACAAGGGTTCCTTAGGGAACCCAGGTGTGAGCCTCCTTTGAGGACTTTATTTTCACCGCATGGCAAGTCAGCATTGCAGGTACCTCTGCAGAAAATTAAAAATATGTATATCAGACTCAGTTAAAGCTAGTTGCAGCTTTTCACGTTCTAAAAAGCTGTTCAAAGGGGTGGGGCGGGGGCTAATAGCAGGCCAGGGGCCTGTCCCTCACAGGGCATGTTGCTCGGGGCCTGGCCTTGGCCTGGGCCGGTGTCCCCTCAGGGCTGGCAGCTCCTAGGAGGCACGTCCTCTTCTAGCTGTGTTGTTGCCCAAGGCCACTTAAAAGGACACAAAGAGGAGGCAGGTGGGGGCTCTTTCTGCCAGTTTTGTCCCTCCGTCCCCAGTGCGTTGTCCTCTGTTAACCAGGCTCCTTCGCTGCTACTAAATGTCCCCTATAAAAGTGCCCCCAGGTATGGTATGAAAAGGGGGTGATGTATATATAGCCTATTCTAAAGAAAGTTTTGTCTCTGTTGAGAAACTTTCCTGACCTCTTGGCCGAAGAAGAACAAAATAATGTATTAACAAAAACACAGCCGGCTGCCAAAGAAAAGGAGTTCCTGTAAGGACTGAAACAATAAATCTCCTCCGTGCTGAACTCCCAGAGGGAGTATGCTGTGTTTCCTCCTGTTCTTTATCAAAGTCCCCAAAATAAGCAGGAATGGGCAGTGACTAGGCACAGGCTCTACACACCTTTTTCCATGGAGTAATTAAGGCCTGCCGCCGAGCGAGAGAGCACTCCCTGCCCAGCTGTGTGAGGGAGAGCTGCCCGCGCCGCTGCTGCCACTGCTGCCACCAAGCATGAAGCTCCTGGGGACTGCCTTCCTCCTCCTCACCGCACTCGGTGTGTGCGCCCTGGGACGTAAGTTTTTGGCTGTTTTCTGCTTGGCTTGTCACATCTGCAGGGGTTTTTTTTGTTTGTTTTGTTTTTTTGAGCAAAAGCTTTGCTGTCAGTAGAGGGGTGTTTTCTTTTTTCTTTTTATTTTTTTTTCCTTTTTTTTTTTTTTTTTTTGAGGTGTAGTGATTGAAAGGCTGTGTGCTGGAGGAGGAGAAGGTACTAGCTGGGACCTGAATTTAGCTGTGTTCTAGGAAAAACTTTCCTGCCATCGTGCTTTTTGCCATAGCCCTCTTTCTGGGCATCGTGAAGCTCCTCTATCTGAGAAGAGTTAAAAGCACTGTACTTACAAAGGTTTTCTGTTCCTTTTTTTTTTTTTTTTTTTAATTCATTGAACTAAAGCATCTGTTGGAGAAAGGGCTTTAAGGGGAAATCGAAAAGTCTGTCAGGTGTTGTGAATGCTGCATTTGGAAATCAAACCTGTCCTGATGGATGTCCCCGGCTCTGTGCCAGCAGTAAGTTTGGCCAGGGTATCGCTGAGAAACAAGCTTGGGCTTGCCCCAGAAAGATATGGGGACTTAAGGCATTTATCAAGTGCCAGATAATGAGGGATGCAAGCCTGGGGGCAATGTTACTTACTGAGTGCAGTGTCTTTTTAAAGTGATTCTGAGATTCACAGATTTAATCAAGCTTCACTGTGTTCACATGGTCATTGAACTGCTGTTTTCATTATTCATCAGCCTGGAAGATGGTGCTTTTAAAGGGAAATTAGCTAGAAAATCCTGAAAGGGTGAGAAAACCTGTAATAAGGGCCAGAATCTATCATCACCTTTGTCAAAATATGCATTTGATGTCAAATCTGCTTTTTATCTGCACTTTAATTTGCTGGTCCTCTGGTGTGCACGCTCAGAACCAGAGCTTCCATAAATGCCCATAGATCGCATGTAAATGATGTTATGAGTCAGAAGTAAAAATAAATAAAATAACACGAAGTTAAGTGATCAATTAATGAACTTTTGCTCAGATTATGTGGTAAAATCTAGACAAGTCTTTTGGTCTTTTGTGATGTAGCTTCTGTGAGCCTGGGCTCACAGCTTTTTTTTAAAAAAAAAAAAAAATCAATACAGGAGATTAAAAATAACGTTGTGCCAGAGAAAGAACTGCTTTTAAAACTATGTTAAGTAAGTACAAGCCACAAAAGTCTGCGTTGAGGTACTATTTATTCTCTGTCTGCTACTCCCAGTAAAAATAGCCTTCCTGTCATTGTTGAACCTTTAATTTCACAACTTCTGAAAAGCAAAGTGGAGATGGATCAAAAGGAGCATATTTAACACAAAAGTCCATAGAGCTTATCAGAAGGCAGTGCGCAGGGGTGGGAGGAATTCTGTCAGTTTTACACTACCCTTTCTTTAAAAAGGATTTTCCCTCCTCTGCGTGATGTGAACGGGGCAGAACCGATGACAGAGAATAAGCAAATTGCACATAGGATACGTTTGCTCTGAACAATTTTGGTTCTGTAGGACTATTTTTGGAAATGCTTTATCGAAAGGTAAACATGGTAGTGAAATTCTGTTGGTAAATTCACGTTAGGAAATGAAGAATATGTGTTTGGATTATGTGTCTATGTCTATGTTGCCCAAGTAAAAGAACATAATCCGGTCAAGCTTCTGTCTTTCTGCGCCGTCTCTAAAAATGAGTAAGCAAAAGCAGGTTACCTGGACTTTTCCCACGCGTCACCTGTTAAAGCAGAAGCAGTTTTACTGTCTGATACGAGGCTGGACCAAAGTCTTCAGATTTCCACTATTTGTGATTGTTGCAGTGTGCTGTGTATCTGGGCTGTAACAGCAGGCTCTGATCCTCTGAAGATCACAAGGAGGCTGATACCAGCCTCCTGCGTGTTCGGGCTCTCTGTTCTGAACACTGGAGACAGCAGCAAGGCATTTCTCTGGTTGCTTAGAAACACCTTTAGTATTTTAATATTAAGCTCCGTAAAATACAGAGAAGGTCAAATCACCCCCCAGTGTTTTAATACTCCCTCTACCAGGTTTTGGGGTAGTTTGTCTCTGTCTTCAGAGTTCACCAAGACAAGCAATATGTGGGTTTGCAGCCTCGTCATGTAATGCACGCAAGCTGCCTGTCCCTGCTTCTTTTTCAAACCGTGCAGAAGGGTGTTTCCGCCGTGTTCAGTGAAGGCTGTGCCAAGTCTCCTGCAGGGCTTCCAAACTTTATGCCTTACCTTCAGCCTGCATGCGGGTGGTAATTTCTTGGTGCTTTTCTAACTCATCTTGGGTCCTCAGGGTCCCTACTGGGATCTACCCTCTGCCAGCAAATTACCAGAGGCCAGCATAGACCAGTATGTACTGGAGACCTGCCTCCAGTATATGTGGAGGCTGATGGCCTCCTGACAACCTGTCTCCGCTCTCCGGGCTTTTCTCCACCCTTTTAGAGCTAAATGATGTGCTGAATGTAGGAGTTCCCTCATGCTCATCTCAGGGTTCTCAGTTCCAGCATATTGCCCTCTATTCTTCCCTGCCCCAAAACGGATCTTAAATTGAAATGCTTTCTGGGTTGGTTCATAGCACTTCCAGCTTTAAACAACAGACTGCACTGGAATGGGTCTTTATCACAGAAGGATAGTGATCCAATGTAAATGCTTCTCTCCCTTTGTGATGTCTCTTAACTAGAGGAGATGGATAGTCTTTCCCTTTCCTGCCTCCCGTGCTCTCAGCTTACAAGCCTTCAAGTCCTTTAAGGAAATAAATTTTAAAATTAAGCACTAACTTAACCATTCTGAGCAGTTAAAACTTGATTGTGATCTCCCCTCACTCTGGTATTTTATTCATGGCTGTGCTCTGGGAGACACCAGGTTGGGTCACTCTCATCTCTGAAAATTTGGGAAATGTCAGTAGGGTTTAGATAACCACCTGCCTTTTCGTGCTTTCAGCTTGCTTGAACCCAAACTCTGAATGTCTTGAGAGTTTTCCTGTTGTGAAAAAAATCTTTTGGATGTTTCCACCACTCCTAGCAGATTTGCAAGACTAGCTTTCTCAGAAATCAAATTGTAGTGCTGGAGCTTATTGTAGCCTTTAATCGAGTTTTTGTTCTGGTACAGACTTCTTCCCTTCCCCCAACCCCTCTTTCTTCCCCCCTCCTCCCTGCTGCCACATCTATTTCATTTCTTTGAGCTGTCTCATGGTGGGCCAATTTTGCCTAATGGGTTTTAAAGGTGTATTTACTACTGGACAAAAGAAAACCACTTATTGTAGCCCCACACTCAAATGCAAGTTTACTGCATTTACTGAGGTTAGGAGCAGATGGCTTAATACCTGCTTGATAAGGAGATGATGATTTGCAGCCAAAATAGATAGGAACTGAATTTGAAGGGCACATTGCCTGCAGCTCCAGACCTAAGGACGCACGATGCCATATAACAGAACCAACAAATGATTGTCTCATCTGAAAATTTACCAGCCTATTGCATTTTTTATCTTTTTCTTTCATCTGGTTTAAAACCAAAATTTCATACTAATCTTCAGTCCTTTACAAATTAGGATAAAAGATCTACCAAGGCTTATATTTTGTTTTGTTTTCCTAAATAGGAAAGGGCCTTGATTATGGTGTCCAGCCACTTCTATATCTGTCTGATCTCTGTGTGGAAAAACCTGCAAAAATAGACGTGAAAATAATCTTTAAGAAACTTTCAACCCGAGGAAGAGAGCAATTTTAACTGGTACCCTTTGGCAGCCAGGCTAACGCGCCAGGCCAAAGATGAGTCCCCAGAATCATGTGGGGACAGCAGCATCATTTCTATTGCTCGTGATGGGGGGATGTATCTTCTGCTGAGGCAAACTCAAGAAAGACTCTTTAACGGGTCTTTAATTTGGTGATTCTGTGGATGGACAGAGTGTGTTGGATTTGTGTGTGTGTAGCAGCTGTTACTTCCAAATACAAATCAGGAATTACAGACCGGGCTCCACTAGAAGGTAAACATTTACTTTTGGGTTCAGCTAGAGCTCTAAAAATAGGTGTCCAAAGTTAAACAGAGGAGTTGACACCTGGAGTCGCACCATGCCCTGCCACACAAACCACTGTCGTTGTCCCAGCACAGTGGTGATACCCAGGTGTTTGTCTTGCCAAAGTGAACTCTTGGGTGCCCTACCAACATCACAGACCTACCTGCCAGAGGAAAAGAGGCTCGACAGAATTTTGTGATGCAAACAGGGAAAGGATTTTCTAACTGCTTTTACGTGGGCAGCGGATGCTTGCCTGACTTTGGTACAGGTGAAAATCCTGGTCTATTTATCAACAGAGAATTTTTACAACAACTTTTAATCTCTCTTTCCAGTGGCATTACGTGCACCTGGGTGTTAGCTGTGCATTGCAGATAGCAACGTGTCTCAGGTTGCTGAAACCACAGAGCTGGTGGCACATGGTTGTGCATTGTATTTATCTGCTGCAACCTTTCTGCCTTGTCTTATCTCTCTAATTAAATTAAATGTTTTGGCAGGATAGGAGCACTACACCAGCCTTGCTCTCTGCAGACTTCTCCAAGATACATAATCATTTCAAAAAGCACATTCAGGCTGTCTTAATGCCTTGAGTTATACAGAATCACAGTATCGTCTAGGTTGGGAGAGGCCTCCAAGATCACTGAGTCCAACCTCTGACCTAACACTAACAGTCCTCCACTAAACCATATCCCAAAGCTCTGCATCTAAACGTCTTTTTTAAAAGACCTCCAGGGATCGTGACTCAACCACTTCCCTGGGCAGCCTATTCCAGTGCATATCAACCCTTTCGGTAAAGAAGTTCTTCCTAACATCCAACCTAAACCTCCCCTGGCGTAACTTTAGCCCGTTCCCCCTTGTCCTGTCACCAGGCACATGGGAGAACAGACCAACCCCCACCTCGCTACAGCCTCCCTTGAGGTACCTGTAGAGAGCAATAAGGTCACCCCTGAGCTTCCCGTTGTCCAGGCTGAACAGTCCCAGTTCCCTCAGCCGCTCCTCGTAGGACTTGTTCTCCAGACCCCTCACCAGCTTTGTCGCCCTTCTCTGGACTCGCTCAAGCACCTCGATGTCCTTCTTGTAGCGAGGGGCCCAAAACTGAACACAGTACTCGAGTTGCAGCCTCACCAGAGCCGAGTACAGGGGGATGATCACCTCCCTAGCCCTGCTGGCCACACTGCTTCTTATACAGGCCAGGATGCTGTTGGCCTTCTTGGCCACCTGGGCACACTGCTGGCTCATATTTAGCTGGCTGTCCACCATCACTCCCAGGTCCTTCTCTGCCTGGCAGCTCTCCAACCATTCCTCTCCCAGCCTGTAGCTCTGCTTGGGGTTGTTGTGCCCCAGGTGCAGGACCCGGCACTTGGCCTTGTTGAACTTCATGCAGTTGACCTCAGCCCATCGGTCCAGCCTGCCCAGATCCTCCTGCAGAGCCTTCCTACCCTCGAGCAGATTGACACACGCACCTAACTTGGTGTCATCTGCAAACTTACTGAGGATGCACTCAATGCCCTCGTCCAGATCATCAATGAAGATGTTAAAGAGGACTGGCCCCAGTACTGAGCCCCGGGGGACTCCGCTAGTGACCGGCCTCCAACTGGATTTGACTCCATTCACCACGACTCTTTGGGCCCGGCTACCCAGCCAGTTTTTAACCCAACGAAGCGTGCGCCAGTCCAAGCCATGAGCAGCCAGTTTCCTGAGGAGAATGCTGTGGGGAACGCTGTCAAAAGCCTTGCTGAAGTCAAGGTAGACCACATCCACAGCCTTTCCCTCATCCACCAAGCATGTCACCTTGTCATAGAAGGAGATCAGGTTTGTCAAGCAGGACCTGCCCTTCATAAACCCATGCTGACTGGGCCTGATCGCCTGCTTGCCCTGCACGTGCTGCATGATGACGATCAAGGTAATCTGCTCCATGAGCTTCCCTGGTGCTGAGGTCAAACTGACAGGCCAATAGTTCCCCGGGTCTGCCCTCAGCCCTTCTTGTAGATGGGTTCTCAGGGTCGTACTTGGTTTGAGGAATGTCAGTGTAATCAAAACTTTAGGGTTAAATTAATTAAATCCCTGATCGTATTAATGAGATGCTTATGCTTCCTGCAGATTTATTCTTTCATAATCTTTACCAGGAGATTAATATCATATTTGGGCTTGACAGGCTTGGTGACTGAGGCAACAACTGATAAGAAAGGCAAAACGTTTGGATTTTAGTTAGTCTGAGGAAAACAGTGCCAGCATATTTACTAACCTTTCTGGTCAAGAATTTGCATTATTTTTCTCTATAAATACACTACTTTTTTTGTTCTCATTGCATGATAATTATTTGCAGTGACCAGGGTAACTTTTTTTTTTTACTAGTTTTCCCACTTCTTCACATTCTCAACATTGAGTCTAGGCTTTTATTTGAAATACAGCGTTGATAACCTTCTAAATATTAATATGCAAGCTGTTATTTATCCCAGTGTGAGGACACTCTGAAGTCATCTTTCTTTGATAGATGAATTACCCCTCCTCATCTCAGCATGGATTATATATCACACCAATATAGGTGAGGTAAATATCAGCATTTGTGAACTCATTCAAAGGCTGCGGAAGCAAAAATACCACCAAGCATTGCAAGATGAAATGGGGAACAAGTCAAGGATTGCTCTGACAAAAAGTGAAAAATTCAAGCGTTTTCACCCCAGTATCTAAGCTGTGTCACATCTGGGAATGAGTAGTGGCTTTGGGCAGGATTCATAACTAATCTTCTGCTGTTATTCAGGGTCCCCAGAAGCCAAAATACTGCCCTAGAATCACAGATGCTTTGAAACTCCTACCCAGCCATCCAAAACTCATCTCACCTTGACATCTACAGACCGTCATAAAGGCAGAAGTCTGTGATACAGTGAAGGAAATATTTGGGGCCAGCATACAACTTGGTAAACGTTACTCATTTATGCACCGGACTGTTGAAATTTCTCTCTGGAAAATGCTTAATTCTTTCAGTTATGGAGCTTTTTGGGCATTCTGCAGAATTAAACTCTGCCAAAAAACACACAGGTTTTGGAAATGATAGATGTTTGGCTGAAAGGCTGCTACAGCAGAGCAGCTTTAGGTTCACTTTAGGAAGTTTTTTCTTACTTGAGCAAGTAGTTACAGTCTATTAAGGTCTTTGCTGTGGTTCAGAAGGCAGCAATGTATTTACCAAACTGTGGGCTTCGCTGGGAACAACCGATCAGCGTAGCTTTCAGCATATAATAAGAGGAGGAACTTAGTGAAGATGAATGCGAAATAACCCTACCCGTGAGACATGCCGATGACAGAGAGGGAAATGCACAGCACAGGTATTAGAGGTGAGAGCTGCCCAGTGCAGGACTGTTTTTCTCAGCACGTTTGATCTGCTCTGGCTCCAGTGGCTTCAGAGGAACCCATTATTTCCCTTGCATGCTGCTCTCTGTGCTAATGTGGCTGGTGCATCTTGGTGCTGCTGGACTGAAGTGAACTAGTGCACTGTTTGTCGTACAGCAACGCTTCCTTGTGGTGCTCTGCATCCTCCCAAACTGCTTTCACCTTGCCTTTCCATGAACTGGCAGAAAATACAATTTTCAAGGGCAAATATTGGAAAATGAGGATTGGTTATTCATGGAAGGAACAGCCAAAGGAGAAGACCAGAAGGATCTGAGTAGGAAGTGCAAATTGATTTGCAGTAGTCATAATCTTCAGAGGGAATTAAATTTAACAATTTGCCCCTAAAAGTGCAAGAGACACCTACAGATGTTCAACACCATGAGGTGATCGGCTCCCAGCTCTTCAGGACTTCCCAGTGCACTGACTGGGACCCAGAGTTTGGACAAGCCTGAGCACCCCAAAAAAGCTGTACTAGGAAGCTGCTTGTAAGTGTGGGCACTGGTGGCGCTGCCGCTGCGGTTCCCAATGCTCTTTGATAGCGTTACGTCCTCTGTGTTGAGCCCTGCCTCAGGTGTTCTCCCACTAAGGACTTCAGTTCTGAGTTCCTGCTTTGGAATCTAAAGCACGTGAGAAAAACACTTGGGTTTGGCACCCGAGCTTAGCTGTTGTATCAGATTGAACACCCGTGTTGTTTTGGATTTCTGTCGGTCAGCTTTGTGAGGTGTTTGCAGATGAAGGGGTCTTTCTCGTCTGTGTGTGTGCCACCTACAGAAGCCAGATCTTCCCAAGGCACATCTTTCATCCTTGCCTATAGTGTGACTCCTGTGAGACCGTCCTCCCGTCCCCATTTTGGGCTTTCCTTTTGGGATATTTCACACATTTGTTACCGTCCAGCCTGCCTACTGGGCGTTGTGGAAAAGGTGAGGGGGGGCTCAGCTGAGCATGGAATTACCTTAGTGACAGGAGCAACTCACCGTGTTTCCACAGGAGCTTTCTGACAGGAATGGGTTTGTGATGCTCCGGATGCTGTCGGACCTTTGTCAGGACCGGGTGCAGCTGGAACGAGTGCATGGGCTGGGCCCGGATGTGCTAAAAATGAGTACGTGGCAGCAGGCGCTGCAGTGGCCCTTTCCTGAATTACACAATTAGTCACACTGCTGGGGATGAGTTGGGATCCTAGCACAGGGCTCCTTTTTCCTCCTTCCTTTTTCCTTCCTTTTTTTTCCTTCCTTTTCCTTCCTTTTTCCTTCTCTGCTCAGCGATGCACAACGTGCAAAAAGCTCTTTATATAAAACCGTGCCCATTAAAGACGCTTTAAAATTGATTTGGCATGACTAATGCAAGGGGGGTGGCAGTTTGTTTTTCATCCCATAGCATAACCCTCAGTCACTCCTACCTTTTATCTTGCACACGGACAGGCAAACATATCACCATCAAAGGGTGACAATCTGGTGGTTTAAATAGCTTTGAAGAGTTTAATTAAAACCTACTAAATAGGTTTAACAGGTTTAAATAAAGCGAAGCACAGAGCTGGGAGCCTTTGTCCAAGGCAGGCTGGGGTGCTGATGATCATGCTGAGCACAGTTTTTACTTTATGGAGTGCAAACAACGCGCTCGTCCCTCTTTAGCACACAATAATGAAGATATCCACCGGGTCTCACACGGAAGCAGAAAGCGCGCTGAGGCAAACTGCAGCTAGGTGTGCTTGGCTGGGAGCCTGCATTTCTTCCGAGTTTATAAAAGAATTGATGAAACCGGTGCGGATTTTGGTGGCCACGTGTTTGGGGAGGTAAAGCCTGGTGTGTTGGGCTTATTGCAGGCGCTAGGAAAAATGTGGGGGCACTCAGTCAACGCTTGCTGCTGCTGTTCGTGTTGAGGAGGAACTCCTTGGTAACCTACGGCCGTGTTAGCCGAGGCCAGTCCTCATCAGATGCTTTCCTGGTGGTTTTTGGTGGGGTGAGTGTGTGCAGGAACGGCCTGCGGGGTACTCTGAGAAAGCTTTATGGAAACCGTGCTGCTTGCTTGGGTAACTAATCACAGAATCCCACAGTAGCTGAGGTTAGAAGAGAGACCTTACAGGTCGTATAGACTAACCCTACCACCACGGGCAGGCACACGTTCCGTCAGACCCCGTTGCCCAAAGCCCTGCCCTACCCAACGTTGAACGTTTCCAGGGATGGGGCATCCGCAGCTCCTCTGGGCAGCCTGTTCCAGTGCCTGACCTCCCTCGCGGTGCAGATCCCTGCCGCCATGGTGTGGCTACGGCTTGGGGCTGGGTCACGCTTGGTGCTGCGTTCGGGTGAGCAGAGGAGCACGGGGGCACCGCTGGCACCAAAGTTTCATTTCCTGCCTTCGTCCTGTTCCCGGTGGGAGAAATTGCGGTGGCTCCCTCCCTTTCCTTCCTCTCCTCCGCTTTTGCTGCCGGGTGCCTCCAGCCGACGATGCCAGCCTGCAGCTCCAGGGCTCAGCAGCAATCCTGACCTGGGGCAGTGTCACAGTGCTGGTGATCCAGCATGGGGCCGTCATTAGGGACACGGCTTTTCCTTCAGCAAGCGCTGTTGTGGTGGGGACAGTTGCGTGCAGGTCTCTTGACAAACGCGTCCTGTGTCGTGTAGTGCTTCAACACACTGAAGAAATAAAAAGCCATGAAGGTCGTGCATTTTTCTCAGGGCTTACTTCAATTACAGAATTCACAAATAGCTTTGGATTGAACACCACCTTCGGTGCACGCTGTTATCAGCTCCAGCCATCCACTGGGTTGCATCAGAACCCAAATTCCTACAAAGGAAATAGCTGAGATGGCTGTAGAGGAAAGATTTAAAATAAGATTCATGAAGAGCTATATTATGGGAAAAGAGAATTACCTATATCAAATCAATTATTTAAAAATTATATTTCCACAGGTTCACATTTTTTAATGTGTGTTTTTAATATTTTTTAATTCTTGAATGTTTTAATTATAGACTTTCTTATTCTTGATCCAGGAGGTATTGAATAGGAATGGTGGAATTGATGTTTTCAAATAATACTGTTAACATTGCCCCTAAATCTCTTCCAAATGGAGGTTTTGTGTTTTGGAGGCACCTACATTTCCTCTAAGATTTCTGCTTGCTGTTGAATTTTGGTATAAAATCACAGCACGGCTTAACCATTTAGAGACAACCAGCAGCTAACCTATGACCACAATTCAACGCTGTTGTGCCACTTGGGGGAAGTTTTGTGTCCTAATTTCAGTCTTAACAAAATACTCCCAATAGCATTGGAAGTCCTGCAGGGAGGACTCTTCTTAGGATTTATCCAAACGGAGTAGGTAAAATTCTGTGTTTGTAAAACTGTGCCTGACCTGAACCTGCAATTTGCCTGGCAATGCGTTTCTCTTGGTACTAGGTAGCTCTGATCTGTGCGATTTGGGTGGGGGTTGGACTGCATCTAGTGGAGTTAAAATGATGTACAGAAATGCTGAGGGAGGACTGAAATAACAGCAGTTACTGAAAATGAATCCCTTTCCTTGCGCTGTCCTCAGTTACAGCTTTCTGCAGGATTTTCAGAGGCTTGACTCTGCGCTGAACACGTGCTCCAAACAAAGCAAAATATTGGGAAAGCTGAAAACGCAAACCTTGTGGCTTGTACCCATGTTCTTACTGCCTATTCAGGAAGATCCACAGGTGCAGCTGAGATCTTGACCTGCAGATCTCCCCGTTTCCTGCAAAACTCCTCTAATGGTAGCACGCGGTGCCGCTGTGTGAGGCAGTTCCTAGTTCTCTAGAAAATAAGAGCGTACATGGAAGTATCCCTCTTGTATTGATTGGAAAATGGGGCACGGGGCCCCAGTGGGGCTGGCATGGAAATATCACTGGGAAAGAGCCACAAGCATCAGCGGCATCTACTCTGCAGCCTGGGACATTCCCGAGGAGGAAAGCCCCAAGCCATGTAGATGTTGAACCTTCCCAGATAGAAGGCCTGCGTTGAGGGCCTGCTGGTACACCAAGAGCTAGAGCCTAAGTTTGACCCCTGAATTAATACATTCGGGTGCACTTGAGTTCTGTTTGGAGGGCTTGAGCAGGGTTGAGCAGTACCCAAAACTTGTTTTGGCTGTCTGCACATGAGAGTGATGTTTGTGCAGTGGGTGGTTGGCAGATGAACCAGTTCGTTTAGGCAAAGCCTTTTTTTTCCTTTGGAGAATGTTACAAAATTTTCATTACAAAAGAAGAAAAATTTATCTCAAGATCTAGGGTAGAAGGTAGCGAAGCAGGAAAGAAAAATGGCTAGGAGTGAAAACAGAAATAAGGAGTGCAAGAACTACGCCAGGCCTGGGGAAATACCAGGTAAGAGAATAAAGAGATGAAGCAGCAATCAATGAAAACGAAAGAGGAAACGAAACAGACAGCGGAGCTCCGAGGTAAGAGTAAGCAGGCTTTGTACATCATCAGGCAGCAGCAAGTTAGGGGTAACCCTGAGAATTATCAGCACCAGCTCCCTTTGCAAGGACAGCTGTGCCCTTCTGCAGAAGGGACGGCTGGAGCAGCTGCTGCGGGGGGCTCCGCAGTGGCAGTGGGACCGGCAGGTTATCGATTGCTTCCTGGGAAAAGACCACAATTTAATTCTGCCGATGTGGAAAGACAGAAAGCAGCCTGGACTTTTTACGTGTCTCGCACGCAATTTAAAGGGCTGGGTTCACACAAACAAGGATAATATGGGAAACACCACTTGCAGATTCTGCTTATGGCCTTGAAGTAGGGAAATAACATACACAGCACCAAAAAAAACGGGCATGTTACTAGTCCCAGATTCCTTTATCTGTTACCTCTAGTTCCATTCCCAGCAGATTTAATGAGAAGCTTGCTTATTCTTTTGTCTTTGTTACAGCCCCTCAGCTACGTGAGTGCTGCTACCGCTGCCTTCCATTGATCTTTTCCTCTCTAGGCTAAACAGATGCAAGTCTCGTAACCCTTCCTGAGAGGTCATTCTTTTTCTAGACTCCTGATGACTTCTGTGGTCCTCTGTAACACCCCCACCTCCAGGCATTCGCGCTCTTCTCCACATGCTCCCCAGGCTGGGCTGAGTGCTTCAGCTGTGGCCTCACCAGGGATCCTCTGGATGGAGGGGGTTCGACATCAACATGTCCTCCTACTGCGAGGTCAAGTTAAAACGTGTTTAAAAGTTAAAAGACAAGCTAAAGAGGGGGCATTTCACCATTTCTGTGGGTATAGTTTCTTTTCCAATAAGAATCATTTATTTTCAAAATCAGATACTGATACCAAAGTGGCCAGCATTCATTAATTCATATAATGATTAAAAGAAAGACATGTTTTGAATAATCCATTTATCTTTAAAGATATTTACATTTTACTGTGGTTTTTTTTTTGGCATTCACTTCTGTATGAGCTGCTTCAGGCGGTGTTTTAAACTCCCTTAGTGCTTTGTGCTAGTCTGTAACACATGAACAGAACTGCTGATGCAATATCATGCAGTCCTTTCTGCCCCTTTTTTTTTCCTGTCTTGATTATAGCAGCAGCAGGCACCTAATTAACACAAGGTCAAAACCCTCTTATCTTAGTCTTCCCAGTGTAAAGTTTAAAATAATGAGATAGAGAGAGGGAAGAGGTGATGGGAGCTCCAGGCTTAGACCTTGGAGATCGAAGCCTACATCAAAAACTTGCAGTTTTAGGACAACTGTGGCTGTTGGTCGGTTCTGGCTGAACTCAGGGATTCCAGTGGGATTTTTAAAGAAAGAAAGTTCATTTCGTGTTTTAGTTGGATCGTTCTAAAATCATGCCTGAAGACCAGATACAATTGATTTTACTATTGTTTTAATTTTAGAACAAACGAACCATTTAAATCCAAGCCAGAGAAGACAATAAAGGCACATCCTGTGAACCTGAGAGGAAAAGAAAAATAATTTACAGTTTCTCTTTTCTCATTTTGGCCTCATGGTCAGGGGTCAAATGCTTATCAGCTCTTCTTCATTCATTCATATCTTTCCCTGCTCCCCTTATTGTCTCACTGTCTCTGGGCCTTCCTGCCCAGACCTCTCATCGTCTTCCCACCCTGTTTTCTTTCTTGCCCTTCTGACTTCTCGCTCTATCTACTTTTAGACGTGTTTTTCCTTTTCTTAGTGGATCTCCCACCTGGCACCACCACCACCACCCTTTATTCAGCTCAGCGTCGTGCCTTAGCACCTCCCGGCTCCACGCGTGTTCTCCAGGCACAGGGATGCTAGATCACAGGGCACCCACGCTCTTTTGGCCGAGCTCGCTGCCAGGGAGGATGGCAAATAAGAGAGGTTTGTGTGAAGGAACCATTGCCAAGCAGAACTGGGGTACTCCCACGGCAGAGTGGCTCTCTCATACCAGAGGAATCACTGCAGCTAAATTTGCCCAGAACAGCGCAGTTGTAGCTTTGGTTGGTTTTCCTTCATCTTATACAGCAGTCAATCTGACATGAACAGAAAAACAAATCTTTTTTTTTTTTTTTATCTGGCAACAGCCTACAGTAGGTCAGAGTTTTGTTCTCAATCTCTTTTAATCTCCTTCTTCTATCCCCCCCCATCCCTCTTTAGTCACAACTTAACATTGCAAATAAGAGCATAATAAGCCACCAGCTGTATCGCTGCTTTTAATCAACCAATTCTCCCAAAATCTTGGCTAGTTTTAGGCATTTTTGCGTGCTGCTTTCAACTTGTTTTTGAAGTGCACTTAATTATCCATCAGTTTAAGGCAACAATTAATTCATAAAACTCCACTTTATTCTACTCTGCTAATCCAGTTCATCTTAGTTTATCTCTAGACTGTGATAAAATCAGCAACTCGTGATTCATAACAAAACTGTGACTTAATTTCTCACTTTTTTTTTTAGTTTTGAGGAAATCCCAGCCCATCAACATGGTTATTAACTGGAACATCTTTAAAGGATGAATAATGAAAGTATTACAATGGGCTTTCTAGTTTTGTTGACTTAGGGAACGAGCTTAATTGGGCAACCAGTGCACTGAGCTGGTGTTACAGGCTGCTTTTAGGTCTGCTTGGGTAAAATTTGTCTTCAAAGTATTTCAGCTGTGGGTTATCAGCTGTTATTCTGGCTGGGTAACGAAACAGCAGGAAAGAAGGGTGTTTTAGATGCACTGTGCGAGGGGCTTGGCGCAGCCTGACCGCATCCATGTGCCCCGGGAAGCAGAGCTGGGGCAGTCCTACAGGGGGCTGGTGGGCAAGGTGCTGGTAGCCATGTGTGACTCCATCGTGCCGGACCCCGTCGGTGGCACGGTGACAAAATTTAATGTGGCTTTTGGTGAGGAGGGGTAGGAGTTTTGTGCTGAGGCTGCTGCAGGTAATGAGGCTGGAGTGGAGGTGGGTAGGGCACCCTTTTGGAGATGAAGCCCGTGAAGGGACAAAGATGTGCCCTGACCAGACTGGGCCAGCACATGGTGCGATGTGACAAGGTGAAGGCAGCAGCATGCCTAGAAGAGACACCCACGAGAGGAGGCTCACTGGGAGGAGACAACATTCCAGCGGAGACCCACCAGAAGCACGTAGGTGCCGAAAGGGCTGCTGGCACCATATGCTGCTAGAAGTGAAAACCTAGGGGCTCACCTGCCTTGACCTTAAAATGTGCCTGCGGAGCTAGCGAGTGCATTCTGTATTTTTTTTTCCCCCGTGTTAGATCTGTGACTCTGGCAGGCCTCGGATGGAGCTGGTGAAATGTTAACGGCAGCGCAGCGCGCTGAGCAAACGGAACGGAGCTGACTGTTCTGCCCCGCAGCCAAAAAGCAGGGAACACCAGCAGATATCACCATGCATGGAGCTGCACAGGAACAGCGACATGCCGTCCTGACTCAGGGTGGTGATGGTACGGCTCGCTAATGTCATGCTCCAAACCTGACAGCAGCGGGGGATAAGTCTGTGCCGCTCTTCCTTCTCCACTCAGCCGCAGAGCTGCGCTTTTCCTCCCCACGTGTAGCCCTTCCAGGCCCCACAGTGGTGTGCAATGCGTGTGAAGTGCAGCTCTTTTTGACTCATTGTAGGCTTTTTCACTCCTTTCATCACCCCCTTAGCTTTTTTTTTTTTTTAGTAGGACGCCCCAGAAATAAGACTGAAAGTCTTATTTGAAACCAAGACTCCAGCTGAGTTGATCTGTCCTATACCAGTTGACACTGTTATATTTTTTTTCTGCACAGCCAGGAGGTCTAGAAATTATTTTGCTTTTGTTATAATGGTTTTTGTCTGTTTTGTAATATTGGAGATTTTCATCTGTTAACTTGACCTAGGCTATTTCAAGCTGCCGTCATTTATTGCAATAAAATCCCTGGAGCTGGAGCGCTGCCCTGAGGGTAACGTAGAAAATCAATCATTGCTCAGCCTCGTGCTTCCTGAACCATGTCCTGTGAATTCTTCTCATGCCCTCACGTACAGGGATCACTTTGATGCTGAAGACCCCTCCTGAAGTGTTTGCATTAGCCAGGGAACCACTGACTACATTTAATTACAGCAGCAATTCTCCTGCTCTAGGACAAGAGACTGGGTGCTCACTCCTGCAACTAGTTATTTCAGTTAACCCTCCACCCTGAAGACTCACAGCAACTATGGTGGAACTCAAGAAGAAGAGATCAAAACCTTCATTTGCTCCAGTATTCTCCACAGCAGTCTTAAGAGATGCTAATACTTGTTAAAAAAGCAACCTGTGGCCCGAGGAGGGAGGCCATAGTAAATGCTTCCCGTTGGAGCAGTGAGGGCAAAGCTAAGAGTCTGAGGATACAACTTGTACAGGTTGCAAGCAGAGTTGTATGACCGGGTTGTTCCTGCTAACAAGCTTCTGAACTTGATTTTGAATGAAGTCCCACGCTGCTCTCTGCCTTGCATGCCTGTGTAATGCTAAACAGATCCAGGTGATGACTAAACTAATGCTGCTTTTTTTGTGTGTTTGTTTCAGAAACTGAAATTCCAGCCAGTTCTGTCAGTGCTCCTGTACCAACATTAAAATCTGGTAAGAGTCCTAATTCTCTGTTCTAAAGGTCCCATTGCCTCTCTAGCTTTCATCTTTTCCAACTGCTGGGACGAACCAGGCAGATGGTTTCCTATGCGGTGATTGCAGAGCCGCGTATTTCCATGGGGCTCTTACACAAGTCTGTTGAGAAGGAGAAAGGATTCAGGAGTCTTAGTGAGGAGGGGGTTAACTGGGGCAGGCTACATTTTTTTTTTTTCTGATAAAAAAAGGCTTAAATTTTGTGGGTCTGTATGCTTAGGGAATGGTTAAAACATGATCAGACATTAGCAAATGAGCTAAATATTCATAGTTCAAAAAGTTGTCAGAATAATTTGGGAAATAGCATCAGTTTGGGATATGGTACCAGGGAGTAATCAATTTGATGGGTGTAGACTTAAGAGGACATGGACTTCAAGAGCAAAGAACTAGACAGTCTACGTCTGTGTTAGGCCTCAGATAAAAGATAATATATGTGCATAAAGCTGTCACTTCCAGAAAAAGTTATTGGTAACTTCTTGAAACTAGTAATGTCAAGGTTGATGTTTTGGGGCAAGGCGGTGGAACCAGTGCCCTCAGTTTCAAAAGACTGACTCTCTTGTGATTTTTTTTTTAACTAGATCAACCATAAAGTCCTAAAGCTATGAATTAACAGAGAAAAATCTGGTTCAGAAGGTGAAGCCTGGCTTAACATCTTCAACTACCATGTTAAATTCTCTTTACTCTCTAGCCCTGTAGTTACGAAAGTTCACTACTGACTACATTGCATTCATGTGGGCTAAACACCAACTCTTTTATAAGTTCAGCTGTCAAAGATTGCTGCGTTTAAAGTGATGCACATGAGGAAGAAAACTTGGAAATGGGACTACGTTTCTTGCTAACTAAACATACTAAATAATCTGTTTTGGAGCTGAGAGTACCGATATGATAAAATGAATACACTTAAAGTGCTAGTAATGAAAGCAAATAAAGTGCAGCCAGAGGAATTGTGAATGTTATGTTCATTACATGAATTAGTCCTTTTCAAATTGTGCTGTAGTGCTTTCATGTTTCTAGAACCCTGATGTTTATGCCTGTTCTAAAAACATGTAATAAATGCCCGACACCTCTCGGTCAATGAGCTCTTCAGATGTTTCACTGCAATTCCTCTTAGAGCTTTTTGCCACAGAGGAGAAAGCAGTAACGCTATTTATGCCTATGAGAAAAGCATCAGAAGCCCACTGTGAGGGCACCTCTGTGTCCTTCCTATGGGGGGGGGGGTGTGCCTTCCCACAGGGGTTGGCTGGTGGGCACCGCTGCTGAGTGTGTGGGCACAGGCCAAACCCTCCCTCTGATACACACCAAGTGTGCTCTGAGCCCTCCTGAAACGCTCACAGGCAAGAAAGGTCTCTGAGGGCCAGACACCGAAGACAAAGTGACTGCCTTTGTGAGAGTCGGTAGCTAGAGGTACGCGATGCTTATTTAAATGTGATAAAATAAATCAATAAAAATGCTTCTCTTGCAGTGGTGGAAGCTGTGACCATGTCCACTTCACGAGTGACAACACTGCAATCGACAGTGCCAATGACCACTACAGTCAAAGCTACAACTGTGTCTGTCACAACTGGTGAGTGACAATTTCTTTGTGCTAATTGCTGAGGCTGTTCCAGAGGTCAATCAAGGGACTGAGCAGCAGTGCCTCTTGGCCTGGGGACTCATTTACACATAGTCACTTCCTTGGCGAGGCCTTGAGAACCATCAGGCTCCAGGAAGCTCCAAGCCAGGTCTCGTAACTGCATTATTGCAGGTTTATGTTCAGGGTTTTGGTTTTTTTCCTTAGAGAGAAGGGAGCCCTGTCCCCATTGATCTTCAATTTAAAATCAGTATTTAAAACCAGGCTGCAGGCAAGGCACGATGTATGTTTTGTGTGTTTGTGCATGTGTGTGTGTGTAACTGAGGAACTATTTTGAATGTCCTTCCTTTAGTAGGCTCCACGCCTTCTCCAATTGCAGCTACGCAAAGAACAACAAAAGGTACAACCACGCCGCTGGCTGCAGAAGTGACCCCTACAGCAAGAAACGAAGATGACAACACAACAAGCAGTAAGTGATAGTTTCACAGAGCCATTTCTGATTCGTCATATGCTACATGTCTGTAAAACAGTGTGGAGAGAGAAAAAAAAGATCACAAACAAGTAGCTTGTGTAATGGGTTTGGATCTTTGGAGAGGGAGAGCTCTTCATCCTGCCCACGGATTACATATCTTAATGAATCTTTCCCCAGAATCTTACATGCAGAATGTTACACATTTAATTTGTAGTGGAGATGATCTGAAACTATTACACAAGATTTGAATCTCCCTGTACTTGGGAGAGATGTGCTTGGAAGGGTTTGCAGTTTTATTTCTTTTTTCAAAACAAGTTGTTTCATCAAAAATAAATGATTGTATGTGATCAGTACTGTCAGAACAGCCCCTTAGTTTTTTATTTTATATATATGTATTCAGCGTTACAAATAAGCATGCTCTGTGTTATTATGAGTCATCATACTGAAAGCAGCGAGGTGTTACTAATTACCCTGCATCAATCTTCCCCATAAATCTTTAGAATAGTGTTTGTGTTGAGCCAGTACATCAGATACGGTTCTAGGGAAGGGGGAAAAAAAAAAAAAGAAAAAAGAAAAGAAATCCTCTGCATCCAGCAAGTAGTTGGAATAATTTAAGCAAATATAATAACATACAAAAGGAGCTCAGTAAAAAATAAAATGAAATTGAATCTCCCTTTTTTGTTTGTGAACTACACTGTAAATGTTTGCTCAAGCCTTTTGCTGAACCAGAGATTTGAAATACTCCATTTTTTATATTCAATTGAATCAAGCTAAATTTAAAAATAATTACAGAAAGTATTTAACTCAGCAGTCAGTGATACAGTGATGTTCTCCTAGCTGATGTTTAGAGCAGACTGAAGCCTGGGACAATTGATTAAACCTTCGCTTCTCTTCCTGGGGTTGCCTCCTGGTGCCGCTCTGGCCCAGGCACTGCTCTGAACCCCCAAAAAATCCCAAAGCAGGCCAAATTGCAACCCTCCCCCGAGCCGCGTAAGAAAGAAAGGGTTTTCCTGTGGGTGGAATAGGCCACCGTGAAAATACATGTGTCTGGAGCACCAACGCTTCTTCTCTGCTCCTCTGCTCTTCTCTTTCCAGCAGCTAGCCTTCAGTCTCTAGCTGCTTGGATTGAATTGTTTTGAAAACTCTCCATTTAACCAAAATAGTAATAATTTTTTTAAAAAAGGGCTTGCAACAAAAATGGTTAATGAACCTAAAAGCAAGGCCTACTTGATTCTAACTCCCCTTAAGTAAACAGGAAAATTAAAGACACTGATTAAAACACCTCCTCACAGCAGGACTGGGAAGTTGTTCTCCCTGGAAAGAACAGTCTTAGCAAGATTTCACTATTAAAATTAGTTAGAACATAAAATTTGGCTGCTATCTCCTTTTTTTGTTGTTGTTACCGTGTGGGTTTTTTTTCACTGTATTATTATTTAGCAGTCAGCTTCCCCCCTCCCCCCTTTTTTGTTGGCCTCAGAGAACTGAGGCAGGAATTGACGGTGCCTATATGAAATTTCAATTTTTCCTTTTACTGCACCCGTTTTCCAATGGAAAACAAGCATCTCTGTTCTGTAATGCAGGCCATCACTTTGTCTACTTCAATCCTGGCTAAAAGCTTCAGCAAAAGATCGCATCCTCACAGCAGGGATTTGACAGGGCTTCCTGTTCCTGCTGCGATTTCCGTGGCTGTCACCTTCCATTGCAGATTGAGAGAAATACCCCAGTGCTCCCAGTGCTTTTTCTGAAGTCTTCAGTATTTTTTCCTCTGCAGGACATAAATACAATCTCCCCTTTTCCTTTCCATGCCCTCTTTCCCTGTATATTATATAGAAAGCCAAAAATTAGACTTGCCTCCTTAGTTTTCTAGTAGAAATCCAACAGTTCACATCTAGTCAAAAGAGAGACCTCACTTGTGCAGTCCAGGCCCAAACCAAGAATTTTAGGTGGTGTCACACTACATCAAGTCACACCTGCATGCAGGATTTCACGTCCTGGGACACCGGCTGTATCTGAGAGAGTATGAAATGAAAGGCAACACAGGATTGTGTTCTCCCTTCCTTGGCCATGGAGCAAGTGTCTTGGGCAAGGTCAGCACTCAAGTTATTAAATTGCAAAGTAAGAGTGGGTTCTTGGCTGTTGTGTTTCTGATTTATCTCGTGCCACTCTCCTGGAGGATGATACATCACGGTGCAATGAAATATGAAACATTAAAAAGAGAGAAAAGGAATGAATGGAAGAAAGACATTCTCTTTTTCTTATCAAACTGCTGGTAATTGAGAGGGAAGCTTTACGAGGAGGGATAAGCTAACAACATGTTGCTTGTCCTCAGGTCACCGCTGCAGGTGTGCTCTGTATTTCCAAAACACGTAGTGTGGTTGGCTGCAGAGATGTGATCGTCAAGGAGGGGAAGGTTTCCTTTGGTATTCCTGCTCTGCAATTTTTCAACACTTCCATTAACGCAGTCACCAATGCAAGTGGTTTCTCAGCGTGCTGATTTCAGGCAGAGACTTAGATGTGAGTTTATGTTCAAGATGTGAGCTCTAGGGGAAGGTTTAGCCTTACACCCAATGAAGTCCTTGCACTAGGGTTGTAATGGGGGTTGTAACGTGGTCGCTGTGCCCTGTGAAGGCATGTCCTGGGTTCACTGACTGGCTGAGTGATGCTTTTACACGCGTGCAGATGTCTGCACTCTCTGCGCTGCACATCTGCTGCTTGTTGGAAGCCTCACATGATGCCAAAGCTCGTTAGGCAGCAGCCTGCTGCAAGGAAGATTTGGAGTACTGTTGGGAAATGCTGAAATGCTCGTGGATTATATATAGGTTAAGTAGAAAATCCTGCTCAGATCAAGTGAGGATGCGTGTTGAATTTCAGTTGGTTAAAGAAAAAGAAGGGCTCTGGGAGGGCAAAAGCAGGGCAGTAGCTGAGGCTCAGGCAGCAGCTCTGCAGAGCAGCTCCAACGTGTTTGGGTAAGCCCCCTGGCTGCTTATCCCTTTGACCGCTGTGTGCTAAGGCACCGTCATTTATCTTATCACAGCACCCATGGGGAGAGCGGCATCACCTCTGGGGAGCTCTGCCACGCCGCTGGACAGCTATGTTATGATCCCTACCATTTTATTTTTACTTCACCCTTTTATCCATCACCAGCTGTTGGCAGCAAACACACCACCGGGCGACGTGAGTGCTTTCCCTTACTGCAGCCAGCTGCGCTGGAGCGCGACGGGTCGCTGCAGGGACCTGTCGGTGGGGACACGTCCCCTGCCTCTGGAGCATGGGCACCACAGCCAGGGCTGCACTTTCTCCTCCTCCGAAGAGCAAACCAAACCACGAGGCTGTGAGTTGTGGGCTTTCCTGATTTCTAGCACGATACAGTGCTGCCCCTGCTGCGCGTGTATGCGCGCAGCGGCTGGATGTGGATGCTGCCATCCCCACAGGCTTTTGGCACGGAAGCTCTTGAGATCAGCTCATGGGCTGTTGGTCCTGTGTTTTGGGCATGCGGCTTGTCTGCTTTTGCCCTTCTGCATCAGGAGCCTGTTCTGCAGGCTGCCAAAATAAATGCAACCAGCTCCATGGTGAGCCCTAGGCGCAGACGTAGCCGTCCCTGTGCTTCCAGGAGCCACATGAGGAATTTCACCCAAGCTGAATGAGCCAAACGAGACACAAATGCCATCATCCCTCCCCTCGATGCCCTGACGCGGCGTTCCCAGCCCCTGCTCCCGGGAGCAGCCTGCGCTGGCAGCTCCCAGGCAGGCGAGGAGCACCCGGGGCTGGGCTGCTGCCAGCACCGATAGCACTCCCCTGGTCCCCACGGGAAAGCAGCCCCGCAGGGCCACGAGGCTGCCTGCCTCCCTCAGCTCTCCCACATGCACGGTGAGCTTTGCGTGGCTGGCAGAGCGTGTTCATGTACCAGCCTCCCTGCACGGGAAGGGTCACTGCTATTCTGGCTTGCTTCTCACCCTCCCGTGCAAGCTTTTACTCGCTTGCCCTTATGATAAGGGAGCCACAGGACAGTGGTTCTTACAAGCCCACGTGTCAAAGAAGGAGGGAGGCTCTTTGTGTTCTGTTTTTTTTTTTGTTTGTTTGTTTGTTTTAAATTGGTTTCAGCTTAAAACTCCACGTTTAAAACGTGAGTCTGCAGCCACCACAATAAGAACCAGAAGTGGGTAAAGGTTGCTAGAGATTCATTCATCGCTTCTTCAATGAGAATGTGGAAACGATTCAAGCTGGTAGATCTTTGCTTTACACCGTGGTCAAAAATGGTTTACAAGTTGTGTTTTTCACTCCTTTCTGCTGCTGATTAGACTTGCATATTGAAGGTGCACAGTGCTGAGGTTTCTGAAGGGAGCTGACAGAGAAATTATGCCTCTTCTCACTAGAATCCCAGCAGAACTTGTAGGTATTTAAGCTTGTTCTGCATGAAATTCGTTACAGTTTCCTTCCCTTCCCAATTCCCATATTTGCACTGAACCCCCAGACTCCTGTGGCTTCAGCTCACTCTTCCTCAGCACGCAGATTTTTGAAGCCTGCCTCTCCAAGCTATTGCACTTGCTAAACAAAAGGGGAAGGGAAGGGGTGAGTTAAAGGTGTATGGCACTAGGAAAGGGAGCTTTGGGTGTCGGTTTTATTTTCCCTGAGTAAAGGACTCTCTGGGGATGCCAAACCAGAGATAATCAGAGTTTCTGAAGCAGGCGTGTGATGCAGCATTCCCCAGGACTCACGGGCTGCGTATGCGTGGTGCTGTGCTCATTTGAAACAAACACAAGTCAAGCAGTAGTTCTGGTCCTGCTGTGCGCCATCCATATGACGAGGCACGGGAAATGGCTTACAGCCCAATTGCATCTCAGGTTGGTATCAGAAAGGCAGCGTAGGGTTAAGCTTGGGCACCCCCGTGGGGTCTGAGGAGGGACACAGAAATCAGCTGCTGTACTGAAATGGCTTGAACTCTCCTGTACCACGACTGTCACCTTCACTTCCTTGGGCAGATGGTGCCCTGCAGCTGGGCTCACCCTGGACTGCGAGTCTCATGACGCAGATGGCCTCGATCCTCTGTTGACTCTGCGAGAGCAGCAATAAGGCTCTTCAATTTTTCATATGCTAATTTTCGTGGCTATATTATTTCCCCGACCTTAACAGCACAGGATGAAGTTATTAACTCTACACTTAATTGCAATACCTAAATTTTTCCCATTGTGTGTCTGTTGCGGCTAAAGCTTTATTTACTTATTTATTATTATTATTATTTTCTTTCTTTTTTTAAATGAAGGTTAGAGATAGATGGCAGTAAGCCATCTTCTGCTCATGTTGCCATTGGCACAAGACTGCTGGTCAGTGCTCTCAGCTGTCCTCTGGCACAGGCTGTGTTGGATGTGGAGGATGTGCTTTAATGATGGCCCAGCTATGCCAGTAGTAACAACCCCATAGGGATTGCTTGCTGCTTGACGAGGGGTTAGCAGAAGGCACAGTGCTTTCTGACCTGTGATGGAGAGTGCATTTTTCTGCAGGATGGCCAGGGAGCTAAGGCAGCACTTCTCTTGCTGTATCTTACCCAAATGTTTGTCTCATTTCCAGCTTCACAAGTGAGTGGAACGCAAGCAACACAAAGTGAGAGTGTGGGTGCTCCATTGACTAAGGGATCGACTTTGTCTCCTACAACCTCTCCACAGAAAGCCACTTCTGCTTCTGAAACCTCAGGTAAGACTCCATCTTCCTATGCAACTTGTTCAAAAGATCTTGAATCTCTCCTTCATTTGTTGTTCGTTGTCCCAGAATGAGGGCCACCTCCTTATTCATGCAGGGTACGATGTGTTCATGTCATCCAACTATGAAGTTATGATGAGTGATGGGCGAACTTCAAAAGATTCAGTTAGAAAACTCAATGTCATTACAGGAGGATATAAATTAAGATAATAGAAATCTTTATATGTGCTGCATGTGGTCATTGGGTAGTACTGACTGCCAGAGGAGGTCATCGAGATAAATTCTCTGGCTGCAAAGCAAAGGAGAAAACAGCTATAATTTTTACAATTGTTAATAAATCCAGAGGGCAAGCTAAGGCATATTACCAATTAAATGGCATTGTTCAAAGTACAACATGGTCACACGCAAGGTCAAAAAGATATCAATCCTTCCCGATGCCTGTCTAGCTATAATGTTTTTCTGGGTGTGTTTTGGTGTATTTAATCACTAAGCAACTCTGTGGCAAATGTAGATGCTGGGCTGTGAGAGTGACCATTTATTATGTGTCTGCCAGGCTTAATTTTCCCAGATTTTGAAATATCATTTACTTAGGTCTTCTTAAAGTTCCCTGAGCTTTCACTCAATACTATCAGCTACACATATGTAAGCCTAATAGGGACGCTGACTTTGTTTGCATTTCCCTATTAATATTAATGTTTAACGTTTCTAGAGGAGTAAGACTCTTTACAGCACCCTGGATTATGTTCGTAGGAGATAACTATGCGTGCTCAATAATATTTGTTTGTGGTAAAACAGCACAATGAATGGGATTCTTCTTACGGAGGGTGGGATTGGATATAAAAGGGTAGTAATATCATATGCTCAGTACATACTGAAATGCTTAAAAGCATGCAGAAAGATATAATAATAAGCATTTTAGGGAAGTTGGGATTTTTTCATTGTTAAGCCATGGCCACTGATTTAGAGAGGAACCTTTCATTATTTTAATAAGCTTACACCCTGTAATACATACACTGAGCTGTAGTTACTTGACTATCCTGTCACATTTTGTGTCTTTTGGCAGACACGTGCACAGTGTGGAAACCTTACCATTGGTACACTGCAATACATCAATAAATTGCAATGCTTTTAAAGAAAGGTTCTCTCACACAGGTAAATCCTCCAGGTTAAAATGAAATCATAATACATATATGGCCGTGGATCCTATGTATTGAATTACCTGCTACATTACTTGTACAATTACACTTTATGCTTAAACCTTGCCCTGGAAGGTTTACATTTTTCCTTGGGTCTGTTTTTAAAGTCATCGTCTTACTCAGCTCCCTTTGCTGTAAAGCCAATAAATCTTCTCTAGCTCAGGGACTACCCAAGGTGCCAGGGCTGTAATTGCCTGGCTGAGGAAGAAAGGCCCCATCTGTCCTGGGGGATTCAGCCTCGGTCCTTGGCATAGCCACTGCTTTGAGTTCCCATAAAACTGCCATTTCAAAATCATTTCCTTCCTCACCAGGGTTTCATCCTTGCACCTTCCCTGCCTCCTCACAGGACCAGCTCCTTGCTGCTTTCTTGCAGCTTGAATATGCAAGAAATCCCATTACTCACGCTGCCGAGTTAGGTAGCCCATCCCTAATGGGTGCACCTTTACAACACACTTACTCCCTGTTCACGTGCAATTGCTCAGGGCCAAGGGAAGCCACAGGCTGCACCCTGGTTACTTTTAAGCCATTGTAAGCCTGGAGCCAGTTGTTTCAGGCTGTACTGAGACTAGAAGAAATGCAGAGCTTTGCTGCCATTTGATTCCTTCTTTGAAACACTGACATTTCATCTTCCATGGGGGCCTTCCATCGGGTCTGGATACCTTTTGTTCGCCAGAGCAGAGGCTGGTACATGTGGTGTGGCTCATGCTGCAGCCCACAGGGGATCACAGAGCTGAAAAGCTGAAGGCACCCAAGCCACAGCTTCTGTGTGGGAAGACAAATTAATGTGAAATTCGTCCAGAACAGAACGTTTCTATTTGGTGTGCTAAACCAAAATAATTCAGATGGCTAATCTCAATCCAAAACAATATGTTTAATTTTGAGACCATTTCCCATAAAAAATAAAAATTAAATTAAAAAAAAATGCCATTTTGGTAGAAAACTCCTTTCTTGCTGCAGGAAAAGAGGAAGAAAAAAAAAAAAAAAGAAACATTTTGAAGAGAAATTTCCAATCAGCCATATCCAAAGATCAGGGTGTGGGAGGAGTGCCACAGAGAGCTGGAGAGCAACTGAAAGGAGTGTGGGGGGGCAGCCTGGGAAGGAGCTTGGAGAAACATCAGAGAGCAGCAGCGCTGTGTTAAGGAGGCTTGAAGCCAGCAGCTGCAGAGGAGGGGCTGCGTGGTGCTCACCCAGGCTAGCAGAGGGAATAGGGGCTGTTTTTAGCAAAGAGAGCAACCGGCATGCGTGCCACTGACACGTACACGTCTTCAACTTTGGCTGTCATGTATAATACGCCTCCTACTCCTGCTCCACCTCTGCAAAGGACTGCTGGCTAATATTTAATTTTTCTCCTGCTGTTTAATTGATGAAGAACTGGAGATTTAATGGATCGGTCTAAATACCTCTGAGAAAGTGCAGGTCTTGTAGCTTTTTATTCTCTGACCTAAACAATAAGAATCTATAAGGCAGCATGAACTGAAGTCCATCCAGCAGGCTGGTGAGATCAAATGACCTACTGTAATAAGCTGACAGGTAAATCAACCTGCTGCATCAGTTGATGCCTTTATTGCACTCCTCAAATTATAAGTCCTACTCACTTGATTCACAGGAGGAATCTTCCTAAGAAAAATTGCTAGGAGTAAGACAGGGAGGGTGTGACTCTCTCCGTGCACAAACTGTATAGGAACACTGGATAGTGATATTAAGTCAAAATTGCCCTTCAGCTTCTTCACAGAGAGAGAGACAGAAATTGAATTGCTGGGGAGATGGAAAACACAGTGAAGCCTTGGTTAACACAATTGTAGAACTACAGCACAGTCAGAGCAAGGAGGGTTTTTTAAGGTTCTTAATTTCGCTGTGATTTATCTTGTGGTATCCCCTCTGAGTAATCAGCCAAATTTATTCGCTTGTTTTGCCAGCGAGCGCAGTTCCACGTGGCTGCCCTCCAAAACCAGAAGCAGCAAGCTGCAGGGTGTCCCGCTGTTCAGGTAGCGGAGGTTTGGGAGAGGTGAGCTCTCAGTGCCTCTCTCCACCTGCCAGGCTCCTCACCAGCGCTGCCTTGACTCGGGCAGGTATTGTCAGCTCACCTGGTTGTATGCCAGGCTCTTTATCCTTGTCTTCTGTATGTACAGCCAGTGCTGTACACCTCAAGCCTCGTGATGGATCTGGAAATCTTCCTGGATTATCTACGCAGAGCATCTGCCCCCCAGCTCACAGCCCCAGGGGATGTGGCAGGGGCCAAGCAGAGAGCCAGAACAACACGATAAAGGCCTTAGCAAGCAAAAGGCTGCCTGCCTTTCTGTCCTCCTCTTTCCTTAGAGAAGCAGTGCACGGCCCCACCACCAGAAAGGGTGCTGGATGATTCTTTGGGAAATGCAAGCTGAAAGCACCTGCTGAATGGCTGCAATGAGCACAGCTGTGTTTAGGTGGCAGGGCTGAGCAACCTGAGCAGAGGGGAGCTGGCACCTGGCTTGCTTACTGGAGACCGGGGCTAGAGAGAAGGGCATGTGGTTTTCTTTCACTGGCTATTTGATTTTTCGCACTCTAGCAGAACCCCATTGAGATATCTTTGGAAAGGAGGTCATTGGTTTCACTGCATGCAGACGTGTAGAGATTTTAAAAAGAACTAAGAGCTGGGCGGCTTCTCCAGCCCTTGAGGGAAGGAGCTGCTGCCTTTTCTTAGGAAAGCTCAACTCCTCTCAGACTTGGGAGGGCAAGGCTTGGCCTTTCATAGAGACATGACTTAGCTGTAAGAACTGACAAGGCCTTCTGCCTATCTCCATAACTGTACACACACATGGCTTTACATTTTCTTGTTCAACCATTGTTGCGTGCTCACGTGGCATTTGTTCCATGGGATCCCACTCACACTAAGAATGGCAGGATTCAGGTAAAAAGATATCCTGTCACACTTGGATGTTCCCTTAGTGCCAGGTGGGTGTCCTGCTGCTTTCTGTACTTCTCACCTTTCTTTGACAGGAGAGTTGTTAACTTCCTGAAAGCTTTTCCTCGGCTCTTCTCATTAATGTTTGCCCAAACATGCCATAAACATCAGCTAATGAGTCATCACAGAGATCCTCTCTGAGCAAGGTAACACTGCTTTGCAGCTGGATTGATGAGACGGTAAATAGCTTAGGAAAAACATCTCTGAATTTTGGGAAGCCAGTATGAAATAACTGGGTACCCTCAGAGTACTTAGCATTGCTAATATTTAATATGTTCAAGAAGAGCTCTTGCTGCTGACTTTCAAGTACTCAGCTTTTCAGCTTGAGCATGCTTTTCACGCCCGTTTGTGATTAAAACGTCGTTAAAGCTCTGTCACGTAGATCACTAGCAAAAGTGGTTGTTTGCACGCCAGCGGCTCAAGTGATCCGTGTTTTTAATCGGTTGTAGAGAGGAGGGGAAACAACAGCAGCTGTTCCTGTTCCCCAAATCAGCTCTCACGGTGGTAGGACAGTGTGTTTAACTGTGCTGCAGCTCCTCTTGCAGGAGCTGTCCCTACAAAGCACAGAAAGCGCCGCGGTGGGTTGCGGCCTCCTGAGGACAGGGCCGGATGAGCCCTGCTCCTCACAGACACCACAAGAGAAGCCCGCCCTGTATGGAGCCGGGGAAAGGTTTTTTATGGTGCCATCCATCCTGCAGGAAGCTGGCCAGATGCTGTGAAGTACACCTGAAAATAAGGAGGAAGAGCTGAGGATATAGCACCTCAAGGGTTTTTCTCCGTGGTAGCTCCGGTAACCCAGTGAGAGCCTGCTCCAGCAGGCCGCAGTGCCATCACGGGCCCCCGGTGCGAGGCAGCCTGTCTCAGACACGGTGTTTTGCTGCCACTGCATGCAGGTGCATGATTTCAAAGACAGGGATAAGTTAGGTGCCCGGCTTCCTCTGACTTCAGACTGATCGCGGACGGGATTGAATGTAACTTCACTGCGGGAGTGATGTGAAGCCTCTTGTGGCAAGCCTCCAAGCGTGAAACATTCACAGCCTCCTCTGTGTCCAAGCATGCCACAGTCTAGATGCACACAAGCAGCAACACATTAACAAAAGCAGGAATTCTGCACCAAAATCTTCTGGAATGAAGGGGGGAAGCTGCCAGCAGCGGGACAGCAAGCCTTGCGCACAAGGCACTGTGAAGTCCTTTTCTTCCTCATTACCAAGGCCTGTCCCTGCTGCTCAGCAGCCTGATAGCCAAGAGCACCAGGGTAATTAACACAGATTCATTTTTGAGAGGTTTTGTGACACTTGAAGATGTGTCTCAATTAGGCACTTGAGTTTCTTTTATTACGATAGTTGTCAGCTAAACGCCAGCTATTTGCCCCAGGGCACTTGCTTGTTTTTGGCAGGAAGATTTTTATTTATTTATTTTTCTGTGTACCAAGTAATTCAGGGTTTTCTGCCCTGGTCCATCCTGGGAACAGTTTCTTGTGCAGTTACTGAGCCTATTTCTGGAGTCTCAAGACCCCCCCTTGCTTTCCTCTCCAGTAAGCAAGGACCTCTAGCCCTAAACCAGTTACTAACAACCCTGCTCTTCTGTTTTGTTGCAGACCTCCACGTGAGCACCCCGACAGAGCCAGCAAGTAAGAGCAATGGCCAAGCTTGCTCTTTGCATGCTGGCTGAAGGGCTGGGGTGGGGTGGTGAGGGGCAGCCTGGGGAGAGGAAATATTTGGGGAATGAAGGGGCTGGTGGGGGTAGAATGAACCTGACGTGTGGTATGGAGAAGCAGGTAAGTGATGCTCAAGTCACGGCAATACGTAACTTTGCTGTGAATGCAGCTGAATGCCCATGGGACCAGGAGATGCTGCAAAGCAAACAGGGTGGGAGCGTACTGCTTGATGCAATGGGCAACTGATACAAAAATAGTGTTCACCAAGGAGCTAGTCCTTGTCAGTGGTTCTCCTTCCTCATCCTGTGGTTGGAAGCAGCAGGTCCTGGGCTAAGTCAAGGTCTTCCTGTGCTAGTGAACCAGTATTGTCTTATTTCCCTTCCCCTGGGCTTGTCAGGAAGCAGTGGCTTCTGTGCAGCTCGCTGCAACCCTTGTGTCTGCCACCAGCAGCCTGTTCCTCATGTCACCGCGAGGTCTATTGCTCCAATTAATTGTTATCTGGATCCCAGTTCTTTCCCTAGCTGGAGAACGTCTTCCAGATCCAATTTTTAGATCCAGAGAAAGCAGACAGGATGGGCCGGCTTGTGAGAAAACTTGAGTGGATAACTGAGTAAATGTTTCTAATTCCTTAATCCATTTCACTCATTCAGCTGTGCTTCTTTTCAGCTCTTGTGTTTCTCATTGATGATTCCACGTAGTTAAAACACTAACCTGTGGATTTGTCTTTCCTGCATTATTCTCATCTTGGTCATTTAATAGACAGCTAGGAAGATAACCAGTGCATTTGAATCCTCATTTTTTTCTCCTGGGGAGACACTGCACAAGTGTAGAGATTCACATTTTTTCAGAGTAATTTGTTTCTGTTGACTTTTTTGGCCAGTATGCAGGGTAAGTCATTGCTGTGATAATTGCCTGCCTTCTATGTGTATCCTGTATTCGATCAGGTAAGGCAGAGAAAAGGGCAGTAGTATTTCTCTGAAAAATACAAAGCAATCACATGGAATCATGAATCCATGAGAATTATTTCAGTCACTTTATGATGGCTCATAGTGTCCATCCTCACATTGTCACCCCTCAGCAGACAGGCACCATGGAAGAGAGAACTTTACAGAGACCTGGTGATTTTTCAGGGACAAGGGTCACAAGCAATGATGGTTTCGATGCTTGCATGCATCCAATGCTGTGGTTGCATTGAGCAGGCCCCATCCAGTAAGTAGTAAAAGAACATTTCTCCCTGTGAGGCCAGTCATTGGCTAAACAAACAAACCCAACCAACCAACCAACCAAAAAAACACAAGGAAAGGAAACAGAAGCTAAACAACTTGTCCAAAATTCACACAGCTTTGCAAAAGCAGAACAAATTGAGAACACAGCTCTCAAAATCTTTCCCTTTGCACAACCACACAGTGTTTTAAGTAGGACCATGTGGCTTCTCATTCTCTGGAAAACCAGTAAACTGGCATATCTGGGGGAGAAGCTGGCCCCTGGCTTTTCTCTGCTTTGCTTCTTTTGCATCAGGAGACAACATACTCTTACACAGCGGAGTTGAGCAGGATGTTGTGAGGATGAGAATATGGGCAAAAGGAGAATAATGGAGAAAAAACAATCCGCAAAATATTTTTCAGGACAGGATCTGGGTTTAAAATCAATACAGCAAGGAAGAGGGAGCCTTACAGGCTTGGAACCAACAAATATTGCTGGTCACTATTTCAACAGATGAGAGTTACAAGTGTTGTCCACATGAAAACTTCTGTAAAATACACGGACCTGTCATTCTGAGGTTTAGCAGATCGAAGTTGTATTGTAGCCCTCAAAATGCCCCTGGGAAGTTGATTGACTCAGCGAATTTCATAGCGTCCACCCATCAAGCTGAGCCCTTCTGTCCTCTGGAAGAGGAACCGCACATCCCTGCGGGTGCAAGGAGCAGTGGGTCAGAGCCTCCCTGCCTGCTGCTGTGCTATTGCAGCTTGTACGCGGAGCTGTACCTCTGCTGGTACCCCTGCCCGGCAGGCCTTCTGCCTTTACCTCCTAAAAGTGAAAACATAACTCATAACCCGTAAGCCAGAAAGCAGATGATCCCAGAAAAAAAATGGCTGTATGGCAGTAAGTGCAAAGCTTGCGTTTCTCTTAGGCCACAGCAGATAAGCTTTTCCACCCCTTGTGTCAAATTTTTCAGGTGTTAACTGAGGACACCTATATCCACGAAGCGCACCGTGGCTACAGAACTGGGGACTCCAAAGTTACTTAGGGAAGGTCATTTTGGGGAGGCTGAGAAGGGGAGTTGTTTGGGGAAGTGCTGGCACTTGGATGTTGACCTGAAAACAATATGTCTTTTGCAGATCTAGTTTTTGTCATCACCAAAAGCAGTTCTGGAAACACCAAAATTCCAGAGGATACTATCCATTACTCCAGTGAGTATTGCTACTTTGCTGTCCATCCTCTGAGTTTTCAGTAGATCAGTATGGTTTTAGAGGAGCGACTGGAATAGCAGAGAAGTAAAACTGGCAGTGTTATTTCAGTCCATTACCAGGCTATGCACCCTCTTACAAACCCTATTTAACTGCATGTTATTAACCTTATCCCAAAGAGAACGAGAACTTGGCAAGTTGACACTTCTCTCACTGGAGAGTGGCGCAATTATTCCCAAGGACTGAAGTCAAAGTGATAAAATGGGAAAAAAAAAAAAAAGTGAACAGCGTCATCCCCTGTGAGAGGAGGCAAAAGGAAACACAAGAAAATGTCATTCACATACCAGTATGAATGCTTAATATGCATCTACATTGTTGTGACTATACTATATCAATGTATTGCCTATTTAGTCACGGGAGGGTGGGTGGAGAGAGAAGGACTGGGAGTCCTCTGCAAAGTCTTCAAGCAGTTGGTATTTACATGGTGCATGACACTTAATTTTTTACTGTACAGTTATGTACCTCTGGGGCAAGAGTGTTACTGCAGATCCGCTATTTCCTACCAAAAACACTGGCTCAGCAAAATACGTTTGATGTTTTTCTACTCTGAACTTGTCTCCAGGTTCTCCCTCTGGTTCCACAGACACTCTTCTGTATGAATATTAAATATTAATTGCATCAAGAGCCAGTGTAGATGCCATTTCCAAACGGGGCCATCAGGAGGGACGATGTTAAGGCTCTGCAGCTTCCCCAGCATGGGGCGGAGGCCACCAGGCTAAAATACAAATGTGGCCAATTGCTGCCAGGAAAAAAAAAAAAAAAAGACAAATGTGGAGAAACTGGGCTTTGATATTTCCCCAGGAAAGCTTCTCTTCATGACATAATTCTTTCCTTTTTGCTTCTTGGCTGGGAAACACCTGTCAGGAAATGGCAGATGGTGGGAAATAATAAAAGGGAAGAAATGTCCTCATTTAAAAAGGAGATCTTGCATTTTCTCTCCCTGGCTGTAAGTGCTGTGGGGAATGTTACTGAATTATGTAACTCCTTGCTGTCTTTCTGGGCACACGATGCCTAAAAGAGAAATAATACCTTTAGTTGCTGAATTTCAGATCAGTGTCGCTTTCCAAAAAAAAACAAACCAAACCAAAACAAAAACACCAAAAACCTTTGCATGCATCAAAAAATAGTTCCTGCAGCAGGGCAGTCTCACAAAAACCTTTGGGGGTGATCAACACCAGGGGTGAACCATGCGGGTATAGATCAGGAGGACCAATGCCACCAGGGCAGATGGTGAACCCTCACTCTCCTACCTGGAGATCACCCAAATCCTCCCGTGACTGAAACCAGCACTGTGGGGTGGGTGCTGGGGTTGGGCTGAGGAAATCAGTGGCGTTTGGTGAAGGGGATGTGGCAGGAGGTGCTGGTGGTACCTCTCACCCAGGTGCACAAACGCCAGGGCAGAGGCGAGCAGCAAAATGATGTTCTCCTTCTTTTGCAGGCGTTATCTTGCCAATCGTCATCACGTTGATAGTCATCACCCTTTCTGTCTTCTCGCTGGTGGCTTTGTACAGAATGTGCCACAAGAAAACTCCAGGTATTTGGTTTGCTTTCTCTCAGCAGTAGGAGGAGAAAAAAAAAATCAGTATGCTTCGTATAACTCTAAGATCTCTGGGGGCTTTTTAGATTACTGTAACCATAGATGCTGCAGTAGGCTGACAGGAAATCTTGTATTTCAAAGTATTTTGCCTAAAGTGGGAAAGTAGCACTTTATTTTCAAAATCACTAGGAATAACAGAGGGAGCAAAAATGTCTGTGATTTTCTGGAGAATATATAATGCTGTAAAGCTTTTTGTTCGGCCCTCTGCAGCTGCGACGAGCTAACAAACAGCTGTGCTAACACAATCAGTCAATCAGGTAGAAAAAGAGGGTGAAAATAAGTTTTGGAGATACTGTTGAGCAAAATCACCTTACGTTCATTTTATCTCTGTTGCAAATACAGGCAGAGAAACATCAATGCTTTCTTTTAGGAAATACCTGATATACAAGTCTAATTTTTTAGTTACAGTCTATGCATAGGTACAAAATCGCTGAGCAAACGGTACTTTCAGAAATAGTAATTTTTGACAGATCAGCTAAAACCAGCACAGGCTTCGCTGCTGTCCATGAAACATTTAAGGTAATGGGGACGTAATCCCATTAAATTCCATTTGCCAAGTTCTTCAAATTGTTGCCAGAGTGGGCCACAGGAGAGTGCAAATTTCTATTAAGTGGGAGAAAAAAGAAAAAAAAATAAAAAAGGCAAGCATGTCTGAATCCAGACTGTGAGCTGGCACGAGTCTGGAGATCTGTGCAGAGCCTCAACAGTGAAATCACTGGGGTCTGGAAGTACAAAATCACAACGGGGTGTGGAAGCTGCAGAGCAAGGTAAGCAGCGTGCTGCCGCCAGTTTAGCCAATGGCATGGAAACCAGAGCCAAGCAGAAAGCAGAAGGTGTGATGCCCACTGAGGAAATTACCGAATATTCTGAGGGAAGGGGTAAAGACATGAGGTGAAAGAAATGTTCTCCTTGCCAGCCTCCCCCACGCACAGCCGCTAGCACTCGCAGTGCTAGCAAATTTGCCTGAAAAGGAGAGGAGGCAGCTATAGCTCTCTGTGGTCCTTCCCACAGGGCTCGCTCAGCCTGGGTGGTGTGCAGCCCCCCGTGCCTGGTGCCTGGGGATTAGAGCTAGCTCCACGCCTCCCATGTAACCCCTGGTCTCATCCATCTGCCTGCATTTGGGTGTAAGAAGAAAAATTGTTCGGTGGATGATTCATTTCGGGGAGAAACGTGTTCCTTGCTGGCTGGGATGACAGACTGCATTCCCGGGGGTGAAAGCCACCAGGGCAGGCAGCCCCCCTCACCCTCTGCCTCTTTAGCTGGGTTGTTCCATGCTGGAGAACTGCTGCCTGCTCACCTCCTCCGTGCCTGCAGATTTGGGAGCTGCAGGGAAAAACGTGATTTCTGCAGCTCCTCCGCCCCAACTGAGGGGTTTTCCTCTCCCCACGCAGTCACCACACTGATGACACAGGGGGCATGGTGATCTTTCGGGAGGGTGCCAATTACCATCCAGGCTGGCTGATCGTGTTAATGTACTTAACGCAACGCTGCGAAATCACAGCTAAGCCTTCTGCCAGCAACAGCAATAGCTGTGTCTGAATGTTTTGCTTAACTGAGTCCCATCAGCCTCAATGACCCTAACTCTGTTTCTTCTTCCAGAGAGACAAGAGAACGGCACTGAACAGTAGGTTGAATCCTGTCTCTGCCTTGCTGTGAGATCTGCTGTGGGGCGCTTGTGAATGCAGCAAATTCTGCATGCGATTCTCTTTGGTCTTCTTCTGCTTAAACATAGTAAACAGTTGCTGTCCAAAGATAAATATGCTGTTGAAAGGGATGTGCTTGCAGTTGCTGTACACCCCTATGCATGATAAGTGGCTGTTCCAGCATGGACAGAAATTGCAAGGGATTCTTTTGAAAAGGATAAATTTACCATGTGTTCCACCATCTTTTTTTTCCCCTTTTCTCTCACTTTATTCTGGATTATTTTTTTCTTTCTTTCTCTCCTGTTCCCCATCATTTCACATTCCTCTGTCCTGTCTTCTCTCCACCTGTCCGTTTGCACAGGCTCAGTTAAAATGGAATTGGCATAAGCAGTTTTAGGGGGTTGAAACTGAGAAAGGTCCATTAGAAGATATATACCAGGGGCTGTTGGGTCTGGATGTGGCCTCTATGTTTTTTATGACTAAAAGCATTTGCGCTGGCGATTCACTTGCTGACCCTGACTCCCTGGACCTCTGAGGTGGTCCTTCTTGCAATGTGACGTGGCTAAAAGCCTTGCATGGGCAGAGGAAAAAGATGACTCTCTTTTCCCACAGCTTTACTTCTGTGGAGCACTAGATTGAACCCAGGGTCATGCATCTATCACCTATTTTAAAAGAGAGGTCTTTTCAGAGAGATTGGTGTGCAGTGTTTGCCATCAATAAGATTCACGCATGATCCCAGGCAAAGCCCATTTCAAGCCTCCAGATCGTGATCTTAGAGCTGTGTTTAGCTGACCAACATCCCAGAGCTGCATGCTCACTGTGCCTAAATGTCTCTGACTCCAACAGGGCCCAGTCGGATAAAGAAGGTGTCAAACTTCTGTCTGTGAAGACAACCTCTCCTGAGACTGGTGAGTGTTTCTTCTGTGTGTCCATGTGTATGTGCCTCAGGGCCTGGAGAGGAGCAGTTTTGGGGTGTCATTTGCAATAGCAAAACCATCTTCAGTTTCTCTCAAGCCAAAGTCACTCAAAACAATTCCTCCACAGTGCAAAACCAAAACAGAACAGGCTGGGAGCCTGCCGAGCTGCAGTGCAGCTGCACTGTGTGTGGTGTCAGTATTTGGGAGTGAGAAATACCACCATTATTGGGAAAATAATTTTATTAACTCTTCTATGGTAAGTGACGTACAGCTATGCACATTGAGGAGTAACTGAGATCGTGACAGCAGCTGGATCTGGCTAGGCAAGGGTGTTTGGGGACTGTTAATATTCCTGTGGCCAAAAGGTTTGGGAGAGAGTGCTGCCATCCTGCATGCAGCCACACTGCGTATTCAAAATCCTACTCTTATTACAAATTCCTCTCTCCTGTGCTTGGCCAATCCAGTTTCTCACAAAATGTGTGTGAAATAAAATAAAGGGAATAGAGGTTATAGTTAAGATACACAAAAGAAATCAAAATCTCATCTCTAGTATCTAAAAGAAGGAGATAGATATTGGTTCTGAAAGAAACAGAGAAGCACGAAATAGGACTGAAGTAGAACAAAATTCTGACTAATCTGATTCACAGCTATCTAAACAACAAATCTGAAACTTCTCATGGTAATTCTTCTCATGGTAAAACCCACGGCAGCTCGCTTCCTCAGCTGCGTAGTCTACCCTTGCGCCCACCTCACCTGTAGAAGTCCTCTGGGAAAAACAGCCTCTTACTTTATACATCTTTTTAAGGTTTCTGCTTCCCCCGGTGACAGTTCAGAGGTTGCTCCATAGATGCTTTCCTCTTCCTCTAAATCCTCAAGAAGTCCTCTGAAACACAAATGTATATGACTCTCTGGTGGATGCACTTCGTAGTTTTATGATTTGGGAAACTCAATATTTTGTCAGTATATGTCTTTGGGGATAAATATTTAGCTCTGTTTTAAGGGGTATGAAGTTGTGGGCACGTTTACACTAAAATCATAATATGTCTTCTGAAAGCTGAATGTAGTCTGAGACTGGAATTCGGAGACATTTTTGGACTGATTCTGCCCTCATACAGCTTTCAACATCAAAGTAACTTCACTGGCAGCAAGGAAGTTATTGTGTTTTGCAGCAGTGTAAATGAGAGAGCACCCAGGCACACTGTTTTTCACAAGATGAAGTCTGGTGCCTGTTAATCAGCTGCTGGTTCACCAAGTATCTGAATTTCTTCCACCCAGAGGATGCTTGATATTCTTCTTTACAGAAGTGTGATGTATGCATGCTATAATTGGAAGGTATGAGTCAGAGCCACTTACAAGACAAGATTCTTGCCCTCTTCTCATTAATACAATTCATATTTAAAACAGCTACCATTTTCTCTTGAATTCTTACATCTTTATAGATTTCAAAATTAAACATGCTTTCACTGAAATTGAAGTCCTGCTTTTCCACAGCTTTTGAGAGAAACTCGGCTTCTTAAATTAAAAACACTCTGAAAGAAAGGCCTGTTTCCTTCCAGAAATATCCCTCACTCACAGATATTTTTAAGTTATGTTAGGGTGCCTGCCCATTTGACTAAAATTTACTTGCTTCATTAGAAGCTCAGGGAGAAAAGTAATAATTTCTTAATGGTACAGGTGCACCACAACATGGGAGATGTCCAACTCATCTCGTCTCTCTTGCAACTAGTGAAACAACCACTTCTCTGCATATGTTACTCTTCTTCCTTTTTAGCTGTATAAAAACCAGCTCAACTGAAGGGTGAATTCATAGCCTAACTATTTTGGAAGTGTTATAGCTGCCTCTGGTTGCATGTACAAACAAAATTATAAAAGGTTTTGACTAAAATGAGTAATTTCTTAAGAAAAGCCTTACCTTCACAGCTAGACCTTCATCATCCTCTTGCCATCAATAGGCTGCTCCGTTTCCTGAAGGTGAACACATACACAACAAAGGTCTGCACTGTCATGTACTCAGATGAAACTTTATTAATCGAAGCTGTATTTTTTAATTTTTGCTTTTATTATTTCAACAGAAGGTTTTGTTGTTGTATGAATGGTCCAAAAATGTCTAGAAAAGACTTATGTACAAAACATACGGGGACGTAATCAGCAACTATGCTCAGACAGGTAACCTAGAAATACCTTGTGTCAGTGATGCGTGTGGCTTGATCAAAGCTTGTAGCTTAGGTGAGGTCTTGCCTCAGCTAAAAACTGATTTAGCTGCACATAGTCAGTTGAAATAGATGTATGTGTCCGAAGGGCTATGTATCCCATCTGTCTCGGGCATGTACCTTGAACTGGAATGAGGTGACCTGTGGAGGTCCGTTGCCTGCTAAAGGATCCTATTTCACCACTTCTAAAATTAGGTTCTGACTATAAATTAAAAGAAAAAGAAAGGCTCCTTTTTCAGAAGCATAGCTGAATTAAATTTAATCAAGGATATTATTTCAAACACCCACAATTAAAGTGAAAGAATACAGGAAAAGAACGGGGTCCAATTAAGGCTGGGCCAAAGTAATGTATTTTAATGGAGCAATGTCATCAGGCACATCACTAGGTAAAAGTGAGCTTTATTATTCTCATTGCTTAAAACTCTTGTTAGAAAGATGGACTTCCTGGTGGCTATGAGTTCTAAGGCACTACTGGTTAAGAAGTGATGTAAAGCAAAAAAAAAAAAAAAAAAAAAAAAAAAAAAAAAACATAGAGACAAAACTAAACACTTGGATTTCTATTTCTTTTCATGCACTTTTGCCAGTGAACTTCAGCACCCAATGCAAGTGCCCGTACATTCATCGTATATGAAAACTCAGCTTGGGTAAAAACGCTTATGATACTGAATCTTCTCAAAAGTTTAACACTCAAGTGCAATTATAGGACTTACTACAACCATTCCGTGTTGGCTATATAAACAAATTTAGGGTGGCTCTTTCTAGGGAAAATAAATGGTCTTCTACAATACAGAACTCCAAAATATCTACCTGAAATATATATATAGAAATATATATATTTCTGATTAGGGATTAATTATAGCCCACAGACCTGTGTGTTTAGCTTGCAAGTGGTTGATATACTTGCTGTGAATATAAGATGAAGGATTTTACATGATGACTAAGAGATCAATGTCCTTGTCCGTGACGTTAATGAAGTATTGCCTATCACAGAAACGTCCCTAGCTTTTGCTGTCATGGTTTTTGCATATTTCACTGAAAAACAGAGTAGGTATTGATCACCTTTTAGGTATTGATCACCTTTTTTACACAAAATGCTGAGGAACAGAAATGAGGCTGAGGAGTAGACATGGGGGTAAAGCTACTCTACATGCATGAATTATGCACAATAGAAATATTGATACCTGAGTAAAGATTTGACAACTTTTTTTTTTCTGGCCCTTACCTGGAGTACCCATTCTGAAATGTATCAAGGGCAGTATAACAGTTCACTGTTCAACATAAAATCTCACAGCAATGTGGCAGGTGACATAGTATTTTGGAGTTGTTAGGTGCAGTCCTGGTGCCCATGTATAAGGTGACTCATTAAGGCATGTTTTGTAATCGGTGTGAGTTTGTTTGTTGTAAGATGTGGCTTACTTGCCTTGTAGGGATATTATCTGTTCTGTGTTGAACTTGCTGGAAGGATATAAAAAGTGTGGCAAAGCTGACGCGGCTTAGATTTTGGTGAGACACCTGGAATGGAAGGTGGTCCTTTAGGATCACCAATTGAGAGGGGTCCTGGTTATGTCATGGTTTTGGCTGGGATAGAGTTAATTTTCTTCAAAAAAAAAAAAAAAAACAAATTTGGGGTAAAGGAGGAGGAAGGGGGGAGGATGTTCAAAGTGATGGTATTTGTCTTCCCAAGAAGCCATTTCACTTGATGGGCCCTGCTTTCCTGGAAGTGGCTGAACACCTGCCTGCTGGTGGGAAGTAGGGAATGAGTTCCTTGTTTTGCTTTGCTTGTGGGCGCGGCTTTTGCTTTACCTAGTGAAGAGTCTTTAACTCAACCCACGAGTTTCTGCACTTCTGCCTTTCTATTTCTCTCCCCCATCCCACATGGGGGGAGTGAGCGAGCAGCTGGGTGGTGCTCAGCTGCCCGCAGGGTTAAAGCACAGCACCTCAGGAAGCATCAGGGCTTCTCAAGACACCTACTGTAGACACAAATGAAAGTTCAAGTGTCACTAATAAACAAAGCTGAGAAAATATTTCAGAAAAACAGGGGTATTTGAGGAAAGGCCTGGCCTGTCACATGTGAAAAACCCTTCTCTTACTGTAATCACGTTGGAGAGAATGACCGATCTCCAGAGGCGTGCTCCGATGGAAGCACAGTACAAAACACTAGGACCTGAGGATACAGAACAACCAGCATTCCCACATGCTCTGTACCTCTTCCAAACGGTGCTGCTGGTTAACAGTAATACCATTTCAGGTCTGTTTCTGTTGCTTCAGCTCAGCGTACTCCCTGCCCATAACTTTTCATAATGCTTCTTGGGTGTGTTCCTTGCACAAGACGAGCTACCCACCTTGAAGATGGTGGAACCCATGACGTAGATTAGCTGGGCCCCATCACTTCAGCCACTTTTGAGATGACCCTGCATGTGCCTGCAGCTGTTCACAGTGTTCCTCTGCACTCCCTGAATTTCCAAAGCCCCCTCTGACAAGGCTTTGAGGATTCCTAACCTTCCATGTCAGCAGATGATAGCTGTGCCTGAGCACCAAAATCATCACAATACGAGGAAAAAAAAAAAAAAAGAAAAACTTGTTCTCATTCAGCACAAGAACTTGCCTTTGCCATGAGAATACACATGAAGTTCAGCACCTGATGAGACACCCCGCTGTGTTGCTGAGGTTTGGGCCTGGAAAATCCCATGGTCTTCTGATGATGAGGTTGAATGATGACATCTTCATCAGCATTCTCCACTGAGCCTGCCTGAGTTCAAGAAGCTTTTGGACAACGCTCTCAGACACATGGTCTGATTTTTTGGGTGGTCCTTTGAGGACCCAGGAGCTGGACTTGCTGATCCTTGTGGGTCCTTCCCAACTGAGATATTCTATGACTCTATGAACTTCTGAATGCTGAGACTGTTTAATCATGCTATCTCACACATCAAACCATACGTTTGGCTGTGGTAGAACAGGAAAAATCTCGGCAGAGAATTATTCCTCCTTGGTTTCTGTTATGCTGAATACATCAGAGCACGGACTGTGGCTTTTAAGAAGGTAAGAAACCTTTATTTTTGCCTCATTAGTGACTCAGCCCAGGGAAACTTAAGCCTGCCAGAGGGAGTAGGGCATGTGTAGGGCATGGCTCCACAGGGGACTGTGGGGTTTCTCTGCATGCATTGGTAGTTTCATCTCTCTCTCTTTTTGTCTAGGATCCAGGTGGATGCTCCTAGGAGCAGGTGAAGAAGCCAGGTCTCTAGGTCACAGAAGCTTCCCTTGCCTCCTCCTCTCACTTGCCAGATGAACTAAGCAGGTGAGCAGAGAGCAACCTGCTGGTATGCTGTGTGCTTGGAAGTGGTAAGAGCTGATGTTTCTTCTCATTTGAGGATATAATATTGATTATTTCTTTGTCATATTATCAGCAGTACTCTGTGTCCTATTTTTTCCCTGCAGGTGAAAACCTAGAAGCTGCTTCATAGAAAAAGGTTCCCTCACAACAAAAAAATAGAGCAAGTATCTGCTTCCCTTTCCTTCTCTTTCTCATTTTCTCACACTCGACTTTTTAAACCTTAAATTGTGCAATGACTTGAAGTTGTGATTTCTTTCTTTATAGAAATGGAAGAATAAACTTCCCCAGCTCCTTACTACTCATGGCTTGATTCAGTGTGTGTTTACTTGCACCACAAAGCTCTGACTGCACACAATTCCAGCTGAGACTTTTGGGCAAAACAGTAGTCAGAAACATTAAATACCATCTACTTCCTTTTCTAGTTACATTTCTAACCCAGTCTGCGAGCTATGGATATTTGCCAGAGTTTTCCAGGCAGCCTCTTACAGTCAGAGGATGCCGAGGGTCTGACGATGTTAGTGTCCGTGGAGCATTTGCTAGCTTTGCATATTGCTTTCCAAGATGTTCCCCTGCTGGGGAACAACCTCTTACCCCTTCCACTCGCACAGACCCCTCTGTCCTGCTGAATGTGGCCAGGACAGCTTGCAGGTAACTATGGGGGGCCCTGCCTGCCCTCCTGCACCACGACTGCACCGCAACTCCTCTTAGTTCTGCACAGTCAAGACAAACACCTCGATTACTGGGTCTATTGAGGTAGTTTTATACTTTTATGAAAAATAGGACTCTTCAATTGAATTTTCTTCAAAATGAAAAGTGTGCTTTAATTCTTTGCTCCGAACCGGACTGTCACTTAGAAGAGATTTCACAGTAGCAGAAAGTACAATGAAATTGCAGTGTAACTCATTTTTTTCATACAATGTAATCTGAGATGCAGTGCAACCTATTTTTTATGTCAAAGCCTATTTTTTATATCCTTTCTTCCAGCTTTCAAAAGTCAGAGGGGCCTTTGCCCAGGTCAAAGACCTTCTGTACTCATGAAGATATGACCTGTTAACTCTCATTTGTATCGCCCTGCTCCGCGGTGTCTGTGTATTCTGAATATTGCATTCAGTTTCTGAACCTAATGGGAATAATTTTAAAAGTGTGGGATTAATCAAACAGCCTGCCACAAAGGTGAGACGGAGAAATGTTTTGTTCAGGGTTTCAAAGCCGTGTATGCAGTCTGCAATTTCAGCTGATTGTATGCCCAATAGTTTATCACATATACTGGCATCAGGAAACAACATAGTGAGAAATCAGTAGGTTTGTGAGAGTAAATAAAATATATAATAATAATAATAATAATAATAATAAAAAGAAACAAAACTAAAACAATTATGCATAAGTGAAATTTTAATTTATCAGAAAGCCTTGCATTTTCATTGGAGTGCTGTTACTTTCCTGGTTAAAAATTTTGCTTTTCAGAGGCCGAAGTATTTGTGTACTCAGTCTTCTTCCCATGCACTCAGAACAAGTATGTTGAAGGATCAGGAGCTACAAATTTTTTCCTATTCCATCTTCCCCATGCTCAGCCTGTTTAGGGGTGATTCCTTGGAGGAGGATGTATGCAGAGTGCATCTGATTGTGCCCACTGGTGAGATTGTCGGCTTGCCTTGGTGAATCCAGTGCCAGGTCTCCAGGAGAAATATCTAGTGGGTGCCACCATGGGAGGCTGTGTATATGCAAACGCCATCTCTGACAACAGCTAGCGTGAGATGTCAAAGGAAGATAAGGAATAGAGCAGAGGCACATTGATACATCCTCTGCTGCGTCCTTGCAGCAATCTGCAGCTTGGGAACTCCTGAATCAGAGGCTGTATCTCTTGTCCTTAATAGTTCTTGATGGCTTTTACTTCCATGAATTTACCTTTGGCATCTAAGCATCCTGTGGCAATAAGTTGGACAGTTTAACTACAGATCTGTCTGTGTTATATTAATGGTTAGAGACTTCGCTGTACCTATGTCTTCGTGTTTACAATCCCATTTCAGACAAAACTCTACAAACAGATGTAACAGTGGAGGATGAGAGGGAGAATTAAAGGTTTAATAGAAGGGTTCATTTGTCACTTGTCAACAGAAACTTCCATGTTGCTATCAGTATAATTTCATTTTCCAAATATTCTGTTGGAGGCCCCTTTCTCAACCTGTGTATCATGTCTTTCAGTTTTTGTAGAAGCGCGTGATATATTTGAGGTTGGCTTCTCACTGCCCTCTGCCAACCTCTCTGAGCTCACAGCTCCTCCTCCAGCAGGAGAGGTCTCACAAGGCAAGACCGCAGGTAACGGGGGTGACATTGGGCTTGCAGCTCCACAGCTGCCAGCACGTGGTTTACTGCACCAACCTGGTGGGTCCCTTCATCTGATGGGTCCCTTCATCTCTCAGTTACTCAATGGCTTAGCAGAGTAGACAAACCTGCAGTGTCTTTTGCAAGCTGTTATCATAAATTATTGACATAATGCATATCAAATTGAATCAAGTGTTTCTAGGCTACCTTTTATGCACGATACTGTGTGATCATATTGTGAGAAGCTGGTGGTTCGTGTCTCTCTTGATACCTTCCATCTACTGACATGCAACACTACAGTTTGTGGCTGTCACCCTCCCCTCAATGCATAACCCCAAATCAACAATGCTGACTTTACACTGATTTTGGTGTCCAGCAATTATGCTATTGTTGGAATATTTTGTGCAATCCTACTCTTTGTCTCTCAGCAACAAGCATCAAAGTATGCAGGCAATCTATTAAGACCAGTTGAGCACCCTTGCTGTGCTGCCTATTTTCTCCATCAGCCACACAATTTCGTGTGAGCTAATTCCTTTGGTCGATTTAAATATCATCTGTTCTAGCAAAACACTAAACACAAATGTTTGCTTTTAATTTCCCTTGTGGGAAACAAGGTCTAATCCATTGTTTTTAGTGGGTGATGGTTTGGGGTCAAGTTTGTTTTTCAGCAGTCTTGGAATTTATTTCTGTCACTTAAGGCTATTTTGAGATCAATAAAAACGTCTTCCCACACGCAACTAACCTGAATGTTGTTCTTAATTTGCTTCTTGTGCTGCAGCTGGATATTTAGCACAGCATCACACTGCTGAGCCCTTAGACTCCAAAAGTGTCCTATACACCTCTCCGCACAGTCTCAAGGCGTACTGCAGTCCTATATCTAACACAGTTTGTTATCTTCGTTACTCTTGGCCAGGGAGCATTTGTGTGACCATTTCCTTCCCTCTACATCATCATTCTGTCTTCATCACCGAGTTGTTAGTTGGCACTAATTGTAGGAACCACAATGAAAACATATTCAGACATATTGACATCAGACAATCCCTGATGGTATGTGGAGACACTGACCCCAGCAATAGCTGATGGCATTTCACCCTTTCCATGGACCATGCACGTAGCACCACCAAATCCAGACAGGATGCTGTAGCCATCCCCGCCTCACACATTTTATGCTCTGGTCCAAAGCCTGTTGACACTGATGGGAAGTCATCCAGGGAGATGAGCGGGCTCTGGAGCCTGTCCTTAGGTGTGTTGCTTGTGGCTCAAAGCACGCATCTTCCGTGGAAGTCTACCTGCTAGCCCAGGCAGAGCAACCAGCTACGGGTGGGACTGATAACAACTTACTGATATTTATTACAGCTATTGAATGTTATCTTCCCCGTGGTGATATATTTCCAATTAATTTCTCCTGCACGCTTTTTAAAGGAAAGTTTGTCAATTTCTCCTTTTTGCTCCCTATTAAATAATCTCTATATTGAACGTGGAAGGTTCAAACATGTAGAAGGAAAAACTAACAGACAAAAATATTTAAAAGACATGAAATAGAAAATATAATTTCTTTGTTACTACAGAACAGTACAATAAGTGGAACCGGTTCACTTTGTTTTAGCTTTTCAAATAAGATTTTTTTTTTCTAATAAAAAAAAACTTTTCACCTTCCAAAAATGTATCAACTTTTTTTTTTTTCTACCAGAAACTTAAACTTTCTTGTTCTCTGAAAATCTGTTATGAATTATTGAAGTAGTTGCTGAATGCCTTTTTATCCGAAATTTAACATCATCAAAACTTCTGGAATGCTAATTTAGCAACATTTTGTAATGTGTTTTGAAATAATTTTATCCAAATTTGATGACTTGGAAAGCAAGCACCATTCCAGCACGTTATCATTGAACAATTTTCAGTGTTTCTCATTGAATCCTATTGTGGTAGTAGCACAACAACGAGCAAATCGTGGGGAGAATAAGCCATAAAACACGCAGAGTAGTGAGGATCTATTGTGTGGACAGTTTTTGCTGGCTAAGTAAACCTGACAAGGAGACAGGTTAGTTTGTGCAGTGGCCAGTGGTGCGCTGCTGCTGGACTCACTTATCCTCTCTTCGTGTGTGACTGAAGCACAATGTATTTTGTTTTTTAGGAGAACATTCATCTCAGGGGAAGAATAAAACTCGGCAGTGTGATGATTCCTCTTCACACCTCAGCAACAAATACGTAAGTTGATTACTTTTGTCTCATGTCATGTAATGCTAGGCCTTGTTAGTCTCAGTAACACCTGTTAGTCTCTGTATTGTGCCATGTAAAGAGGTTAAAAATACAAAACAAAGTGAGCAATAATGTCAGCTGAGGCAGCCTCGAAGAGCAGTGGCTTAAACAAAGCTCAGCTTGAACCAGAGTCTCAGGCAAACCGAGGCTGCAGAAGCCCATGGCAGCTGCCAAGCTGCAAAGGCAGACTTTTACAGATTTAGCATTTGGCTTTACCTGTTCAGTATTCATTTCCTGGTTGTAATTCCCTCGGCAAATTTCCTTTTTTAGTTTGTGTCTGAAGAGATTTCTTAAGACAGTTGTTTGTAAGAAGGAACTTCGTACCCAGAAGCATTCAGCTCCTTTTGTTTCCTGAAAAGGTTTTTGTCTGTTCCCCATCATGCAGAAGCAAACACTCTTACTGAGATGGTTTAGTATGGTTTAAATTTATTGATTGCCAACATGCAAAACTGGCAGGTGTTGGACATAGTTTTTGTATGTTCAAGGGCAGGGACCATCAGAGCACCTAGGAAATCCACTGTTTGAGGTAAGGGTGTCGCATTTTCCTGCACACATGAAGCTTTCTCAGGCACCACAATCTGTCCATAGAGTTGCGTCTCCTGTAGAGGAGGTAGAGGAGAAAGATGGCTTGACAAAACAGGTATCAGGTCATACCGTCGGATGGACTGGACAGAGGCTGGGCCCAGACAGAGCTCAGATTTGCACCACCATTGTGGGATGAAGTCTCCCTAAAACAAGTCCCATCACTGTCTACTGAGAGAGATATGGTTGAACAAAAACGTGGAAAGTCCCTTTTACAAAACATCTTTGAAGTTTTCAGCCTGTTCTTATTGCCCCTGGGAATGCCCAAAATGAGCTTTCCTGTTGCCAACAACAAGGAAAAAATAAACTAGTTTGTCCCTTGAATTAGAGCCCAAGAACCCAATTTTGCCTACATTACCAACAACTCAGAACTTGCTCTGTTTGTGTGAATGCAGAACAGTGTCCTGGATGATGGATTTACTCCTTGTTGTCTACTCCACATAGGATTTACTCTATGTCTGTCATCTATTTCAGTTTGGTATTACGTTTTTGAGCAGCCTTACCTGGAATAATAATCTTGAGGTATTGTTGTCATTTCAGATGTGAAGCAGCCTATTTTATCACAACGTGCAGGAACGTCCCATGAAGGTTGCAATGCTGCAGGAAATGTGGAGTAGCTGAAGCTTTTTACCAGGCGGGACACTTGTGTTAATGACCAGCCCTTGACTTCTAAACCTCAAGTGTCTCCTGTCCCTTCTGGAATGACATGTGCTTTTTTGATGGCTTATTAACTGGTATATCATATGTATTTATTGTTTTCTTATATAGTAAAAGCAGGAAAGCTTTCAAGAAGGTTGAAGAGCGTGTTTGCATAGTAATTATTAAAGATGTTTTCTGCACATACAGGAAGGAATATGTTAGCATACTTTGTTGAACTAATGGTAGATAGGGTTCTTTTAATTGTATGTAGCAAAATGCAAACAGGGCCTGGCCCTTGAAACAGTACTGGGCAAATTGCCACTATGAAAGTTAATTCAGTGATTTCCATGAGACTCCTCACTGTAGCACACACTTCACTTGTCATAAATGTTTACAGGATGAGATGCCTGGGTGAAATCCTGAAGTGTGTGCTTTATTTCTGTGAAGGGGGGGAATATACCTTGCACTGAGGGGTTTTTGTTTTTGTTTTATTTTTTATTTTTTAAAGTTCTGTAAATTGCTGAATACGGTCCTTGTAATGTAGCAGGCAACATAGTTTATTTTCTCCTGTTCCTTGGCTAATCACTGCATTATGCGTGCTATAAATGTCTCTCCTACAAGCTGTGGTGCACAGTGGGGATCAGCAAGGTAAGAAATTTTGCAGCTGAACCCTGTGTTCAGAGTAATGCATGGGATTCCTGTTGGCTATTGAATAACTCCAGAAGTTCGAAGAGTGTTTCAAGTGATAATTACAGACACTTGATTTGTACAGAGCTGGCACTTCAAAAATATCAAGTAGTGCTTCTACCTGCATGTATCCTACTTTGCTAGAACTATAAATGTTTGAAAATTATATTCTTTTGAGCATCTGCTCTGTCTCAATTCACTGACTCTGGCAGTGTGCTGAGAAGCTCCATCGTTTTATTGGGGAATGGGAAGAGGAAAATTGGTGGTGTAAGTGCAGGATCAAGAGCTAGGACAGTAACCTGAGTTTTGATACCTACTGATACAGTGCTTTTGAGGAACTTCTCTCTCCAGTTTCCTTCACTGGGGCAAGAAAACTTATCTAGCAATATGTTAAGAAATCGAGCAGATTTGTTAGGTCATGTTTATACACAGAGATAAAGTGTTTGATTCCCTGTGTTGGACCATTGCTCTTATTTCATCTATGATGGATCTGATCCTCTGTCTTAGCAGCACCAAGATAAACTTTTGATGAAGTTTTGTAAAAGATGGGGAACCAGCCAGGGTGCTCCATGATGCAGGTGAACTTCTATGGTTTGTTCAGGTGTTCCTGAATCACTTGGGTTGCTCTGGAGCAGAGGAGTCTTCAATGCCTCCTTTGGAAAAGTCGGGCCACCTAAAACACGCTATTCAGCATCTTCACCTATTCAGATTCCTGATTGCTGAAGTTTCCTATGACAAAAGCAGTCATTGTGGATTTTCATATTGGTCAAAAAAAAAAAAGTACTTCATAGAATATTGCATCCTACTGAGAGTAGAAAAGAGCAGAGAAACATTGTGAAAAATATATGTATGTACAAAATTTGTTAAGAAAATACCATGACGTGTCAAGAAAAAAAAAAAAACTTCCTATTAAAAGTTATTCTCTGTATTAAAAGGCTCTTCTTTTTCTCTTTGCAGAAAGACAATTCATTATGCATACCTAGTACCAGTATCAGCCATTACACTGCACTGCTGTAGCAAAGGGTGAGCTGAACTCATTCTGGAGAGCCCAGAGAGCAGGTTAGATGTTTGGGGCACTGTGGTGGGGGGGGAAAGCATCAGGCCTTGCAGAAGACTTGGTGGGGGTGGAGTGGAGTACAGAAATCTCCTTCTTACACAAGTTGATAGGGAGAGAGAAGGGCTCGCTGCAAATCCAAGTACTAGAAAAGCGAAAAACACAACGGGAGGGGAAGGTGCTTGGGCTTTTCATGATGCAGGGCACAACAGGTGACCAAGCTCTTGCCAGAAGGCCAAGAAATGTGTCACAAAGTGACTGGCTTGTGTGAGCCCCTGTGATGCAAAAGAGGTGGATTTAGTGGAGAGCAGAAATGAAGAGCTTTTGTGAGCCTCTTAACCCCTGAGGTGACAGAATTCAACTTGAAACCCAAAATGTTTCTACAGCTGCTGCTACTTATAGTGTTAGAGTTAAGCTAAGAAAATATTTAAACACGGGTTACACTTGGTAGAAGATTTTCTATGCCTGTGGTACAAGAAAAGTGCTTGCAGTATGCCAGTAATTTTCAATTTTTCTCTACGCAAGCTCCTAGAAATGTTCCAATGGAGATGAAGACTCTTGTACAGTTAATTCAAATTTGATGACAGGGGCCTTACTTTCTTATCTTTAATTCACTTCTGTGATGTCCTTAGAAACAGTCCATGGTACCTTGAGGGTCTGCAATTCCAGGCTGTAAAAGTACTCTACTGTGGCTTTGTCAGAAAGGAGCACAAAAGTCTAATGATTATCCTTATCTCAGAGGCATTACAGAAGTCTTGTCAGTTCATTAGGTTGCCAAACCAACTAGAAGGGGTGGGAGGAGGGACAAACAGGGACCACTTCAGTACTCACTAAGCAATAGCCTAGAAAAATCTTAAACAAATAATCTATTATCCCTTATGAATAGAAGATCTGGTGGTGAAATGACGCTTACTGAAGTTTTTATAGTTCAGCTGTATTCAGTGAAACAGGAAATTGTAATACAATATAATACAAATAACTATCCTTCCAGTCCCAGATTTCTTTTATTAGTAGGAGCAAAAACCATACTGGTACTGAAATAGCACACACCAGGTGGCAAAGGCTGCCCAGGAAGGCTGAGCCTTGGGCCAGGCAAGGCTTCAAAGCACCTCTAGAGCCCTGTGGCAGAGAGCAAAGCCTCTCCAGCACCATCAATCACAGCTCCTCAATTTCTTCACATTAGGACGCTATATCTAATAAAATAAATAAGCTTAAAGATTACTCTATCGATTCCCAATTGAGGCTTTTTTTATTTCACTTCTGGCCAAGGGCAATCCATAAAACACAAGCTTTAATTCACCCCGGTAAATGCAGAGGACGTGAAACACTGATGATCATAAGATGCGCATCATGCACGGCTGAAGGATCTTCTCAGCACCCTCTCGTCCACCCTGCAGGATTGCCAGTGCCAAGAACAGCAGTAAGAAACCTTTTCTGAGGTCAACAAAGATGGGGCTGCGAGCTCTACACTGCAAGCCTCTTCTAGCTCCTCTACATAAAAGTTATTCTTTTGACAGCTTTAATGCACGTGAGCACGTTGCCCGACTGTAGCTGGTCAGAGGGGGAGGAAGGGTGAGGAAGAGCGTACCAAATGCAACCCACCTGGCTGGGGGACATTTGGAGCCAGAGCTGAGCTCTGCCGCCCAGCTCTGCCCTGAGAATAACCCTTGGGAGAGACAAAGCCATCTCCAACCTTCATGCCCCGGGTACAGCATGAGCCCCATGCTGCCACAGCCCCAGCGCTACATGCTGCTTGGTCTGGTCACCCTCAGGTGCATTTGAGCTGTTCTCACGAGCCCCATGAAGGCACAGCTGCATCTTTCCAAAGAGGACGTAGGCCAAGGGAGTGCAGCAATGAGCTGCTACTATCCACAGAATAACAGTAATAGTAATAATGTAAAACTGGAACCTGGGATCTAATGGGTTCCCTCAATACTACCTGACAGAAAGGGCAGAGAGGAGGTCATCCAGCCCGCCATCACCCCCTGCCCTTCCTTCAGGAGCCTCTGTGGAGGGACCACGCTTGGCCCCAGTGCTTCACCCTCTCTCTCTCCCTCCCAGGGACACCTCCTACTGCTGTGGCTGGTTTTGCTCCCTCTTGCACTGAAATACCACACACCAGGTCACCAGGAGGAAGAAAGCAGACCGATCAACTGTGGAAGAATGCTTTTCCTCAATTCCCAGGTATAAGGTGTGCCCTCAGGGCTGCCAGTTCCAGGCCTACCAGCAGAGTCTGTGGCAGGCAGACACAGGTAGGGAGGGTGTGAAGCAGCTGGGCATGCACAAGTCCAAGGGATTAAAGGGCAACACATTCAAGGGTGCCAAGGGAGGCGGTGGAATTCACTGTGAGGGCTCCTATCTGTCTTCTTGGAGAGGTTATGATGATCAAGGAAAGTTCCTGAGCAGTAGAAAAAGGCAAGCTTTGCGCCCATCTTCAAGACAGGCAGATAAGAGGATCCAAGAGGCAACCAGCTGCTCACCCTCCCGTCATTATCTGGGAATACTCGGGACCCCATCTGCCAGAGGATCACTGAGTGGCACACAAAGGACAAGGTGACCCCTGGGAACACTTGAGGGCAGCCCCAAGGAGAAGGACCTGGGGGTGTCGATTGATGAGAAACTCAACATGAGCCAGCAATGTGTCCTTGCGGCCCAGAAAGCCAACCTGGGCTGCATCCAAAGAAGTGTGGCCAGCAGGACGAGGGAGGTGATCCTCACACTCTACTCAGAGCCTCCTGGAGGGCTGCGTTCAGCTCTGGGGGCCCCAGCACAGGAAGGACATGGACGTATTAGAGCGAGTCCAGAGCAAGGCCATGAAAGAGACCAAAGGGCTGGAGCACCTCTCCTGTGAAAGCAGGCTGAGGGAGTTGGGGTTGTTCAACTGCAGAAGGATCCGGGGAGACCTCCCAGCTAGCGCCCTTCAGGGACCACCAAGAAAGCTGGGGAGGGACTCTTTGTCAGGGAGTGGAGGGATGGAACAAGGGGAAATGGTTTAAAACTAAAAGAGGGTAGATTCAGATTAGATATTAGGAAGAAATGCTTTACTCTGAGGGTGGTGAAGCAGCAGGATTGTGTCAGGTACGGTGACATTTTCCATCCTGATACAGGCCGTAAATCCACACAGAAGAACGAGGAGGAGGAATCCAGGCACCGAAAAAAAACGGTGGGATTGCTGCCTCCTTGGGGAAGGCGTGTGTGTATTTATGTGCCCACATGTAGTCAGAATAAAATTTATGCATGTGGCCCTATATATTTTCTTGGTCACATTGCAACCATCTCTCCCAGATGGAAGTGCAGATACCATTGCAAAGACAGAGGTGTAATTTGGAAAGAGAAGGATCATTGCTTCCTTGCACTCAAAAAAAGTCCTAAAAGCTGCAACTTTCTGAGACTTGCCATGGACTGCAGGATGAAGGTGACTTCAGATCTAGAAATATTTGATAAAAATATTCTGTGTGCCTTTTTTTTTTTTTTAAATTAAATGAGGGCACCTAACCAGCTGGTTTACTGTGCCAGTTTTAGGAACATGATCATTAGGATTCAGCTGCAATGCTAAGGCAATGCACTAACTTTAGCTGAGCCTCAGTCATTAAGCACATAGAGGTTTTTTTTATTATTTATTTTCTGTAGCTGGGTCTGACGTATAAAACAAGTTATTTTGCCCGTGTGTGTTGGAAGCAGCAGGAATTAATGTGGAGTATAAACAGCTGATCTGACAGAGCAAAATAAGGAAAAGTTAATGGATGTAATTACTGGAGAGAGCATTCCAGGTATTCAGGGAAGAAGAAGAAGCCCTAATTACCGTGGATAAAATAGTTTCCAGGCAGAGATCACTTTCACGCATCTTATGTGGCCCTGATAAATACTTGAGCAGCACCTGGGTGATGTTGTGCCAAACGCTATGTCCGTTTGTTCAAAAGAAAAAAACAAAGAAGGCCATGAAGGGAAAACAGGAAAACAAAATCCAGACTAATGGTGGAGAGGGGAATCTGGGAGAATTCATCTCTCTTCTTGACTTTGCAGGAAATGAATCTGCTTTGCCCTCCCATCGGTAATTTTTAGCACTCTCTCCTTCAGGAGAACTGATCAGAAGCAGTCTCTGACAGCCTCCATGCACTTGCATGGGAAAAACATTTCCCCATCAGCATCTGCTAGCGATGGCCCCAAAACCCTAGCAGATGAGCCTGCAGCTTGCCAGGTCTGGACTCTCAGTCAGATTGACTTTTCTTAATTACGTGTTGGGTGTTAAGCAACACACAATCCATAGCTAAGAAATACTCTGTCGCTAAACACCCGATGCATAACGAAGACCTCAGGAGCAAGTCACAAACACGGGCACCCTCCGTCCTCCAGCAGACAGAGGGGAGGGAGAGCGCAGCAGTGGACTGTTTTTAACATGAAGCAGAGCAGTTTCCAGCAATACTTCCCACAGCATGCCAGTCCCAGGGATGCTGGTTCCAAATACGTGGCCCTGCGCTGGGGAGACTGAAGCTCTGCTGGCTCTGGTGTGTAATGTTATCACACAGAGCACCACCAAACTCCCCAGCCAGATTTACGGATGCTCGGTGAACCGACAAGTTCTTGCCTTGGTGTCACTGAGCTGCAGGGAAAGGCAGCCAGGGCAGGATTTCATCTTCACAGGCAGGGACCGAGAGCAGTCACATACCAATGTGCTGTCAGGTTGTACAGGGCCAAAAACCAGAGTCATTCACTTTGGCAATGTGAGGCACGTGTTGCAGCAGGTGCATTCGGGTTTTCCCAGCCTGTAAGCTGCTTTGGAAAGGCTTTAGGAAAGACTCCGCAGAAGGAAGCACAGGGACACCCAGAGTGGAGGGAGCACCAATCTAGGTATGCTCCATCAGTCTGGGTGTTGAGCACCACAGGGACACGTGAGCTGCCCCACAGCGATGTCCCCGAAGGGGGTGTCACCAGGGCATGACTGGGGACGTGTCCATCTCTGGCCCCTGCCTGTCCTGGTGGCTTCTCTTCATACCAGCTTCATGGGTTTGGCAAACACTTGTGCATCACAGGCTGTTAACAAAATGAGATTAAAAGAAACAAACAGAATTGAAGCAGTGGTTTTGATTTAGTTTCCATGAGATCTGTTGGAAGAAGTGAACGTACAAATCGCTAAATACACAAACTATGAAATGCATGAACTGCAACAGAGGATGAAATAATTCTTATCCCCAAAATACCTCTTAACAAGTTACTTCATGGAGGAAAGGGGTGTTTTTTATACAGCACAACTTGCAGCAAACTCCCATCTTTTAAATCAGATTGCCAATAGACCAGAAACATCAGTGTAACTGTACAACCATCCTCCAATTCTGCTTCTATCAAAGCAGAGAGAAATTTGGCATTCTGATTGCAAGTACCCTCTATGCCAACCCTCAGCGTGGGGCATCCAGCAGTGGTGGGTAGGTGACAGCTTCTGAAGGCCGTGCTGCTTTATTTTTCCTTGAGAACAAACTAGTTTCCATCCCCAGTACATGAAAACCCTATTGGTGTAACAGAGAAAAAATAAAAATTAAATTAAAGGAGAAACAAAAAATGTAAAGCGAAGCAAAGGGCTCCCGGACAGGGAAGGCTATCGCAGCAGCTACGGCCCCTGAGCCACCAAGTGCCGTGGCCAGCTAACAGATGGAGATGTTCACAAGCAGCTAAACCAGATCTTGTGAAATGTGTAGGTCTCACTTAGCCCTGCAGGCAATTGGAGATAAGACCTCTGCTTTCAGCGTGGTGTTTCCTTCCAAAAATACAGAGCAGTAGATGCTGTTGTAGCTGTAGTTCCCTGTGACTGATGGGACAGCTTGCTGCCAGCCCACGTTAGGAGCACCCTGGGTCGTGAAGCTCCTGCTGGCTCCTTGTTCCCTCTGGAAATAATTCCCTTTTTCGGTAGGAAAGGTGTTTCTGGTGGTGCTTCTGGCCCCGGTGACAACCCAGCCAGCAGCCTACCGCCAGGGAGACACCAGAAATAGCTAGCCCTAGAGAGAAAGCTCTGGAGAAAGGTGCACCTTGTTTCCATCTGGTATGGTTTAAATCTCAGACAATGCCATCCTCTTTCTACCTAACAAAGCCCTCCAGGTCTTTTCAGCCTCAAGATCCTCCACATTCCCCTTTGATAGGAGAAACCAGGGGTGAGTTTCCAGCAGGGAGCTGGCAGGATCAGCCCAGCTCTTTGACCTGCTGTGCTCCCCCGTGGGTTGCTTGAGGGTTTCTCTACACCTTCAGTTCATTTGCTCTGTTTGTCATCCGAACTGTTGAGCACACCAGTTCCTATCGTTATAACCTTGCGACTGCCTTTAAGGTTACAGGCTTTTTATAAGGAGAAGAGCTTCACGGGAGCTGGCTGCACTGTCTCAAGGTAAGTATTAAGCTTGAGCTTTCTAAATGCACAGCTTTTGGTTTGGTAGCTAAAAGAAAAAAAAAAAAAGTAAAGCCCTTTCTTATCCCTTCTTCTGGATATTTTTTTCTTCTATATTTATTATTTTCTTCTGGATATTATTAGAGTCTGGTGCAGGAAACACTTAAGAGACTGTTCTGACTTTCACCCTACTAAATAGCAATTAAAATGAAATCAAAGGATTTGACATATATTTTTTTTTCATAACTGGTAAAAAACTAACACTGTGTTCTTACTGAGAGTCTGACACCTTGAAGAGCATCATTTCCAGCCCATGCACTGTGGCTTGCCTTCCCCCAGCTCTTCTAAGGGTGTTGGAGGAGTTTGTAGTGCCCTTCCTTCTGCCTGTAATGCTTCCCAAAACCTGCCCATTGGGTCAGAAAAAACGGGCAGGAGACCCTCCAGGGACCCTCAACCCAGGGATGTATACAGTCGGGCTAACGTTATTCTATAGAAATGGGATAGGGCAGGAAGAAGTATTGTGAAAGTCCTTGCATGGTTACTTGTGACCTGCAATGGCTTGACTTACTAAGACAAAGATCAAATATTTCAATCTAATTAATTGTAATTAGCACTCAGTGGTTTTAGGAGTTCATTTCCAGCCCCAGTGATCAATCGGCTGTCACCGGGACTCAGCTGGGCTGCCACAAGACGTCCTTTGAAGCCTTTCCAAGCGACATCTTCAACCCCCTTGCACAGACCATGCAGTAATTGCCTTCTCTTTTCAGTGCGGGAGATAGGCTTTGTTTGAAGGAGCTCCTCTGCTACGCTTTTTGTGGGATATTTAATGGAAAAACGCCCCGCAGCACATTCCGGGAGGAAGCCTACAGGGGCTTGCATGTTGAAAATTTTGGAGGGTGGCTGTGAATTTTTTCTTCCCTTTTTCACATCCCTCTTTGGGTTGTGTGCTGACACAGGTGAACTGCAAGTCCTCACTGCCAACAGCTGAAAATACTTGGTGATTTGCACTTCCAGCAGCTCAGAAAGGAGCTCCATTTGGTGGCAGCAAACAATTTGGCTCCATGAAGTGGTGGAGGTCCAGAGAAGTAGCCCAGGACTTCATCCCCACAGCCTTGCCCATGGTTGCCCCAGGGAGCCTGGCCAAAGGTAAGTTGGTTGGACTGCAAGGGGGACCCAAGCCAGAAAGTTGTGTGTGGCTGACAGAGAAGGATCTACTAGGAACGGTTAAAGTAGGATGAGACTTTTTTAAAGCCCTCTGATTGTAGGCAATAGTGGGTCGATTGGTCTGCGAGACAGTTATGGCTCTGATCTCTTCTTTTTTTTTTCCAGTTCTCCATGGGAGCTTGAAGCGTTTCTGTGGAGTCTGCAACAGCTCAGAAGCCATGCAAGATCTGTAGCATGCACCAGATCAGAGACAACTTCTGTGAGTATACTTGCAGACAAACGTGTGTAAAAGGCTCTTTGGGCACTAACCAAAATTGTATTATTTTTCTGTAAAACCTATATTGCTTTTTCATACACAAAGCCTAGTGTTGGGAAAACTCATCTTCCCCAGATTGCTTTCTGTGAAAGCAGGTATCATACAGTGTTTTATACAGCGCTGGGCAAAATATATTTTTAAGGATCAGGTCACTATGGTAACCGCTTCTTATCTCAGAATCAAAAAGCAGTTATGATTGTAATTAAAAAAAAAAAAAAAGTATGCTGTCTACCAAGAATTACTCTGAATTATAATTCATTTTCTGTCACATATTGGAGTTATTTTTATTGCTCCCAAAGGCATCGATTTTTTTTTATTATAATCCAGCAATGCAACTCTTTATACAGATAGACTATACCCTGCTTCGAGTAGGCTGCCAGAAATCGTGGTCAAAGACTTCAGCCTCAGAAATATTTCAGCAAATCACCAGGAACGCTTTGTGTCCTTATGAAGGGGAAACTGTGAGATAAATACAGCCTCCTTGAAAGCTCATGTTTCATTGCGAGTGGCCACATGCCCCAAGACCAGTGATGATGAGTTACAGACGTGAAAACTATGAACGAAGAGCTCCCGCCTAGTTATTGATGTCTCCTGTTGCTGGCAGCTGGTGGAGAATTTCCTTCAGCTTGCTCAGAAGAGTTCTTTTTTTCTGTAAAAAAAAAAAAAAAAAAAAAAAGGGGGGGGGGGGGGGGGGAAGATTCATGAGGAAACCCTTTCTCTGCTTTTCTTCCTCAGGCATTTGTGCCCTTCACTGTTGTTCCCAGTACCAGGGCCGCGTGTGGAAGTCTTGGTGAAATCACTGCGGCTGCCTTTTAGAGCCATAAAGTAAGTAACACAAGCATCGTGCTCCAAGTGGTCCCAGAGGAGCTGCTTGGGAGTTCAAAAGTGCGTCTTGAATTCGACAGGAGCAAAACTGGGCTCGTGAGTAGGTGACCAGCTCCAGCTGGCTCTCACAGGGCTCAGCCCCACGCTGCTTTGTGGAGGAGAAAATTACATTTTTTATTAGATTATTTTAACCATTTTCAAATAGCACCAGGGTGGCCCCATGGCTTCCTCCCCAGTTTGGGTCTGCTCGTGGCTGAAAAGCCAAGAGATTGTTAGCGGGATCTCTGGCACTCACCCCAGTATTTCATTTTTTTGGACTACAACCTATTCATCCTTCAGCTAATATGCTACAGAGCAAATATCTGCTACGTTTTATGTAAGCAGTAATAGAACTGTTTGCCTAAATTGTTTTCTTTTTTTCACCCTTTCCAAGAGGGAGGCAGAACAAATGTTTATCTTCCCAAGACTTATAGTGTCTACCTTCAGGCACTTCTTTTTTTTTGGTCTCATTTCTCCATGACACAGTCAAGCGTCCCCGCAGATGACCAAGCACTTTCCCTCACAAATGGATTTACTGCTTGGTGACTGCAATTCTTCTAGAAGCACACCCTGGAAAGCCTTTTTAGTACCTAAAATGTGGGATTTACTCATCCTGGTGTGGGGAAGCAGGCTCCCATGACGGGGCAGCCTCCCGATTAGGAGTAATCAGTCAGGTTAATGAGCCAGGGACTAATCCTTTGTATTCCTTTGGAGCTGCTCCAGCACCCCAAATGATGTGAGGTGAATGGGAGGTTTTAATGAATTAAGGCCCCCCTTTCTCCTTCTTCCTCCATCTCTTCATCCTCCTTTTCCCACCCCTCCTCCTCCTCACTGGGCCCTTGCTTCATGGAGAGAGCAGAGGAGCTTTTAACCCCTCCGTAAATCCCTGATGCCCTAAATCCCTCCCAGAGCTGGCAATGGCAGGGAACGTTTTGGGTGTGCTGATGGGATAGGGTGGGGAGGACCTGCACAGGTGGGAAATGAGGGTGGCAGGGTATAAGGAGCCGTGGCTGCAGGGTGGTGGTGATGCTTGCTGTGTGGTTTATCTTCATGGGTTTTGTGTATTTACTTATTTTTTTCTCTGTTAAAATAGCTCACTTCCACCAGAGCAGAAAGCAGCCGTTTGTATTTCCCTGTATTGCAGCAGTGCTTCTGAGAAGTTTTGGGTGTTTTTCCCCCTCCATCAGGTAAGATGAAACCATATGCTTCATCTAGGCAGGATTAACCCGCTCTTACCAGCTCCAGAAGGTCTGTCTGCATAAAGGGGGTGATGTGCTTTCCTGTTAGTAACCCAGAAGAGCACAAAGACCCCCTCACCAACACCATGGCTTCCTCAGGTGGACACTGAGAGAAATACTTCACAGTGGCTATAATGTAGTTGAGTGGCAAATGACTTCATTAAGCTGGCAGTGATAATTAGTTTAATCAGTTGAAGTGCGGCTCAGCACAGCACACTTCAGAGGTGCGTGGCGTGGCAGGGGCTGCTGCTGCTGGCTGGGAAATCATCCTCGGCCTGAGGCATCTTCAGGCAGGGGGTCTTCCTGCTCCTCCCGTCATCTTTGCAATTAATTTCCTGCTTTAATTAATTCCCTGATGCCACTCAGTGAGGCCAGGCTGAGCTTCTGGGAAGAAATCACAGCTTATCTGTGATTCAAGCTACAGGAAAATGTCCCATTCCCCCCAAGACCCCAGTGACTTCTGCCTGAAATCCCACCATGCTGTGAGCCCACCCCAAGCACCTGGTGTCCCTGAGCCCCACCAGGGAACAGCATGGGTCTGTGGTTGCCCTTCTCTTGGAGGGGGAGGAAAATACAGAATAACAAACACTGTTCTTCTCTTACTTCTTTTGGGGCCAGACCCAAAGGAAACATGCCGCTTTGGGGGTGGCTGAGGCAGATGCCCTTCTTCTGCAGGAAAGTTAAAGGGGTCCCCTCACATTGATGTTCAGATCTTCATGAAAACTGCTTCAGTACCAGGTATCACAACTGCATTAATGTGTCAATGCAAGTGTTTCGACCTCTTGCACCTATCCTGTTTGTCTTTTTTTTTTTTTTAACTTATGTTTATTTTACTTCTTGGTTGTAAAGGATGGAGGGTGTGTACAATACTCATAACTCTCAAGGGCTTTTAGATTTGCAGGTTTGCAGCACCTCCCTAGCACCTGAGTCTGTCTTGCTGGGATCTGGCTGTGGTGACCTGCCTTGGCTTTTGTACCTGTGATGGTTTTAATGGCCATCATCGCCTTCTAGTCTGGTAGTGCTTGCGGAGGTCAGTCTCCAGCACCACCATGGGAGGCTGGCCTCCTCTGCTGCCCTTTTGTCTTTCTAGATCTGTGATGGCAATCACTTGCTGTTGTAGCACTACCCCTAAATACACAATTTTATAGAATGAAAGGGGCTTGTCTGTGTCGAGGATAAGGATTCTATTTTTGTCTTTCATTGTAGGGAGCCTGCTGCGAAATGCTCCTTACCATGAAGGCCGTGCATTGTGGTCCCAGACACTGGGGATCTCAACTCCCTTCATGAACCGCTTGGTGAGCAGTAGAGATGAGATGTGCTGCAGATGAGGGCAGAAAGGTGCCCCAGCATCACAACCTCAAAACAGGAGGGCTGGCCGGGTTGCTTTCATAAAGCAAAAGCTGGTTCTCAAGCGAGTGTAACTCCCACTGCACTTGAGCAAACTCACCTGACAATACCTGTGCCATCTCACGCCAAAGAGCCCACCATTTTGGGCAGCCTGCTCCTTCTTGGAGCCACCGCAGTAGGTGAACCACAGCAAATTCTCCTACTCAGAGAGAGAACACTCCAAGGCAGCTGCACCAGGCCCACGTGGTGTCACACTGACTGGATGGAGCCCAGGGACCTCCCTTATACCCACCACCCGTTCTCCTTCAGCAGGGACCTTGTGCAGTACTGTGGCTCCAGCCATCCTCACACTAAGCCCTGAGGAGCGCTTGTGACTGATAATTATTCAAGATTAGAGGCTACAGCAATCAGAGCGATGCTGAGCTTACGAGAGCCTACTTCAGCCTGAAGTACACTGACGTGCCTAGTGCTGGAGAGCAGAAACCAGCGTGAAGCACCCAGCTTCGCTTTGCAACACAAGGAGCAAATCCTGCTGCTGGAGCTGGCTACTGCGATAATCAGGCCATCCATCTGTTTTCTCAGCCTTGAATTCATTTCCTCATCCTCTGGAGAGGGTAGGACATGATCATCTTTGCCCATGAGACCTCAGAAAGAAAATGACCTCATGGAAATGGAAGGGATTCACTCACAAGACAGAAATAGTGTGTTGCTAAGGTAGGACCAGAGCTCTCTCCAGCCCATGTTCTCTTCCAGCAAACAAAACAAATAAAAACCTTCCTGGAGCTCCAAATCCACTGTTTCCATCCTCTACCTATGGCTCTGAAGCTAAGTACATATGTTTCAGGGCTTCTTTGTGGAGGAGAGCCTGCCCTGCAGCCTGCTGATGGAGTAGCCCAAAAGGCCAGGGCATCACACTGCTTGGACTTCTCACAACAACATCTTGCTACGCCACAACTTTGTGGAGCAAGCTGGCTAATGGAGTCAGGGGAGAGGAACCAGGCCAAAAGAGGTGGTCAGGAGGTAGGGGCAATGAAGTGTCGTATCAGCAAAAATCTTTCAAAAAGGAGCCCTCGTGGATGAGAACGGAGGTGTGGAAGAACTGGATGCAAATGCCTTCAGCAGATGTTACCTGTGAACAGATTACTCACCCCAAAGAGGCAAGCACCTGAAAGAAACAGCCTTTCATGGTTCCCTGGACAAGTTCACTTTTCCATCCCTGTAAATCCACCCTGTGAATAAAAATGAGGCAGAAATCCTGTGAGGCCATGAGCTTTGTGGTAGAGGTGGCCAAGGAGAAGCAACGCTCACACAAAACAGGGACAAACCAGTTCCACCTCCCTGCTGCTCCCACCACGTACTGCAACATGGGATCCCAGGTTGATAGGCTTCATCTTCTTTTCTTTATTTTAACCCTGCCATTCCTTCAGAGGATCACAAACATGGAAGAAGAAGATTTTCCAGAGCTCAGGACAAAACTGTTGAAAAATAACAGTTGCATTGCTGACTGCAAGGGCTTCCTGTGTCATGGAAACCTCCGTTCCAGAAACCCATTGGGCACCTTCTTTGCAATAGAAGAACAACCCCAGCCATCACCGGAGCCATGGAGCACTGAGGTGATGGAGCTGTGATATAGAAAGAGGGGTGCATGCATGTCTTGTAAAAAGTTTCAGGAGGCTTTTCTATGCTGGGCTCCCCACGCCTCATAAGAAGGCAAATGTGTGTGCCTTTTTTTCCCCCCTCTGAGATGTGAGCTGTATGACGGCTGTGGCTGCTGTTTGGTGACCAGGCTGTGGGCATGCCACCTGAGCACAGCTGGAGGTGCTTCACAGACCAAGGATCCCAAGTCAGTTGCTCATCCTGCTTTATAAAATAATTTAATATGAAGTAATTCAGGCAGGGACTCAAGTGCTTTGCTGAATTGGGGCTTCAGGCCAAAATGTGCTGTTTTTTTTTCTCTTGTGATAAAATCCCTCTTATCTTAAGCAGGTATTTATCGGAGGTTGGGCAAAACCGCTGACATTTTGCTTGGAAGTCTTTCACAAAGATCTCATTGCTGATAACTTGGACAGGCCACCAGCATGTGGGCATTTGGGGGAAAAAAAGCATAAATCAGCGCTGTGTTGGGTGAGTTAAATGGGAGAGGGAGAAATCATCCAGTTTAGCTATTTTTAGGCAGACAACTGTGCAGATGTGAGACACAAATAGAGGAGAGCCGGGTGAGAGCCAGCCACGGTGGAGACCTTGATGGCCAGCTATTCATTTCAGAGGAAAATTGGCATTGAAAGGGATCTGGTCAGCATTAAGCTCTGGCAGCACTTACTCTAATCCTGTTGAGCTGACTTCTTGCTGCCACTCAATTAAATGGCTGCTTTATGGGGAGCAGCAGATATACCAGGTGGAGGCTGCTGTCCCACTTTTGGTTTTTTTTTGAACACCAAGACTTGTTTTCAGTAGCACCCAGGCACTAACCTGTTGCTAAATAACAATTTAATTCTGGACCCATCTTGGGTCTTCAGAAGATCTTATGGCAGTCAACTTCTCAGTTAAACTCCACGCAGTGTAGAGAAAGAAAATATATATATGTGTGTATATATATATAAATGCTTGCAGATTGGCAGCCTGATTATTTCATTGCATGCTCCTCACTTCAACAAGAGTCAGCGACTGACTGCTTCAGGCAATGGGTAAAGATTATCTTTTAAATACAGGCAACGAAGTTGCAACTGTATGTGTCTCTATCTATTTTTGGAGGAGACTTGGATGGTGTATTTGTATGTTAATGCCTCTCATTAACCCAGTATCAAAAGGCAAACATAATAAAGCCATGGAAGACAAGTGGTAGTTTAATCACTTTTCCCCCAAGTTTCTGTTTTCCTGTGCCCGGGTTTTTCTCTGGGTCTCAGCTCATTATGTTCTCCATCTCACAGTGCTCTTTCGAAAGGATTAAAAGAAACTTGAGAAGTATCAAAAATGTGGTTGTTCCCATCTTTACATCGCTAAGATACAACGTTGGCTCTACAGAACTTAAAAGCAATGTTTTGGTAAGTCACATCTACGGTTGGTGGTGTAAATGGGGCTGGAAGGCAGGGCTGGAAGGTGAGTCAGCAGCTAGATGTGAGTGCCTGGGCACCAGTAACAGCTATTCTGGATCTCATGTTTGTCTCTGCCTTTAAAATAAATTAAATATCTCTTTATTGTGGCTGGCAAGCAGCCAAGGATGGCTCAGCTGTGATGCTCCCCAGGATGAGCTGTGTGCGCTGTGTGCGGATGGTTTTGCTCAATAACCCCTAGGCAGAGGAAGAAGAAATTGCCAAAGCCTGGAAAAATGGGACTTGTTATCTGTAAAACCCCTGAGCTAAAACATTGTCTTCCCTCAGCAGCATTATCTAGGCTCAGCAGAGGAGACTCGTTGCTTTAAAGCAGGATCTCCTCAGCCCTAGGTGACGCAAGGGAGAACGGGATGGCCTCTCTGGCCGTTGGCAGTGACTGGGTACTTCTTGCCACGGGATTACTTCAGTGAGAGGCTCAACCCTCAGCAGGTGCCGTGCGACGTGACGGCGTGTATGTGTCCGGGAGGTAATAACGCTGTGCTGATGTTCTACCACGCCGCCAACCCCCGGTGCGGTGAGGTGTTACGAACAGCATTCATCTTCCCTTCTAGCACCGACAACGCGCCCTCGTGCCGGGAGCCGTCTCGCCCGAGCGGTGATGGATAGGCAGCGGGGAGCGGCGTGCTTCCCAGGGCCATGGTGATTTATATCACTGCGTCGTGCTGCTGTTTCGGCAGCGTGGGGTCTCCAGAAAGCAGAGGCTCTGGCTATGGGATGGGGCACGGCCTTGTTTTGCTGCGGTCTTGTTGCGTGTGTCTTGTAGGGTCTTGTATTTTCATTGCTATTTCTGCCTCTTTTCTTTGTTAGCCTTAAAAAATAGAAATGATAAGGAGCATCATGGTTTTCTGAGAGAAATTTCAGCCATACTCCGTGAAATACTGCTGTAATTTCCCCCAAATCTACTACTAACCTTCACGACAGAGTCCCATTTGGATGGACCTGTAAAACATTTCCCGTGTTGGAAGTTTCTCACTGAAACATTTCCCGTGTTTCCTTCACACTGCACACGTTGCATCTCCTTGGTTCTCTGCTGGCCAGTGAAAACCATGAGGCTTCAGCGAGATTTCAGCAGAGGGAAAGGAGCAGGATTAGATGCATTCGGGTAATGACTTGTATATGCATTAAATATTTTCCTGATTATGGTTTTGGATAATTGGGGAAAATTTCAAAGTAATTAGAAGCCACTAAAGGGACACGATGTTGTTTCGTGTAGTGAGCTCTGATTAAGTGAAGCGTGGAAAATTGGCGCTGAAGAAAACAGCAGAAAACTTAGGGTATGTCTTTCATACTGAGTGGGCCATTACAGCACTCACTGCTTTGTAGCTTACACAACCAGAGGTCATCTGTAAGAAAACCTCAATGCTGGAAACCCTACTGTCACCCTCGGGAAGTCACTGCTAGGGCTGCACTTCACCCCCAGTCCTCCCTGTCTGGTTTTTGTCATAGTCCTGCTGCCAGCAGCTTGATTTTTGTCATGCCCCTGAGGCTTGTGGAAGTATTCCCTTGGGTTTGTGTGTTGCCCTGACTCCTTCAGGAAGATGCCAGCTGGTGCCCTGGGTCTCCACTCACATGTTGGCTAAATAGCTGCTGGCATCGTGAGACCACCAGTCTACCAACAGAGCCAACGGTGGGATCGTGTATAATTGCAGAATAATTACATGGCATCTGTGATTACGCAGATGTCTCTGTATTAGCAGTTGTGATAATAAAAAAGGGGTAAAGAAAGCTGGCCTGGCCCTTGAATGCCCATAAAACGGGAGAGACTTCTGCCTGGAAGTGGTGGGATCGCTGTCCCTGGAGGTATTTAGGAGATGTGTGGATGTGGCACTTAGGGATGTGGTTTAGTGGTGAACTGCATGATCCTGGGTAATCCTGCGTGATCGATTTCCAATCTGATTCTGCAGGTCTAGGTGTCAGCACTGTCCCCAGAGCCACAGCCTCACTCTCCAAATGTTGGAGTTGAAATCCAAATGACCCAAAACTGAATTTATCCCCAAGCTGTGCTGGCAGAATGAACCGCTGTGCTGCTGCTCACCGCGTGCCTTTTTAGCTGTGCCTATTCCTAAGGCTTCCAGCTGTGGTCATCCGTTTTCCCTGTCACTGTGCCCACAGCAAACCCAAGAAATCTCCCACAGAGAGTCTGGACCATGGCCATCAAGAAAGCACTGGGGTTTTCCCTGAAAATCCTGAAGACCAAGCTGAAACAGGTAGCTCTGTAAGGTGCTTTTTCTGCCTGCACTTAAGAGATTTCCCAAAAAGGTTTTGGCTTTGAATGCTCAGGAGCATGTACTTACCCAGGGGAGAGCTGTAACGTTCACAGAGCAAGCGATCATGGGTGGCCTTTGGGAATACCCCAGGGGTGACTGAGTTTTCCACTAATTTCCATCATTTATTTTACTGTCCAGTGACAAAGTCCGACAGCAACGTAAAGGTGTTTCGGCTATAGGTGAAGGAACTGACCATCTTAAGGGATACCTGGAAACTCGCTGTAACGGGGGTGCAGGTGAAAACCTCATTCAGAGGTATCTTGATGGCATCAGGGAAACTGAAACAACCAGAAATCACTTGGATTTTATTATTTATTATTTGGATTTTATTGCCAGGGCATCCCCTGTGCTGTGGTTCCTCGTGAGCCATGGGCATCCCCTGCACTAAAAGTCCTAAATCCTGCGTTAAAGCAGCTGCCAGAAAGTGCTCTGTGCAGAGCACCAACGAAGCATAAACACGGTGTTTGCTTTGTGTCTGTCTCACATTAAGCATTTCTTAAATACTAAAGGTACAATATTGTATTTTTTTTCCCCTTTGTAATCCACTGGGGAAGGGATGTGGCTATCACATGTGATAATCTGCGAGTTGAATATAGAGCTGTCAGGCGCGGGACATGGAGGTGGCAGCCCTTTGAAGTGCTGTGGTGGTTATGTTGGATCCCTGCATCAAACAGCATTCATTTTAGCCTCAGAGAGTCAAACCCACCTCGTCTTCCCTCCCTAGGGGGCTCCTTAATTCAAAGCGTTGATATGCAACGGTGGGCTGTGTAGCAAAAGGGTTTTCCTGCCATTGTGCTGTAGGTAAAATTAACTCCCCTCTGTGACCTGAATCACCCCAGTTCCGTACCCAGCGGTGTGAAGCCGTGTTTCCAAGAGGGTTTTTGCAGGCTCCGTGCCCTCCAGAAAACGCTGACCCAGTGGGATCCTCGCGGGATGCTCTGCACAGACCAGCTTGGGTTTGCATCTCCTGCCAGCCAAACCCTGCAGCATCCCAGCCCTTCCCAGCACCTGCTGGAGGTCCTGGGGGAAAATTACATGAAGAGCAAAGCCCCGGTGACAGCACCCATTGCCTCGCACATCTCGTGGTCCGTGGCCCTGCTCCATGCCCTTGGCAAGGCACGGTGGCTTCTGCTCGGCTTTGTGTCAGTGCGTTCCTGCTGCTTTTTGCCTCTGGTATCAACAGAGCCTGCCTGGCGGGTGGGTGGGTATGAGATTTGTGTTGCAAGGAAATTCAGGGAAGCTTGAGAGTTTCTTTTTTTGTTTCTTTCTTTTTTTTTCCCCCTACAAAGCTTTTCAAAGTCCACTGGGGACCCCTAATGTTTGCCTGCCGCAGAAGCACACGCCTCTGAGCTGAAGCTGCAAGAGCCTCTCTGGGTATCCCTGGGTTTGGTTGTTTTGGTCGAGCCCCGGATTGCTTTGGGGTGCAGAAATCTTCGTGCTGCCCACGTAACGTATGGCAGTCCCTTGTGCCCTGAGCCACGACAGCAGGAGCTTATAACATGTCCAGCAGAAAAGTCAGCAGAAGGAAAAGAGTGCTTGCTTTGCTCCATAGCAAGGCATCATCCATTCAAGTGAGCAATCGTTAAAGGGAAAAATACATTCATAAAGTGGGTGGTATGGCAACAGGACTACGGTCTTTGTCAAAGGCAGTGGGAGGAATAACTCTATCAGTGTGGTTTTTTTTTTTTTTTTTTTTTTTTTTTTTTTTTTTTAAGGCCACTCCACAGCCCCAAGATCAGCTTCATTCTCAGCTCTCTGAGTCCCACCTCATCCAAAAATGCTGCCGTCACCTTTCCCAGACCAGAAGCATCGTTGTTATCTCCCACCCTCAGTGTTACAGAGGAACCAAACCTGTCCGAAGCTTTACGCAGAACAACACCACGCTTGCAACGGGATTAAATTGCCCTTCTCTCTTTCAAGCCTCCGGCCCCAAAGCCAAGTAAATCAGCAAAACCTGGACTTTAAGTGGCTTCTCACGTACTGAAAGCCAATTAGAGTGATTAAAATGGAGCTGCTAACCACAGGTCTTCATCACCAATGCTGTGCTGCACATCTATTCCGTGTGGTTTGCAAGTAAAAGTGCATGGAGAGGAAAGGATTTTTTTTTAAAGCAGCCAAATTGCCTCTAATTAGCAACACAACTGTAGTCAAAACATAATGTGAGGATAATAAATTGATATTTGCATAATGGAGACACTACCAAAACGTACTTCAAATAAGCTGAATTGGATTATAATTAGAGCTGTGTTTTGGGAAAGAAAATCCTCCTAATTGCCTCCGTGCCGACAGCATCAAGGAGGAGAGGGCTGCAGGCATAGGGCATGGCCCCGAAACAGCACGGCAGGGCTGGGGGCCTGCGGGAGTGGCTCCAAAAGGCAAGGCAGTCTGCCTCTTTCCCTTTTTTCCTTTTTTTTTTGCCCTATGTTGGGAAACACTCCCAAAGCAGCTGCTGATGGTGGGAAAACCCCACGAAGCTCCTGGCTTATTTTCTACAGGCAAAACAGCACAGCTGAGCTGATGGGCGCAAGGCATCGCATGCCTCAGCAACTGAGGGTGAGTTTAGGAGCCTGCGACTGGGCGGGTAGCAGCAGCAAAACATCCTCCTCCTTCAGCACTGCTTCGTGTGGTTGTGCTGAGAGAAAACCTGGGGGAAATTGTGCGGGAGAACAAGCTGGGTGGGAGAAACGCGTGTCTCTGGGGAGGCGGCGCGGGGATAACAGCGCAAGTGCTATCGCTGTGCTTCACGTGAAGCCTGTGGACGAGGGGGAGCATTGGTGCTGCACCAAGCTGCCACAGCCTTCTACCAGCTTTAGTCAATCAGCGGTTGCTTGTTTCTGACGATATGTATGCAAGCTGGCTCTTACCTCCCAAATTAAATAAATAAAAAAGAGGCCAGCTGGAAAGCACTGGGTGACAGGACGGGAAGCCACCGGCTGGTTGTATGGGGCCACGGGTACCAGATCGTGCACCTACACGGGAGTCCCCGGGGAGCAGTGTGATTGCCAGCAGGGCACCCTGGGGCTCTGCGTAGTGAGCAAGCTTTCCATCAAGTGCAATTGCTCCCGCTGCGGTTCAAATGAGGGCAGTTTCCATTAAATTTAATTACTTTCCCCCCAAACTGGTGTGGTAACGGTGAACTCGTTAAGGAAAGGCAGCTATGCAGTGAGGGTGTCATTTATATTTTCTTTTAAGCCACGGTTATTTCTGTTAGAAATGACATCACACGTGTGTCATGCTGATTTATGATGACAAAGATAAGCTGTGATCTTTCATTGCAGCACATGCAATACACGCAGCACAACTGCACCTACAAGCTCAGGTCAACATCTGGATCTAGCTTAACGTAGCAGACGAGTTGGTACAGGACGTGATTACCAACTGGCAATTAACTAGTGCTACAGGAGAGGTGGATCTCACTCTCTACAACATGAGCAGTTCTTGTTCAGCAGTGTTTGTAGGTCCGTTGTCGAGATAACCCTGAAGACTATTCATCTCCCTCCCCCCTTTCCAGAGATGTTCAGGCAGAAAGCATTGATGAAGCCAAATTCAGCCCCGATCCCACCGGAAGACATGTCTGTAACTTTTTTTCTTCCTCCACCTTCAAGAAGTCACTGCCATAGACCCGGTCGTGGTGGTCCGGTGCAGAACAAACGTAGTCTCCTATTAATGTTTCAGATCCCTAAGGTAAGACACAGCACGGACAAAGCAAGGCCACCAGGTGCAGAAGAAGGCAAAGCTGGAAGAGCATTGGTGCAGGCATTCAGGGCAGGTTTCGCCTCTTGAGGATGTTCTCCAAAAGCTCCTGAGCTTCTTGGAGCCCATGGGCCGCAGCCACACTGAGGAGTTTCTCCACTTCCCTGAAGGACATGAAATCTTCATAAAGAAAATCTGGAAAAAGGTATGGTTAATTCCTATCTGACTTCTATTTACCCAGATTTTTATTAGAGGACCACCACTACTCGATCTGAAAGAATCTGTGAAGTCAACTCTCTAACCTTCAGGAAACGATCTGGTTTTCTTTTTGCTTCTCCCTATGCTCTGGGCACGCATATTTGGGCTTCGGTGATTTTCCCAGCCTAATTAAACTGAAATAATTTGGAGCTCTTGAAATATATACACCTTATAAAACCAAATAAACGAGTCTGCCCGTCTCGGGAGGAATTGGGCCCTCATCTGCAATGGAAAGGGGCAGGAGGAGCTGGGGTTACCCTTCCTCCAGCGCCGCCGTCATGTTTCGGAGAGCTCCCAGCGCCAGGTTGAAGGAGGAGTGAGGGTGGCCCTGTCCTGCTGCCTGCCTGAAGGGAGGAGAGGGGGCAAGGAAGGCATAAAGGAAATTACAAAAGAAAAACCTAATTCCACTATTTCCCCCATGCACCTGTAGTCTCGATCTCAAGATATTTTTTGGCCAGCAAAGTGTCTTGACCCCAGGTGAGACCCAGGGAGGGCCGGGCACGCACCAGCGCCGTGGGGTGGTGCAGCGCATCTCTCCCCGCAAAAGCATCACCAGTTCTTTTTCCTCCTCCCACACCCCGACAGGCTTTCCCGGAAAAGAGCCATGCACCGTGTCAGGAGTTATTTTTTTGCACCTCACCTGAACCAGTGCATGGCCAGGTCCTCGCTTTTTTCCACTCCGGCTCCTGAGGTGGAAACAAAGCAGCAGAGTCGTGGTGAGGGCGTAAAATACGGTGCCCAAAGCCCAGGGTGCAGAGCCACGTTTGTGTTCCCTGTACACAATCGTCCTCCGACAGGGAAGGTTACCTTGCAAATACCTCTGCCCCACGATGTGCTGGGCGTGGGAGTACCCCAGGCGAGCGTACGCCTGAGCCACGCGGAAATGGAAGTCCTGGTAGCACAGCACCACGTACAGCAGCAGCAGGCCGGCCGCAGCCACAGCCATCAGCTGCAAAAGAGGAGGTGCGAGGAGAGAAAGGAGCTGACGGCCGGCTACAGCAAGCACTTCACCCAAGCTGTGAAGCCTCCCGAAGCTATTCCCCAAAGAGAAAAGGGTGGAAAGCCTCACAGACCCGCAGAAAATCAAAGTGTCCTTTGATGCAGAGCCGCTTCCAGCACCTGTTAAAGCCAGCAGGAAAGGCTCCGCTGGCTCCCGCCGGGTCCCAAGTCAGCATCACTGCATTTTCTGACAACCCTCTTGAAGTTAAAAAATAATAATAATAATAATAAGCTGGGCACAAGTCTTTGAAACTAACATCAGAGGCAAGAGCTCTTCAAGTTTTTTGGTGCTAGCCTGCACCAAAAGGCACTACAGTGCTGGTGGTCACTGCTCGTACCTCATCCGGGAGTTAAAATGCTGCAAATCACAGTAAGACTGAACTTCGGGATCCTACCTCAACGTCCAAGCCCGGAACTGAAGCAAGCCCTTGTCCTGGCATGACCAGGACACCTGCATGACCAGGACAAGTCTGTTTTTTTCTTTGTGTATCATTTATTGCTGTGGGCACTTGCAAAGAACAACTGGTTCTGGCCATCGCTCAGTGGGATTAGCGGGTGACGAGACCAAAAGGAGCCCTGCTGGCTGGTTAAGCTAAGCAGTTAAAATAGGTGAGCTATAATTACACACACATGCCCCAGCATTTGATTTTCAGGCTGATGAGCTTAAGGACATAATGACGACCCTCCCTCCTGGAAAAACAAAACAGCTATGGCTGGAAATATGGCAAGACATTCCCCTTGCTGGAGGTGCAGCTGCTGTAAAGGGTCCGGCTGCGGGAGGTGGTGGGGGTGTTTTCCGTCCCTGGTGACTCGCTCTGAAAGCCCCCAAGCTCTGCTCATATTGCAAAATCTTTTGCAAGCCCGTGAGCACAAAGCCCCGGGGACTTTGCAGAGGCTGCGCTGGCGCTGCCAAATTCCATGCTGCCACCCCAAGCCCCTCGCTTACCTCCCAGGTGCTCCACGCCAGGCTGGGGGGCTCCCCACCTCGCGGGGAGGGATTTTCCTGAGGGGTGCCAGCGCTGCCCCTTCCCACCCATCGCCTCCGCACCGGGGGCTTGGTGTCCCCCATGGCTGCCAGCCGCCGGAGCTCTGAGAACTGCCTGCCCCCCGTCCTCCCTCGCCGCAGGTCCCCCTGGTCGCCCTCTCCCAGCTTTGCTCCTGATTTATGGTGGTAGCAGTCCAGCTGCTTGGCTGAGATAAGAGGGATGGGCAGGCATCCCTCAGGGCATCGCGGAAAAGGGGACCATCCTCTGCCAACACCCTTCAAAACAGCTACGTTTAACTCCGTGCTGGATGCCTCTCCACCTTCAGACTGCGCCAGGGCAGGTGAACAGTTAAATCTGACAAAGTTGAGCAAGAAACGAAAAATAAGTGTTTTCTTTTTCCTGCTTTTCCCATGAGAAGGCAAGTGCGTCGCGAGCAGCCGTGACGCTGCTCCGTGCCGCAAACGTTGAGCAGCTTGTTATCACAGTTTGCTTGGGCTCCACAGGCTCCTGTCGGGCTTTGAGTGAGCGAAACAAGATGCGGGCCCACGGCCAGGTGAGAAAATCAGGAAGGGTGCAGTGAGGTTTAACCAGGGAACTATCAGAACGCACAACCCCCCGCCCTTCCCCAAAGTACAATGGGATGGGACTATTATTGTTTTTTAAGCTGAAAAAGGGCTTACATGCTGAAGGCAGTCATTTTATGCTGTGTAATTGTGCCTTGATTCATCTGCAGTAACTCCACCTAGTGACTTTCAGGCAGTAAATCATGTTTTGCCTTCACAGCTGAGCAAATGTCTGTTTTTAACACCAGGTACTGCCTCCTGCGTGTTACCTTTCCTGCTCTGGAGCCCTGGCCAAGGACCTTCACTGAGTGGCAAGGTAGATGAGACCCGTCTCATGCAAAGGGCTGACCTTGCCTGGTTGCCTAAGAGTAAAAAAAATAAAAGTGTATTTATTTTTTTTTTCTTTTCCAATTTTACAGCAAGGGTAGTGCCATGCTGTGGTTTTGAAGGCAGTGATGACTCAGCCTAAAACCCTTACTGAAGAGGAAACCCTTCATTATTCTGCACTGAGGTAAGGTTCTCATTTCTGGTGTTGTGCTGCCATCGTGGGGCCAGTCCCATTTGCTTGGTCACAGCCACATTACAGTCTGAGGTCCACCTTCATGCTCCTCACCCTCCTGATCAAAATGCAAAGTATTTTTACAGTATATAAAGCAAATGGGACATGAACAGTGTTGTACTGTAGGGTCAACTGCTTCTAAAGCAAACCCTGAGGAGAAGGACCTAGGCTGCAGTGTCCTTATGCTCATTTACCTTTTTTTTTTTGTTAGCTACAATTATTGGAATTTAAAGAAAAAAAACAACTCATGGAGTCATTCTACTTGGGAATGAACCAATCTGTAGCTGCAGATCCCAAATTTTGGCAAAAGTAAGCTCCTGAGTTACTGTTACCATTGCTCATAAAGGGTTATCTGCAGTAGGTTCATCCTGACACCTAACCTAGCACAATGAAATTATACTTTTCTCTGTACAGCCAGGTCCTGGTGCTTGCCGTTCGTCATTGCAGGTGATACATGGGAATGTATTGCTACTTGCACGTTAATTAATTGCACGTTATCAGTGAGGGGCATGCGGCTTGTGCTATAAGCCAGATGTGGTAGCGGTTCTCATGCCTGCAGTGAGCTTGAGCTGCTTCTCTGCAAAAATCCGCCTTCAGCACAAGGAAAAGGTAAATCGGGTTGTCGATGCAGCAGCCAGCGATGGCTGTAGTAGCTGCCTCCTACCAGCACAGAAGGGTTGGATCACTTCTCTCTGACGTGGCTTTAGCAAGGAAAGGACAAGGGGCAGGTGGCATTTCTATTTCCCCTTTCATCTACAGCAAACACGTTTTGAAGAACGACTTCCATCTTGTACAAATGAGTGTTTTGATTGAAAACCTGGAGCCAGCCACGTTCAGGAAAACACATTTTTCCTCAGGTTTCTTTTTCGCTTGAAGGGTTCAGCTAATCATGTGGTTTCTCCTTTCCTCCTTGCTGTGTTGCTGTGGTTAGGGCTGGAAGCACTTAAATGCCCCATTTCAGTTGAAAGGTGGATATTGAGTGCTGGAAGAATGGGTGGCTGTGGCTGGAAGGAGTTAATAGGACAACATCACTGTTCAGGAGAGCTGGTGCCTAGACTGAGTCCCAGAGAGACAAGAAGGGAAAGAAGAATAATGGATTGCACTGAAACCCATATGTGAACACTGTGTTCATCCCTTCTCATTTGTTTTCTTAAAGCTTGCTACGCTTTGTCCCGACTGAAGAAACATATACCTGTTGAAAGAATGGTAGATGAAGGCTATGAAACCCAAATAAGCCATGCCCTTAGCACATTGCCAGTTCAGACCAAACACATTGACCTCGCCACCTCAGACAGAGTCCAGGCATTGCCTAGGAATGTCAGGGACTGATTAGCCTCAAGGAGTTTTTCCAATTCACTTTGTTGGGAAAAGAAACGTGTATAAACCAAAGTGATATAACTGGTACCAGTCTATGTAATCAAAGTGTCCCCTAGGCACCGGTAACATGGGGCAGATTGGATCCACCCTACTTGTCCGCCAGCTTGAACGCGGTTGAGTGCGTACTCACATATGGCTTTACAGCACAATACTAAACAGTGAGAAGACTCCTGACCGCAGTTACCCTGCTGGGTGGAGCCCAAATGGAGGTAGCAAGGGGGACCGAGGTGTGCAGCAGCAAGGCCTTCCTTGCAGGGCAACGGGCAGGAGTTGGGCAGAGTCTCTGACAGGCTCTGGTGTCATTTTGCCTCGCTCACTACAGACTCCCTTCACAGCTGGCTAAACAAGAACGAGATAAAAATCTATTCAGACCAGTCATTATGGCACTATTAATAGCAGACAGAAGAGTGTACAATAAGCAAGACCGTAGATATAAGGGGACTCGAGTCTCTGCGATAATCGGCATGCACGCGTTGTCTGCAGATCTATTACGGAGGCGTGTGAAGCTGTTTCCAGATACCAGATTAACAAAGGTATCTGTTAAACCCAACAATTGCCCTCGTTCATCATCACGCACAGCACCACAGTGCTAGCAGAGAGCAGGCGATCCTCCTGAACCCAGGCACGGCAGCCAGCAGGGAGACCTGACAGAGACCACCCGTTAAGGTGCAGCTGTGGGCACCTGTACTGCTTCTTTGTCCATTTTAAATGGTAATTAATTATGCCCAGAGGTCATAGACTTGTGATGTATCCAGACAACACCACGTTCATGGCCTGGTGGATAGTGAGGGGTGGGAAGGGGTCCCTGCTTTACAGGATGTGTCCATGCTTCGGGGGTAAGTGAAAATGAGTGTTAGTCCCCAAGGAAATCAGATTAAGTAGCAGACAGCAGAAAGGAAAGCGGCACTGCATCCCCAGTCTCCAAAGATGTGCCAAAAAACAGAGGGGAAAGCAATTATATTTTGCAAGAAATCACTGGTTCCCAGGACAGGCCTAGGCGAAGCACTGGTAAGGCACATCTTCCCCTGAGCATCGCCCAGGTGTGGGGGTCAACTCTTACACAGTGACAAACCGGGGAACTACTTTTGGGGGCTTAGTCTTCCCTGTGAAGTCCATGGGGAGCTTCAGCCTCTCATGCAGGGTGCCCCTGGAGTCCATCCAAGTTCCCTAAAAGTACCTTACAGGCTCCTGTCCTCTACTGCGTTGGATATGATACAGAACAGAATAAAGAAACACTTCCCTTGTGACCTGGTGTGCTCCAGCTAGATGCCTGAAAACCAGAAATGTCAGAAAATAGATCTGTAAGTCCACACGGTAAGAAAAACCTATGTCTACCCTACACTTTGCAGACAAAGGAAAATTAATCCTGCACATTGTCCACGTTGATCAGAGGGACCTATCAATGTTAATTGGACCAAGAAAAGCCAATTTACTGTGCTGTGCCCCATTGAAGCATGTCTTCCCACCACCACCACAAGGTGGTTATGCTATAAAAGCCATCTGAGTGAGTTTTAATTTCTCTCTTCTTAAATATTAGGGAGTGGTGGCGAGAGGCTTGTTAGCTAGTGTGGGGTGATCCGAGACCAGGTTCACATACCGCGGCATGTCTCTAACCCTATATATGCTGCATTCAATACATACACACCTTTGCATTAGCTTAGTAGCTACATTCCCTGGTCTTTGGTGCGTGCTGAACGGGGCTGTGCTTGCTGCAAGCCCACTGAGCAAAGCAGCACCTCAGGTGTTAGGCTGCTTTGCCCACGAAGCCCGGGCTGTAAGGGACCCGGGTGGCTGAAAGCACACGGCCACAGCGAGCTGCTGGGGAAGCGCGTGAGAGGCCTGTGTCAGGGGTCATCTCCAGCTGGTAGGAGACGGACGCCTTTGTCTGCTTTCTAGCACTTCCCTGGACAGAAAAGAGGGAGAAAATCAGCTTTCTCCTCATGTTTCTGTTGCCAGAGGGTTGTGTGACCAGGAACTTGGCTTCTCTTGGCCCTAAGGGAAAGGGTGATTCAAGCCTTGCTAGAGGCACTTCAGACAGGTCGCATTTTTCTAAACAGCAGGTGGAACGAGACCTTGACTTCCACAGGCTTCTGTAAAATCTTGATTTTTATTTTTATTATTATTATTTTTTTTTAAACTCAGAAACCCACTACTCTTCTTGCTGAGGGGAAAGCACAGACAACTAATGCTTCAAATAGAGGCACCAGACAGTTACATAAAGCCCAAACGCCAGCCTCCTGCAGGTAGGAGTGTCTGATCCCAGCTTGGCCCTGCCTCTCTGTGCTTGTGGAAGCGGGTTTTTACCCCAAAGCCGCATTAGCACGTTTAAAGTAGACAAGTTGTGTCAGGAAGAGTAGCCCTCCCATATCTTTATGTGTTTTGAGTATCTCCTGTTAAATGTCTGTCTGCCAGAGAATTCCTTGTGCTTGGGAACTTCGCTATCAAGGCAGAACTGCCTATCATCTCCTACTGAGGTAACTGAAGTGTTTTGTGATTAGGTTGGTAAGGTGTGTGGCTCGTGGGTGGGCTGGTAATACTGAGCTACTGGGTTCGCAGGCTGAGCTGCTCTTCCCTCCCAGAGCTGCCCAGTTCATCAGGCGCCGGGATTTCCCCCTGGATACGTGCAGGGGGCCCGTACGTTGGAATATAGCACGGTGTGTGCTTGTTGACTTGGAGCTGAAGGAGGCACGGTAACCCAGGACCCCTCCCAACCAGCTCTGAGGTGAAATGCCTCGGCTGCTTCTTCTCAAGCAGGAATAACGGCGCCGTGCTGGGGGCGGCACCTGAGGCAAGACACTAAGGGTCCTTGTGAGGGGGGTGCGGACACGGCCGTGATGTTAATTAGCTGTTATGCAGTTAATAGACAAAGGGACGCGAGGCTAGTGCCTCAAGCCACCGACGCTGAGGCGATGTTCTCCCCCCCCAAAGGAAAAGGCGGGCGCCTGTCCCTTTAAGTAGGGGCGGGGCCTCTCCCGCAGCGCCGCAGAGCACCGCAGAGCGCGGCCGGCCCCGCCCCGCGCCGCCATTGGTTGTCGCTGGGGGAATAGCCCCACCCCCGCGCGCTGCAATTGGCCGGTGGCGAGGCCGGGGTTCCCGGATGCGGGCGGCCGGGCGGTTATAAAGGGCCGGGGGAAGGCGGGAGCGGGCGCAGTTTGAATCGCGGCAGGCCGGGGCAGGTCGGTGTTGTGGGCCGGGCTCGGTGCGTGCGGTACGCTCTCCTCTTCCTCCTCCGACGGCACCCGCGCGGCGCCGCGCTCCGCTTTGCGATGGTGAGGAGACGGGGAAGTGGGGGCTGGCGGGGAGAGGGGCGTACGTGCGGCAGCGCCGCCGACCCATGGCGGGGGCCGAGGGGAGGCGGCCGTTAGCGGGCGGGGGAGGGAGGGAGGGAGAGAGGGGAAGGCGAGCGGCACGCACTGCGGGCCGTTACTCGCCGGTAGGCGGCGGGTGGGGGGGGGGAGGGCCGCATGCGCAGTGGTGACACCGGGGAGAGGGAGGGGCGGCCGCGCATGCGCCATGGGCCTGGCTGCAGCCGCTGGATGTGGTGGGCAGCGCGCAGGCGCAGGGTGGAAGGGAGGGGGGAGGAGGGGAGCGCATGCGCGGTGCAGCGCTGCGGCCGCGCTCACGCGTCTGCTGTCCTCGTCAGGCTGGTGGCAAAGCCGGGAAGGATTCCGGGAAGACAAAGACCAAAGCGGTGTCCCGTTCGCAGCGGGCTGGGCTGCAGGTGAGCCGAGGTGGGGTGGGTAGGGTGAAGCCTGATTAGCCTTGCATCTGTCCCCTTGTGCCATTTTGAGGCCTGCCGACAGCCTTCTGCCTGCCCAGACTGGTGTAAGGAGCTGTCCCCCTCTGTTCTTTTAGGGCTTTTGTATATCTGTGCTCGGGTAACAGCATGGCCTTGTTGCTAACATGGAGTTGAGAATCTAGCTAAGGACATTATATAAAGCATTGAAATTGTGTTATATACAACGAGGTATCTCTGGTGTTAAAACTCAGCTCGCTTTGGTTGTATATCTCTTACTAGGGCTCTGTTGCCCTGTATCTGTTTCAGAGTGGTTTATTTCTTTTGTTATCTCTGTACTCACAGCCTGTTCATGTTTGTGTTACTTTTCCAGTTCCCTGTAGGCCGCATCCACAGGCATCTGAAGTCTAGGACTACCAGCCATGGGCGTGTGGGAGCCACAGCTGCTGTGTATAGTGCTGCGATCCTGGAGTACTTGACAGCTGAGGTAAAGTGCCTGCCGGGGTGCACACAAGCTGTTCAGGTCCAAAACGGCACAATGACCAGAACCTCCTCTCTCTTGCAAACTTGGACTGGGGTGTGAACCTTTCACTCACTTTGAGCCAATTTTAGCTGTGCATTTCCTCAGGAAGTTGCAAAGTATGCATGGAATTTTTTGCTTTGCATTTTGTGTGGATCAAATAGCTGTGATTTACAGCCAGGATGGAAGTGTGAAGTACTTGATACAGTGTGTAGCTGCAGCACTTCATGGCTCCTGTAAATTATTTTGTCCTGGGGAAAACTAAAGCCACACCTTGAAAGGAGGAACCCTTAAAGATGCATCGCGTGCTGTCTTGGTGTCACTAACAGTGCATCTGATGTGGAGAGTAAAATTGCTGAGGCCGTGCAGTAGGTCTCATTTGAATTGTGTAACTCATCTGAAAAACATTCTTGTTTCCAGGTTCTAGAGCTGGCAGGAAATGCATCCAAAGACTTGAAGGTGAAACGTATCACTCCCCGTCACTTGCAGCTTGCGATCAGAGGAGATGAAGAGTTGGACTCGCTCATCAAGGCAACAATTGCTGGTGGCGGTATGTAAACTGCTAGCGAACCTTGTGTGGCAAGGCCTCTAACAGATGTAGAGGTGGCTTTTCTTGAATTGTGAAAACTAGCAAAATGGTTATGCTGAAATAACGTTATCTTACCTGTTGCTCTCCCGTAGGTGTAATACCGCATATCCACAAATCTCTCATCGGGAAGAAAGGACAACAGAAAACTGTCTAAAGGCTACGAGGATCCCTTGTTATCTCAGGACTCTAAGTACTTATTGTCCAGTGTTGGTGATTCCAGTGGACTGTATCTGTGAAACACAATTTTGCCTTTTTGTAACTTTAAGAAGCTGAAGCTCACCTGAGCTTTCTAACAAACCAAATTTCTGCATTGAAGTCTTAACCGTATTTAAGTGTTACCATGGCTTCAAAGAAGCTATTGTATTTGCAGTGGGTTTTGATTGAGCCGACTGTTTTTAGATTGGTTTGACTTAAGTAAATGGATTTGACTAAGTAAATGTTTGGTTTTGTACAGACTTTTCATCCACTAGAGTGGAAATATTCAATAAATGTTATATGAATACTGACCGCCTCTTGTCCACTAACCCAAAAATGGTTTGTCTCTACAACACAGCTCCTGAGGAGCGCATGTACAGCCTGCGAGCTGCACTTGAGTTGTGGGAAACACCATCCCTGTGGAGTACCGCACTTAGTAAGGCAGGAACTTTTAACTTTGCATGCCTCAGTCACATATCTCAGGGTGAGTTCCCTTTAGCAAGGCAGCTCCAAGGCTTCTGCTACTGAAGCATGGCTTTGTCTGATGGCAGCCCTTGCAGAGGGAGGGGTCTGTCACAGAGTGGGGAGAAAGGCTAGCGGAAGGGATGGGTGTTGGAAAGGAGATGGTGTCAGCCAGTTTTTCAGTAGAGACCCCAACCTTTTTTTGCCCCTTTCTGTATAAGACTGAAAACACCTGTAAAAAGGCACATACTGCAGCAGTGTCTGCTGGCTCCTGCTACATTAACCCTGAGGAAGTCTAAAACCAAAGCAGCAGTCAAGTACCTCCTTTGTCTTAACTACAGCCAGGGTAAAGCCTACCTGGCTGCGCTGCTGTAGAGTGAAAAGCACTTCCTTAGCCTGAAGCCCTACAGTTAGGTGCCAAGCTCCGTGATTTAAGGAGGGGGGTAGAGCTGTGCTTTTAGCTCGCCTTGCAGCAGTAGTACCCCCAGGGCCGGGGGACTAACAGGGTTATTCACGCCCCTCGCTCCCTGCAAGCCCGTTATTTAAAGCGGGGGGGGGGAAGCTCCTGCCCTCCGAGGCCACGGGCTGCAGCGGCTGGGGGAGGCGAGCTCTGCGCCTCCCCGTTCCCGTGCGGGCAGCGGCTAACCCGGTAAGCAGCCCCCGCGTTCGGCAGCGTGCCCGCAGCCCCGACCGCCGGCGGTCCCTCCCCGCTCCGCCCGTCCCTCCCGGTCCTTCCCCTCCCGGTGCTGCCGGGGCCGGGGGGCGGCGCATGCGCGGCGCTGCCCCGGAAGCAGGCGGCGGGCCGGGCCGTGCGGTGCCGAGCCGTGCCGGGCCGCGCTGCGGGTTGGGCCGGCACCGAGCGGCACGGCGGGCCGAGGGGCCAGGGCAGGGCGAGCCCAGCCCGGCCGAGCCGAGCCGAGCGAGGGGACCCCGCCGCCCTGTGCCCGGCCCCGCTCTGGCTTCGGGCCCCTTCTCCCTGCGCTGCGGCGGGCGGAGGCGGCGGAAGGAGAAGCCCATGGAGGGGAACCGGGACGAGGCGGAGAAGTGCATCGGCATCGCGCGGGAGGCGCTGGAGGCCGGCAACCGCGACCGCGCCCTCCGCTTCCTCAGCAAGGCCCAGAAGCTCTACCCCACCGACACGGCCCGAGGTGAGGCCCCCGCCCGGGGGGGGGGGAACCGGGGCCGGCGGCCTCCCCGCGTTACCGGCCGTTGGAGGGGCCCCGCTCCGGTGTGGGGGCCGCTCGGAAACGCTCGCTGGAAAGGAGCGCACCGGGCTTGCCGTGGTCGCCTGTCCCCGTGCCCTAAGGGAGCGCGGCGACTCGTGGCATTCCTTCGGTGCTCGCTCCGGGTGGCCGTGCCGCTGGGCAGGCAGGAAAGGCAGCGCCTAATGCCCTGTACTGACCTGAGGGCCTCGCTGCGGGACGAAACGCATCCCAGAGTGCTTCCAGTGGCAGTTTTCACCCCAAAGCCACGCTCCAGAAATGGCAAACGTGAGGCCTGTTTTTTCACTGGATGTCAAGTGAAGAGATTCAGTGAACGTTTTCCGTCCTCTCTCATCTCCTGACTCTTACACAGAGGCAGTAAGCTAAGGTGTCATCAGTGCTCTTCTTTTTCTTATAGCATATAGGGTTTGTTTTCCTGCAAGACTGGATGGATGTGGCTGGTAAATCAGCAGAAAGAAGGTAACTCTGCTGCTTTGTTTGGATCAGGCATGTGGCACTGTTTGTATTCTTGCTGCTTTACATGCTTCTCAGAAATGAAAGCAAACAGAAGCTTGCTGTGTTCCCCTACGTTTCTGTAGCGTGAGATGATGACATGCATGGAAACGTGCTCAGCTTTTTGGAATCTGCGTGGGCCAGGAAGGCTGAGGGTTTCAATTCAGCCTGTTCCGCCAAAGGGCAAAACTAGTTTGTCTGCTTCACCTACCTTATTACCACCCCTTGCCTCCAAAATGAGTTAGAGTAGGTCTCAGGAAAACCCAAAGACATCTCCACGTGATTTGTTTTGAGATACTGTGTTTTGTTTTGATTTTTATTTTAAGTAGGGCCGCTACTGCGTAACCACCTGCAAGGTATTCAGAGCAAGAAATAGATGGCTAATTAGGCTATTGTCTGTAGGACACTTGTTTTAGTCACTGTGGAAATTAGCAAAGTGTGTCACAAATGAGGTACGGATCTGGTGAAAAGAGGATGGTCCTGCCGTTGTGGTAGTGGCCTGTGATGTGGGGAACTGTGCACAAACACTAAATGCCTCACAGCACTTCTCTGGGAGGTTAAGAAAGTCACTTCGCTCTGTTTCCATTAGCGACAGCTAATTGTTTGTGCTTCGTTTTCCAGGTATTCACCTTGAAACAAGGGCCTGATTTGTGGAACTGGTGGGCAGTTAAAGCTCCATCTGAAGCTAATGAGAATTGCAGATACCCTAAAACCACTGAAAAAATCAGGCCCTAGGCCTGATTTGAACTAGGTACTTAGAAATTAGGGGACTCTGTAAACCTGTAATATCTCTGTGCTTCAGTTCACTACCCGTGGAGATTGGTAATTCTTTTTTAGTCATCCCCTTTCCTCCCAAAATAACACCAAGTCGTTGAGTTTATTTAAGTTTGTCAGGCACTGCAATTGACCTGTTAAAGAGTGCAGAAAGCTGCAAAGACACAGAATATCCTGTTCTCGGGATGGGAACTGGAAATTGCAGTAAATCAGGGCTGGAATTTTACAGGGACAAAGAATAAATGAAACGACTGCTTCATTATCTCCGTGTCCTTTTAGATAAATTAAGTTAGGGGTCCACCTGGAAAAAAAACACAGTAATTCATTAGATAACTAAAAATTGTGTCAGCATATACACAGGAGAAGAAAATAGTTGAGGCTTCTGACTTAATTCTAACACAAATTCTTATTTTACAGACATAAAACCCCACAAAGGGCTGGTTTTCAGTGGTGAAAGGATGATACGACAGCCCTGGTTGCCCTTGTGCCCACTTGTTCTCTCTTTGGGATATGTATCAGGGGGTACTTCTTTCCAGTTTCTCTATGAAGTCATAAATTCACCATAGGGCATATCTTTAGTGTAAGTCTGGGAACAATTGCCCACCGTTTCACAAATAATGTTCCATCAGTAATAAAAGCAGCGAGAATGGAAGTGCTGAGTTGGTTTTTGTTTTGTTTTTTACTGGTGGGAGCTTCCTCCTCCTTGTGTTACAGTTGATTACAAAAGGGCATAGAGCAGGTTTTAACTGTTATCTCTAAAAGGATATTACATGTGGCTTATTTCTGGCAACATTTGCATTTAGAGTTGGGTCATCAATGAAGTTTAGTTTTGCTAAACGAGGCCTGGAACACGCTGACTGCAGCGGTGGCATTGTAAGGCTTAGCTAGCGTGAAGTGGAAGGTCAGTGTTTATTCGGTGGCACTTAGCTGATGACTTCATGGGAACTGTTCACGTTGACGAAACTCTGTGCTAGAAAACTGTTGTACAGTTCAGCTGCTCAATCAAAATACTGAGTTTGATTGTGCTTTCGATAGTGATTCATCTTGCAACTGAATGGAAACTAATTGCTTGTCTGGAAAAGATTTGTACGAGTGGATTTAAAGATAACAAAGGATGATCTCCTTTTCAAGCATATGCGCCATTCTGCCTGGAGCTGAAGGCACCAGATGACGTTACGGACAGCTTTATTTTTCAGGGCTTCTCAAGATTTCTTGCGCTGCTTCTGATGGAGCTGCCTTTAAAAGCAAGCGTTTCTTTTCAGGAGTATGTGAGCTTCATTTTCTGGGGGGCGGTGCGCTGGTGGGAATTCAGCTGGTCTTGCCATTAGTGAGGCGGGAATTGTGTTCGATCCACAGTGGGATCGGATGCAGCGTGAGCATCTTTCATTCAGAACTGAGTAACAGTGCATGTAAGAGAGCCTTCATACACTTGGAGGTGAGATTCATTGTCCTAACTCGCTAAGAAAATACATCATTGACTCCCTGCATATCCTATTTTAAAGCATCTGTGTGCACTCTGAAATTTCTCTTTAATACACTGTTAGTAGTGCCGCTCTAACATCTGGTTTTGCCACCACCAGGTCATGGACGAGGCAGAATTTGTTGTGACGATGTGAACTGAACATTTTTACCTGAAGGAAACAACAGCTCCAGGCCCTTTGCAGGATTTTCTTTGTCAACGCAGAGCAGCAGTGTGTTTGTGTGTGCTGTGTCCTGCTAGCTTATAAAATTAATGCTTACGGATTTGACTTAATAACGCTCACTTTCTGTGAGTGTCCTAGATTGTCTCCTCAGCACTGCAGCTCCATTACGTAGCTGAGAGCTTTGGCAAGGTTTTTAGGAAGTAGTGGTGTTGAAAGCATAGTGCAGGCAAGGCAGCTTCTGAGCAGAGTTACCGCCTCGATTTGCTCTGAAGAGTTGCTGGAGGTTAGAAACGCAAGTTGTTGCCTGTATCTGCGTTTCTACCATTATTAGTGCTTCTGATACTGCACAAGGGGATGTGTAGGGATGTGTAGGGATGGGGATTTTCTAGAGGAATACAGGTACAAAGACAGGCTTTGCAGAACTCCTCGTTAAGCATCATTTATAGAGGGTAAGTCAGGGTGACGTGACTGATAGGATCCCATGTGATACCATTATTAAATACTGAAGATCACAAAATAGAAGAAGAATCATCTTGTTTTTTGTTGTCACTTACCTGGAGCAAATCTGGTCTGCAAGCGCTTCATGTTGAGGGCACTTGTGTTCACATCTCCATTCTTGATTAGTTATTCCTTCACTGACCGGAGAACTTTACCTGCTGTACCAGATGGCATTAGAAGAAGCTTACAGCTACTCGGATGCGTGCTTCAGTTACAATCCTTATTGCACCTATAGCTTTCCTGTTTTCAAGAACCTCACCTCATTTGTAGTGAAAACATCCCCTGAGCGCACAAACCAGCATATAAACGCGAGCCTCGTCTTTATTTCCGCAGTGAAAAGCCTGCCCTGACCCACTGATGAATCGTGCTGAGGCAGGCACGAACACGAGAGCAGCGCTGAAATCAGCTGACTGTCTTGGTCGGGCCGCGTGGGGCTGTCTGCCTGCGGTCCTTCGGGCCGCTGCTGCCAGCGGGTACTGAGCAAAGCATTAAATACAAGCAAGCCGGAGAGCTCTAAGAAGCACGTCTCGGAAAAGTGCCTCTCTTCCTTTTAAACAAAGCTCTGCTTCCTTTTCCTTCCTGTGCTTCTCTGAGGTACAAGCTGGAACGCGTAGGGTCCCGGTTTGCTGCTGCTTTGGGAAAGACCGTGCTAGTCAGGGGAGAAATTTTTAAATTAGATTTAGGAGAAAGTCCTTCAGGCTTCTTCTCATTAGCTTCTAGAGGAAAATGCTTTTTACCAGTAAAGCCACAACATGCCTTCACAGTGAGTGCGATTTTTTCCATTGGGAATTTTTGTTAGGGCATTTTTAATAATACTAAATCTTGCTTGCTTGTGAAATGCTATGTAGTTTGCTCTGTGTAGTTTGCCATCTTGCTCTGAAAGGCTGTCCCTTCAGTAAAGAGAGGCTATTTAATAACCTGTTATCTACACTGTGTTTCTTGTGCAGTCCCCCAGGTTAGAATGGGACTGGTTCTGACTTACTGTTAAGACGGATGCCCCCAGAATGCAGGCTTATATCCAGAAAGAAAAAGGCAACTTCAAGTCCGATGATTTGTTAAAATGACTGCATTTGAGATCTTTCCTTCTGTGATCTGAGAGAGGATTTAAAGATCTAGCAAAAGTACACTGGCTTTCAAGATTAAGGAATCAAGAGTTGGGTGTTGCTGACTGGTCCCAATTTCCCCGGGGCCAAACAATAGTTGAAATCTCAGCTAGTATTGTCTGAAGGGGGTGTAGAACATCAGCTTGTGGCCACTAATGGCTCAGGTTGCAAATACCTGTATAACGCAGCAGCTGACATGCTGAGAAACCCCTGGTCGGGTGCATTGCAGATTTCCAGTCTGACAAAAATGTAGCTTCGTCTTTCTGGTTCTCATCACTCTTGTCATGACGAGGCATCATCAGTGCTTTTCTGAGATGTAGGGGTTCTCCTTCACTTCCCCAGGTAAGCATGGGCTAGGTTGTGACACTAGTCGAGTCATTCATCCTGCGGCTCGGGAACTGAGCCCCTGCTCTGAGCCATTCTTTGTGCGTTGGGATAAGGATGCCGCCTTTGTGTTGTCCGAAAGCATTAACAGCAATATAATGAAGCAGCCTTTATTTTGGAATCCGGGATTGCTGACATTCACGTGAGGCCTACCCCTGTTCCACAGGCAGGGAGATACTTCAGTCCTGCTACCTATTTTCCGTTTCCTCTGAGCATGTATGTGTGTTGTCATGTTTGAATTTAATCAGGAAGTCTCTTGTTCGTGACCTTAGAGGTAATGAGGTAACCCCAGGGCTGCTTGTTGGGAAAGACGTGGAGCCGAACAGCCCTGTTTCCCTCAGCAGCTGCCAAGGGAAGCGTGTAACTTCAGAGGAAATGATGTCCAGAGTTTGCAGGGTAGTTTGGAATAGGTGCCGTGGCCTTCTCCCTGGGACATTATACGTTATTTGTCTTTTTTGTCTTTTTGTTACAGTGACATGTAAGGATGGTGAGCTGAGAAAGAGCAGGCTGTTTTCTTCTGTCGCCCTCTTTAAGGTTACCAGAGAAAGCTATGGACCAAAGAGCATAGTTAGTTACAGCACTGAGATACCAGAGCTTCAATCTGCTGTTGGGGAAAAAATCTCCATTTCGGTCTTCTCATTTAGTACTAGGGAAGCACTCCAAATCTTTTTAATTTTTTTTTAAAAGAAACAATGGAAATGAATTGTCAGTTTTGCTGTAAAGTCCTTAACGCTTTGTTCAAAAGTCTGTTAACCAGATAAATATCACCAAATACTATGTCATAAATATCAATAAATCCGTTGTCAGGACAAGTTTGCCTGCTTAGGCAAACCAGGAGCTGGGTTTGGGCTCTGGGTGGACTAACTGTCAGGTTCTTTAGGGTGTTAGATTCGTTCCTCTTTTCTGTTTGCAGTTGCTTATCCAGGTACTTTGATGTTTTCACCCCAAAGAAAGTGTTCAGTGCCTCTAAAACACATGCAGAAGGAGTGCCTGGACATATTCTCTCCAGTATTAAATTACCTTGACGGAGATTGAGAGAATTCCAACCATGAATTTTGAAACACTTTTGCCTTGTTTTGCCATGAAAAGGAGTTGCAGACTGGTTTCAGATATGTTTGTGGTACAAAGCGATGACTGAAAAGAAAGGAGAATATAGCAGCTAGTCTTTTACAATGCGGTGCTCCCATTTAAGATACTTGGGAGCCCTGGCTTAATTACTAATGCCTGTAATGATGCTATGATACCCTGTTGTTTTACAGTTCTGCTGGAAGCTATTACAAAGAATGGAAGTACTGCTGGGGGAGGCGCCTACTGCCGAAAACCAGCCGGTAGCAATGATCAAAGTAAGCCCAATAGCACGAAGGAGAGCAGTGCATCTGCTGCGAGTGAAAGTGGAAAAGGCTACACCAAAGACCAGATGGAAGGAGTATACAGGTATGGCCTTTGCATTACATACTTACTCTTAAAATATTGTCAAGCTAATCTCGCTGTTCAGGCTGGTCTTAGACCAGCATTAAAAACTATTTTGTTCTGGAAGTACAGATACCTGAGAACCATGGAAGCACGTAGTCTAAACACCGTTTGTAAACTGTCTGGACTTTGTGTAGCATGATAGTATTAAGATGGGACAACAGCAGAAAAGGAGGATGTGAGAAAAGAAACAAAGATCAGTAGAAATGACCTTTTGAGGCGATTAACTCTTGCATTACGTGCTCATTACACACTCATTGTCAGTAGGAGTGAGAAAAATACTGTTTGAGATGTGCTCTTTTTTTTTCCTTTGCTAAAGAAATATTGATGTGGCCACTCTAAAACTGCACACCGCAAAACCCACCTTTATTTTCAGATAAACAGAGCACAGATATTTTCAAGGGAGTTCAAAGAAGGGAAATGAAAAGGTCCTCACCTCCTAGTTTGTGTAGGTTGACCTGTTGTGCAGAACGCAAATCTGCGTGTCAATTTTTTGATGTGAAATGTATGTTGCTGTTAATATTGTCTTGGGATCTTTTCCTGCTGTTCAACAATCTGTTAGCTGTGCTGCCAACGAGGGAAAACTCTCCTTTCTTTGTTGATACAGCAGCACTGTATTCAGGCAGGTAGAAAACAGCATCTCATGATTATCCTCTTTTTGTGGCTATTTACTAAAACTGTTCATGTACCGTCATCTCCCTGGTTGATCGATACAGTTGACCTTCATGGTACATCTAAAGTAAACTCTGAATAAGCATACAGATTTTCAACCACCTTGAGATACCGGCTGCGGTATGTGCGCGTGCAGGTGAGGCCATTGGCTCGTTTGTGAGACGAAATATCCAGAAAGTAAATCCTCCATAAAATGAGGCTTAGATCAGATTAAGACATGTAACACATTTCCAGAAAGCTGCGACAAGGAAGGCTGAATTACTGCCAGAATTCACTCACCCGTGACATGCCGTTCTGAGTTGCAGTCTGCTTTGACATCAGGCTGCCTGCAAGTTGTTTCTTGTTTGCTTGTTTATTTGTTTTATGGGGAAGTAATGTTCTCTACTTCGTCTTGCCTAAAATGATGCTATAGAGCCAGCTTTTCTCCATGGTACGCTTTTATGGGATTGGTTCCTTGAAGGGCCTTACTAGATACCAGACAAAATTATTCCAGTTTGGGGAGATCAGAGCCAGAGGTATTCAACCAAGTCGCACGTTGAGGATAATACTGATGCAACACCGCTTTTTAGTGACTATTTCAACAATTTATTTTGTGAATATAAAATTTGGGGCTTTAACACCCCCACACACACCCAGGGGGTGGTTGCAAATAAGCTAGTGTACTAGCTTGCGGAGTAGCCCAAGTTTGTTTATATTATACATACAACATAGAAAATCAGCTGTTAAAACAGAATCTTGACGTTAGTCCGAGTGATGCATCCTTCAGTATAGCAGTTCATCAGCCTTTGGAGAAAGATTGCCTTTTAGTTTAGATGTGCAGTAACCAGCAGGGCAAATCTCTAGCCTTGATTACTTGAAGAGTTTGTCACGTTGTCTGTTAGTGACATCAACACGCCACTTAAAAAATCTGTGGTGAAGAAGAAGGAAATAATGTTTTCCCTGCCAAAGAGAACAGTATTAAACACAAACAGTGGGCTAAAACCTAATGGAAAAATATAACATGTTCCGTGATGGTAGCTGAAGGGAAGCTCATATTTAAACCACAGTGAGAATGAGCTTTTTAGTTGGAAACATGACAGGCTGCATATGTTATTGCTTCAGTCGGGCCCCAGACTTTTCCAGTTAAATGAAACATGCCCCTCTGGGAAGGGTATTCTTTAGAGAGTCAAGCTTGTCACCACCATATGCTTCTGCCTTACCAGAGCTGAACAGTTTTCAGAGCTTTGAATTGGTTATACAGATGCTGTGTGAAAAAAAGGTGGGTTTAATTTTGTTTCGTGCCTGATTATATTTTTTTTTCACTGGAAAAAAATAGAATTTTTAAATAGCAAGGTAAGAAATCTTCAATTCTTTGTTAATTCTGAGTCTTACAATGAATTTGAGGCCATCAAACTAAATTGTTTTATATGCTCATGATTTGAAAGATGGTCATTATCCTCAGGTATTCCTCTCTCTAGGACTTTTTGGTTCCACGTCAGTAACTGGGTATAGACCTCAGAGGAGACACTTCAGATGTAACTACACATGCCATGTACAACCCTTTCTTAAAGGCACTAGTGAGCAGTAGGACAGGGATAGCTCTGAGCTCTCCAGCTTGAATCACTGATTGGTACGCCTGGAGTTGCCCAGAAATCTTAAATTTGCTTTAGATTTAAGAAGCTTAGTGAAGGCGCTTGGATCAGTATAACTAATTAAACTGCGTTGCTTTTCAGGGTTACTCTAATAATGTGGGCAGACAAGAGTACAAACAAACACCTGAGTGCTGTTTTTATTTTTTCCACATACACTGGGGACGCTGATCACTAGCAAGCTATCATAACACTTTTCTAGAGCATTGCACGAGCTTGCAAACAAGTTACTCGACAGGGAGAAGCCTAAGATGCAATACCTTTCCACTGATTGCATAAGTGCTGGGTGATGCTCTGATCTCTGTAAGAAATGAGCTTACTATTGCAGTGGGACAATTTGACGGTTGAGACATTCAAAAGCACCTTGTTATTTTTGAATTGATATTTCTGTGGAAACGCCATCTGCGTGCATGCATCTTTTCCTTAATGGTGGTTATCTTGTCACCAGGGGCTGGATCAGGTTGCCGTTAGGGTTTAGGTGGCCTGCATGTCAAAGCGATTGATAAGAGACAAGCAGAAATCTATTAGGACCTGCAGTAAGTTTAATGTGTTTTCAGAGCAAGTGCTCTAGAAGTCTCTAGGCGATTGAATCCTGTCTGAGCAATGTCAAGATAAGTATGTGAGAATCACATGCATGGCAAAAAAAGGGAGATTTGCTTTTGGCTTCTGCAGTCTATACTTAAAGCAATTCCTTAAATGTTCAATAGAGGTTATTGGCACTTTTTACTGAGATAAAGAGATGGAACGTGTAAGAAGGAAAATGTAAACTTATTTTTCCTTTACTGAACTGGAAAAGTGTTGATTCTTACAGATTACAGTTGTCAAAGAACAGTTAGTTACTTTCAAGCAAATTCTGTTCATAGTATCTGCCTTATTGTACCAAGTGTGCGGATACTTTGGAAACATTTTGTGAACTAGCATGGAATTAAAAATAAATAAAAGAATAATTGTCTGCTGTGTATTAATCTTTCCCATTTCTTTTTATGCTGTCAAATATGTGTTATCTTTTACTGCATAATTTGAAGAAAAATGTTTTGGAGCTGTAGATAGGTTGTACACTTTAAATTCCCTTTAAATTAGCTTAAAATTTATGTGACATCCAATGCCTCTTTAGTAAAGAAGCTAAAGCATACATTCCAGATTACCTCTTTGAGAACTGAAAAATAACTGCCCTGAGTAGTAAGTAATATGTTAGGCTTGGTTTGCTGTCCTGTGAAAGCTTTGTTGGAGAATTGCTTGTCTTGCACTGCTAGTGCCTGCCCCTTAAGGATAGCACAGGAAATATTTATTTATTTTTTTTGTTTGGATCTTTGAGCTAGAACCAAAACAAACTGCTAGAGGCATGAGTTCTGCAGGAACTTTGCAAGGCAGGATTAAATTTCATGCAGTATTGGTCAACAGTTAATCAGCAACTTGACTTGAATTCACCCAGCAAACCAAAAAATTATCTCTACGCATTTCATGTAAGGAATGCAAGCCACGTGACTTTCTGCAGGCCTTCTGCAGAGACTTGTGCAAACTCAGCAAAAAGATACAGTGTTACTTTTTTTAACATGGGGTCATGAAGATAATTAAAATAGAATAATAAGAGCAGTCAACAAGTCTTTAAAAAGAAAGAAATCAGGGCATTCCTTTAATTAGGCTTCTAGAACTTCTGTGAATCGTTGAAACATGCAGTTGAATGGTTGGGAAAGTCAAGGTAGAAATCATAGTTACAAGGTCTGTCGTGGAGAAGTGGCACAGAAGATGCGGTGTCAGAAAGCTTTCATCTACACTTTTTACAATTAAGCTATGGTTTACACTTAAGAAGAGGACTTAAAACATGGAGGAAAGTATGTTAATATGAGCATAGAGTTGAATATTTCATTTAATACACACAGGAGAAAAAAACTGAGTAAGTGCATCTGAGACCAAGTACCAAGACATGCACCCTAACGAGGTGTTGCATCTGTAAGAAAAACAGTGAACTGAAACTTCTGGGACATATTAGGGGCATGCTGATAACAGCTTGAGCTCTGCAACAGCAGCATGAAGATGCCCCTCTTTCCAATCTAGAACACCTGTTGCAGACCACACTTTTCTCATTTAAACTGTGACTGGCACATTCCCAATTCAGCTGCAAAATGCCATTTGCTTCAGGCTCTCCGTCATCACTGGAAACTTGAGCTGAGCCTATGTAGAAACTGGTTTGTGCTTTAGTACATTTTTCTGCTAAACACTGGGATCAGTAGTCAGCGTAGGTTCCTTTCACACAGTTCTTTATCTCTGGCATTCACATTGCTGCATGCTGTGCTGCTCAGTTTAGATTACCATCGGAAGAAATAACTGTGACTCCCAGCAGGAGCTTTTGGAGATTGTGTATTTGTCTTTGGGGCCACCCCTATGCATGCCCACAGAGGCTTTGGAAGGCCCTTTGAAATATGCAGTAGTAATCAAAATCCATAGCTATTGATCGCTGCAGGTATTTGATGCAGAAATGCAAGCAGGTTTGGTTAACTTGATAAAAGCTGTTGACCTAATCTGAAACGTAGATTCGAGCAGTGGAACAAGGAGCTAAGCAATAGGATCGCATCACTTTGCAGGCACAGGAGAGGCAGTGGTGGTAGCCCCAGAATTTCTTCAGGTGACAGCAGATGTCTCTGGACCTGCTCTGCCGCCAGAGCAGGGAGAGGAGCACAGCAGCAGGCAGAGCTGCTTGGCAATTCTGCCACAGGTGGCTTGTCTGTTGCAGGCGGGGATGGTGGAGGTTTCAAGATTCCTCTGCCAACAGGCTGTGGATCAATGTGGGCCATCGCTTGCTCTGGTGCAGTTTGAGAAGTCCGCTTTCAAAAAGTCAGATATTTTTTCAGGAGCATCCGGCACTGTGCCCTCCTAAAACAGGCAGTGAATAACCAGAGGGATGGTGCCAAGGTGCTGGCAGGGGGCTAACAATTCAGCAAGGGCAGAAATCATCTAAGGAGCAGAAGGAGCTTCAGAGTGATTCTGAAATACAAGTAATCCAGCCAGGAATGAAAAATGCAAGAATCACAGTTCACAAGAAATAAATTGATGCTGAAAGCAACAACTTTGAAATAAGCCAGAAATAAACAAACAAACAAAAACCAGTTCAATACAAAAGGGGGCAGTCCATAAGCAAGTTGCAATTTTAAAAAGAAACATCTGTGTGGGGTTTACATGTGCAAGTAAATAAGCACTGCAGATTACCCTGCCTTAACTGCAGCAAAACTTAACAAAAATAACAGTCAGAAATGCAGCTTTTGGAAAACTACTGGTTCATGCTGCAGAACCCGGGTTTCAGATGTGGTTAAGAGACCCAACTAACATCATCAATCGGCCTTTTTACAAAACATCCACTGGTTTTCCTCTAACTTTTCCCGGCCTCTGCTGGCCTGTGTTGCGTGACTGGGAACAGGAGACAAGTGGGAAGACAAGTGGACAATTGCTCCCTCCATCCCTCATGAGACAAATTTCCACAGGACAGCTCAAAGTTCAGGCAAGGGATTGTGGCAGCGTGGGGATTGGGGTGCATCAGTCTACAATATCAGTTGGCTTGGAGACAAGAGGTGAGGAATATGTCCGAAAAGGCCTGCTTCTACTAAGGAGCAGGGATCAGAGCTGGGCCGTGGCTTCCAACAGCTCCCAGCAGCTGGAGAGAAGTTCCTGAGAGGGGTGGTGGCAGTCTGAGGGAAGAGGACTTAAGTCTTGGAGAGCCTTTGCCAAGCCCATGATCCCCGTCTCTTGAAGGAGAGTCGGGAGGAAGGGGTGTCGGAGAGGCCTGGTGACTGCGCAGCCCCTGTATGACAGGAGGGTCTGGTGGCTTGCCCTGGTGATCCACTGCAGTTTGTCCTGCTAGTGAAACCACCTTGCCAGGTTGAATTTGTGATTCATTCAAGTTTTGCCTCTCGCGGGTACACCACAAACACCGATAAGTGTGTTTAATTGGAGAGCACCTCCTGATCATCTTCATTTGTGCTGCCTTCCCCAGTGCAAAGCTGCTGTGGAAGGAGTTCTGGTGCAAAAGTACTCGGACTTCGCTGAGGGGACAAGAACCGAGCCATCACCCTGTAAGGATTGCTTTTTGCCTTGAAGTGACAAAAGAATCATACAAGACTCTTGTCTAATGTCAGGGTGTAGTGAGGGTTTAATAGCACAAAGTCATTGCTGAGAATTCCAGATACAGGTATGGTTTTTGGCTTCTGTGTATTTACACAATCATTTGATGTACTTTAGCTTTAAAGTTTGATCTACCTAATCTATAGTCCTGCTAACCTGCAAAACTGCCTTGTGTGGTCCGCGTGCTTCACTATGAAGTGACATGTGCTCCTCGGGCTGTCCAGCAGAGTACTTGCAGCCTGTGTTTGCTGCTGGGGTTTGTAAGAGCCAGCGCTGACCTGCTCGAGATCTGAAGATGAAGATCTGAAGGCCGGGCAGTGGACAGGAGTCACGTATCTGAGGGTTCATCCTGGTCTGGAGGACCAGTGACAGGTCTGTGGCAGGCAGCGTTCCTGTGAGTGGGCCCATCCTGACGTGAACCCACAAGGAAGAATAAAAGTCAGGGGTGACCATCACAAACTCACAAAGGCTTCTTTGTTTAAGGCTGGCTGTTTAGCCTAGGCTAGCCAGTCAGGGTATGAGGGCAATTTGAAATAAGGTGTGCTTGAAATACTAAAATCAGGAATGTTGGAATTTTGCTCATACAAAATCAGGAATGCTGGAATGGAAATATTTGTGCATTTGCATATTTTGTTTGACAAAGCAGACATTAACAAAGATAAGCAAAGAGAAAATAGAAATGTGTTATACCTTGGCAGAATGTTTATTTCTTGACACGTAACAGCTCGTTTGCCAGGTTCAGGGTAGCAGTTTCATTCACCTCTTCTGAGGGCAAGCTCTGTATGACCCACCCAGCAGGTTCCTGCCTGCACATCCTCATCAAGACGTAGCTCTGGTTTGGTGCGCTGGCTCTAAGCAGTTTGTGGGGTCAGAAACTGGTGAGTCATGTACTGACCTGCACATCTTCTGATCAGTAACAGGCATTCCTACTTTTCCCATCAGGGTTGTCCACCATGGGACTTGCACTGGCCATGAATGGGAGGAAAGTCTGGGGCAAGTTTTTGAGGATTAGAACAGGTTGATGTTCCTTGGGTGGTTGTTGTTGTTTTGTTTTCTTTTTCCTCTGCTTTTTTCTTCATCCTACAGTGTTATGAAATAAGTGCATATCAGGTCTGCAAAGAAGTAAATTTTCCTTTTTTTTTTTTTCCGTGTTTGTTACTTCCATGAGAAATGACCATTTGCTTCTGGGGGAAGAAGTTGAGGTGAAGAACTTAGACCAGATGCTGAGATAGCAATTTCTTGAAATAAGTCTGATACTGTTAGACTTTCAAATAAAGCTGTTTGTTCTTGATGCAGTTCATAAGTAATCCAGATCTTGAGGCTAAAGATGAAGGGATCTGTGTATGCTACCAAAATTTCTGCTAATTGTACAAGTTAACAAACACAAGTTTCCAGTACTCAGAGTGTAATTTAATGTATTTTCTTTCCATTACTTCTTGTTGATGGATTTACTGTATTCTTTTTAATTAGCTTTATCAGCTTCCTAACTGCAGCTTATTAAACACTACTTCAATATAATGAGCTATATTTATGTCACAGGATGTTCGTGTTGGCGGCTGCCTGCATACATTCAACTCAGTGCTCTTGTGAGCGCTGCACCGAGACAGCTGTAAAAGCTCATGTTGTTCCATTACACTGGAAAAGGGATCCCTCAAATGAAACCTGATTTGATCAATCTGAGAACTACGGAGGACCACACACGATGGTGTGGTTGTACTTCTAATGCTAGCATTCCCTTAATTACAGGGTCCCCATTCTTCATTCATGGAACTGCCAAAGGCTTGCTTACTCCCTTTTTTTTCCACTTGGCTACTCTCTGTATAGTCTTTGTAACACTAAACCCATATTTACGTAGAAATGTGTGCATTTAAAATAATGTGTACACAGTTATAGCCATGTGAAGAGACTCACATGAAGCTTTTAAAGTATTTCTGGATGTAATTTCTATTTGTTGCTCAGACCAGCTCTTTTCTTTTGGTATTCACCGAATGTTAGTGTGCCTCATTTCTGCAATGCAGTTATGTGGTTCAGCCTTATTTTTTTCTGTTTCTGATCTCTTATGATGAACTCTTAACTTTGTATCAAAAAAAAATTAAAGCTTAGCAGGATTGATTTTAAGGTGTATTTATTGGTTTGATAATTTCTTCCTACCTACATAGAATTAACATTCACTCAGTCGCTTGTAACTGCAGTTTCTCTCTTCTGGGTATTGTAAAGTATACAAATCATCAAATCATTTCCAGATTTTGCTGTTCATCTCTGCGTGAGACTGCTTGTAGTATAGACTGCTATATATAATACAGACTACTTATACTGAGTATTTCCAGGTTTTCAGAGTCTTCACTGAACATCTGAGATGAGTTGAATCTGTAACTGCAGAAACTGTTTATGTTTTTTTAACTTAGAGAAAGTTTGTTAAGATCCAGGTGCATTCCCAGCAACAGAGGTGTTCTCACATACCTTATTTCCCTCAAAAGTGAATGTTTGAATGAATTGTGACTTGACTTTTGTTTGGAGAAAGGAAGGTATTGTTTGTTTTGTTTTATATCCTGCATAACAAAATGCATTTGCTGTTGACAGTCAAAACTGGTTTTTCTACCTGCAAACTCTGCAAAGAAATCCTCATTTTATGCATTATTAACAGCAACATTCACATAATTGGAGATGAGGAAATTCTGTAGAAACTGCAAACAGAAACCTTTTCTTACAACAGTAGTAGTTTTACAATTCAAGTAGAGCAAAATAAATGTATGTAGTAAGTAATTTTGAATACAATCATTTATTGTGCTTGATTTTGAGCTTATTGTGAAAAATGGCATTCTTATTTGTTTGGATGGTGGAATTTTTTGTTTATTTTGCGTTAAAAGTGAGAGTTGTAATGCTTTCCGTCAGTGCAATGTGTTACCTCATTTGCAGCTGTGTCCTAACATACTGCCATTACATCTTTTCAGTTACAATATTTTATTTCATTTTCTTTTGCAGTATAAAGAAATGTAAAAATTACTACGAAGTCCTTGGAGTGTCAAAGGATGCAGGTGAAGAAGACCTAAAGAAGGCTTATCGAAAACTTGCTTTGAAATTCCATCCAGACAAAAACCATGCACCTGGAGCAACAGAGGCTTTTAAAAGTAAATTTTTTTACTTAAACTTTCTTTTATGATTGAACTCTGACAGTTTAAAAGCAATTCATCTGCATTGTTTGATTGTCATTCTATAAAATTGTCAGCGTGGTATTTTGTAGCTAATATTAAACTGACCTTTTTAGCCAAAGAAATGTTTGACCTTTATCATTTTGGCATATACCTAGAAGTTAAGATGAATAATGTGGACTTCTGGAGAGGGTTCATTTTAAGAGGATTGACTGTAATTTTCAGGTACAGAGAGAGAATACTAATGCTTGCTTTGTGAAATCCAGTTGCACTTTGCTGTCATCCATTTTGACTGAATGTAAGTCTATCAGTTGGAGTTGGTTCAATATAGTATGGGTACGTTATTATATGATTATTCAGGTTTTTGAGGGGGAGGGGTTATAGCATTTGCCATTACTTTGGGTTCTGGAAAACCTGTATCCAGAATGGTGATTTGAATGAAGAGTAGTAGTTACATGGAGTAAATATTAACAGTCCTCATAAATATGGTATTTTTTAGGATGGGAGTAGTACACTTAAAAGGACACGTTACACTTACTGGTTGGTGCGTTGCTTTTACTGGATTTGCAGCTTGTAGTGAATGATATTATGAGATAAGTAAATTGATTTCTAGTTGAAGCATTGATGTAGCCCTCTAAAACATCCTGACTGAATACACAAAATTGCCATGGGCATATTCATTTTTATATTGCTGAAATGAATAGAATTTTACTAGGTGTGCATTTGAATCCATGACATGTGTTTTTATTTCAAATAGCAAAGTCATACTTACTAGCAAAAGGCAGTTTTTACTAAATCATGTGCTTTGCTAAGTTACCTTTTCATTACAATTCCTCCCATGTGTATACTTTTGTTAATTTTTCCATACAAAAGCATTTATTGAGAAATGCCCATTAATAGTTGTCTTTGTTTCTTTGGTCAAGATTTTCAATCTGATCTGACCTAAGGCTGCCGGGCTTTGCCCACTGCCAGGAGAAATGTTTTGAAGAAAGCTACTGCTTCATCTCAGACATAGATGAAAAGCAATATGAATCTGTCTGAAATGACATGCAGAAAGAAACGATCTGTGGTGCTTCTGTATTTTTTCCTGCATGAGGTTCATATTCAGACACTTGAAAAAAATTCTCAGTTACAATTCTTACATTAGGAAAAAAAATTAAAAAGAAATAAAAAAGAAATGCCAACAAGAATTCTCATACGGATTTTAAGGGGTAATTATAATAGCTTGTTAACGATTACAGAGAAAAGTAGATGTACCATAGCAGGAAAGTTTATCAGTGATTGCTGTTTTAATAAAGCTATGTGACGGCTTTATTCTAAAAAAGGTGTTCTTATAAAATTGTCTCCAGTCCTTGAAATTAAATAATTCTCCCCTGTTAATAGAATTTTAAATAATCTTTGAAATCTTGGAAATTGGTATCTTATTATTTAATCTTTGATCTAAAATGAGCACTTTGGTCAAGTTGGATTTCTTGGACTTAATTTCACTTTCTGGTTCTTAACTAGATGAGTGCATGAACAGAAAATCTTACTGACTAAAAATTTAAATAAATTTAAAATAATTACTTTAAAATATTTAATTTAAATTTTTAATATTTAAAGAAAGCTAGCATTTTTCTTGCATTGAAATGATTGTCATCTCTTTGTACGGCTCAGTAAATGTATCATTTAGTTTGCCTTTAAAGGTGTCTGATGAATTTCTGACATACAGTTGAGAAAAGGAGTTTCATAACAAAATTTTAAGAAAAAGTACTTTATTTTAAGGAAAAGTTACATTAGAAAACAGAATTGAGTTTGGTGTCAGGCAAGGTACTTAGATCTTAAAACTGCCTGGTACTACCCTTTGTTGCATTAAGCAGTCTTCCTTGAGGTTTTATTGTAGGTTAGAAGTTTGTGATTTCTTCAAATATAATCACTTTAAGTCTCTTGGAATCTCTTTCATTTTTATGTCCTTTAATTAAAGATAACTCTATTTGGATCAAATCTGTTTTGAATTAGCATCAAATAATCAAAAGCAAATAGTAAACAAATAGCCAAGAAAGCTTGCTGACCATATCGTGACAGTGTGGTGTCTTCACTTTATTTGCTCGCCTGATTAATGTCGCCTTAAATTTTTAATTGTTGAAAAAAAAAAAAAAATCTTAAGTTTTTACTACTAGTTTTATCACTGGCTGAGTAACAGAGTAATCCTGTAGCAGTGTTTGCTGTCCTTAGTGTGTATCACATACTCTCAGGCTTAATTTCTTTGAGTTTTCTTCTCCACTTAAAGTAATTCTGAATTATTACTGTTGCTAAGGGCATCTTAATGAAGATGTGACTGAGTGCAGATTGTGCATTAATTGTCAGCAGAAGTTTTCCTTAAATCTGCAAGATCTTTGTGTGTGCACAGCAGCTGGGGTCAAAGCTTGTAAAGCCGGCAGACCTTGTGGTCTCTTCACACTGATTCTTTCCATGCACACCTAGCTGAATTTTTCCCTTTCTGCTTTCAAAATTGAAGTTGTTCATTCATGGTAATGTAGCACGAGGCAGCACAGGCATCCAGGCCAGACTAAATGTTAAGGTTGTGTCAACAGCCTTAGGAGCACACAGGTTCCCATCATGCATGCACGTACTCCTCACGTTATGTCGTGCAAAACTTTGTGTTATTAATGTACTCCATAAGGAATCTTTAAAATCATGAGGAAAAATATTATCTACAAGAGTGGGAATGTAAAGTTTACACACTGAAAGAAGTTACCACTTCCCATGTGAAACCAAAGAAACCTGCTGAATGTATGATGATTTTAAGTTAAGCTGCTAGAGCTGACTGAACTTTGCAATTGCCCAACTTCAGAGCTTCTCTTGTAAGGCTCCATTTTTTTTTCTCAGTTGCAGTGAGAAAGAAAATTTCCACAGATGTAGGTGTTCCCCTAAAAAAAAGGAAGAAAACTGTCCCACCTTCTGCCTAGTTCAACAGGTTAAAAGGCCTGGGAATAGTGTTGTTGGGACACCTGGTAAAAACTATGCTACAAAACGTAGAGATGTTCCTGGATGCTGTTGTACTATAGGTTATTTGTAACACAGTAAAGGACATCAGTCTCTGCCTATTCTTGACTTTGAAATTGCAGTTTTCATGCTGGAATAGCTCCTGTCTTTCATTTAGGAGAGTTGTCTTTTATTCCTTGCTTCAGAAATCGGAAATGCCTACGCCGTGCTGAGTAATCCAGAAAAACGAAAGCAGTACGACCTTACAGGCAGCGAAGAGCAGACGTGCAATCACCCTAGCAATGGTAGATTCAACTTCCACAGAGGCTGTGAGGCAGATATTACTCCAGAAGATCTATTCAATATGTTTTTTGGAGGGGCATTTCCAACAGGTATTTGTATTCATCGGCATAATTATGGGAGCGGTACACTCTGAGCAGTAGTACTCAGAGTGGTGTTAGTTTGTGACATTGTAAAACAAGAAAATTATTCCAAACATCCTCCATCCCCAACTCTAATCCATGTCACCTTTTAAATTTCCTCTAAGTGTTCCTGAATCCCTAAAATGTGAGTTTGATTGTGTGGGGTTTCTGTGATGATCCTACAGTACGTGAAATAGTAAATCAGTTGCTTTAAAGCTTAAAATATTTATTTTAAATGACTTTGGGATTGTGAGTTATCTTAAAGTTGGGTTATTTTATGCATCATCATGGGGTAACAGTAAATTCTCTATGTTGTTGCTCCTTTTTTGAACTCTAAATAGTTTATTTTATATTTTAAATATGGATATTTCTTTTCTTAGGTAGTGTACACTCATTTTCTAATGGTCGTGCTGGCTACAGTCATCCCAATCAGCACCGTCAGAGTGGACATGAGAGGGAGGAAGAGAGGGGTGATGTATGTTTAAGCACCATTGACTTTAAACTGGGGATTGTGAAGGTTTTTTGTAGTCATTTTCAGTGATGTGATTGTACAGCAGCTCTGTACTGTAGAGGAAGATTTGTACTTGCCAGTTACATATCTTAAAACTTTGGCAGGTGGTAGTCTTGCTGATGTGGTAGATGGACGTGCAGATTTGAGAAGATAATAGCATGTTTTTGTAAATCCATTGTTGGATGCCACTGTCATGCCAGTGACTGGTCACTAATTCTTGCTTGCATTTAAAAGTTGATTGGGGCTGAAGTAAGAATTGTACTTAGAATTATATAGAGTCCTATGTAATTACGTATGACTGTTGGATGAGACTAAAACTAAGTACTATGTGACTGAATTCAGCTATTAATTTAATAGTGTCTTGTGGCTACATGCTAACTTATGAACAGTTGCAGCTTCAGCACCCTACAGATAGTGCGTATGCATTGGGAAGTTAAGGTAACACTACAGTGTCTACAGATTTGTAGGTATAGTTTCAAAGGGGCTTTTGAAACTTCAAGTAGAAAGTCATGCTTAGAATTAAATTATGTCAAATGTACCTGCTAAATTGATACTATTTTATGAGATACCTGAATCTGTTGTTGTTTGGGTGTTTTTTTCCTTAGGGAGGTTTCTCTATGTTCATTCAGCTGATGCCCGTTATTGTGCTGATCCTTGTCTCCTTGTTGAGCCAGCTGATGGTATCTAACCCTCCTTATGCCTTATACCCAAGATCGTAAGTAATTTTCAATCACATTAGTTTGAAGCAGAGGGAAGAATGTTGTAATCACCTTTTCCCAGTTAGAAGCTTTTAGAGAGCCTTCCATTAGTTGGTCCGTGATTTCCCACTGTGAGGAAAAGGAGAGGAAGTGTAGATGAAGTGAAGCAAAACAAAACTTTTAAGGTGTGTACTAAGAATATGCTTTGCGAATGTAACAGAGAAAAGGGATCAGCAATACTTGAGTTTAGGAGATCTTTTAATATGAGACAAAGTTGTTCACGTATCTCCAATGTATTTAATCAAATGCTGAAACCTGCTAAGGCTCATTATTCTTTTGGGAGTCATCTGTGCTTATAGCAAGCAAAGTGCCTGAAGGCAAACTTACTCATCCTTACCAACTAGACAAGGGCAAGAGAAATTGCCTGTTCTAGTTGATGATAAAATAGTCTCTCTCTGTTTTCTTGCAAGGGATTTTGATAGTGAAACTTACCTGTTTTGTACAGAAGGATCTTTTTTTTTTTTTTGCTTAAGAGAAAGAACTTTTTAAAATACCAAGCATGCAACTACCTAACACACTTACCCACTCACCACAACTATTTTAAAAATCCTCAGTTCCATCTAGAGCTCTCAGGTCTACAGCAGAAAGGCTTTTTTTTTGTCTTTTATTATTTTTCCTGAGTTCTTTATTTCCAAAGTGTGGTGTTGTTCTTTTCTGAATCTAAGTTGTTGTGATATGTATAAATACTTAACTGCCAAAATGTTTGTGCACGCTCCCTGATTTTCAATCTTCAGAATGCCAGCAGGAAAACGGATTTGTCAAGGGTTGCAGAAAGCAATTTAGAATGAAGATGCCCATACTGGGTTGTCACAGTAGTGACCTGTTTTGTTTTTTCTTCTGTTTAGTTTAAATGGAATTTTCTATTATCAAAGCTTATATGTGGCTAAAGAGGTATGAAACAAGTGTCTTATTAAAGTGTTTTTTTTAAAAAAAAGATTAAGGATGAAAACAGCAAAAGCTGAATGTTCAGGTGAAGGTATTATTTTCTTCTCCGGCAGATGGTACAGCCATTCATTTCACTACTTGTCTTGAAATGGCAAATTCAGTGATGTGCTGTTCTTCCATAATAACAACATTTTTAAAAGTATATTTGTGTTATAAAAAAAGATCAAATAAACATCTAGTCTCTCACCCACTTATTTTTTTTTTTATTTTTTATTTTATTTTTGCAGAAGTACAGGTCAGACAATTAAAATGAAGACAGAAAATTTGGGTGTTGCTTATTATGTCAACAAGGACTTTAGAAATGAATACAAAGGAGTGTCATTACAGAAAGTGGAAAAGAGTGTGGAAGAAGATTACGTGTCCAACATTCGTAATAACTGTTGGAAGGAGAGGCAGCAAAGTAAGTTTGTTAATATGTTTAATTTCTTAAACAAATGCATTACTGGAAAAAAAAATAATATAACAGGCAAGAATGAAATGCTTGTATTATAAATATAACTGAATGAGAAAGCAAGGGTAAGGCTCCCCACCGTTTCTCACTTCTTCAGACTGTCCTAGCTAGTGTCACTTAATTTTACTGAGAACTAACCATCATCTGAAAGTTATCAGCAATTTTAACCCATCATTTTGTCATCTGTGACCATTTCTTAGAAAACGACCACAGTGAATTGATAGTGAGAAAGGAGTTGCTCTAAGTTCAGGACAAAAGCTGAAAATTCTAATCTCTTCCATATTATTTTATCATGGCATCATCTTTTGTATTGTGTATCGTCCTTAGGTACTTTAATATAAATAAAAGAAAAGCCCAGATAGAAGCTTCCAGCAAGAGAAAAGATAATCTGCCTTGCACTGCAGTACCAACGACACTGCTTTTCCAAGCAACTAAGGGCACCCAACATGACATGTTAGAACACCATAAGCTAGAAATTAGTGCTTAATCTTCTGCCAGTGCTGAGTGATTTTTTTTTCCTCCCTGGACTTGCTTCCTTGGCTACATCAGACTTGGAAAACAATCTTTTTAGTTCACCAGCTATGTTTCCAGTCTAGTTGAATATAATACAAAGAGCAATTTCCTTGAAGGAGATGCAGCCTACAACTTAGTGTTAAAGCATAAGAGTACTGAGTAGCATCTGCCATCTCCAAGTTATCAACCTGTTATTCTGTTATCTGTGACCAAACGGCTTGAACTTTCAGCTGGTAAACTTTGGTCATACCTTACTGGAGAAGAAGTTCAATTGTGAACTCAGTCACTTACTGAAAGCAAATTTCACTCATTATCGGAGTGTAATTGTCTGTTTCTGCATACCTTTACTCGCTGCAGACCTGTGATGGCCAGCCTTTCTGCTGAGATGGCCCCTTAGCTCCTCCAAGCTGTAAAAGCCAGCCAGACATCACAGTTAGTCAGCTGGCTGCACGGGACTGCATGCATTCATTGCAGTTGACCTCTGTGTATACAAACACAAACTACCGCCATGCGCAGCAGGCCCACGGCTTCCCAGAGGCGTTACCCTCCATTTTCACGAGCACATATTGCGTGTGCCCAAGTAAATCTCTACAGGTTTACAAATTGCCCAAAGGAAAGAATTGTTGGCAGAGAACTATGCCAATCAGTCACATGTATGAAGAGAAACACCTGTCCTTTTGGGGCAAACTACCAGATGATTGCCCTAACTACTAGATTTGATCAGAATAATTTTTTTCCAGATTTTTCAAATACAAGAAATCATCAGGGTATGTTTGCGTATAAAACAAATAAACAAATACCAAAAACTCTTGTGTATTTTCCAACTGTATTGTCCTTTGATTATCTTGAAATGATTGAATATGCTCACTCTTCAAGAAATGAACATCTCATTTGCCTTCTACAAGTGGCTGCTAGATGAATGATTGGTAGTCATATATTATGAAATGGTTTGCAATAATGAGAGATGGTTATTAACAAAAATTAAACACCAGAGAGAAGCCAGCACGATAAAAAGGGTACATATTCTTTGTACATTTTTTTCAGCAAAATGTGGATTGGGTAGAACAGTTTACTTTACTCTGGTCATTACACACAGGTTTTACTGGTATATGGTATGTGTGTCTCCTGTCACATATACGTCTCCTATTTTTACTGTCTAAATACCTTTGAAAAGGTAGATGTTTAGTTGATACACAATCTCCACCTGGGTAGGGAAAGAGAGAAAAAATACCTTTCCCATTTTTCAGCATTTGTCCTTGAAATGCCTGCTTTGTTAAGCATGAGCAGAGTCCTTGACTACACAAGGAGGTCTTCCCTTCTGTATGTAAATACTTCATGGAAAAGATTTGATGACTGGAGAAGCATCTGACCCTAGTGTAAAGAAGAACAACCTGAAGGTGGTGACTGTCATGTTGTTTGCTGTTTGCGGTTTATCAGATTGTGAAAACTACCCCAACTGATATTCAAGGAAGCAGCCCCTAATAGATTTTCTCTACTTATAGAAACAGCTGACTTATATTTTTAGAGATTTAAAACACCTGTTGTGATTTTGATTTTCTTTGACAGTTAAAATCTTCTTTCCAACGTTGATTGACATTTGAGAATGAATTAAAATGCTGTTGAACACCATTATAACACCAAGAGTTCTTTTAGTAATTGAACACTAGCAGTCTGAGGCAGCATCAGTTGAAGTAATGAGCTTCACATTCAGAATGGTTTTTTGGCACAGAGAAGATGCTAGAGCTTTCAATAACGTGCCAAATGAGTGTTGTATATATTTGTTTTGTTTAATGAGACCCGATGCAAGTAGTAGCTTTTGCTTTTGTTTTGTAATCAGGTGCTACTGTGTGACATGTGAGGGTGCTGGAAGGCTGTTAGCAGTTTCACTGCTGAAAAAGATGAAATGTTTGGGAAGACCCAGTGAAGGGAAGCCTGTACAGTGCTGTTTAGGTGGTGTCTGTGTGTAGTTAGAACAGACTGAAAGAGGAAAGGGTGAGGATTAAACCTGAGGTGTTTTGGACAGCTCAGAAGAGGAATGCATCGTGTGCAAGGCATTCTGTTTCTAACCTGAAAAATGGTCTTTCTTCTTTTCTTAAAGAAACAGACTTGCTTTATGCAGCAAAAGTTTATCGAGATGACCGTCTCCGAAAGAAAGCAGATTCCATGTCCATGGACAACTGCAAAGAACTAGAACGGTTGACCAGCCTCTATCGAGGAGGATGAGCAACAATTGTACACATACATCTTTACGTATGCCGTTATTTCTCTTGTAAATTAAGAAGAGATTTAGTTTCACCATGAATGCTGGAAAAGAGGGGTGGATGTAAAACTCTACTGTGTAGCTGTTTCCAGAAACCTTATACTGAAATATCATTTAATGGCTTCTTTACCTACTGTGAAATATAGGTAACTTTAATTGTCTAGATTTTACTTCAAAGCTTCTGTGAATTCTTTCAGCAGAGAGAATAGCTCAGAAAGGATGCTATACTTGTAGAGACTTAGTCATAGTGGTTCTCCTCTAACATATTTGCCATGTAAATATCTGTGGAAAGAACACTTTGTGTATATACGAGTTAAATGACTTTCTATTTAAAATCTCAGAAATTTAGTTCCATACAACATTTTGTCTCACTGATGGAATAAATAGTATGATTATATCACTCCTATTCAGATGTCAAGTGTGTGGAGTTGAAACAAGATTTTTTAATATTTTATCTCTAACTCTATGTAAAATCTTTAAGTTTTGCCAGCTTAGAAGAACTTGGTATTTTTAAATATAATAGCATATATTCCTAATTATCTGTTGGGGTGTATTGATCTGGTGTAGAGTAGCAGTTCGCTGTTGTAGTTTTTTAGTGTTTCTAAGCAATGCAGAGAAAACTAAGAAAAACACTAATTTCTTTTCAGAGTAAATATTTGCAAATTCTGTACAGCCCATTGAAAGCATTGCTTTTAGTACTTGCAACAGTTTACAGCAGCTCTCCCATTTGGTATTCCAGCAGCAGCAAATCCATATGTATGGCTAACACGCATCTATAGCTTCCTTAATTTTCACTGCAAAGATAGACGAAAACATGCAATAGTAAATCTCTTTAAAAAATGGCAACCTGTTTTCTTTTTGCTGGGAGACTTCCATTTTCTTACTATTTTTTTATTTCAAGCTAGGTCCTAACAGTGATTCCTCAATGGGCACCACAAGTGGAGCATGGAAATACTGCTAAGGACAAGCTTTGTGCCTTTCTACACTTTTGCCAACTGTTTAAATGCTTGCTGGCTTGCAGTATGCTCCTATGGTCGGAGCCCTGTCACTTGTCCTGGGCCAGGAACTAGAGGAGGAGGTAGCGTATGCATTTTTCTGGACCAGAATATTGCTGGATTGACTTCTTAGAAATGAACAAACACCGTTTGGTTTCTACATCCAGTGTAACTCAGTGGCCTGTACATGGAAGCTATGTGTAGCCACACCTGACAACGAAACAAAGGTGTTTTGAAGCAGCTATGTACAATGCACTTAAAGCTTGTTGAAAGTGGGTTGAAAATGTATTTTTATTATTATTATTTTTTTTTTTTTACATTTTAACAGTGCTATGCAGGAGAATGTTTTCTTCTATTTGAGAATGCCAGGTGGCTTGTAATAAGGGCAGTATTTTTTGCTTGAGAAAACTGCCGTCTTTGAACAATGCTCTCAGTTTATGTGGAGCCAAATTCTCATCCTAAATTGAAAGTTTAAATACTTGACTGACTTCACTGGAATTCCTTCTGATCTAGTCTTGTCATTTGAGAGCAGGATTTGACTTCAGAAGTACTCCATATGCCATTGCTCTTGGTGATCCAGAAATCAATTTGCATGTGTACCTTTTCTAAACTGTCCCCCTGGAAATGCCTTCTGTTGCATTAGTTGGTGTAACATGAGAAAGACTAGCTGCAGACTTTTGACTAAGCAGCTACATCAGCATTCAAGGTAGACATCAAAGCTCGAGGTACAAAGCAGAAATAAAAGCTGTTGAAATAAATAAAGGGTTGCTGTACCGGATATTCTTACCATGATGACAGGAAAAGGGAGAAGAAATGGAAGGAAACCCACGTTTGAAGTTTGCAAAAGACATTTACATGGAAATCATGAATTCCCGGATTTTGCAACTGCCCAGAATGTATTGTAATTCTACTAGAGAAAACAAAACATACTATCAAATTACATACTGGCACTCCTGTGCCAGTAATAGAAAATAATTGTTCCAAAGGCAGTAAGTAATAAGTACTTAGACCTCCTGGTCCACAAATGGGTCTGAGCTTGCAGGCGATCTCTCAGCTAACAGAGGAAAAAAAAGATGCACAGCGCACTTGTCAAATACTGGAAGAATGAAGGCAGAGTTAAGAGATGGCCGTAGCAAAGCTGCTGATGGGGAGTATCTGCCCTGCTGCTGCAGCTGAGAAGCGGGTAAATGTGGAGCTGTGCGTTACGGTGGTTAGATTGCTAGCAGTATCTCAGCAAACTGGGATAACGCGGTGTCTGTGTGGGGCGTGATGACCACACGGACACCAGGGTTCTTTTAGGATCAGTAACTGCTGCTACTTTTATTGATGACATAACTTCATTATTCGATCTTAACGAGGACAGGCTCTCTCCTTATACCATTCCCCCACAGCAGTCCTTTTCCACTCACTAGTCATTAGCCAACAACTTTGCCCGGCATCAGCAAACCCCCAGCAACTTCCTTGCCTTAATGTCTGGAGAACAAGCAACCGAGATGGCAAGGCGCTCCTGAATCGCCCTTCTTCATTCCCTCTAAACTCTTCACATTCCCGATGGCCTCATCATTAAGAGTCTGATGTTATCACCAGCCATGGGGCTTGTCGACCCCCATGGCCACACTCCCACATCTGTGTCCTATGGCTGTGCAGGTGTCCAGGAGTTCAAAAGGGAGGCCTAAATTATTACATTTCCTCGGATTATCTATTGTAATTGCCATTTAAAAAAATGAAAAACTGTCAATATATTTATACTTGTGGAAAAATGCTACTTAGCATTTAACAGATTAAATAGCTGCGCACTTTGAAATATGCAGAATGATGCTATTACTTTCAGAAGCATAAAGATTAACCTGCTCTAAATATGGCCTGCAAACATTTCTTTTAATATTTCAAGTGGGTGTTTCGCTCCTTATGATTTTCTCAAGTCTGAAGGTTTTTTTCTTCAGAAATGTCACTGTCTTCCCTGGTCTTGCTAAATGGAATCTGCTGGAAAATTCAGAACAAGTCTTCTTGTGAGCAAGATGCTAATTGAAGAGTGTGGAGTACTGGAATCTTTTGGAATCTTTTCAGATGGCCTTTCGTCAAAAGGTGAAGTTATCATTAAAATAAGATATTGGCAAGAAAAGGGACAAACTAAGTTGTGTTTTTGAAAATCCCTCAAGTTTACGAGCTACTAAGAATTAACTTCTTACTCTTTTTATTTCGTTATGACCTGTGTTGAATCTGGAATTAAAGATAGCACAAGCATGGGTTCTTGATCTCTTCTTTAAAAGAGCAAGCAGGAAAGTCCTGCAAAAAGTAAAAATCTTGGCGTGACGTTTTGACATACTGTGATGAAAATGAGAGATGATTTGCATCTGCTGAAATGCGACATTGGTATCTATTCTATTTATGGAGCATCCTGAGTCACAAACAAGTTCAGTGTTCACATCTGATCAATGTTTCCCCGCAAGCTCTCTAACTGTTTAGGAAAAATAATTAAATTTTGGTTTTTGACTTTTTTAAACAGTCTTGATTGTTTTACAAGTTTCCAAGAAAAGGTTAAAAAAATGTCACCGCTAAAATGTAACAGGTGCATTTGAAAAGGCAGCAGAGACAACTTTAAATTATACATGTTTTTAATACAATTTTGTAGTGAATGCCATAAAAGGATTCAAACGGGTGGGCGAGAATACGTTTTGTAAGGTTTTTTGCTCCATAAATTTCCTTTCACCCCCTAAGCAGTTGTAATCCTTCCTTCTGGTAGACCTGTCAGAGAGAGCAGAGGGGAAATGCAATGCTAAAACCAAACATTTAGTTTTAGAAAATGTTTTTAGTTCATGCAAATTCCTGAAACTATACCTTAAATAAGTTACCTTATTACTAAAATAAGATACAGCCTCAGGTGTCTCCATCTGGTAGACGCAGTGCAGTCAGCAGCCGCAGAGGAAGCCTGGTCATCCCGAAGGCTGGCTGACAGGCCCTGCTGCCGTGTTCCCCGTATGCAAGTATTGATCTCGGTACACTTCTTGTCCCGTGTTGCCTAGTGAAGCCTGGTGCAGAGCCTACTGAGATGTCACAGATGCAAAAATGTGTGCCACGTTTGGCGTATGGTCAAAATACTCTGGGGAGCAAACCGTACGAGGTAGTAAGCACGGGAAAGAAATACGCCTCCTCCTTCCTCCCCGTATTTCTCTCGTCCGGGGTAACCGTGAGGGCCCTTGGTCTGGCAGCAGCTAGGTCTGGGTGCCAGATCTCTCTCAGCATTTGTAGAAGTGACATGGCAACGCCGTGGTGTGCTGTGGCGTGGTCCTTCGTGCGGAACACACTTCTCCCCGCGGTGACACTGGGGTTTGCGCACAGCGACGCTGTGTGTGCTGCCGTTGGCACCGGAGACAAAATCCCTGTCAACCTCACAGACGCTCCTGCGCCTTCGGTCCTGCCCAGGGTGATGGAGAAAGGGGCAAAATCGAGCATTGAGGATCGCGCCTGCACATTTTGAAATGTTTACACACTTTCGGTGTGTTAGGGACTGGCGCAGTAAGTGAGCGGGCCAGGGCTTGACGCGGAACGGTTCCTAAAGCCCCAAACAAGCCAACGGGCAAAGCTTCCCCGTGGGGCTCTGACGGGGCCGCGCCGGGCTGGTGGCGCTGCGCCTCCCTCCAGCGCCGTCCCCTCCCTTCCCTCCCTCCCCTTTTCGGCCCCGCCGCCTCCCCGTAGCGGGGCGGCGCTCCCGGCTGCCATCACGTGAGAGGCGCTGGGAGCGGCAGCGGCGGCTCGCCGACCGGCAGGTAGGGCGGAGTCCCCGTCCCCCCCCGCGGCGCCGCGGTGGTCGCGCCCGGCCGCCACCCCCGTCCCGTGAGGGGAGCGCACCACGGCGGCTGGGCGGGGGGGAGCACGCGCGGGGGTGACCGTTCCGCCTCTCGTCCCGCAGGCCGGCGGAGGTGGCAGCAGCGCCGGGAGGCCGCCGAACATGGCCGACGTAAGCGGGGCGGCGGTTGGGGCTGGGGGGCGGCCGTTGGCGGGCGGGGGGTGGCGGTGCCGGTCCTGTCACGCCGCTCTCTGTCCCCGCAGGACCTGAAGAGGTTCCTCTACAAGAAGCTGCCCAGGTAAAGCGGAGGCGAGAATATTTCTCCTCCCTCGTCCGCTTTTTCAGATAAAAATACATATTTTTATTTTTTTTGTGTGGTAATTGTTGTGTTTCTGACGCCGTGTCGCTTCGTGTCCCGCAGCGTGGAAGGCCTTCACGCCATCGTGGTGTCGGACAGGGACGGGGTGCCCGTCATCAAAGGTAACTCCTCAGTAGTTGCAGGCTGGGGGAGCTTTGCTCTTGCACCTCGTTACTAAATAGCGTAGATGCGGTGCGAGGTGCTCACATCTTGGTGTCACCCCCCAGCACATCCAGGGCGCTTAGCAGTGCCCTCTTGATGCTGAGAAGAGACTGAATCCACCTTTCACACGCCATACAGTTCCCTTTGCCTTTTACTGCTCTCGTTTTTATCGTATCTCTGTAGTCCTTGTTTCAGGTGTTTTTACGCTGTGGGCAAAATGACTTAAGAACACGAAGATTCAAGTATTGCAGTTTTATGTGTTTTTTTTGTTGATGGTGGTAGGTTGTAGTTTTGTGTGTGTGTGTGTGTGTGTGTCCCAAAGTATGTGAGCAGCTAGCAGCACTTGCACGTTTTCATCTGCTTCCATTCAGGTGACTGGGATTTGCCATTAATCGCTTCATGTAGCACGTGGGTGTGTGGGATGCAGAACTGCCAGCAGCACAGGCTGTGTGTTGTAGGGAGAAGGCAGGCAGGGAAGGGCGCCGTGTAGCGACTGTAGGTCGCTTGCGGAGCGCTGAGCGATGCGCTGCTCTTGAGGATTTTCCTGTACTTGTTGCGGAGGCGCAGACGATGCGTGATGTGTACGCCAGCACCAGATCTGCTTTTGGCACTGAGAAAGACAAGGATTTGTGATGCAGTCACAGATAGACAATAAAAGCAAAAAATGTTCTTGTTCTGTTCCAGTTGCCAATGATAATGCTCCAGAACATGCCCTGCGACCTGGCTTTTTGTCCACGTTTGCCCTTGCGACGGATCAAGGCAGTAAACTGGGACTTTCTAAAAACAAAAGCATCATCTGTTACTACAACACGTATCAGGTGAGTAACATCAGCACGGCTTGTTCTCTGCGACTAGAGCTCCTCGTATGTTTCACTGAGGAAGGGAGAGAGCGTGGTTTGAAGCACGCTAGGCTTCCACTTTGCTGCTATTTCTGTTTTCTTTGTCACATTGCTTCAAGCTGACTAAGCTAAACTTTTGCAGTATTTGCTGAACTTCTCAGTTTTGAGAAACATTTAAGAGAAGGCCATTCACTGGTCAAAAATGGTGAAGTTTCTGGACAGACAGCAATCAGGTATAAGCAGCAGGTGCTATTGACGTGGCTGGCCTTCAGAGTCTGCTGTGAAGGGTTCATGTTCTTTTGCAAAGGATATTTGTTAATAAATAGTGATGCCAAAAGTTAAATAGGCACGAGCAGCCTACTTCATAGTTAATCTTACTGCTGCAAATATGACTTCCAAGAAAGGTTTGAAATACTCATAACTTCTACAAACTGGTTATTTGTGTCCTGGAATCTGTCACCTACTACGCTTCTGCTTCTTCTCAAGTTCTGGTGGCCTTGAGAGCTTTATGTTTTGGCTGCAGCGAACCAGCCCACTGTTCAGCCCCTAGTATCTTTTTTTGTTTGGAGGACAAATGGTTGAACAAATTAGTTTGCATACACGCATACATTGCTGTGATTGTCTTGATGCTACTAGAATGTTGGTGTGCTTAAGATGGAAGTTCTCTACCAATGAAAAAAAAAAACATTGCTGTATGTTGAATCATATTGCAAAGCAACAGCCCTGCCGGCCCTGCTGTTATCTCCTGTTAGAGTGGTTCCCCCACAGAACGCTGTAGCTTTCAGGCGGGTAACACCAGAGGGAAGGGAATGCCAGACCTTCCACACACAGCTTCCCGCACTGCAGTGTGAGCCCTGCTGGTGCTTGTGACTGTGGCATCCATCATGTGAACGCTGCTGCTGAACGCTGCTCTCTCTCCTTGCAGGTGGTGCAGTTCAACCGCTTACCTTTGGTAGTAAGTTTCATCGCGAGCAGCAATGCCAACACAGGTATGTCTTACGGTGGCTTTTTAAAATATTTTGGTATTTTAAGCCCCAGGTGTTTGAATAATTGAAAATTAATGTACCTTGATGTAAATTCAGGTCATTCACTTTTTTCCTGCTGTGAATTTTGTCAGAGTATTGTGAAGGGAAATGCATGGGTAGAAATTAATAGCTTCTGGGTGACTTGCTGGGGTTATTAATCTGTTAGGAACACCTGACTTCTCCTGTGCTTAACTTTGCTGCGTGGGCGGTGACTGCACAGCATGAACCATCTGCTGGGTCTCTTTCCGTCAGTCCCAAGTTGTGTTCTGCAGTGAGATGTGCAGCTCCATCCTTAGTTCTGCACGACAGGGCACTCCTTCAGCAAGGCACCTGGGCTCGTGCACAAGCAAGAAGGATGGAAGGGAGGAGGGGGGAATTGTGCTGCGGCAGGTGTTCTGCTGGGGCTGCGGGCACTGCACAGCAAGGACAAACAGCTCAAGTGAAACCCTTCCTGTGACCTGGCAGGGGAGGGAGCCATAGGGTTTGGAGAGGGGCTTCTCTGTTACGTCACCTGATGGGATGTTCCGTTTATTTGCTTTCCCCAGGGCTGATTGTAAGCTTAGAGAAGGAGCTCACGCCCCTCTTTGAAGAACTGAGGCAAGTTGTTGAGGTTTCGTAGCCCGGTGGTACGGTCGGAGCGCAGCATCCCTCTGCAGCCCGGTGGACAGAAAGATTCAATGATCCTCAGTGAAATAACACGTCTCAGAAGAAATACCACAGCTCCTTAGTATACTAAGTAAGAGTAAATTGTACATAGTACTGAATCTGAAATGATCTACTAGTGTGTTGTCGGTGGATGTTACTTTAGACCACGCTTCTTGTATCGCGCAGTACCGGAGAGACCACTACACAGCTCCCATGGAGTTTAGCTCAGCCAGCAAGATGCTGTTGGCTCAGATGAGTGCCCCCCAGCCCCGCTGCCTTACGGGGAGCCAGGTGCACGGTGGTTTATCCTCAGGTGTCATCAAAGATGTGGCTGAAAGCGTTGTGAGGGCCAGCGCGCTAGCGGCGAGGTATCAGTACAATCAGCCAATACCCCATCTTTCTTACGTTGGTGATACTTCGGTAAAAGAACCTTACTAACCTGGGTGCTGCCTGCATCCTGCTTTCATTAAGAACGCTATTTCCATGAACAACGTTGCTTTAGGGGTTTTCCTATTGCCCACATAAAAGCACCTCAGCAGTGATTCACTTCTTTTTTTTGTGTGTGTGTAATACAGTCATGAAGTTCTCATATCTCTTAGTTTTGTGTGGGTTCATCACTGGTGACACTCTCAGCTCATTTACCCTTAGGTTTTCCTAAGTAAATATAAATAAAAATCAGTATTTTTAAATGACAGAGCCTGGTCTGCTCTTCTTTTGCACCGTAACGCTCGACAGCATCTTGCATCGCCTGTTCTGTGCAGAGAACAGGTCTCTCAGTTGTGTGTAAGCGTCCAAATCCAGGAGTTTACAGGCTGAAAACTCGCCAGTGTGCGCCTCAGCTGGGCTTTGTGGGTGTCCAGTCCTGTATCAACATACAGGTGCCGAAGTTCTGAGTTTCTAAGACCACAGGGGTTCCATCCCGTGCCTTCACCTCCCCCCTTCTCTCCTTCAAGATGACTCCGGTGCAGACATTCAGCTCCAAATCCCACCAGCGCTGGTGAAAGACCCCCTCTGTGGCTCCGTGTGCCCAGCCTGCTTCTAACATTTTGTGCCGCGGCCTCGGCGTGAGGAGGAGGGTGCTTTGTGGCTGCACTTCCAGCTTCGTTTCCAAGCCGCTCGCTCAGAGCAGTGGGAGCATTGGGCAGCACTGCATCTCCTTGTATGCTGCCTTTGCCACGACCGAAGTCATCACAGCTCTGTAGCTGCACGGGAGGTGCCGGTGTGTTAGCTGACTTTATGGCAGAAGGAAAGGACAGGTGTATTCTGCAGACCTTTAACGATACAGGACAGAAATATGGAAGAGCTGTGGTAGTTTTATAATGACGTTTTATTCAGAAAACTGTGTGTATAAAATATATTTACAAATATTTTGAATTTCTAAGTTGAAATAAAATACTATTCCTATGTCCAAATCTGCATTTTCTTTCTTCTTCCAGTATGTTTTCCCCTCTTCGGTTTTCTGACGTTACAGGCATCTGCTGACCGCTGCCCGCCTGCTGCGTGAGCAATACCCAGCCCTTTGCCACTGTTTTGCCCAGCAGGGGAGGTTTGTGTGTGGTGTTTCAGCTGAAACGTGACCGCTGCACAGGGAGAGGAGGGTCCTGCAGGAGCGGGATCGCTCAGGGGCAGACAGCAGGTCTGGCCTGGAGAGCCCTCAGGCTGTCAGGCTTTGCTTCCAAAACATAACACTTCTTTTCACTACAGCACCAAAGTACAGGGCTTCTGCTTCCGAGCTCTGGTGAACCACCACGCTGTTACATGTGCCCAAAATATGGAAATTTTCATCAGGTTATGTAGAAGATAAATCCTTCTAAATTCAAAATTTTAGAGGACATCATGCTTTCTGTTGCTATTGCTCACCTCATTCAATTTAAAGCAAGCACCTCTTAATTCTAGAACGCAGTTCTGGACAAAACCTCCTGTTTTGTATGCTGAGTTCCGTGCCTGAGGAAAACGTACGAAATCCAGCCCATTTTCAAAGGGGTAGCATAAGGGACCAAAACGCAGGTGGCATTCCATTGCTGTGGTGTAAATCTAAACTGTACAAAAATACATTTGACCAGGAGTGTTACTCATCCATCACCTTGAAAAGGGCCTTGAAATATTAGGTTTAATTGGTTGGATTGTAATCCAGGTATTATCTACAGAAATGTAATGAGCTCTGTCATTCTTTTGATTTAGACCCTCAACACGCCATACAAAAGAAGTCTTTGATGGTTCCAGAAGGCCTGGTTTTAAGTAACGGGCTCAAGGTTACAGACTGTGCTGCCTACAGTTAGTAGTGATGGAACTAAATTCTCAAGAGTGCTGTGAATGACCACAAGGTTTTGAAGTGACTACTGTGGCTACTTAACGGGCGTCTGAACGAAGTGCGCACCATGGATGTTGATCACACATACCAAATCCACGCTGCGATTTCACAGCAGTCTCCACACGTGACTCAACAGCCTGAAAGCGCCCAGCTGTACAAATCTGCGTGCAGAGCTGGATGCAAACATCTGTGTGCGGCAGACACACGTGCACAGGCCCTCCACAAGTCATGCAGACATTTGAAACTGTCCCCTTGTAGCCAGGCGCCTTCCCCTTGGCAAGGAGGCGATTCCTGCCCAGGGGGCAGCACTGGAGGTGCAGCTAGGAATTGAGGGCGGAGTTACGCTGCTCCAGTTGCTTCCGTATTTGCGACTAGAACAGAAAAACAATCCATTACCATTTGTCTGCGTGGATGTGGGAAAGTAAAAACGAATCCAAATACTGAATTTTTTAAGGAAGTAACATTGCCAAGCCTTTATGTTGTGTCATTGCTTCCTTCAGGACCAACACGCAGTCTGTGCTGGTGCTCAGTACCATTCACTGTCTACACAATGACATCTTTGAAGATGGAAATCATTTCTTCTTCATAACAAGTATCCAAAAGGCATCCCAAAAACTGTAAAGTAGGTTTGCAGACATACACATTACATGAACACTACATATTCTGGTCTAGTTGGCCTGGAAGCCAGAGCAAGCACTCCTCGCTGATACTGGCATGCTGTAATACTGGGGCTTATTACGGCGGTACCAAGGGCACCGTTTCCCGAGGCGCAGCCATTTAACACCACACATCAACTTACCAGTTTCCATCGCAGTATTTTAATCCACTCGTCCGCTTCTATTCCAGTTTTCGCGCATAGGTAGTATGTCCTTAGTGGGAACACTAAGCTGTAAGTACACAACCAGAACTATTTCTTAAATTGCTGGAACAACCTGGTGGCTCCTCCAAAAACCGAACCCGGCTGGCCTGCACCGACGCACGTTAAGGCAGAGCAGGGCAGTGATGTTGAGAGGCTGGCCAGCGGTGGCTCACAGGCCTTTACAGCTCGGGGACGTGCTGGCATAAGCCCCTCACGGTCCCAAAACTTTTGCCACTGGCCATCAGCCAATGCTGTGCAGGACTGACAGAGGCTGGGTAACGAGAACAGGCTCATGAGCTAGAGGAAGATCAGGGCTGCAAGGTCAAGGGAGCTTTCAAAAGCACCCAGCGGCCACATTTAAAACTCCTGGCTATTTTGGCCTTCCCAGCAAGGTGCAGAAAGAACAGCAACTTACCAGAAACAATTGACTCTTTCTTGGGAATAGTCAAATTGCACAGCTGAGCATTCAGTTAAGTCAAGTGCCCGAATTGGTTCTGTGGCCTTGAAAATAAAGTGGTTTTAAAATGGGAACACATGAAAACAGAATATAAGGCTAGGTCAGTTCCTCCTCAATGCACATGGACCCTTATACGCACTGCAGGTTTCTCTGGGTGGAGGTGCAATAGGTACAACGCTGGAAACCCAAACTAGCAAAATCAACATCGGTGCTAATACCAGATGAATGCAGCTAAATGTAAGATTTGGGCCAGTAAGCTCAAATCTGGACAAACAGCAAACTACTGCTGCAGGAAGTCAGAACTAAATGCAGACTGCTGAGGGTACGATTGATTCATCATAACGTAACGGACGCAGTAACAAATCAGGTGTCCAGCTGAGGCTCACAACAAGAAGGAGATAGTTGGAAGTCTTATCAGGCTTAACCAGCTGTTGGAGATTTAATTCCAAAGTTCTCTAAAAGGCTGAGTAGGGAGAAAGGCAAAAGGAGAGCTCAAGCAGCGTGTGCATGTAGCTTTCTGGGGCTAGGCCTGGAAGTGCTAAGGTGCATGTGACTGCAGCCCAACACCCTTGAGAGTTCCCTTGAGAGAACCCTTGAGAGTTCCCTTCTCTCTAGGTGTGAGTCCTTTTGACTCGTTTCTCTCAACCTCACCCTGCTGAGCACCTCTTAAGAGGTGGCAGAGCAGCTGCTCTCTGCTCAAACACCCTCAGCAGCTGCCACAGTCCTTCGTTCAGCATACGAAGTGTTTTCTCCCCCTTCCTTATGTTTTCCTCTGGGTCATCATCTGTTAGCTGTGCGCCACATAACAAAAAGCTGCTCACCTGTGGGTACCTACAGCAGCAGTGGGAGTGTCAAGAGCTGCTGTCAGGGAGGAGTCTGTGTTTCTGCCCAAGATGCATTCTTCCCTGCTAAGTCACAGATGCAACTCAAGCAATTGGGGTGCTGCCCTCACAAATGTTACGCTGGAAACCTAATTCAAGGTGGCTTAACTGAAAGGAAGACCAACGGCAAATCCCACAAATCCTATACAGTTTTTTATAAATGGGAATGTTTGGGATGAGAGGGCAGGTGCATGCTGTTGTGTTAAAATCTGTTAGGCACTTGAAATAGGGCTGGGCAGAGGTAAACGGTTTGGCTGCACTCAGGGAGGAACTCCCCTGGAGGTCTTGCAAGGGTAGAGAAACTCTAGCTGTATTTTTACTAAGTTTAGGACAAAAATGGAACAGCACCTGAAAGGGTGAACTTCTTCCCAGATGCAATAGGTGAAACTACGTGCTAAGTGGAGTGCTAAGAAGGATTTATTTTTTTTTAAATGAGCAGTCTATGTAAAATGTGCAACCTTTTGAACTAAAAGGATGAAATCAAGGAATGCAAAACGTACTTCTGGTATTTGCAGAAATATTTTAATAGCACTGCTCTCCGTTAGGCTGTATGTCAAAACTACCAGTGAAAGCTGTGCTGGTAGCTTGAAATCCACTAATAAAAATGCCCTGTAAAGAGCAACTCTGACTATTAGGTAAGACTGACAGAGCACAGATGTTTTCTAGCTGTAGAACTTACTTACTGACTTGCTCGTTAAGGTCATCAGCAAAACTCTGACTTTGCAAGGTCTGACCCCTCTGACAGCATGGGAGGCTGTAACTTGGTAAGCCCTGATAGATAAGCAAGAAGCCAGAGGTAGGAGGAGGTTGCAGCTGCCTCTGCAGAGATTTAAAGAATGGAACTGATGTTTGCTACTTACTGTCTGGTCTTTGAAATATTTAAGTTCATTCCTATGCAATGTAAACCACCTTGTCTTCCAGTTCTGAAAGATTAAGAAGGGATGGTAATTGCCTTGTGAGCATTTAGTGCACCACTTCTTGGGAAAGAAAAAACACAAATTGTTCCTCTCTGTAGGGGAATTGAGGCCAAGCCATTTCAGCTCTGCATTCTCTGTCTTGTGTGTGTGATTATAGAGTAGAAGCAAGGAGTAAGAGGTTTTCTTACCTTGACTATTTTGCCTTGTTTTATCAAATATCCTTCTTTCGTACCAAGCTGTGAAGTGAGAAGGAAAGGGATAGTGATTAGAGACAGCTCTGCTTCCATTTCCCACGTCCTCCTTTTTGCCTGCATCCCGGAGATGGAAGAGCAGCCTGTTCTCAGGAAACTTCCCTCGCTGCTTGCACTGTCCTCAGTCCCATGTGCTCTGCTCCCCTTGTGAGGCTGGATCCAACACCAGGATAAACTGTGCTGGCTCTAAAGGCAAAATCTTACACCGTGCCTCCCTATTCAAGCTTCTGGCCTACATCTTGTCAACCAGATGAAGCAAAATACTTGCAGTTATGGTTGATCATTACCTAGTACAGTTGGTTGGCTGTACCTGTGCATGTTATAACCAGAAGTACCCAGGGTTTACCAGACAGTGGAATCACCCACAGAAATCGCTGCTGAAATTCAAGAAATTTCTTCTTTCAAGCAGCCACATATTTTTGAGGAAAGACCTGTTAGATTCTATGTGCTTACTGAAAAAATAGTTTTTGAACTGTTTTACTGGTACCATGAGTGACTCGAGGAGCCTGTGATTTCTCAGATAGTCACTGAAACTTTCTGTAGAGACCTCACTGTGAGACTGCTGACCTCTAGAACCCAGATTCTTGCAGAATTGGTTACTATTTGCTCTTGGAAAAAACACTGCTTTTTATATGCAAGCCAAGTTACTTTGAAGGCTAAGTGGAAGTCAGACATGAATAGTTAGTTGTAGGATACAAAGGGTTTCTTTCATGGACTTAATTAGCCTGTATTAATGTAACTCTTCCTCTTTGACTTTTAAAAGTTAGATATTAATACACTTTCCTCTATGTTTTGAGCAATACAGTTCTGGACAAACCACCTGTCTCACTTAGATATGAGTTACTAGGGATTTAGAGTCTCTAATTACTGTCGAAGTGAGTCACAGATGTCAGAGCAGATGGCCCAAGTGGATATGAAGATGTTCTCTTGTTTCGCACACCAGGAAGGCATGGCTTCTAACATGACACAGCTTTTTACTAGGGCTGAAAGGGTGGAGGCTCTTCTCTGTCATATTGCTCTTTCTATTTTGGGTGCAAGTCTTTGTTAGAATATAGTAAGCCATCTTCCTTCTTATCATAGAGTAAGATAAGATGATTCTAAAGTAGTAATGAGTTCAAATGAGAAAATGCTAAAAAATTCTTTCAAATAATGTACCAATCAGGATACAGATACACTTACTAATTTGGTTGTACCGCACCTCATTGTGGGGTTTCCTTTTCCAAATGTGTCCCTGGCTGTTTTTTTAATTTTTTTTGTTGTTGTTGTTGTTGTTTGTTTGTTTTGTTTTTTGTTTGTTTTCAAAAGCTCCTATTTTTAAGTGAATTAGAAAGTCAGAGGTGCTCGCTTCCTTCCAGTTAGCAAGGAGTCTTGCTAACTGAGTAAAAGAATTCTGCCAAACCAGGAAGGCTACTAAAATTATAAGCAATGAGTTTCTGTCTAAAAACAGGACCACTGTTCCCTGTCAACTAATCCTCATGTTCACTGAGTGAGCCTAAAAGTCACAGATCCTAAAGCTATTACTTTAGTTGTTGTGTGCTCCTCCCCACACCTGCGGAGAGTGGAACTTCTCACTGACTGTAAAGGAGGTTTGCCCAAACCAGCGCTGAGTGAAACCTGACAAAGGTATTGTAGCACACAGCCTGACAGGTTTGTCAGAAAGACTTGAGAAGTGCATGTCTTCTCTGTTGTTTTTTTAATTCCTGACAATGCTAGTGATAAGGTGGCATGTTAAAGGGATGATAATGCAGGAGAACTAAAACCCTCTTATGTACTTCGTTTCGATGGTCAGACTCACCCAGACCAGCTGCAGACAATGTTTTCCCACTGACAGCATCGAGGGTCTCAGAGAAAACAGTTGTGAAAGGTTTTGTCTCTACCTAGCAAATCTGCTTTGCCTTGTTTGGCAAAGACTTCCCGTATTTCAGAACCCACAAGGGGATGAATTATTGGTGTTATTCCATAGCTCACTCTAGCAATCATACTACATTCAGGCCACCAAACATCCCTTACACCAGAATGTGACTTACTGAGGGAGCACTTGGAACAAGATCACTCTCGGTCCTTCCCGTCTGCATTGCCGTGTGAACTCGGACAGACTCATAAATGGATGGTTCTTCCACTTTGCATGGATAGGGATGCTTCAATACAATTAAGGTTCCTGGAGAGAAAAAGTGTGAGTAATCAGGTAAAATAGTCTTAGAAAATAACTGATGAACTTGACCTTTTCTTAAAAATGGAAAAGGTAGACTGGATCTCTCATGTTGATAAATCCAGTCAAATATTTCAAACCTGCACCATTTGAATAGTTCAGAGCTTGTGAAGGATGTCTTCTACAAGAATTCACCCGTGCTACAGAGAGGTACTTGTTGCTGAATTCACTTGCCCAGTCTCACCCTCTTGGCTCTACTGTGTTGCTCAGACAGACTCCACAATGACTTGGGCACCTGGATCTTGCTTAAATACATTCCCTCATCCCTGTACACATCCCTCAGTGTGGATTTGTTCATGAAAACCCTCTTCAATTCTTCTAAGTAGCAGATAATTAAAACCATCCCACAATGCATTAAAAAAAAAGTGGGGAAAAAACAAGCTGGCAATCCTCAGAGGTAAGTGTCTCATCCCACCTGAACCTTCTTTCCAGTCATGGAGTAACTAGGTAGTACAGAATAAATGAATTGGATCACAGATTTCATAGCTAGTGAATGCTTACAGATGAAATGCTGACCTAAGCGTAGTCAAAATTTGCCTTGTGACTTTCTTCAAAGTACAGGCATCTCTTTCACTGCATGCATGAAGATATGACTGCAGCCGTTATCATGCCTGTTTATAAGCATCTGTGAAAATTTTAAATAAATGGTGCCTCTTTAAAACTTTTGAACTTACTAGTGTTCATACTAGGATATATTAAATTCCCCTCCTGTGCATGAGGCCGGGTGGGTAGGCAGGATGCTGTTTTAGGTATGAGGTCATAAATGGTCCTGGTTTTGCCAGCTCCCCACACTTTGATGCTGCATAAATCCTTTAATCTGTCAAAGATAGACTTCAAAACAATAAGCCTGCATTACCATCCCCTTTTATTATTTTGCCATAGTTCTTCCTAGTTAGTAACATTTTGATTATTGCAATTCTTTATTCTCCAAATAAGCTTTCTCTTTTTTTTTTTCCCATTTTCTGCAAAAAAGCTGTGTTCACAGTAGTGAATCTATCTCACCACAGTGAAGAACTTCCTCAAAACAGGAACTGCTACGCCTTCCAATCTCCTTGTTTAGAAGTGTCACAGCGTGCTAAATGCTGCTGCATTTCCATATTTATGCTGGCATTTTATGCCACTAGAGGTGGCAAGGACTTGGACTTGAAACCCGGAGGTGATTTGAGTAACTTAAATGTGAAATGAGGTTTAAATTATGGTTTGTAATGTGAAGAGCTGCAAAGGGAAGTGGAACCGTGACATCTGAAGTAGCCAACTGAAATCTGCTCACAGGTGTATGTATGGGTGTATGCAAATGTGATACATTCAACTTGCAATAGGTAAAAAGCCAAGATCAGTTTAATTCTCTCTGACCTTACAGGAAGAAAATGCTGTACATAAAAAAGGAAATTGAGACACACCCCATCACCAGCCTTCAGAAACTACTCCTCAGCACAGACTCCGAGTATTACCATACGTACATCGTAGACGGAGCTCCCCATGGCAGAACTGGCAGGACTAGTTTAACATTTCATACAGTGCTTGTTTTCTAGTAAGCTCTCCATGTTTTTTCTCCACAAAAGATACTTGTACAGAATCATTTGGCAAACATATAAAAGAACTAGTAAAGGCTGTGCTGCAGCAAGATTCTTCTGTTTGTGCACGCTATCTATTTCTAAGGAAGAACACAAATTAGCCAAGTTGTTGGAAATGCTAGGTTTGAATGACTTTTGCTTTCTTGTCTGAGTAATGACTCTATGTTTCTGTATGTTTTCAAAATAATTTAAAGGAAAAACTGATAAACAAAACAGGTAAGAATAACATTTTGACCTTGTCCCTTTGAATAAAGACAGAAATACGGAAATATTCACTTTAGCATCATTAATGAATAGGTTCAGCTTGCCTGTTCAAGAAACAATCTCACAGCGCACAGTAGCCTCATCTTCCTTTTAATTGTCTGTAGTTCAGGAGGAAGTGTACACATGACACTGCAGAAAAATATGTTAATCCATGCAGCAGGCTGAAGCGGCAAATGAAGCTGCAGCAGGACAAGGTTTGTTGGCCCTGGAGCACAATCCTGCAGCTGTCCCAGTATGAAAGATCCACTGTGCTCCACAGACCAGTTTACAGGGCTGCGGCCCTCCACGTTCAAGTACTGATCAAAGAGCCTGGTATACCTCTTCAGACACACAACTAGCTCCAGTGAGACAAAACTTGAATGGAAAGTAGAGGAGACCATTACATACTCTTCTGTATTCCCCTGGAGACGCTGGCAGCCCACGGCTTGGACAGGTACGTGCTTTGCTGTGTTATAAACTGGCTGGATGGCCGGGCCCAGAAAGTAGTGATGTAAGCCCCTGCTCCCTTTCTAGTAGAGATCGGTGATCATCCCAGAGAGGTTCAACACCTGCATCTGAAGGAATGTGGCCTGAATGCCAGCGCTCTCTTCCTCTCTACTGCTATCCATAGTAAGAAAAGGCAAAAGATTTTTTGATGGGATGTTCAAATGTTTTTTTTTTTTTTTCCTGCACTGTATCATGTTCAACTTAAATAAGTCAAAGAGGCTTCACAGAGCCAGCAGAATCTGATTCGGGAGCCTTAATGCGAAAAGTGAGCCCATCCTTCAGCACTGTTGATTCTGTCCACAGAGATCACATAACATCGGAGCCTTACTTACTACTGTCTGCAACACATGTACTGAAGGAATGGGGAAATACAAGCTTTATATCATCTGAAATCTTTACAGTTAGGCCTGTGGGTGCATGTCCGATTTCACAGGAAAAATTGCTTATTGGCACAAAAGGTACCACTAGAAACCCTGTTCTAAACGCAATATTGAGTTTACTACTGCATTATTTTGTAAAATATTTTGCAAAACGACCCTTTAATTTAATGCTTGTGATCCACTTCTGTTAAAAGAGCACCAATGTGTATTTGTGCGATATATCCCAGTTACTGCATGTGGCAGCTATTATTTAAGTGGTCACTTGCATATGATTAATGCGACTCAGTTATTTACATACACTTTCTACGCAGGATATTAGAATTTTTGGCACTAATCTGTTTTGACTCATCTTCAACCCTTACATCTGAAGCTTATTGTTAAAAGTGTTAAAACTTCCATGCTAATACACATCTGCTTGTTGTGGGATTCCAGTCCGGTAGTGGTCATCTCACTTGTAGGAATAGAGTTTTTGACTCTTAATTCAGATAGTATTCTGGCTGCTAAAGAAGCCTGTGTTTTTCTCCTGCTCTTAAAAGCCACACAAATCACTGTGATAGCAAATGAAATCAGAAGACTGAAGGTTACAGGCCACATTTCCTACAAAAACGGGGAGCATATCACTGTAGCTTGCTTGGATGAGGAATTATGAAGCTAAACAATTTCAGGTCCTTTTCCTACTTATTGTGGGGATTTCAACTTCATATATGAAGATTTATTTCCTCATTAGATAAAAAAACTCTGCTTTGGTTTTGCCCTTTTCTCAGAAGGTTCCTCTCCTCCCATTATATGCTTATTTTGAAATGCTGCCTTCTCTGGGAGGCCAAAAAGAGCTCATGTCCCTAAATAGCAAAACCCAGTCAGTTTACATGTAGTTTGTCTTTATCATAACTTGCGTATTTGAAGAGGGATATCTTAGATACCCCAGGTTAACACAAACGTAAATTTCTGAAGAGGAACACTTCAGCAATAGATCTACCTTTTAACATATCAAAAGTTCCTTTTACTCAAATCTGTGTGAAGCATGACTATAAGCACGTTGATACAAACATGTGTCTCTCCTTACCTGTTTCACTTCCAATTAAAGGCTGATTTGCAAAGTGCATGACTAATTCCTTCAAGCTAGAAAATTCGTTAAATCCAAATTTGAATGAACTTCCTGTGTGTTCAACATGGAAGTGTTTCACAGAATCTTTTCCCCTAAAACAGAAAAGAAAAATTGTCAAGGCATAAATACCAAGGGCATTTGGCATGTAAAATCCTTAAGTAGCAGCTTCCACTACAGGAAATCGTGTCATAGGCTGAAAATTATTGTCCTGGCAGTAATATTGCTGCTATTACTAGTAGGCACTGATATTCAACACATCTGAGAATCAGATTTATTAAGGAAATATAATTGCTGCTTTACAGATGAGGGATAGTGAGAGCCTAGAAAGGCCAAGTAAGTTACACTAATTATTGTTGCCAATAAGTAAAAAGACTTATAAACAAGGTTTCCAGCCTTCTGTCAAAGCAGTCATGATGCTGTACCCATATCACTCGATGCATCTTACTTTCCAGGTGTCATCCCAATCTTACTGAAAATGCTTTGTTTCTTTTCCAAGAGTAGGCCGCATCGTTTTTGCACCCAAAGTGGGATTTTATATCCTAACTTAATTCGGACAATTAAGGCTTTAGAATTTGTCTGCTTTGTCTCTGTTCTCAGGCAAAGGGTTCCTCTACAGCGGGTGCTATCAAACATGAACCTTCCTGTCAGGGAAGTAACATTATTTGTTTATGAAAGCTGATGATATTTAGAGAAGTGTGCAAGGCCTCACTTCCTGGATGGGTACTTATTTTGACTTCAGAAGTCAGTGAAGCACTTAGAGCAAGTATCTCTTCTCTGAAAAAGTTACTTTTGTTAATATGACTAGCATCCAAAGGAGTCCAGAGAAAAATCTGGCTCAGGAAAACCGTATGTAGCAAATACACAGACAAATTTTGCAGAAGAAAGGGATTTGTCTTTTCTGTTGTTTATTGTCACTTTCACAGGAGACTGAACAGTACTCAAGACACCAAACTGTAGAATATGCCTCTATCATCCTCTCACGTGCTTTGCCCTACAGCCAGCTCAGATACAAAGCGTGCAAGTCAAGTGCAGACGCCCTACCTACCAAATAGCCACTACAGCCGTTTGCTATAATGACAGAGTTTTTATCTTTTCATTTAATTTCACAAGAAATACAATGTTGCAATGCGAGTAACTTCTACTCTATTTCCTTGTTTCTTTCTGAAGTTGGCTAATTTAGCTGGGGAAAGGAGTTTCAGGCAGTATGTCTCTCCCTGTTCTTCTTACAGCTGTCAGTTAAAACCCCAAGGGACGTTTGAGCACAGTTTCCTTTTACAAATTACAATAACGACTGGTGAAGTTTCTTCAGAGGCAGAAAGTAAAGTAAAAGCTGTAGAAATAATTTTAGGTGAGAAGAAAATGGCAGCTATAACTTCCAAAATAATTCTACAAAATAAATCAGAACAAAATAAATCAGAACAAAAATGAATTACTTCTTCCAATATGAAGTTTTAGTATTAGTCAAAATATGCAATGGAAAACTTACGAGTAGAAAATGAATAAATGAAGTATTTATAAATCAAAATTAGTATTTCAAGGAAGTTGTACCACCACAAAACTGATGTAACAGAGTAAAAGACCAAGCTTCAGGCTCAGGTCTGGAACATTCCCTGCATACAGTGATGCAGTTAGTGACTCTCATGTCAAGAGAGGAATAGAAGAAGATTGGAAGTGGCATGAAGTAGACTTTTCTAGGTATCATAAGCCTAGAGTTTGTTAAAATGGCGAATATATTTTCACTAACACGTTAGCTTTCATTTCATATTAGAACAACTACTTAAATTTTATTTTGTTATGATGAGTTGTTTCCGAGTGCCCTCGAAAACTAGTTTCACGATTTTTTTAAAAACTGAGGCAGATTATTCCAGATAATGTTTGGTTTAATTTTACAGTCAAAAAATACTAACTAGCAAGATATAGGATCTTCTGAAATTACTTCTTTAAGGCAGGCTATTATACATACATGCTACCATTCCGCTTTCCAACACTTGCACTCAATTCAGACATTCCTGCTCTGAATATCTGTTCTGTAACACCAGCTTCAGACCCCAGTCTGGCACCCCTCGAGTTCCTTCTATAAATGGCTGTCTATAGCAGTAATAACTCGAGCAGTGTGTGTATAGTCATACTTGCTCCAGTGTTTGCTATCAGAAGTCAGCGACACAACTGATATTTACTTTTCGTACCTCAGGGGATCAAGATATGGGCAGAGTGCACTTTCCTCGGGTTCTGGGTGACTACGCTCCCAAATCCTAACACCTCCTGGTACTGCACATAGAAATTCACAATTTCAAGGGAGAATGCTGTGTTCCTACCTACCAGGGTCATGAATAACTAGCGTTGTGTCTATCAGAGTGACTTTCGCTTAAAAAGTTACTGTGATTCAGATGACCAGTCTGAGGCAGTTCAGAGGCTCAGTCTGAGGCAGAAATGAGCATGAATGCAATAGCTTAAATGTTCACTAGAGGCTGATAAGATAAGAACAGATACTACATTTGATCATAGCCAAAAGGCCAAGAAGCAAGGCTTGATATACCATACAGTTGCCGAAGGCTACAGATGTAATTAGGGCTGGTTAACTCCGTGCAGCAACTACCTCTTGTGTCTAACACGTATCCCATGTTGCCTGTCTAAAATACCATGGCTTCTCTGCCTCTTAGGTTTTTGAAGATTTCTACAATGTGATTCATTAGTGACTTACTCAGGCTAAGCCACATGGGCTTTGTATTGGCTGTGTCCTGAACTGATGTAAAGTTCTGTAATTCTGATGATACAGTCAATCCATGAAATAATGTTTTTTCCAGTAAAATTAGTTCATAGTTTGAAAAAATCAGAGCAATTTCCAAACCCAATGAATGTTCAGTTTTTTTGTTTGTCTGTTTGTTTGCTTAATTGTAATAGAGTGTCATTCAACAGGATTACATCATTATGAATTTATATTAAAATAGTCTGGGCCTTAGAAAGAAATCTGAAGGTCCTATCAAGGCATGAGATGCAAACATGGAGCAAGTGAAGACTAAAAATGCCAGTTATGCAGCATTAGATGAACTCACTTCTGTCTGTACCTTACCTTACAGAAAGGGAATACAAATCTTCCCTTTCATTACTCTTCCTCAAGAGATAGCTTCCATCCTGCCCGTTGGAAAGAAGCAGCGCTTCTGCTGCGTGTCGGGTAAGATTATCATGATACCACCTGCGACGACACAACAGTGTTAAAGCATCATTCAGTCTGCTCTCAGTTAACAGCTTCTGCAGAGTTATGGAGCTGAGTTATGGAAAAAGGAAGCACTGCAACTAACACTGCTACCATTCTGCATTATTCTTCTCACAGGCTCACGCAGACTGCACAGAACTTGGCCTCTTAAGGAACCTCCTTTTGACAAGCTCAGAAAATGATTTCTGTTTTAATGATGAAAATGTGTTCTTCCACAATTTACAGTTGATAGCTTGCTGAATCTTTTTAAGAAGCCTGCAAATTCTACCTGTGTAAGCAACAAGAAATACCCAGACCTATTCTGAGAAGGTGAAAGCAATTCTGGGGGGTATGCAGGATTCCTTCTCTAATTTCAGAATCTGTACTTCCTGCCGTATCTACACACTTAGGTATACTTTCTCTTTTGGGGCAAAACACAGCACTTTAAAATAAAAATCTCCTCCAGAACTCTGTATTTCTCACACCTCAGTTCACCTGCTCTGCTGCAATATGCAATTTAGCAGATTTCCGTAATCTTAAATTTTTAATTTGAAGCATAACCTTTTTTGGAGGAGGGAGCAGAGGGAAGGGGCAAGGTTAACCAACAGAATTTGATAGGAAAATTTAGAAAATACTGCCATCACTGCTACTCAGCCACATGTGGAATGAAGTTCCTGAACACTTGCTGCATTTAACTTCAGTGAATATTCATTAATTTTTCAACACAAAAAATTCCATACGGAATCCACACGGAAGTCTGTGGAAAAAAAATCCTGCAAAGAAGCCCACGAAATGCTGTTCACAGCCTCATTTCTGTCCAGAATGATTCAATAAGAAACACCTGATTTGTTTCAACAGAAAAGAATGTCATTGGAAACATTCCCCAGACTGAACACAGAAAAAGGGCCACAGCTATAAAAAGCAGGAGCGCCAACCCTGTAAGAGATGCAGATATGAAAATGGCTATATACACACACCAGAACTGCTGGTGCAGAAGAAGGAGAGAATACAGTGTCTCTGGTACTTCTCCCCTCCTTTGTATGGGGGTGGTGCTGTTTCTCCTTCCCCTTCCTTTAAAGAAGGCTCTTAGTGTGTGCCTGTAGTATTGGGGTCAAAGTCCATTACTATTTCGATGCTGAAATATAATTTGTTTTGAAAGCAGAAGGTTGGATCACAGCAGTTTCTGGCATTTGTATCACGACAGTCTTCAAACTGAAGTGATGTGTAACTATACACTCCTTCTCCTTATCTGTTCATGACAAGTTGCCACTAAACTTGGCATCTCCCGCCAACTTTTAACTCTGAATTTAGCTGGCTGCCTATTTGAAAGGCCAGTTGGTTGATAAATTGCTTTATAAGAGACCTCAGACTGTTAACCCTGTGCAAGACAAGTTCCATGTGAAACTCAATACAGGCAGAGTATCGCTGCTTTGGCTCTAGAACGTGCTCTGTGGACCATCTACACAGTAGAATAAAATAATGAGTATTTAAAGATCAAAGTGTCATCCTCTGAAACACCTGTCAGCCAAAATCTGCTTTGGGATTAACTGCCCAAGTAACAGTCAAAGGTCAGATCTGTTCTGATGTGATGAGGATCACAGCAGCTTGCAGGGTTGGCTGGATCTACAGCTGAGAAGACAACGCTGTGTTTTGGGTGGACTGTCATCATGCATTTTCTTTCACGTCTGTGCAAAAGAAATATATTCAGAAAATGTCAAAAAAGTGGTAATTTTCATAAAGAAGGCATGTTCGGTTTGAGGTTCCTCATAAGTGTGCTGTTATCTTATTTCCAAAAAGCCTTTTATTTGGACTTTAAAACAGGTATCACCTAAGTTCATAAAATGTTCTGTTTAAACCTCTTTACACACAAGAGTGACTAATGAAATTCTGCCACGATGGTAGCAGAGCCTGGGGGGAACACCTGGGAAAGTAACTTTGGCATAAAGTGGATATTTAAATCAGCTGGAAAGGTTGCAGCACTCTTCTCACATAAATATGCTATCTCAGACAAAAATCCCTCAAATATTACCACAGTCATCTTGCTCAGCTTAAAAAATAGAAGTGAACGTGAAGCAATAATGCAGCTTTCACTGCCAAAGTGGCTGTGTTACACAGCTATTTTTTTGCCTCTGTTGTCACAGATGGCTCAATCAGTAACAACTGTCAGGTTACTTGGTTATTTCCACTCTGAAAATGATCATTCAAAATTTGTTTCAATGACATGAAAGCAGCTCCCATTTAAAAATCCCATGGAAAAATTAGCATTTGAACATGGACCACCAGTAATGTAAATACACATCCATGGAAATGTCTGAAGGTCCTTCTGCTCTCCTCACCAAGTCTGTCTGATGACACAAATAAAAGTAAACAAGGCTAAAAAGAAACCTTAATAGCCTTGTAGCTGGACACTGCTAGAAGCACTTCAATTGAATTTAATTATTTGTTGGGGGGGGAGAAATGCTTCTTTTTTTTTTCTTTTTTGGAAAAAAATCTTGAAGGCAGTTCCTTGAAATTTGCAGCCAAAATGCAGCATTAAAAAATAAATCCATCATGGTAATTTGATAAATTAGCTGTTGTATGCTGTCTGACACCAACTGAACTTTTAAGATAGCAGACTGAAGCTCAGTCTTTGTGGGTATCAAGGAGGGGCGACATGGCTCACTCAGCAGCACATTATAGAGGGCCGTCACCCTTACCTTTTGTTCTTGTGAGTGATAACTGGAAGAGGAAAGTGTAGATAGACAACATAATATATCTACTTCCCTGACTCCTGAAATCAATAAATTAGTTCAAGTTGAAAGACACTACAACTACCCACCTGTCTGAGGTCATCAGGAAGCTCTACTTCAAAAAGCTGGATTATCTGGTCAACATTTTCGTTTTGAATGACAGCCCATGCCTTGCATATTGGGATCTCCCTAAACGTCCTTGAAAAAGTCAGCTCTGACGCTTGCCAGACTGAAAATCACCAGGAGAGCAGAAATTGTCTGGGACTCCTGACACAGACCTCTCTGAAGAATAAGGGGGGAAAGAGAGAGAAAAGTCCTTCCCTGCCTCTGAGCCTCTTCTGCTGGGTGCCCTTGGCCTTGCACATGCTCCTGTCTCAAGGACAGACTTCTGGGAGGTGGCTTTTTTGTTTGTTTGTTTTTCCCAGTTACTTTATTTCTCCTATCAAAAATCCTGTATGCTCCTCAATGCTATTCCTCCTGCTCTTCAGGGTGGAAGCATCTGCTGGGCCCACTGACAGCATGTCTTAGGACAGGCGCACATCATACTGACGTTACCTTTGTTTCTCTCTGGAAAATAACACTTTTTCAGAAATCAGACTACCCTTTAGATGAGATTGCATCAGTGATAGCGCAGGACGGGCTCTGCTCTTGGCACTGTTAAGATGAGGAGGGGGCAGAAGAGGGACAGTGCCCCAGGGAGCCAAAAGCCGTCACAGCACACGGCCTTCTCCTCAGGATCTGCCCACCAGCGGGATTCCCCCGTGGTGACTGACACACCACAAACCACATCTGTACCAGCCATCTGTGCCATTAGAGGTATGCCAGTCGGTACAGGCCCAGGATAGGGCACTTTGACATGAAAACTTACTTATTTTCTTTTAAGATCTCTGTGTAGTTAATGCAGTGACTAGATCTCTCACCATAGCAGTGTTTGGGGTGGGAAAGCTCCCTCTTCAGATAAGAACAGCAGCCCCAAAACATGTATTTGTTCTTTAATAACCCAAAATACTTCAAAGAAAGATGTTACTGAAACATCATTTCTAGGTCCCCTACAGATCAGACAGGTCTTACACATCATCTGCCATTTCCAATAATGCCATTGGCAAAGAAACGATATGGGCATTTTTCCAAAATGTTTCTTTTCAACCCTTGGTGATGGTGAATAAAGCTGCAGTTGGCATCAGATGGATTAACTTTTTAGCAGAATTGGAATAGACAATAAACACAAACACTCATCCATAGCTGACATAAGAGTAAGTGCTGAGAGACTTGGCTAATCCTCTTCTCAGACATTTCTATATGCAACTGCTTCATGTCCAGCAGCAAAACTCGCTTCTCTTCATAAAAACGACAGAGAGCTAGTAGCTGCACAGAGCACAGCAAGAAGTTTGCTTCTCATGTCTGAAGTGATGCTTAACTCTGAAGTATGCCTCGCTATCTGAAAAATGCAGTAGGGCTTATTTTTTGCATCCTTATCAGATTATGTTCCCAGGTAGTTAGAGCCTGGATAGAGTTAGATAGATACTCTTTGTACTTTTGGGTCAATTCTGTAAACGCTCAGGCAATTTCAAGTTCCTTCTTTGAAACAGGAAGGAGATTCTCAATATTCAGCTGAATTACGGCTGAAGCTTCTTCCCCTGCTGCAGTAGGTGCACTACTGCTTGTTCTCCGTGGGTGAGCATCCCTGTGGATAGCACTGTGGCTGCCTGAGCTGCAGGAGCCAAGCAGAAATGCCACAAACTAAGTCACCTCTCATCCAGCTCTGAAAGTGAACAGAGATACATGTCAAGGGGAGAAGGTCTAGAAGTGCTCTCAGTAGGACTGCATTCCTAAATTATTCATAGCAGCTATTTACCCAGGTTGCCGTTTGTTGTTATGGTGGTGTCGGTAGATCTTGACAGGTTTTGCACCTTTTTATGTATAAAAGGTATCTCCTACCACAGCAAGTTGAATTACTTTATACCTTGAGATGTACTCCAGTCCCTAGTTTAAAGGAGCAGTATGCTGTAGTGCTTGATTTATCTCCTTTGGCTGGACATGATGCTCTTCATGTGCATTTACCCCCCAAAAGACTACAAAATGGCCCCACTGGTTTCTCTAGTCTCTGCATGCTGCATATTAGCAACTTCAAAATCAGACATGTCAATTTCTTTTTCCTATTCAGAAACCCTAGAAATATTACCTATCACCATCAGGAAGGGCTCCTTGTACGTCATGTCAGTGAAAGCAACGATCTGGGCAATGTTTTAATTGCATGAGTTGACAGAGCTCTAGAGAGCCTACAAAAGGGTGAGAACGTTGAGAGAGGAATTATGGGTGGCAGACAACCAAACTGGTATTTAATAGACACCCTTTCAATGTGTCACACTGAACCACTAAGTTTCAGTATGTCACAGTCAAGCACACACCCATGGAAAGTACTTTGCTGGAATACAAGGGTGCCACCTCATAGGAACATTAATTAAAAAATAGAAATATAAGGAAGTGACTTCAGTGCATCCAACCTTAAAATTCACATCTTCTATCTGCAGGCTTTCACTAGTGCAGCTTCTGCTTCTCACTTCCATTTTCTCTCCTCCTTCTCTCAAATGACTTTGTTCTGTGTTTCACACATTTCTTTGGCCCATTTTCTTCCTGAGTTAATTTTGACCTTGTTTACAATAGAGATACAGATGAAGAAAAAAAAATATTCTGACCATTTCCTCTGCCCTGGTCATATCAGTTACTCACCCCAGAACCAAATTTTATCACAGTCTGATTCATGTCTGTGGTCTGATTTCTTTTCTCTTACTAAAACTAAGCATGAAGGTGATCATGCTTAGACTTATTCAGTCTTACAAACACTGGTTTTGTTACCGTATTGTCAAACCTGGAGCAGGAGAAACATAAAAACTGTGTTAAAAGAGATGACAATGCTGCAGCTACAAAGGGAAGAATGCTACAAAAACCTGGCTCCTCTTCCCACATTCCTTTCACCTCCTCATAGACAGAAAAATAAATCAGCGTTGCCAAAGCTGTATTATGTTGAGAACAAAGGTGCATTACCAAATCAGTCTGTAATTACTGAGATGACGAGATATTCCACATTCTCATCGCTTGCGCAAATAAAAGAACCACAACGTGGAGTTCCCCAAACTCACATTATACGTGATCAGCTACTGGAGTTTCACAATGCAGTACTCGGGCTGTCCTTTCAGCAAGAGTAACAGCAATAAATGCAACTGGAAAAAATGCTGACTCCAGGAAGAGCCAGAGAGCTCTTGAGAGAAGAACCATAAAGTCAGTTTCCTTTTCCTTTAAATCAAGATATCTTTCGACAAGCTTGAAGACTCCCTTTCAAATGATTTTGGAACATTTAGGTAAAAATTTAATGAATGGGGATACATGTTTTTAACTTATGTTTTGGTTTTGGTCTTCCTATTCATTCAGCATTGCTTACATCTATAAACACTAGACAATGTCAGCTCCATTGTCAAGTGGATGTCCACTTTGAACTCTTGACTGCCTGACCACCAAACCTATCAAATAGTTTAGATGGCTTCAAATAAACAAGCCACCATCTTCCCACAGACTGAGTGACTCAAATAAATTGTTTAAAATAACAACAGAAAGTAAAATCCACCACACTTGCTGTGATGTACAGGGCTAAAAAGTTCTTCTTTATAAATACCGAGGCTTTGCAAAACTACTACCCAATCTAATAAACAGCTTTAGATATGCCTAGACCTCTCAGTGTCTATGATTGTCCCTGATAAAAATTTGGATTGTTACATCTCATTCCTTTATTTTTATTTTTGGTTATGGGTGATGTACCTGTAGCAGGAGCAAAATAACGATGGGGTTTGTGTATATTGACTGGTTTTTTTTTTCCTTCTCCCTTCTGCATTGCTCTCAACAATGTCCTAATTACAGTGTAATTACAGGAGCATTAATCTATACAAGTGAATATCAGGTCCTCCAAACCTAGCAGAGTCTGATAGGTTTTGTACTGTACACCCAACTGTACTGTTGTCAACTTTCCATTTTGATAATCAGCTGACCTGGTAAACTCTTAAATTATTCTGGTACCAATCTCCTTTCCCTTAAAAGTTAAAAAAGTGCTTCCTATTTCACACTTCTTCAAACCTTCTCCAACTTCTTTGATTTTTTGCACAGCAAAGCAGAAGCTGTAAAATAACCTGTTTCATTTTTTCCCAAAGACATGTGAATGTCAAAGTTGCTCCTCATTTGAATGAGCTTTTTCTCTATTGGTCTTTACTACGGCAATGACATATATTCCTCACCAGAATCGGGTCTCAGTTATTCTAGATGCTACACTGGGTGTAAGGAAAACTCATCATGCCATAGCACCAGGGACTAAGATTAAGGGAAAAAAGTTGTGGTGGCTGAGAATTGGATGTTATGGTCTGGGGAGTTACATGGTTTCTTCTTACAACTTAAAAAGTATTTACATTAAGAAAACTTTTAGACAATGCCACCAGCACGTTTGGTGTGTGACAAACTTTTTCCTCTATAGGAAAAATAATAAAAAAAAAAGTAGACTTAGTACTACCCCCAAAAAAAGAAGTGCTTTATTTAATGATTTGAAGGGAGTCTTTGTTTGGCACTGCTTATTCAGCTTTAGTTCATTTAATTCAACACACTGCCCTGAAGGAAATGCTTAGTGTTTTGGAGTAGGGAGAGAAGTTTAGATCTTGCCCCTAAAGCAGGAATAAAATAAAGAGGCTACAGCTTTAAAAAAGCATCTTTGTAGCTTTCTCATTTGCAGTCTTCCATTCTCACTTGTACCCAAGCAGGTTGCAGTCCTATGGGACCATCAATTAGGATGAACTTCTTGCCAAACAGCAAAGTCATTTATGAGCATAGGCCACTGGCATAGATCAGCTCAGGCCGTATAGTCTAAATAAAAGAAAGTCTGGCAGCTTGGAATCATGTTTTATAAAGCAGCTGAAACTCACTTTTTTTTTTTTCCTGTAGCCTTTTTTTTTTAGGATGAGAGTAATCCCGCAATTGTACAGAGAAAGCAGATAACGCCCACTCTGGCTACCATTACAAAAGTGATTTTACTTCATTTTGTAAGTTAGATGCTTCACTAACAAGGCACTTCATTAATAAGTGCTTGAAAATACGCAAACTCATTAGCTGTATGGAGATAGTAATTCCAAGCCTTTGTATTCCAACCTCTTCACTAAGTGAATTAATCCCTAAAATAAATGGTTATTCAGTCCTCATCCGTAAGTACTTTGCTTTTTCAATATAATCACTGGTCTTTTTTTTCCTGCTTTGTCTCCCCTCCGATTTGCTACCACAGCCCCTTCCCTCCCTGGCCTTATGGTTTGCACCATTGCTGCTCCACCAGCTTCCATTTCTTCCTGTCTACAGCAACGCTGCCTGTGGAAAACGCAACGCAAACCTTCCCGGTGTAAAAAGCAAAACTAGCTAGAGCAGACAAAATGGGCGAGACACGTCAGACTGCCAGTAGTGAGGAGGGAACAGGGTTTGTGGCAACCTGCAGCCTTCCTTTTGCTCCTAGGGCTTTGTTTTGGGGCGAGGATGGCACCTTCCAGAAGGCTGGTGGCTGTCTACCGCCTGCTCCTCTCGCTGCCAAAGCCCAAGGTGCCCAGCGAGGTGTGGAGTTGGGGTGGCCTGGGTTCAGGTTAGGCTGCCACTGGGGCTGAGGATGCTCAGAGGATGGGCTTGGTGCTCCCTTGGGATGAAGTGAGTAAACCAACGGCCAGAAAAAAAATCCATCCCCTGGTCCTACATGGGGACACCGACATAAAAAGCAGTGTCTTCCTGATGGAGAGGTCTTAACCAACATAGATATACCCCATCCTGGGAGAGCTGTAACCCCCTGGTTATATTTGAAGCACCTGCCTGCACCCTTGATTTTTCTAATTATCATTTATGCCCCACCTGCTGCGCATCAGCATCCTCTGTACACCTGTTGCTCTCTCGGACCCCATCACCTGACAGGGTACCAAGCCCCTCCAGCGGGCTCGTTAGAACAAACCACTGCTTTTCTTACTCCACGCTTTATTGATAAAGTGTTTTTTTTTTTACTCCACGCCTAATTATTAAAGCTGGCACTGCCAGCCCCGCGCTGCCCCCCACCCCACACAGCCGCGCCCCGGCGCCGCCATTTGCCCCGCGCCCCTCTGCCGCCCCGCGGGCCGGGGGGCCGCCATTTCGCGGCCGGACCCCCGCAGCCTCGCCACCGCCGCCGCTTACCCCAAGGCCTGCAGCTCCTCGTCCAGCCGGGCGGCGGGACGCGGCTCCCGGCGCTCGGTCATCGCCTCCGCCCCGCCGGGGGACGCCGCCTGCCCGCGGTGGCCTCCGCGGGGCGCTGGGGAAGTGCGCGGGCGAGCGGCGCGGCCCCCGGGCTGGTGCCGGCCTCTTGGCGGCCGCCCTGCCGCGGGGAGGGCCTGGCCGCGGGGATGGGGATGGGGATGGGCACTCGGTGCGGGCTGGCTTTGCGGTGCTAGAAGCGCTTTTCCCTGAGTGGTTCAGCCTTGAGAGCACACCAGGGGTGGTACTTGCTGTCCTCATGAGCGCCTGCAGTGGGTACCCCGACCAGTTTCGGGTACACGATGAATAAACCCGCACAGATCTTCTACTTCATTTCGTTCGCGTTTTATCTCTGACTCACGATGTTACTTCCCTGACTTCTAATGTTTCTTCAGCTGCCCCAGTAATAGGTTACAACTTGTTTTTTCCTAATGCAGATCAGAAATGACAGCAATTCAGCATGTGTGAAAGTCAATACACATACACACCGCTCACTCATAAAGGCTCTTACCTTTAACACACTGATGAAACATACTTTTATTATTACTTTCTGAAGCTGCTGTCTCTTTTTCTTTCTTTTATCTATTTGCTTTCTCAGCTTCCTGAGCACACTTTTACACTCATAACTGCAGGTTCAAGGATAAGTGATTTCTGCAGCGATTTTCATCCCTCTGCATGTAAATTTTAAAGAGATCATACTGATTGCCTCTTGGAAAGAGTAATAGGAAAATATTGTAAAAGATTGCCAAAAATATTAATGTAATACCTAACAGGGAATGAAGTTTTATTAGGTGATGACTGAGCTCTGTGAAAGAGAAATTTATTAGTGTTAGCTAGTGCCCATCCTTCCAAAAAAATTGTTGCATACTAGAGGATATCTGTAATCCCTAATACATCATGGGCAGTAATTATTACAGTTCTGGCAAATTCTTATCTTTATTCAACTTCTTTGACTAAAAAAGCAGGGCTCTGGGGAGGGGAGGGAAGATACAACACTATTTTCCAGTCACACACCAAAGTTTTCACTGGGTATCTAGCACTGAAAACAAGTTGTTTCTAGAAGAACTGATATTCCAAGAGGCCAAAACAACTCCTTCCTAGCTCTGCCTGCTTTTGCCCCTTCCTCTATCGCTTATTGATAGCTTGTGACAGATACTGTCTTTGCTAATCCATGACCTTCAGTTAAATAGTTGTTTTTGACATCTCCAGTTTGCTTGTATTTATTTATTTTTCTCCTGATCTGAAAGCTGCTTGCTTTGTTTTCACCAATGCTTCTGCTTAGTCCATTTCAGGTTATCATGTTTGCTTGTGTTACTAATATAGGAAGAAAATTAAAGAGACTGGAAAAAAATCAATTAAATTCCAAACAATGATGAGCCACAACTGAATTTTAGCAAATTCTAATTATATCACAAATTGTCATAAAAGTTCAGCTTTGCAAGCCAGAAGGTAGTTTCCAATCCTCCTTCATGTTTTGTGCACCAGTGGCTGTGGTGGGAGAGGGTTCCCATCTCAGAGCAGATGCTTCCTCTTACTCTGCACCTGGGAGTGCACTGTTTCCTCTTCATTTACAGAAGAAAAAAAAAAAAAAAAAAAAATGAAAGCAGAAACTGAACTCTCTTACAGCTTGGATCAGCCTTGCCTTTAATCAAGTCCACTTAGTAGTTTTTTACACACTTCAGCCACGGAAAAGAAAGGCTACAGATTCCCAGGTCGCATTTCCCAAAGCCAACAGGCTCTAGCGACAGGGTATAGGTCCCTTTCCCAAGACAAAATCCCCATGGATTGGATTTGTGTTTTGAGCACTGTGCAGAGCAGACCTGTAGGTAGCAGCACTGCTCCAGCGCTTGCTGTGCAGTCCAGAGTGCTGCTGAGCACAAAGCATCCCTGCAAGAAACAGCAGAATAAGGTGCCTCTTTGGAAATCAGGGTATAGTTTTGTTGTTGTTGCTGGTGGGTTTTTTCCACCTCCTCATACCTTTCAGGGATTGTAAGCCAAAAAGTGTGATTTAATTCAAGCCTTGAAGTCTTGCTTGAATTGCTGTCCTGCAGGAGAAAAAGAAAAAAAAAAGAAAAACCTATCATTTTAATTTCAGGTCATAATTAAACAAAAGGAAAACTACAACGAGGAAAATGGGGAGGGGAAAACCAATAACGATACCTATGTCTATGTATTTATTCCTTGTCTTCTGTGTCACTCTAGGCTATTACAGAATGCCATCGTTACAGAGAGACTTTAAATGCCACTCAACACGTTGCAGCCACCAGGTCTGTCAGACTGACAGGTACTTTCTGTTAGGACAGTGCATTTTGGGAAGATGTGCCTGTGTTTGGGCAGAAATTGTGGAATCTCTAGGTATTGCTATGTATCTCCTGGGTCCTATGAGCAGTCAGATCCCAGCATCATGATGGTTCTTCTGTGTTTTCAAGTTTTTTACAGAGTAACTGCTTAAAACTGTCTGCAATTATTTTGATTTATTCAGAATTTAGGCTAGGAAGCCATCATCTTCTGTTCAGATAAGTGTAATTCTGTGCTTAGGTTCCAAGATATGTTAATGTAATAAAGGAGAATTTGGCTAAGATAGCTGTGCAACTAATAAAGCTGATAAAGAGATGTAAGTGCTGCAGAAGTATAGTTAAAGAACTCCAAATACTTTACGGAACTTGACAGGAAAGAATAGAAAACTTTATTTATTTTTTTCCATTCATTATTTAACCTCACCTTCTAACAATCTGAGTGGACAGCTACGAACCAACCAAAGCAAATGCTAAAGGGAAATCCAGGAATTACAGGAACTAGAGAAATCCTTCCAGTGTGTTCACAGACACACCAGCTATTGCACACCACTACCTTCTGCAATTGGTTCTTCCCTTCTGAATGTGTCATAGATTGGCTTGAAGTGCTTATTGAAAAACATTTATACAGTTTTCTTGGTTGGAAGGCACTTGATGCACTAGGTATCAACACACTGATGACTTTTTCTTCGCACATTTTGAGATGCCCAAGGCTTATTTATTTAATGTGTTCCCAATTTATGTGGCACATTTACAAAAGGTGCCAACTAACCCAGCTGTGTCTGTGGTATGTTCAGACAGGAGGCACAGAACAGAGGTGGGAAAAGGGATGAGAAATTACCAAGGTTCTTAGGGAAAAGGGGCTTGAGGAAGTGTTGGGCGTAAGGAGGGGATGTTCTTCCTGCAGTTTTCACTGGCCGTCGCCTCTGTACATGAAGCCATGTCAGCGTGAGGGCTCCTTAGGTGAGGACTGCATCCACCTAGGTGCAGCAAGGGATGTTAACAGCCATGTCCTCCCAGATCTTTGCAGAGCTCTATCCCAAGAAGGTTCGGTACAGCCAAACCATTTGTAAGTATGATTATGTACGGGATCCCAGAAATAAGTATTTAATTATTCAGCTTTTTAAATCTCTTAGTTCAGCCCTTAGTAAAACAAAACCAAACTCACATTCCCCAGCCTGTTTAAGATGCAACTCTTGGGACCACAACTGGTTAGTGTTTCTAAACACATGACACCTTCTCTTCTTTGATTAGTTCTAGGAAATACAGCTACCCTTTCATAGGAGAGTAAAGAATGATATTTTTCTGATCCCTGGACTTACACGGGGACATGAGAATAAGTACAGGAAATTTCTGATGACGCTTGTTCATTTTTTCTAGTCCTTGCTTGCTGTGTCTATAACCAAGAGCTAGGGCACATATATTTTGACATAATTGGAACTTAAATACCTGTACTCAGAACAGCTGTTATTGCACATGGCTCAGTTTCTACAGGTTTGATAACGTAGATAATGGTGTGAAGATTACATGTTCCCAGTTTCAGTTCTACAAGAAAAACTTTCTAGGAACTTTCTCAATCCACTGTTCAATGCACACGTGTGCTTGAAGCCTTCAGCACATTTTGCAGGTCTCCTCAGAAATGGCCAGTCTCTTTAAAGCTTCCCGTGTTAGAGCAATATTGTTCTCTCTAAGTAGAAGGTGTGTGTTGCAAATGCTTTTCCTATCCAACCAGTCCCCAAGGCAATCTCAAGAAGCAAACTTGGTCTGTGCTGTAGCGAACTGGGGGCTGCAGTAGAGTTGGAGACTGAACGTCCTCACACCAGGAGTCCCACCAGGGATGGGATGGGGTGCTTATTTCCAATGTAAGAGTACCTCCCTGCAGGAGAAAGACAAAACTGATGGAGATTTAATATGTACTTATAGGTTTGGGTAAAAGTATCTTAAAATACAGAATGAAACTTTTTAAATTACAAAGGAGGTTAGGAAAAAAGCCAAGACTAGTTTTCCTGGTCTGTTAAAGGAATTCAGTTTCATGCATAATCTTACTACAGCTCCTTTATGTAAGTTTTTTCTTTTCATTTTGAAACTTGCCACATTAGCTTTATTTAGCATAAAAGCCTAGGTTCAAATAGCATACAAACTGTAGGCATGCACTGGCAAACTCACCAGGCCTGCCCCTTTGTGCCTCTACATATGAATACAGGGACAAACTTTATGAGTAACACTGAGAGCTAAGCAGAAAGGAGCTCAAATAAAATTATGTTACATCAGTAGCTCCAAAAGCATCTGAATTTTTTGTAATTTTGTATTTTAGGGTGCCATTACTGAATAAGCAGGGTACTGAGGATCTGGGTCAAAATGGGGACGTGTGGTGGTTTTACTTTCTAAGTAACGTAAAAAAAATTACAAAATGATTGTAATTGTAATGCCTTTTGAATGCTGGGGAAACATGGGTTAATAGGCTGCTCACATCTGTGTAATGGACACCCAGAAGGCATCTTGCTGGAGTTATGGATGCCAGGCATTTTCCACAGCCTTGTCAAAAGCTCAGTACATTGCCAGTTGCTAATTTAAAGCTGCATATGCCCCGTGGCAGGACATTTTTTTTTCTCTAAAAAGGATAAAAACCTAATCTTAGAAAGAGTACAGATGGTTTATGATTAACATTTCATGCACTTTAATCACTTTAGCTGGTGTTTGATGCACTGCAGATTCTTGGTATTGATTGCTTCTGCTCTTACTAGCAAATGGCATGAATGGCCATTTTCAAGCCAGCAGCGGTTTCATCTTCCATTCTGTGTTGAGGCATTTCAGCTACTCTAAAAACCAATACTTTGTCACATTAACACCCAGGACCAGCCACCTATCGGGGGCCGGGTTATAAATAGAGATCCTCTCCAGAAGCCCAGCCTCACCTGAGGCATCCCTCCATCCGTGAGTGCGGCGAGGCGCGAGGCCTGCGTGTCTATTGCTTGGCAGCCCTGCTAAGGGAGGAGGGAGGAGGCCCAGCTCTGGTTATTGCACACGTTTTGCCCTTCTGGTTCAGTGCTCCTGCTCACAGACATGAGGGCAAGTGCTGTGTCACTTTTACTGAGCAGAAAGTCACGTCCAGGTAATCTAGGGAGGGCTGTGTGAAGGCAGGGCAGGGTGGGAGAGGGAGGCAACCGTGCCACGTTCTCACCCAAACCTTCAGAACACACCAGCATTGTTCTGGCATGCACTTACACTGCAGACACGCCTGGTTTTTAGCAAAACGAACATAGTCAGCCAAGTAGCACAGTAGGTGGTGTTAAAAAATCCCGGGTGGCCGGGCAGCTTCCCCATAGCTATTTATTGTAGCATGGGCTACAGCAGCTGCTCTTGGATTCCACGTGACATACGTGTTTGGCCTGTGCCAACATATCAGTCAGCCCGTCAGGTCCTTTTATTTATGCTGCGACTTTCATAGCAGCAATCTCACCCCGCTTCGCATGTTATAATTAGACCTCGAAAACCAGTGCAGCTAAACATAACTCAAATGTTAAAAATCTGCAAACTGATTGACATAAACAAGTCAGGTAGCAAGGGGCTGGGGAGTCTGGGTTTGCCATGTCCTTGCCAACATGGATTTGGCACAGTGGGCCAGCTCTGTTTTGAAGGGGGCAAAATATAATTTGGGGACAATGGTTTCATGTTGAAGCAAAAAATGCTTTCCCTCTTGGCTAAGCTGAAGACGAGTTGTGCAGGGAAGGACGATTGCTTGGCATATTTGCGGTGTGGTGGTCATCGGCTTTGGTCACGTTACCTTACAGTAAATCAAGAGTTTGCTCAGGTTCATCTGTTGCAGAGTGAGCGTAGCTCGGACCCTGTCAACACAGTGGATGTGCTCCAAGCACAGCCACCAATCCAACTTCATTGCAGATTGGCAAATGGAATTAAAAGACAGTTGCAACCTTCAACAGAGAAGACTGAAATATAAACTATACTTGAACAAAGAGGTCATTTGCCTATGACCCAAGAATGAAACACTGGAGATTTTGGTCTGTTTGAAGAGGGAGAATTAAGGAAAATGAGATTTGAGACACAGACCTGATACTGTAAGAAAACAGAAGAAACTCTTAGAAGCATGGGGGTCATGTTATGAAAAGCATTTTAATAACAGATGCATGTTCATGATCACATTCCTCAAAGGAGAGTTGCCCTTGCAACATACCTTAGAGGTGTCTCACTAACATACAAATAGGGATCACACTCACAGCATCTCCAGAAAAAAAACAAACAAACAACTGTGGAGTCAGATGCATGGACGGGGCGATTTGGTTGATGCCAAGAAGGAAAAAGTCACTTTGATTCTTTGTCTGCTCTCATGGTTACAAGAAATAACCTAGGCAGCAGCAGCAGCACCTGTCAGCACTGTGAAAAGTGAGGTTTTGCTGTTGGGGATTCAAGGTGATTTTGGGGGTTTTGAGTGATAGATTCTGCTCACAGCTTTGTGTTGCTTCATGACATGGGCTGTGGACCTGACTGGCTACTCTGTGCTGCCAAGGTGTAATTACGTGCTGAAAGTTTCCTTTCTGATCTGAAGTACAGGGAGTGTAAACTGTCCTCCTTGCAAATTCAACTTCCTGACATCAGAAAACATCTTATTTTTCTGCTCTGCTCTTAAATTCCAGTTTTCTTTAACATCAGAACATACAGTAATAAAATACACCAAAGCTGAGCTGTCTCAGGGATGTCTGAGCCCAAATACATATGCCACTGGGGAGTAACAGCAGCAGGGGAGGAAAGAGGAAATCTCACCCAGGAGAGGCTGGCACATTGCTGCTACAGGGGAACTGTCAGCTCCTTCAAACTGATCCAGATCCATATCTACAGGATAAATATATCTACAAATAAAACTGCAAGGAAAAAAAAAAAAAAGCTGCATCAGATCTTTCATGATCACAACCCAAGGCTTCAGGAAGCCCCTGTATTGCCACGCCAATACATTTCTCTTACTACAGGCTTGTTCTTTATGAAGTGCCGTCCACACTGAGGAGCTTGGAATGCCAAATCAGCAGGGAGAGAAGGTCCTCGACCTTGCTATGAAAGCAACCGCATTTAGATGTGATCCCCTTATTTATGTGGCAGCGTGTTTTGGTAGTATTTTTGCAGCTGTAAGTAAAGAATCACAGCAAGCAGCTAGGCTGCTGCGTCCATCCCAGTTCTTCACAACAAATACATTAGAAGTATCTTATTGAGAGGGAAATTCTTATGAATCTCGTGTTGCTCCATGTTTCCTGAAAGTAGAACTGGAAAACCCAAGCAGCAGTCTAGCTCCTTGCCTTTACATGAGGGAATCTTCCCTACTTATGTTTTATTCCCAAGGTTTCATCTGGGAATAGAGAACTGCTATTTATTTATAGAGAAGAAAGAAGTCAACATGCAAAGCTCAAATTTCAAATTCCCACTGATTTTACTGCTTGAAGGCCCTGTTCAGAGCCAGCTGAACATGCTTGCCTTTAATGTATGTTGGGACAAAGCTATATATATGACTGAAAATGCATACCCAGGGTTTTTTTTCTTAAACAACCATTTCCATTCCCCTTTGATTGTTTACCCTCATATTTAAATAGGAATATGTTTTGAGCTTACTGTCTTAAAAGCCCTGTGGCTGATTTTCAGGTGAGATCATGCACCTCCAAATTCTTCTTTACATGTTGTTTCCCCATCGGAAAGACAGGATCCAGCATCATCTGTCTCAATTTTACTGTATGTAATAATGCAAAATGTCACGTCCAGATGCACAAATGGACCCTGTGGGCTCGAATGAAGCATGAGAAACAGATTCTATAAGGGGAAAAAAAAGAAAAATCAGCTCTTTTAGCTTTCCTGACCTCCACTTGGTGGAACCCTGCCGTTGAGGACAGCTGAAGGAGATGCCCTGAACCAGCACGTCTGTCAGCTGCCTTGGCCACTCGCCCTCCTCGCCCACTCTTTGGGCTTCCCTGGCTTTCTCCCTGTCTGTATTTATACCGCGCTCCCCAAATGCTGCAGTGGTCGCAGGGGTATAAATACAGCTAGACAGCTATCCATCACGCTTGTCACTGCCTGGTGCAAATGCACTGCCTGGAGTCTGGTGCAAATGCAATTTAGCACATGGGTCTCCTTGGTGCAAAAGAGGGGCTTCTTTTTGACACCGGCACCTCTTCCATCACTGTACCCCTTCTTTGGGGCTTTGTGCCCTCGTGTAGATTGAGGGGAGCTGTGGTAAGCTTGGGGCAAATCCCTTTTCTTAAAGACAGACCTGTTTAGAGCTATTCTGTGGTGAAAGTGCACTGTTGGGCTTGGTGTTCCTTGGTGTTCACTCTTGGCAAAGCCAAGCTGTGGAGAGATTAGTGAAACAGGAAGGGAAGTTTTAACAAGTAAGGTGCTTATGACACATTTTGCACTTCTATTTTGTTTCATTTTTTTTCAGAAAAGCACTTTTTTTCCATTTTGATATATGTGTGGGGCTTGGCATAACTTTTTTTTTTTTTTTTTTTTTTTTTTTTTTTTTTTTTTTGAAATGCTTGGGCTACTTTAGGAGTCTCTACATAGGAAAATGTGTAAAACTTAGAACCAGAGGAAAGGAAATAGTAGGCTTCTACTTCAAAGGTCCATGAACCTCCCTGAGGGAAGTGAATACAAAACACCATAGTTTTACTTTGGAGGGAAGTTTCAGCATCACAGCTGTTAAACACAAGAACCCAAAAGGCTGATTTTTCTTTTATCAACCAAACATCTGAAACTCCTCTGTCCACCGTCACTAAAGTTGGTTGGAGCATATCATCCATTTGTTTTTGCACTGAGGCATCTGTGTGCATGTTGGATCACGGAACTTTGATTTCTGCTTTCTGAACTCCTTTTTTTTTAAGATTTAATCAGGATTTCAAACAAAGTATGTACAAGTGAAGGCACTTACTACCTTGTGAGCAATCCTGAATATATAAGTTTAACATAGCTATATGGAATAAAATAAGCACAAAGGGAGTGGACAGAGAAGAGAGGCAGCAATGACAGCTTGTAATTTCTGTGGAGAGCATGAAAGAGACTTGAAACTCTTCCAGGCAATACTTAAAGGCTCACCTACTTAGTAATTGCCCTGAACCCTCTTGCTTCCACTTGGGATAGTCTTGCAGCTGTCCAGATGAGCTGTTGAGGCAGCCTGTCACCTAAATTTAAAGACCAGACTTAAATTTCTACAGCTGGGGTCAGCACATGATATCTGAAGCCGGAGGAGTGGAAAAAGTGGAACTGTCTTTCTTGGCAGGGCTTGGTCCAATGGCTGCAGAGTTGTCTGGTTTTTCCCTTCACCTAGTCAGGATCTTTTTTTACTTTATTTTTTATCAAGGAGAGAAAGGTAGACAGGATTTCACCTAGCAGTTGCACTCTGTGTGCAGCTGTTATATTGCATCTATCATGCCTCATCCCCGTGTCAGGTGAATGGGAAGGAAAATAAAGGTTATGTACTGCAGATGCAATGTATGTACTACAGCTGATGCTGTTCCTGACTTCACATCCAGACCCTGCATTGCTTCGGGCTGTGGGAGGCTGGGGCTCAAAGGAAAACCTGTGTGTCTCCTGGTGTCTTGCAGATTAGCCAGAGGCTCCTTGTCTGCCTCTCTAATGAAGCGTCAGCAACCCTGTTTGCACCGGGCTGTGCCCCTCCACTCTCCTGCAGGCACCATGAAGCCTAGGAGTCCAGCCACTGTAAGTCATTCATCGAAAACCCCACAAGCACCAGCTTAGCTGGCAAGGGAGGAACATCTCGCTCTTGACTTTGCACATAAATATTCTTGGAAGAAAATACCTGGCTGGCATTTCAAGTGTGTCCAGGAAAGAGCAGTGAGCGGGTGCCAGCATGGGGTTCTCTGCGGTGCTGGATTGCAGGGCTCTTATGATCCTTTCACAGTAAGGACTCGGCAGCACGCACAGCTCCCATCCCTGCTACAGAGTGAGACCAGGGGATTTTCTTCCCATGGCCCTGCTTGCAATCTCATGGTAGATTCATCTTTTTATTTAAAAACAGCGGTAGCATTCTTAGTTATTCACAGTTCTCATTTTAGCTTAACAAATCAATTTTTCCCCTAGCTGAAAAAAATGGACATTTATTTTCACATCAAAATATTTTCTTCCAAATATCTTCCCATTACTTCTTGTGTTCTCCCTGATGGCTCATACTTTATCAAGCTCCTGCAAACACCTGTGACCTCTCTGGATCACAGGATGTGCCACCATCATGACAACAGACCACATTTTGAGCTGTGAGCAGCTCTGTCTGAAAACACCAAGAGCAAGAAGCTCTCCTCATTGTGTGTGGGTGAAACACAAAACCATGAAATTTTTAAGTGCTTCTTTAGCACCAAGAAAATAAAATTGGCAGGAGAGGAGTCAAAGAATAGAGGTGAGGGCAAAAAGTAATGGGATTGCCAAGAGGGGAAACAGAGAAATAGAGACCAGCCATGAAATTTAGTGATTTAGTTGTATACTGTGCAAGAGAGGCTGTGGTATTAGTTTCTGTTAGCATATAAAACTGCAGGAGCTTGGAAAAAAAAAATGGATGAAGTCACAGGTAGGACCTCAATAAATTCACAACCAAACAATGGTGATAAGAGTTGAATGTTCTGGGCTTTCACGGGATCATTTCTAGGGCTGGGGTGGGTCAGGCACTAAAGCAGAGTTCCCGCTCGCATGGGGTCTCGGGCACTGGGTGCAGGTTTTGAGCTTTTATGGAGGTCTGAGCTCACAAGGAGGAAGCCGGAGTGGCTTTTTCCAGCATAGGACATGCCCTGTTTTATTGCAAGCAAGCAGGCAGGAGCCAGCCAAGCTAGTGAAAGAGTAAATAAGGTGTAGATAGGAAATAAATACAAAGTACTGAACAAGGAGTGGTTGCAGAAAGAAAAGCCTTGACTGGGGAGGTGAGAGGCAGGTAGTAAAAAAAGAAAGCTCAGAGGATAGCTGTAGTCCTTGTGGGCATTTTGTCCAGCCTATATTTAAATAGCTTCAGTATTTGTGGGTCACAGTATAAACAGCTGCTGCTCCTCAAGGGTAATGTCAATGAGGATAAAAGCTTAAAGTGAATTTGTAAACAGATGTCGACCTGTGGGTTCCTAATGCAACTTAAGAGTATCAGAAGGATTTCCTTCTGGTTTTGAGTAGGGATTCGTAGCACCTTTTCTACAACAGCAGTAGGCAATATATATGTTTATGGGCTCATTTAAAGAGATATAGGTGTTTAATCCTGAAACCAGGTGCCTTTGGAGCACCACCAAAGTCTTGTGTAAGTGACTGTGTACCACCATATGCAATAGAGGAACTGGGGCCTCTGCTGCAGGTTTGTAGCTTACAAAATTACCTTGTTTAACAAAGAAGTCCCTGTGTGGGTGTGTATATGTAAGTTTATGCAAGAGGAGGATAATGCTGATAAGAAGGGGGCATGGGGAAGCTGGTTGAGATAGGTACAGACAGACAGACAGACCGACTCCCTGCAAGGCACTGCCTTGGAGCTGGGCAGGTAGCAGGCTGCTGGCTGTTTGGGAGATAGCTGTCAGATATTTTTAGAGAGTTTAGGTGTCCAAAGAGGCCTATGTATTGGAAAACACAGGGGCTGCTCAAAGCTTTATTGTGTGTGCGTTTGGGAAGCAGGACAGGGATAGCATCAGTTTAATACAATATAAAACCAGTACGCATCATTTTCTGTGTCATGCTGCAGTAGACCTGATCTGGGAAGAACTCCTGCTTTTACCAGAGGAAAACAACCACCTTGCTTTTCTCAGTAGTGAAGTGCCAGTGGCTTGTCTTGCTTTCTTCATGGGCCCTGAGGACAGGAGCAGACAGTGGAGGATTTCTGAAAGGCAAGGAGGGCAGAGGCACACACAGCAGCAGCACCGCAGCCAAGCCCAGTGACCTCACCCTCCCTTTCCCCCGAGGACAAAGCAAGGGTTTTGAGAAATCATCTCCTTCTGAGGATTATTTCAATCCACTGTCTGCTATGTTCGTGCGTCCACCCGCCCGGACACTACTGCTTAACTCCATGAGGCCGGGGCTTGTGTGATATTTAGAGGGCAGCGTATCACCTTTCCTTGGAGCTGGGTCCAGCGAGGCACAGGAGGTGATCTAGCAAGAGGAGCTCTGGCCTTCAGGCCCTGTCTGCCCCATGGGGGTATTTCTGTTTCCACTAGCTGACAGGCAGAAGGGTAACGTTAAGTGTTGGCATATAAATGTATGTGTTACGAAGCTGTAGGAAAATTAAGGTCAGAGGGGACCTCCGGAGATCATCTAATCCAACCCCCATCTATAAGGCTGTTGCCCACCTATCTGTGTGCCTCTTGTATGAGGTTTACAGAATAGTTTTAATCAGTATTGTAATTGCACTGTAATTATCATATAGCCAAGGCAAGCAAAGATGATAAAGACTGAGAGAAGCAAGGAGACAAAGTGACATCAGAGCTCTTAGCTCTTAACCCTCAGCAATATCTGAACTAAACCAGAACTTGAATTCATCATGTTACCTCTGACGTGTGTGTTTACACCTAATCTTTTGGTTAAATATTCCAAATGTTGTGTATTCAAAATTTGTTATGCAGGCAGAAAGCATACCACCTCAGTGAGTTAAATAGAGCTTGTTCACACTGGATTTGCAGACCTTTTAGAAATAGTGAAGAGGGCTTTGAAAAAAACCTTATTTTTTACTGTGATCACTGAAAGTATAATTGCAGAGCATGGCACTGCGTGAGTGATATTATAATTATTTTTGGAAAGAACAGGGGGTCAGACAGCCTTCTGAGACGGGAAATGTGAGACAACAGATAACCAGCATTGTTCACAGGACACAGGAACAACAAGAAAATAATGTTAAGGAAGTCTTGTAAAAATTTTTTTCTTTCTGCATAATCCTTCTCTGTTCCCCTAATACCCATATATTCAAACATCCTTTTCTAAGACTCTCATTCTTGCTGTACAGAACAAGCTTTGTTGCTGACATATGGCGTGCTTTTTTTTTTTTTTTTTTTTTTTTTCAATTTTTAATGATTTATACTGTGCTCTCTGTCCTGAATACTATCAATCTTAATGGGGTCTGGACACCTGAAGGATGATTTGCTTTTGAAATGCCATGTGCAGAGCAGCAGGGATGGCTGAAGTCACACAATTTAACTTCATTTAGCAAGGAGCAGGAGAGGGCTTGGCACAGAGCAGCACTGAAAGAGGATTGAATAAAAAGTGTCAGGAAACATAACTTCAGCAACAAGCAGTCATAACTCAGGCTCAGACCTTTGCACCCCTCTAGTGGCTGACCCACTACAGGGGTTTAGGAGAGCCTCTGACTACCCAGATCCGCTGCTGTGGGATGAGCACCCATCCACCTTCACCCCTGCTACAGGAAAGCACTTACTCGGAGTGTGATCACCCCGATAGCAGAAAAGCAAAAATAACAACCAAAACAACACAAACACATGCTCTAGCAGGGAGCGTGAATCACACCCCAGGAGGAACCTAAGGAGCCAGACTGGTGGCTGCTGCTTAAACCAAGTTACTGGGCCAAAGAGCTGTGTGGGAAGGTGATGTCTAAACCCAGCAGAGTTTTGGAAGGCATATGTTTCCTACAAGTTCACTGGTGTCTGCAAGAGAGGCAGCATTTCCTCCATTTTCTTTGTTCCCTGCCTTACACCTCTATCCCAGCCAGTAGTTTGATCCTTGAGGAAGGCAGTTTGACACATAAATTAAAGGAAAAATTGTATGCCTGATAGACATGAGGAAAAATGTAGCCCCTGATTTGGGTAGGTAGCCATTTCAAAACTTCTGCAGGAAATTCAGTGACGGTGCCCGCAGGTAGTTCTGATTTATGTGTGACATAACTGGTGTGGTTTCTTCCCTGAGGGGGATATCTGGAGATCAAAAATAACCATGGCATGCTTTGTGTTTCTGGCAAGATGGCACAAATACCTTTCAAATTACTCTGTTCGCTAGAAAACAATTGCCTTTAGGGCTCTGACAGAGCCAGCACCTGCTGCCTCCCCGAGTTTATGTGCAGCATGAATCATCAGCAGGCCTCACAGTGACACCGGTCCATGTTAGGCCCTGGCAGGCATGAAGGCCTGGCCCTTTATGGGCCCCACCTGGAAGCCCATCTTCTGCTGGTTGTCTTCCTCATCCTCCATCCTTCCTATAGGAAGTAAATTGTAAGCTGCTTATCCCAGCCAGCACCGCTGTGGTTCTTGCTCCCTCAGGGGCCATGGACACTGAGTGGGCTCTGCCCACCTGGGTGCCCAGGGCCTCGTGTTTCAGCTCTCCCTTCTCTGTCAGGAGCCAACCTCCATGCAATCTTTGCCACCCTTAGTCTGTAAAGGAAGCAAGTGAAGCACGATCACATCCATGGCCTAAAAGAGCAGCGAAAGGCTGTTTCTGTGCAAAGACATATAAGCTTTTTTCATCCAAAGCACAGCAATAGCTGGGCTGTTGTCCTTCACTAGCAAAGGAACTGTGTATGTTACACTGTTCTCCAAACTGCCAGCAGCTTTGCAGCCATAATCTGCTGTTTAACTCTTACTGCCTGGATTTCAGCATCTTCAAAATTATTTACAGCATAGAACTGGAAATACCATTATAATTGTCTGTACCTCAAGAGCTGCAGAATCTTAGTAACTCTGAATGCCCTTGGATGTGAACAGTGCTAAGCAGCAGGCACTAAATGTTTTTAGAGTAGCAATTACATAGCCAGGCTGGCTTGTTGAACAATGTAGACTTGTTAAGAAATATCTCGGTACCATGATTTCCTTAGTAAAGGGAGCAGAAGGCAAGTCATGATGCGGTGTGCTTTCCTAGGCTGTAGGAAGAAAAGCTGCGTAAGGATGACTGTGTCTGTTTGCATTAACTGTGTTCCAGCTTTCCTGCGAGTGAAAAGCATATGTGCAAAGGAGCAGGGCATCGAGATACTGAAGCCAAACAAGGTAGCTCTGGAATCAGAAGCAATACAGCCATGATACTGAAGCGCTGAGAGGGAGGTTAGTGTCTCAGTGGAGACAGATGTGACTTTAGCCTATGCAGCCCTCCCTGCTGGGCTCTGCTGCTGTGCAGCAAGAGCAGTCATCTGTAAGGGTCTGGGGAGCCCCAGCCCATGCTGCGCTGCACAGCGTGGGGACGCTCTGGGTGTCCTTGCGTAGCTCCAGTTATGAGCACCGTTCGCATGTCCAAAGTCAGAGCCTCTCAAATAGCCCCCCAAGAGCCGGACACGCACCCGCAGCTCCTGTCCTGAAACAGAACAGCTGCAAGTCGTCTCTGTTCCCTCTTGCCACCTACGGCAGCGAGGCACGGCTGGCAAGGGTTTAACTCTCCTTGAAATTCCCATATGTCTCCTGCCCTAAATGAATGTGACCCATCTAGACCTCGATCAGACGTCTGCCACCCCTGATCCTCCTGTGTGCGGCATTTCAATGTGATTGACTTCAACCCCCGTGGGCTTCGAACCTGCTCTTCCTGACATGGATTAGTGCTGCTAAAATATGGGCACAACAGATGTCTCCTCTGCTCCACAGGTGCCAATCTGCCCCGTAGGTGCCCCTCGGCACATCTCCCTTGTTGCCATTTAGCAAGGGAATCTGCAAGGTCCCTGCAGACGCTGGCCCCATCTCAGAGATCTACTAAAATTATGCAGCTAAGTATGGGCTCGTTTGAAGCATGGTTGCAGCATGTAGCCCTGCAAACACTTGCCTGTAAAAGGCAAGCATCTAAACTGAACACAGACAGCAACTTACATCTGGGAGATGAGAAGGTGCTGCAGAAATCTACAGCAACCCACTTATTTTCATTGAGTCAGTGAAACAACGCTGCATTTCTTTATTTTTTAAAAATCTTTCTTTTCCTTCCTTCTTTCTTTCTTTCTTTCTTTCTTTCTTTCTTTCTTTCTTTCTTTCTTTCTTTTTCTTTCTTTTTCTTTCTTTCTTTCTTTCTTTCTTTCTTTCTTTCTTTCTTTCTTTCTTTCA